>OW386546.1:37985697-38677407 GCA_936435175.1 Glyphotaelius pellucidus
TATTAAACAACTGCCAGTGTTGGCCCGGTGTATTCAGTATTATCACCGTTATTTTTATACATTTAAAACATGTTACTCTGTGATTAAAATATAAGTGGAATTTCTCGCAAAGGAGTTATTTATTAAAAGGATCCTAACATTTTTAACACCTGCTATGGGCAAAAGCTAGTGTAACTAAATACTTAACACATAATAACATATTCCCCACATACGCATGCATAGATTTATTATAGTGGTACATTTTACATGTTACCATAAATATACCAAATCACCCACCATGTTACAATGTGTTAAATTTTTACTCTACACATATTTTCTTTAAATAATGTTACATTTTTTTTTGTAAATAAACGTGTTGAAATAATTGTTATATTAAAAATAAATGTAACAAAAACACTTTAAAGAAAATGAAACAACAAAAAAATCGCGGGTATTAAATTTCATCTTATTGATATACTACATGAATATTTTTAAAAATTCTTATTACCATACATCAAGACTGTTAGCTTCGCTTCTTAGGTAATTTTTTTGTTGGTGTCAAATGCGTTCAGTATTTCATTAATAGGGTTTCCAGTGTTAATCTGTTTTTAAATATCTCCATCGGTTCTCTAGACCACCATTCAGAATTGAAACGTTGCTTAAAATGGCGTTAGGCTTGATTGGTGACCAGGACTGAATAACCAGGTACTACTCCACCTTCCTCTCCAGCATCTCCTTCCCCTCCCCACTACCTTCAGCCTCACAATATACCCCAATTGGGGATGCCATAGTCTCATTTGCTCCAGTCGGGAGCAGTTAGGACCGCAAACTCTCCTTTTGTGATGTTAGGGCGGGGTATTTCTGCCCTTTTCAAAATATGGCAAGTCTCTGACCATCTCAACTCACTCCACAGCAAAATTAAATTCACAATGGAGCTGGAAAATAACCAAAAAATTCTGCCTTTTCTAGATGTGGAGGTGATGCGAAAAGAGGATGGTAGCCTAGGACACACAGTTTATAGGAAACCAACACATACAAACAGGTATCTCCACGCTGATTCGCATCATCACCCCGCTCAGAAGAGAGGACTCATCCATACTTTGGTAACCCGAGCGACCAGAATATGTGAGGAGCCAAAACTCGGATTGGAACTGACCAAACTCACCGATGCACTGGAGCGTAACGGATACCCAGCTAGGCAGACAAGGCAAATCATAAGAGCCAAATCAGCACGAAACGAAGACAGGGGTGAACAAGAGTCAAAAGGCTGCGCTTTCCTGCCTTACGTTCATAATGTAACAGACAGAATTGCCAGGCTGTTGAGAAAAGAGAACATCAAGACGGTCTTCGGAACGACAACTAAAATCCAAGACCTACTGAGGTCGGCAAAGACTAAGTTTCCTCTGGAAACAGATGGAGTATATAAATGTGTATGTATTTTTGTTCAAATAAATAAATAAATAAATAAATAAATATAAACTCAGCTGTTCCGGATGTGACAAGGTCTATGTAGGCCAGACAGAGCGAACGATCTCCAAAAGGATTTCCGAACACTTTCGTGCTTGTAAACTTGGCCACCCTGACAAATCGGCAATCGCCGAGCACTTAATCGAAACCGGCCATTACTTTGGATTTGTTCCTGAAGTCCTGGGAAGACCCAAAACTTACAGAGCACGCCTAATTACGGAGGCAATTGAAATCCATAAAAACCCCATCAATATTAACAGAGACGACGGAGCTAAGCTCAATAGTTCTTGGTATCCAGTAATTGACGGCTACACCAAAGCTAAACGCAAAAAACCATGCTGAATTTTTTCTAACACCAGCTCGTAGAGAAATAGAGCTGGCAGCACGGTATCGCTTCGACACACATAAGTAAACACTCTCACCAATATCATTTGGTCATCTGCCCTGATGATGGACACTGTAACGCTGTCCGAAACGTTGGCTAAAGAAGGAGGTAGCGAAACACGGCATAACACCCCAAAAACAATAACAAAAATACTTTTTGGCCGTGAAAACCTAAAAATATACCTGATCGTCAGATATTAATATTTACGTAACGTATACATCATCCAGTAAATATATTTAAACCCGTATCCTGTTCAAACCCCGTCTACCACACCCTACGCAAGAAGGCAGCTCACTGTATGAGGGTAGTATGTCTGTGTGTAATCCCGGCGAGGCATGTCCGCGGTTCCTAACTAAACTAATTTCCCACTTTATTATCTCTCCGTTGAAGGAATTTGTATCAAAGGTCCCGCCGCACGGGGCTAAATTTTAGAACATTTACAAAAATTTTCAGAATCGTCAAATTTTACCAGTTTGTTTTTATTTTAAAAACGTTCCACTTACATAAACCTTAATTGAATTGCTTTACATATCCGAATGTTGTTTAATTATTGAGGTTTGTTATTTTATTTATGTGAACACCGCACAAGAATCTCAACTGCTCCCGTCTGGAGCCAGTGAGACCTTGGCATCCCCAATTAAGATATGCTGTGAGGAGGGGAAGCCACTTCGAGCAACGTTTAAATTCTTACACCAGGATGATACCGAGAGTATCTTACACTCTGGAACGTACCGCAAATATACTACTTATCATTTCTGATGAATTAATTGTGAAATAACACAAAACAATATTTTTTTTTGCTTTAGGATTTGAACCCGTGACCTCCGGCTTGCTAGTCGAGAGCCTTACCTTTCGATCACTGAGGCCACAAGAGAATTGTTAGTCAAATCGGCAATGTAGTTATATTTTTTTATTTTATCACAAACTCCACACAGAAATCACTGAAGAAAACAACTTCTCTCAGGGTATATGTCATATTTAAGGATACTGTGTGGGGGGTGTTTTAAGAAGGGAAGAAGAGGAAGTTCTGGGCAGGAAAAGGTATGAGATGTGAGCAGGGACCTGAAGGTCAGGGAGTCCAGAAGTGATAGACTAATGAATCAATCCCTCCCATTGCTTGAGAGTCCGACTGGAGTGGTAAAAGAGTCTCCCACAACCGGCCTCTTCCGATCCAGTCGCCAAGACCTGGATAGACCTCACTACATTAACCCGGGCATCTCTGCTAGGTCACTAAACATAGTGAACTACTTGTGGTGACCTTTGTTAGGGGTTTTGGTTATCGTACCCTCTTCCCAAATCTATATGATTGACCTTTGATGACCTACATGATTGACCTTTATTGTGAGCATACCCGCAGAAGTCACTTGGTCCAAAAAGGTTTGTCTAGGAGTCTAGATCTTGGCGTCGAATGCGTTGGTCCACGATTTGCCGGACCGGGAGAAGCCGGTTGAGGGAGACCTAACCTAGATCTTTCTTGCCGGACTCTCTCGAACCATCCCCTTGCAACGCAGCGGGAGGGATGGATTCATGCATTTGTCACTACCGAACACATTAAACCCAGGGGGGGCACCCAACCCACATACTTTTTCCTTCCCAGAAATTCATTTTTGTAAAAAACCCTCCACATAGCATTCAAAAGATGACATGGGATTTTTTTCCTCTGAGTTTCCTGTGTGAAAATAATCAACTAAAAACTAGCCATCACGCCGTTTCCCCGCAGAGGCAGGTTTAGAGGACGGACCACCAAATAACTCGGTCTTGATAGACACTCTTTGCCCATTCACATTCATATGTCGTCTAATACATACTATTCCATTTTTCTGACTTTTGACATGGCCCGTATGGACTAAAGAATGTGATTCACTTTTTTAAACTTTCTTTTATTGTACTTGATGGTGCCATGTCTTCCTCGCCCGTCCCCAATTTCTTCTACCATTCATATCTGCGTTAAATATTCTTCTTACACTCCATTTATTGTTCATTTGCTCTACATACCCAAAGCATCAGAGGGTATCTTTTCTAATCTTACTCATTAATCTACATCAGCATTGCTTTCTTTGCGGATATCCACATTCTCATACCTGGTTATACGACACATACGCCTCAGGGATACCATTTCTACGGCATTCAGTTTT
Source organism: Glyphotaelius pellucidus (assembly GCA_936435175.1). Classification (NCBI taxonomy): domain Eukaryota; kingdom Metazoa; phylum Arthropoda; class Insecta; order Trichoptera; family Limnephilidae; genus Glyphotaelius; species Glyphotaelius pellucidus. The sequence goes on from OW386546.1 coordinate 37,989,664, forward strand.
TTCGTCCTATGCCAGTTTCATGTCTTTCTGCCGTACATCAGAGTAGGCATCAGCATTCCATTGTGAATTGCTAGCTTCGCTTCTTTGGACTGTTTTTTGTTAGCCTCAACGGCATTCAGTTCATTAATGGAGTTACCTTCCCTTCTTTCAATTTCTCTATCAGCCTACCCATCTCTCGTAAACGTATTTTCCAAGTACAGAAACTCATTCACCTGCTCCAAGTATTCATCATTCACCACTATATTGTACACTGCTTTCGTACACTCTCTTTTAAAAATTAAAAAAGTTTTAAGGAATGATAAGAAAAAGTTTGGTTAGAGAAAATAGGTGGCCTCCGTGGTCCCGAGGTAAGACTCGACTCACAATCCGAAGGTCGCGGGTTCGAACCCGGCGTGCGCAAATAAATTTTATTGATCAATTTGTGTTATTTCACAGTTTATTCATTTAAAATAATATATAGTATATTTGCGGCACGTTCCAGAGTGGAAGATACTATCAGTAATCGCCCTGGTGTAAGATACCCATTCAGAATTGAAACGTTGCTTGAAATGGCTTTAGCCGTGTTTAGTAACCAGATCTGAATAGCCAGGTACTTCCCCACCTTCCTCTTCCCTATCTTCTTCCCCTCCCCATTACCTTCAGCCTCACACCATACCCCGATTGGGGATGCCATAGTCTCACTGGCTCCAGACGGGAGCAGTTGGGACTCTTGTGCGGTATTAACTGTAAAAAAAAAAAAAGGTGGCAGTAAATTTACATAAGTTATATGTAAATTTACTGCCACCTATTTTTACCACCTATAAATTTACTGCCAACAACTTAAGCGTTTATTTTCAACGGATTATGCAGATTGATTACTTTCATAACATTGAAAGCAATATACCAAACCGCACATCATTGGAATAAAACTACATTATAACCAGCCAGTTTGATCAGAAATAGTTCGTTACTTAATATATTATTAGCATGGATTTAATACACCGTAGAATCAATTTCCATATTTGTTTTGTGTACGAGTATATTGTTTCTATACAGTTATTAATCAGTTTACTCGGAATAAGGTTCAGAAATTACTTAATGGACAATGAATATCATTTGAAGTAGTTTTTAAATGGTTATCAGCACCTTTTAATGAATACAAACCATTCCATGCAACTTCAGGTGTACCACAGGGATCGAATCTTGGCCCTATTCTTTTTATTATAAGTCTTGTTTGTTGGCTACGGTGGCCATTATCCATTGTCCAACCCCTAAATTATTGCTCGTGTATAAATTGAAAGCCAATTCCAGGAATATAATAGTGCATAACTGCTAACCCTAGTTAGCTACTCCTGTTCTGGAGTCCCAAATTACTTGATAAAACCCCTGACTCTGTAGAAATGGTCCGTCCACCCGTTTGATAGATTTTCATATATTAACTTATGAATCGTAACCAAGTGGGAATGCTATACTTATTCCACCATATTTTCAATGGAAGATGATCCGAGCAACTAACGCCATTGATTTCTTCGGCACCGGTGTTAACAGTTGATATTTGTCACGTGGGCTATTTCTCGACTCGTTCTTGAGTATTCAACAGTTCGATTTTTCCTCCCACCTTCACTCCTTCGTTTCCTCAAAATACCCTCGACTAGCATCCCCAAGATCTCCTGAGTGGAGTTAATGTAAGTAGTCAGTGTACTTATCTATAAATCCTGTGTTGGTCTTTTCTATAATAATATTATCATCTAATCTGTATTTCTGTCTTAAACAGATTTGAGCGACTCGCTTAACAACAACCAATTTTTTATATTTTTTTATCATCACTCTTTATGACCTTTCTGAGGTGGTTCTGAGTTGGTTTCATTCTGAGTTGATCGGTCATCGTTGCGTTGTCGCCGAGCGCAAGACTCTGCCCTGGCACAAATAGGTCCTTTTTGCCAGAAACCACCAATCAAAAATAGCATTGGTATTTTTTCATAATATCTAGAATAAAATGAGATGGATAATAAAACATATCGATACGTTCCATGGAGGCCCAAAAAGCCTTATATTTTTTAAACTGAATCTTTCAATGTTTAAAATGAAAGATGATTTATATGGGTAGTTAGATAGATACTGGGATTAAAAAAAAAATTTGATCTGTGTGGGAAAGTTTAAACGAAACAACTGTTATTTAATAGGAACGGATGCGTGGCACTTTTCATAAAAAAATATTTGCGTTTGATTCCAAAATACCCAACCAAACAGAAAAATATTTTTTTTACGAAAATGCATATCAAATATCTAGAACTGATACTATGTGCTGCTTCATTCATTTGTGCTTTCAATTACAAAACACAGAACACATCAACAATTTCTAAGACCGTTTAGAGTGAAGATCATATTTCTAAACACGATTATATGTGAGATTTCTATGAGACCCATATGAGTTGTTCCGAAAGCGAACAAATAAGCCTGAAAGTAACTCCTATTTTTCAATTTAATATTTTATCCTACTCGTACAGTAAATAGAGCAGCTTAATTTTTTTTAAATAATATTCATCGACTCACATAAAAGGCCAAAGTTCCCTCTAAAATCTAAATAAATTTAATTATTTCACCTATAAATTCGAACACATTTCACAATTTAAAAAACAAGTAAATAAATAGGGACATATCCGTGTTAGATATTTGCTATACCCTTTAATTAAAAAAATAATTATTCCGTTTTACTGAATATTTTGGCCTCAAATCAAAATTTAAGTTTTGTATGAAAAAGATCGCGCAATATCCACAAATGTTTCATTACTTTTAGTATGGATAAAGATTTCATTGTTTACCACGACGTTAATTTTACTAAATTGAAGTGATTCGTTAGGAATTTTAATTTTATTACTACCCCAGCGTCGGTTTTATTAACACGTTGTTAATAAAATCACCCCAAGAGTGCTGAAAATGCCAATATTTAGTTTGATAAAAAATTTAAGACTTAAAATTGTGAAGTTTTTAAAATTACGATATCGTTAAAGCTTCTTTGTATTATTTATTGGGTTAATTTATACTACTTGTATGTACATTAATTTGTACAAAGAAACGTTTCAATTTATATGATTGTATTTTTACGGTAAGCATAACATCCCTTTCTGCCTTCTTCCTTCAGACATTCATCATTCATCCTTTGTTCACTATATATTAATCAGTTCTGTGACTCTGATTTTCTTATGTGCGGCTAACTTTATATTTTTGGTTTCATAATTATGTACATCTTTATTTTTGCGTTTGCTTTTCATAACTTTACGCACAAAAATTAACCCTTTAGATAGCGGTCCTTTTTTTTATTGGAATTCAATTTAGCTCCATCGAAGCTAGTGTAAAGTGAGCCTCTCAAAATCTGGGCGTACTGTACAGGGCCCGCAGATATTTTAATAGTACACAACTGCTAACCCTGTACAAATCCCAAAACAGCCATCTCTGGCCGGGAGCTCCAAAGTACTTGAAAAATACCCTCGACTCTGTGCAAAAACGGGCGGTCCGTTTCTGAGAGAATAGGCGTCAATGGAAGATGCTCCGAGGAACTAGCGTCATTGATCCTTTTAGCACCGGTGCATAGTCGGGAAACACGCCAAAATCATGCCCAAAATCATGCCCACGGTTGCATTTATCACAAGAGAACGGGTCACTTTTTCGACTCGTTCTTGTGTTCAACTGCTCGGCTGTGGAACGATTTGCCGGCCTCTGTTTCCTCTTTCCTACAACATGGGTCTCTTCAAGACAAATGATCATTTCTTCCTCTCCTCAAAAAGACCCTCCACACAGCATCTCAGGCCCCGACATAGGCCCCGAGGGAAACTGTTTTCCTCAAGGCCTCCTGTGCGAAGTTAATGTAAAATAAGAAAACTACTCTCTCGTTTGATTAACTCTTGCGTACTCAGTATACATCTCATAGCTCTGTTCTCTAAAACTTTTAGTTTGTTGTTTCCTTTATTGGTCAAATATAACATCGTAGAGTGGTAATCTAAATGTGGAGCAACTACGGTTCTAAAAATTTGCTCTGTACTGTTAACATTTAGTGTATTTCTTAGTCTTAGAAAATTCACATTTTTGATACCTTCTTAAGCACTTACGAGTAATCAGTTGCAGTCCCCAGTTTGGCGAGCAACGTGTTTTAAGTATTTTAAGATACATTATAGATAGATAGTTGAAAGCCTATTGTGGAAGCCTAGCTTTTCCAGGATGTGCACATTTGTGCGTTTGGCTGTCCATGGAACCCTGAGTATTTTTTCCCAGCACCACATTATGAGGGCGTCTTTCTGTTTTCTTTTGTTGGCTCTAAGTGCTAATGTTTCCGTACAGTATAGAAATATGGGGAAAATCATGGCCCGAACGAGTCTCATCTTGGTGCTCTTTATCAAGCCCCTGTCACTTCGCATATTTTGCATTTTTATTATTTAATCAACAAAACATAATTATATTATAAAGAAAGCTGACAGTATTTGTTTTACCAAGGCTGGTTGGGCATTTACGCAATACACTTACCTACATACATCTACATACATCATAGACCCTGTGCTTGTAGTAAGTATTGTCACATGTTCCTTCCTACCCATCCCTATATACCTGCCATTTTATATTACCCATATCAGTCATTAATCGATCCTCGCCGCATAAACAAGTCCACATTAATTCTTATTCCAATTCCGCTATTCGCTCTCCGCCAGTTTGAAGTCCGCAGCTGCAAAAAGTACATCACATCGCGAACTACTATTATACAAAACATTCCTCCACAAGTGCATAATAAAACCAGCCAAGGAAGAAGAAATTACCAGCACAGTAAGTCCTTTTCTCCTTTCCTTTATTTGCATATTATCTACTTGTGCAGTGGTCTTTCACACACATAAAACACGCATCATTCATGGCCCTTCGATACTCAAAACCGCACAAAAAACGCATCAAAGGCAATGATCCTGATACAACTAGCCACATAAGGGGATATTATAAATACTGTAGAATTTGTGTAGGTGAAATATATTTATGAAATATTTGGCTTTTGATTCATGCTTTTCAAAAAATATTTTCCGTCTTCTTTGCAAAATAATAATATTCTTTTGTTTTCGAATTTGAGAGATGATCAGAAATTTACCTCTATAACATTTAAAAAATCTGGTTATTATTAGTTAAACAAAGCTTTCTCGAAAAGGGAAAAACGCAGACCTTTGAAAGATCACGTAATTGGACTTTACTTCGAAAATTAATCTTAAGAAATTTAATTAAAAGAAATACACTATTCAAAAAAATTTGAATAATCAATATTTTAATATTCAAAAATTTAAATATTCAAAAAAATTTTCTGGAAAAAAAATAATAAAATAATACTCACTCCACAGGTTTTTGCTGCTAGGCCCTGCGGGCGGCTTTTGGTTTGGCTTCGCCCAGTTAGAGTTTGTGACCACTTTGTAAATACAATAGGAACTGGTTTCAAAAATAGCCTGTTCCTCGGATCCACTGTCATCCAGTGATAGTCATCGGGACAAAGTAACCGAGAGAGGCAATGACGTCACATCAGTCACGTGTAATGTATAAAGTCGCTTAATACAACAAGAGAACACCATCAATCTTTCCATATTCGGAGGGATTCTGCTAGTTCATTAAATCGTAGTACTTATACTTGTCACACCAACCTGTCGACGGAAGTGGAGACATCTTGTGACGAATTTTTGAATTTAAAACCGAATAACAACGGTAGCTTTGTTTAAAATTCCACGTACACAGATGTTATTTGTGGTACGGAGCGTAAGGCGTGGCGTCAGACGTGCAATCGAAGTTGGGTTCTGAAATTCAATTACGCAGACGGAAGGCTTATTGTTTGGGTGATTGGATTTTTCGCTTGGCTGAATTCTTGATGTTGTTTCAATTTCAAAAATGACAGTAATAATAATTGTCTTTAAAGAAGAAGATAACACTTATAATCTAAATGAAAATATGAAAGAAAACAAGACAGAAAAATAGAAAAAGACAATGGTCGCAACTGGGACTCGAACTTAGACCTCTCGTCTAACCGGGACGTGCGCGTTATCCAATTTCGCTATTGCCACCTTCTGTCAAACCGTCATATTTGTCAATCTCATATTTCAAATATTTAGAATCAACAATATTATCTTCAACTAGTTCTTTTTTCCATATAACCTTTCCGAATAACCTTCAAAAGTTATAAAAAGGGAGTTTTTCTTATAAAAAATTGAATAATTGTCTGTTAAAATACTATTTTTGTTAGTTTCAACGGCAAAGTTTGTTGAGTACGTAAATATAAAGGATAAATTAATTTTTTTCAAAGTCATTCTCCCTGTTGTTTCCTGTTCGGAGGCTGCTTGTTGTTTTTTAAACTTCAGATTGCCTTTACATTGTCTTCATAATGCTTGTAAGTTGTTATCATTTTTCTCTAAGTCATATTTTTACTTTTGTTTTAAATGCATTTATTTTCGTTATTTTTTTGTTTGCTTTGGTAGAGCATTGTATAGTTTCGTAGCATAGAAATTTCTGTCCAAAATATGTATTCAAACTGCGAGTTATCAGTAAATTTTGGCTTATTGCCCTGGTTGAGTACTTATGTTGAAATATTTATTGGTTGAATATTTATATATTTTGAATAAACTTTCTGTATTTTGAAAACTTGAAAGGTTTTAAATAAATCATCTGTCGGAGTTCCAATATGAAGTTTCAGCATTGTCTTTAGAACTCCTTTTTGGGCTATATTGTGCCGCTCTGTGTGAGTGTTCAAGGCAGACCCACATCCATTTATCCCTAGTTCTCTATTTGTGATTGGCATAAAGCGAAGTATATTTTTTAATGTTGTTTATATCGAGGATTTATCGAGGAAATTACGGATGTTTCTGAAGAAGTATTTGTACCTGGTGAGTTTTTTTTTTGTAATGACGTCAATGTGTGAGTTTCATTGGAGACTATCATCAATTTCAATTCCAAAATATTTGACGCTTTTGGAGTTTGCTACATTGGGACAGGGGCATGATAAGCCTCGATTATGTTGGTAAATCCTTTGACGTGCATGTAATTTGAAATTAATGTCATCCTCTGGCTGTAACAGAAAATGACAGATATCTTGATTTATATATTTTTATTACTATTTTTTTATTGTAAAGTATACACGATAATAATGTGTTACAAAACAATGATGAACCTTTTTATTTACCCAGTTAGTAGAGAAATAATACCGAGTCTAACTGGGGAGCTAGTGAATTTACTTCTACATATTTGGAAATAATTCTGCTTTTAAGTATAGTTACAAAAATAAATATGAGATACCATAAAAATAGTACAGTAAGTAAAAATATATGTTATAATAGCACCACCACTTCAACAGAATAAATCTGAAAATCATCGATAAAATCAGTCAAACTGTTGGTTTTCGGTAAAAAATTTTAGAGTAAGTTTTTCTAATTTTAAATAGTTTTTCTCGCTTTTCTTTGCATCAGGTATATCGTTAAAAAGCTTAGAGGCTTTACAAGCGTAATGGGGTTATTCAGCTGTTTTGATGCATCTAGTTTTATATATGTTCCCAGTGTTATAGGTTTTATAGTTCGTTTTGAGGATAGCTCAGATTTAAAACCTGTAGGACCTTAAATTTATCAAATTATTAATTGATTGGAAAAATTGTTGGTTTTTTAAGAATAACTTAAATAATCATTTTTGTGTTATTACTACCGGATACAAATTAGTCTTATAAATGCTTCACCGTGTGATTATGACATTGTCTGTTCAAGAGCAAAGTAAACCATTTTAATATTTGAAAGCTTTATGATATTTCTTACGTCCCACCCTGGCGTCCCGTGTTCGATTCCTCGGCTGGCTAAGTCCTCCATCACAACACAAGCAACATTTTCTGTGGTGGTAGTAGGAGATTTTCAAAATTGTTGGGTTATTTGTTGGGAATGTTTGCCTTTCTTAAAAAAAAAAAACATTAGGGCTAAGAAAGATCATCAAAACATTCTTTTAAAATGTTAATATCAGCATTCGCAAAAATAACTGTTAGGTACTTTGTCGCTTATCTGAATTCTAGAACATGAGTTACAATTTTGAAAATGACAGTAAGAATTGTCTGTAAAAATATATTATTGTAGATAAGTTATTTATCGCTTATCAGAATTCTAAACACAATCAGTTACAAGTTTGAAAGTGATGCCTATATTAAAATCAAATCATTGAACCGGGTTCATTGAACCAGCGTTACTGATCCACAACCGAAATAGTATTTTTGATGATGATTTCTTGCTAGAGTATTTTTTCTTGCCATGATACCAAAAATTTTCGTGTACATATCATATTGGGTGGAAAAGGAGAGTCGGATGGGATAGGAAGGGAGAAGAAGTTGATTGAAGATCCATCTTATTCAAATAGAAACATCGCATATCATGAAGAATGAGGATAAAGGAAAATAAAATAAAACAAGGAAATTCTCTTTTCCATAAGGTTGAATTTTTAGGCTTTCGTATATATTTGGTGTTATTTTAAATGTTCCGAAATTCAAATTTCTTTGCACAGAGGAAGATGGGAAGCTATTGTACCAGAAGATCATAAGAATATACCTGCAAAATATTTTCCTTAACCCTTTCATCTCCATTGATTCCACGTATAGAGCATATTTTATGCTTGACCATATATGCTTACCCTAAGATAATTAAGTTAAAAAAAAAAACAATTGCTTAATGGTTTAGATTTTTTCTCATTTAATTTTTATTATTTTTAGGTCCCAAAGGGTTTTTTTTTAATTGGTGTTAAGGAAAAAACCTAACACAAGCGAATTTGCTTAGAAAAATTGGTTGTCTGTAAAGTCGGTTTACGGACGATAATTTTACGTGATAACGTCACATAATAACGATGGAGTGGAAGAGAGATAGATGCGTCACAAGCCGAACGCTTAGACTGAACGCTTGTTCCGCGCTCTTGCTTGCACGCTCAGTGAGTCATGCTTTTTCGTGAGTGCAGCCGGCGTTTATCGATTTATAAGACGTTACACGTCAAAAATAATATTTATGTTTCAAGACCGCAGAAATAAGAGCTGTCAATATATTTGTGGTATTGTCGGGTGAATAAGGATTGCAACCTAATCCATTCAATCTTTTTTGAAGGTTTGAATAGTATTGGTTAAAAATATCGGTGACACCAGAAAGCACAGTCCCATCCAGTAAAAACTGCCGACAGCCCATCTCCTTATATTTCAAAATCTTTGCTACAGACCGATCAATATTTATATCAGTAAAAATGTACATCATTAAAACTAATAAAGTTCCTATTTACTATTGGTACCTATCAAAATGGTTTCCAGAAAAGAAAGAGCACAGATCTACTTCTTCAAGAATTTTCATATACAATTAATAATGATCTTAATAAAATGAAACATGTACTCATATTATTTATAGATAATTCAAAGGCTTCTTTAAAATCCAAATGACCGCTTCTACAACAGACTTCTACCTTCGATTTGGTACCGCCACTCCGGGAATTTTCCATTCAATTCCACTATTTTTTGATAACCAACAGTTCTCTACAATAAGTCATCCCAAGTAGTTCGTTAGCAAGGGTGCATGAGATCATTGGGTAAGGTGTGTTCAGGCCTTGTCGGCGGATGCGTCTGGTGGGGCTAATCGGGAGAGGCCAGTTTAGGGATACCCTTTGACCTCTCGAGCTAGTATCTCTCAACCCATCTTCTTGCGTCGCAGTGGAAGGGAAGGATTCACATGTCCGTCACTCCTGGACTGATCCCTAGATTCATACCCACCCTCACATTTTTCCTTCCCAGAACTTCCTAATTAAAAAGACCTCCCACAAAGCAATTATTTTGTTTTTTTTGGACCCATTAAAATGTGTAATAAAATATCTTTTTGACTGCTGAACCCTATTAAAATCCATAAAACATTAAACTGGTTTGCAATAATATTTTCCTTTACGCAACAGATGCAAGGTCTTATAAGGGTTGAACACGTACAGCGGGAGTACTAAGAGGAATTAGGTAGGTGGAAGTGGGTTTGCTGTAAATGGAACACGATCAAATTAATTAGATACTTGAGTTGGGTAATGTCAAATGTTGGAAATTATATACTAGGATCCTAGGATGTACGAGAAGATAATTTATATATTTATTTCGGTTTACGCCCAACTTGGCTTATTGGCCCACATATTCTAGTTATTGAAAATTATCCAAAAACTTCAAAGCGTAAAGTATTGTAATTCTAATAAACGTTTTTTTTTTTAATTTCTGTAGATCTGTCTATGCTGTAACCATGGCGATTTTCAAAACTGGAACTTCTTGTGTCGAAAATTCAGAGAAGCGATAAATTACCTACATATTTTTTTTATCATTCTGCGGCAACAAATGGTGTTTTACGAAAACTTTCGGCTTCATAAATTCTACAGTAATCCATGATTTTTAACGGATTAACGCTAGTAGTAGGAACATAATATGAAATAATAAAATTAAATATTAACTGGAACAATATTATGGCATTAATCATTATAACTACATTACCTACGCTAGAATAATTTAAAGGACACAGCAAAGTGCTGATATAGATTATGCTTTATTTTCTAAATACAACAACAATACCTTCAAGCTAGTTGAATAATGTAGAAGTGATTGGTAAGACACAATGTTATAGCGCTCTATCCTCTCTGCCTACGTTTGCGGAAAAATGAGTGATGGTTAGAGATATAAAATAAAGAAGAACAAAAAATGCGACGTGGGCGTGTTTGGTGATTAGAAAGTCTGACCATTCTTTGCTTAAATTTCTAATAGAGAACCGTGTTTCGTCATCATTGATAAATTTTGATTTCGTTGAAATGGAAAGATATACTTTGTTAGGCAAGTGTAAGAGAGACAGAGCACTTCTAAATGGGCTAGAATCTAAAGTTACAAAGTCCGAGCGACATTGGTTTCCCTTCAAATCTACATGGAACGTACATATCTAAGTGGAGCCTTACTAATTAAAATGTAAAATGACTTAACGTACGGTAAATTGCAATTTATCAGTTGTAAATATTATCAATGTAATGGTTGGAAATGTATTCTTACTTACCTTTAATTTATAACAAATCCAAGCTTCTGTAAGCATAAATTATTATATTTTTAGTGACGTGAGTGCAGTGGAGCGTGATGATTAAAAAAATAATTCCATATTAGATACAAAAGCGCTTTCGTACTTTTATGAATGAAATATTAAAAATACATCACTTGTGATGCGCATGAAAGAAAATGTTATTTTATACGAATTTGGTTCTAGGGGAAATTCCAGCTCTGAAATAAGTGATTCAAATTTATTATTAATTTATGGAATTTTTTTTGAATTTCTGAAGGTGAGTTTTCGGTTTTTGAATTCTGTTGAGTTTTTATGTTCTGTTGAGTTGAGTCAAGCGGTAGTTCATTCAAAGCCTTATGACATCCGGAAGTACGATTTCCGAACTTAATATTTGGACGGCGCTTTGTTTTGTTTTAAGAATGGAAAACAGAGTTGTTTATTCTCCCTACTGTCGATTTAACTTTAACTAATCGTTTAAAAACTGCTGATTGATTTTCCGATTGATTGATTGCCGCTTCGTGTTGGATTGAATTTGAAATCTTTTTATTGCTCTTTTAGTAAGTACATATAATTATAGAATTTTCCACACCAATTTCCACACCAATTCCAGACAAAGTTTCACATACACGTTGAGTCACTGGATTGAAATACCTGTCGACGTAGGTAGCAACAGATAGACAATATTCTCAATATAAGATATGAGTCATTCGTAGGCTTGAATAATGTAAACAAAATTGAAGAGCACACTTAAGCAACTACTCGAGTATTCTGATATTCTAAAAGACATCAATTTTCGTGAGAGACAGATGGTCAAATTCTAGCACTGGAAGGAATGGGAGGGGACAGCCGGAATGGTACAATCCAACGAAGTCATAAATGGACTAGACCCTAGACGTGTCAGGCAACTACTCTGTATTTATTGTACTGTATTTTGTAAAGTGCATTCACTGAGAGAACCGGTAGGATTACTAACGGACACTGCCATCAGGAGACGTATGCAGTAAGTTGTTCAGAGTGGAAAACAAAAGCAGACCCAAGGAATGTCAAAAAGATGAAGCTACTTCAATTAACCTACGATGTCAATGTCCTGCCCTGATGGAAACAAGGATCAGAAAAATTTTGGAATCAGGATATATAGTGAAATATTCAATGACAACCCAAGTCAAATTCAATCAAAGGGATTGGGTAACTGTCAAAATGTAAGATAATACAAAGGACCCATGACATATTTTTTCCAAATAAAAATGAGAGACAAAATGAGAGGATTTGTCAAAACATAGCTTTTAAAATAATATTGCTTCGATATTTTTCTCAAATAAAGTCATTTAAATCAAAATTTGCAATTATTTCATGGCATGGCAAGAAAAATATAAATTCAGAATACACGCGGTTTCATATTAAAGGTAATCTGCATTTTAAATAAAAATGCTGCGAATATTTTCGTGGAGCTTTTGCTTGGAAAATAAATGCGAACTCCGGCAAAAGCAAGAGAAAAAAACACTAGCAGCTTTGAACTCTAAATATGTCGCAGTAAGTTTAGAATTTACTTGTAGTTACCTACAGAGGTCAAAACGTGAATGTCTAGACAGATACATTTATTAAACAATAAAAAAATGGTAATTTCACCGCTTCGGACATATTAGAATACACCCAGCGTGGGTTAACACCGTGCACGTGATATGAATAAAAAAATTAAGAAAATATTTTTTTCGGTTTTAAAAATGAATTCATGTAAATCATTCCCATTAAAGGATTATCCGTTTGATGACTTCACCCAGTTTCCGAAAATCATATTTTTTTATTTATTTTATCTCCAGCTGCATTAATAATACAAATTATTCCCTTTGCTAAGCAATTTTTTTTTGCATATTTATGTAGAAAGTAAAACGAATTATCATCTTATGCATTTCTTCGAACTTTTACCGTGAAGTTGCCATGCTCGCCGAAAGCAATAAATAACTTTTTTCGTTATTTGTTTTTGGGGTATTATGCCGTGTTGCGCTACCTCCTTCTTTAGCCAACGTTTTGGACAGCGTTACAGGGTCCATCATCAAGGCAGATGTGTAATTGAGGTAGTGCAACACGGCATAACACCCCAAAAACAAATAACGAAAATACTTTTGACCGTGAAAATCTAAAAACTTATCCAATAAATAACTATTTTATTAAAAAACATCGCGTGTTCGTATCCAGGCGAGCACAAGTAAAATCTACTTCATAAATTTGTGTTATTGAAAATTTTATTAATTTAAAATCACATAATTTAAGACCACCATTAAAAATTGAAAAGTTTCTTGAAACCAGATCTGAATAGCTAGGTACTTCTCCACCTTTCTTTTCTCCATCTCCTATTCCTCTTCACTTCCTTCAGTCTCACAAAATACCCTAATTGGGGATGCCATAGTCTCACTGGCTCCAGACGGATGGGAGAAGTTGGGAATCTTGTTCGGTGTTCATATTAGGTATTCTGATTTAATAGAATGAAGCAAGGAGTGGGTGCCAAAAAAGATTTTATGTAGGGAAATGGGTGATGATTGGTTAGTGTATCCTAGCTTAGTTATAGTGGAAGTTTAAACTAGATTATTCGAAGAATTTTATCATCACTGTCATGGTTGCATGGATGGGGGGTCCTCTTTTATTGTCCCTCAGATACTTCCCCATCTCTTTCCCTTCTCCAGTACCCTCAGCCTCAAAACAAACCCTGATTGGGGATGCCATAGCTTCACTGGCTCCAGATATTCAGAAAAAGTTGGGGGCAGTATTGTGCGATATACATACGACAAGAGAGCCGTGGCGCCTCCAACGCGACGAGCTTTGATGAGGGACGTATATTAACTTGTTTATTTAACTTTCCTCGGTTCCTCGAATACTGTGTACACTTAAGGTCTTCGGGTCATATTGACCCATTTCAAATATATGAAAAAATGGTTTTCAATTAAATACAAAATCTAATTTCATTTGTAGTACATATTTATTAAATTCATATGTTTCCAGTCTGTATTAGTGTCACAGTACAAACCATAAGCATTGAAAATGAAATAACAATCATATAATGAAATATGGCTACTAAAGGCTGAAACCATTTTGTCTAGAAAATCAACAGCACCCTTTGTTACAGTCCATAATTATCTTGGGTTTCTTCTGCTCTTAATCATGTATTTTGATTTTGTTGTGGTTTGTGCTCAACAAAATGACATTTTTTTCGGAATGTATGAGACAAGAAGCATCTTTGAATTGAATGGACCTTTTTAATAGTTGGGTACTATTGACCCGAGGAACCTAAGATAGAAAAGAAATTTTCTTAACTTAAGAGACTTATCCATAATTTTACACTGCTGGTAATAAGTGAATGGAAAATTAATAATTGTCATGAAGTCGTAATTTTTTTTTTTTACATTAAATCCACACAAGAGGCCCTGAGGGAAATTATTTTCCTCATGTCATCTTAGAAGATGCTGTGTGGGGGGTGTTTTTGAGGAGAGGAAGGAGTGAACATGGGTCTTGAAGAGACCCATGTTGTAGGAGGGAGGAAACACAGAGGCCGGCAAATCGTTCCACAGCTGAGCTGTTGAACTCAAGACTAAGATGTGACTAATGTCGACCGTGTACAAATGCTGGGCGCGTGTTTGGCGTGTTTCCCGACTATGCACCGGTGCCGAGGGGATCAATGACGGAAGTTCCTCGGAGCATCTTCCATTGTAATACCGGTAGAAGAAGGACAGCATTCCCATGTGCTCTCGCCTGTGCTCTAAAGATTGCAATCCGTTTGTTAAGTTAGGAGAATCTATCAAACGGACTGCCCGTTTCTGCATAGAGTCGAGGGTTTTTTAGATATTTTGGGGCTCCAGACCAGAGGTGGCTGCCAAATTCAACCGGTGGGCGCACTTGCGATTTGTACAGGGTTAGCAGTTGTGTACTATTAAAGTATCTGCGGGCCCTGTAAAGTATGCCCAGTTTCTGAGAGGCTAATTTAACTCTGGCCTCGATGGAGCCCCCGTACCTGAGCTGGTCACTTAGAGTCACACCAAGCATATCAATGTTCGGGAAATTGCTTCCGTTGAAGGAGACTAGATTTTTATTTCGATCCCTTTCAGATATGATTGGGTCTTTGAAACCTTAAATTCGTTATAAATTACATTAACAATTACAATTTTTATGATCAGTAATATTTCAGTTTCGGGTCATAATGACCCGAAGAACCGAGGAAGGTTAAAGTACATAGCTGCATACGTTTGCTGCAAAAAGAATGAACGAGATGATTTATTACTGAAAAGAAATTCGTCTTGCTTTTTCATACTTCACCACAAAATACTTGTCTGAGTTGATGATGGACAATGTAACGGTTTCCGAAAGGTTAGCTAAATAATAAAGAAGCGCATTGCGGCAGAGTACATAAAAATAAATCACTTTCGTGAATACATTAAACAGATTTTATGAATTTAATCAACACAAACATGAAGTCGTAACACATTGATTCCAGGTAGAAACCGATATCAGAGTTTGGTATTACATTTCTCACTGACATTGCCGCAATGTGAGGGGAGATGTAGGGGTGCTGACAGCGGGTGGTGGGAGGCGGGAGGTAGGCGCCATCCACCCCTAACTACCAACACTTTAACCAAATGACATTAATGAAGTTTGATCTCGTGGTATAATGTAGCGACAATCGAGTCACTGGTTACGTTTGCCCGATGATTCCTTCGTTAAGGATCGATCCACTTCCCACATTGGCACATAATAAGCTAGATGAGAACTTCATATTATTGATTTGGCAATTGCAGTAAACCTGGTCAAAACATATTTTTTTTAATTTAACTGCACAAAGCCAGTAAGAATATCTATTTATTTCATAATTCTGAAGGTTATTGTTAAGAATGTGAATGTTGTGAAATTGCATGCTGCGCAAACATACGGGAATTGGAATTTTCACTTAGGTTAGTTCTGAATGTGGGCAAACGAAAAAAAAAATCAGTTTGTCTGGTTGGTCGTGAATGTAGATTTTTTATAAATAAAACACATAAATTAAACACTTGTTATGAAAAAAAACGGAGCTTTTGTATTTTCAAACAAATACAAATATTTCGGTCGACAAGGCAGTGAGTTACCATCGGTAGTCATATTTACTGCCATGTTTGAATTTTGAAAGAGTGAACGAAAGTTCGTTAAGTTGACCGGGATTTATGTTTATTCTCGTGAATCCGATTTAATGATCTACTCTCGCTGTAAACGGAGTTCTGAACTCGCGATCTTGCCAATGTTTAGGTGTGAGGAAGCATACAACGTGCGTTCGGTATGTCCCGTTGTCGTAAACTTAATAAAAATAATTTGAATCAAACCTCACTCGTCCGGCGTCCACCGTTTGCCGTATTCAATATTATAAAGATTCCCAACTTCTGGGAATGTTATTGGGGCGAGTTTCGACACTCGTTATCTTTACCACCGTCATGTTGCTTTGGAGTCCCGATCCTTCCTTGCGCGGAGGCTGTCTGAGTCACCACTAAACCTTTAGAAGGCGTGGACCTGGACGTGCCGCTTACAACTTCCTTGTGGACTAGAGAGCCACTGGGCCGGTTCCCGTCCATGGGATATCTTGGGACCTTCATCCAAAATGCGGCCGCCTTGAAGACTATTGGGAGCCTTCAACGGCTTGGCCCTCTCCAAGGAACACCATCTTGGAACACTTCGAGTTAGATAGCTAGTTTCAGCATACAACGATCTTTTTTATATGAATATCGTACAAGAGTCCCAACTGCTCCCGTCTGGAGCCAGTGAGACTATGGCATCCCCAATTGGGGTATGTTGTGAGGCTGAAGGTAGTGGGGAGGGGAAGGAGATGGGGAAGAGGAAGGTGGAAAGTGCCTGGCTATTCAGATCTGGTCACCTAACACGGCTAAATCCATTACAGGCAACGTTTCAATTCTGAGCGACGATCTTACACCAGGGTGATACTGAAAGTATCTTCCACTCTGGAACGTGCCGCAAATATACTATATATTATTTTAAATGAATAAATTGTGAAATAACACAAATTAATCAAATAAAATTTATTTGCCACGACGCGATTCGATCCCGCGACCTTCGGAATGCGAGTCAAAAGCCGCCGGCCGTCTGTTGGAGTAAGCTGTTTTATATTCTAAAAATGCAGTATCTCAATTTTTAGAGTATGTGTTACAATACAGTATTCTTAAGTTTCTAATGAAACCTTATTCTTTCGTTTTAAAATCACCTAGTTACACTCCAGGTATCAGAATGAATGATTTTCCCCACACATCTGAGAGGAGTTATATCATGTTCTATCCAGAACTACGCCGGTTCCACCAGGTGAATCATATATCCTCGCGCCTCCGCTCATCAATATATTGTGCTCCACTCAGATCCACGCCGCCACAATATGTTATATTACTACATAGCACACTGTGTAAAAATAAACAAATATGGGAAAATATTCTAGGTTGATCAAAGTCAATGGTTAACACATTTGGAATATGTATTTGGAAACGCTGCCAAATATTTCCGATCGCATTTGTACGGAGTCGAAGCACCCTCGTGAACTTTTATTGATATATTCATTGTGATTCCGTCAGCGCGAGCAAAGTTACCAAAACAAATAAATAACTTTAATTTAGTTTCACTGCATTCTTTCAACCAATAATAATATCGTTTTCCGAACAGGAAATAATATCATAAATAAATCATATTAGCCGAGTTTCACAACTCAGGAAAATTAAAATAAAATGATTTTGCAAAAGAAAGAAATTGTTTTTTGGTAGAGTGAAAGATTTATCGTTTGAATTATATTACGTGTAAAAATAAAATACTTACACAATTAATAATTTCTTTTTATGCACTAGAAGTAAAAACATTAAATACGTTTTTTTATATTCCTTCTGAATCTGTAGATTTACAAGAAAATAATTGTCGGTCAGTGGATTTCTAATGTCTTCAGAAGGCAAAACAGCGGTCATGTCTAAAAATTACTAGGTATTGCAGGAATAAAAGATTGCGCAAAAAATACATACAATGGTTACAAACAAAGAGTTAACAAAACCAAAAAAAAATCTAAAAGTAACTAAACGTTATTATTGCACGAATTTGGTAAATTAGGGCGACACTATTATCAAAACGCGTGAGAAACAAGTTCATTTATAATGAGCATTGCTATGAAAGGGAAACCGGATTCCAAATGGTTAATTGAAATGGCTACCAGTTTTGAAGAACCAGATGTTTTTCCATTCTCCTTGCCTTCCTTAACTTCTTTTATTCATCATATTATCTAGAAAAGGATGAAATAGTTCCACTATTTCGGACAATTTGAACTATTGTGAGGTATGAAAAAGTACGTTTTTGCTATTACCGAAAGTTGGTTATCGATAACATGACATCGCCAGCTTTGAAAATATTTTATAAAATAAAGAAGAGGGTTTGTGGGTGAGATCTTTTTTTCAAATAAATTTTTTTATTTTTTTCCGAGGTTGATCAGATTTTGCACACTCGAACAAAACAGGTAAAATATAATTGTTTCCATGATATTTTGAAAAACTCATTCTCATCCCCTTTTCAAACCCCTTTAAGCAGAATTCTGATATTTCCTGATGAAATTTGTGATATTCAAAATAGATCAAAGTTATTATCTACATCTGATTTTCGAGACTCTGTGTGAAGCCCGGGCAACGCCGGGGTCTTCAGTTAGTATTTTATAAAATCAAAAAAGTTTTGGCAAAGCTTTCAGGTATTCAGCGGGCCTCCCTCGTCTCAGGCTCGTTAAACCCAATTAAAGCATTATTTCCATTATTTTTTTTCACCCAGAAGATAATATCGTGCAACTTTTTGTAAAAGAAACACCTTTGTGTAACTTATTCACGAGAAAAACGTTTCTTTGAAGGAATTTCGTGGAAATATTGCTCCGACTGCCGTTTGTTCCGTGTTTTTCGCAAACAATTTATACCTTTTTTGAACGCTCGGGGTAATGGCGAACTTTTTTTTAAATTTGCCTAACGGTGCGTCTTGAACAGGCTACCAAGTTATTGATGGAAAATGTTTTTTTTTAAATTGTGTTCAATAGGTAAATAAAATTGAAAATATCTTGTAGCATAAAAATAATAATCGTTTATTCCAGAATGTATTCAGAAATACGTTCCATAATTTATTAAATATTTTTCAAAATAAAGTAAACAAAATAACAGTCCCTAAAATCAAAAGAAAAAAACAGAAAAGGAGTGAAAAATATTTAATATTAATTTAAGTCTTAAGTGGCAATAAAAAAAACTATGGCCAATAGTAAAACACAACAATTTTTTTTCTTTTTTTTTACCAAATCTAGTACCTTAATTAATAATTTAATTTATATGCTGTGATTACATTGATGATTAAATTTGCTGTTCTTTCTGATATAAATTCTACTATGACTTGTTTTTATTTAGTGAATGATGTGTTAAATATGTCAACAACATCTTTATGGTCATTACCCAAATTTTGTATACGGCGAACGGGCGTATACAATTGTGATTCTGTGTGAATTGTTACAATAGAACGTATTGCCTCGATGTTGATTTGCGAGATATATGGAAAGAAAAGTATAATTATATAAATTATAAAAGTCGCCAAACGTAGCGAACCACCTACGGCAGAGGTGTTAGGGTCTACTTTCATCTTTCCTCTGCCAGTTCCATGTCTTACTGCCGTACTTCAGGGTAGGTACTAGCACTCCATTGTGGACTTCGTTTAGCTTCTTTTGACAGTTTTATTATTAGCGCCAACGACATTCAGTCCTCCATTGATGGAGTTACCTGCATTTCCCATTCTTTCAATATCTACATCAGCGTTCCCATAACTACCCAGATTTCAATGTGAAAGGAATTGCTACTTAAAGGGCTGACAATTATTGAATTTATGATATACATATATATATATATATTTTTTTTTTTTTTTTTACGGGAGCTCCACACAGGAGGCCCTGAGGAAAATAATTTCCCTCAGGGCCTATGTCATCTTTGGGGATGCTGTGTGGAGGGGTTTTTTTTAAGAAAGAAGAAGAGGAGATTTATGGGAAGGAAAAGAGTTTAAGGGGTTTTTTATATGTATATATATAGTAAATATTATGAGGATAATTAATAAACAACTAAAAGCCAAATAACCTAATATACATTTCACGAGATGTCTGAATGTGAATAGAGCGGACATTGCAGATAATTCTGTATAAATTTAAAAAGGGTCGAAGTCAGAGAGCTCAAAACAGCGGATTTGACCTGAAACTAAAACAAATTTTCTTTAATCAAATTTCAACGTGCCAGAACTCACAAATGAGAGTTTTTGTCAAATACGGTATTTATATAGATATTAAGGTGTTATAATATTTTCAGGTCATTCAGTACTTACGTTCAAACTATTTGTAAATATCTGGATAAGCTGGTTACGCATAACACGTACTTCTTATTTTAAAAGAATTAATTAAATTACAAAAAAGAGCGACTATTACAGTTTCCGGATAAGCCAAAAAATCAAAAAATGCATTTCATTTTAAAGCTTTTTTGTTAAAATTAAAATTGACAAATTTATCGTGATCACTTTTGGTCTTTTTTGATGTTCATTACTGTTATATTTTACGGTTAGTTTTAAATGCGTCAAAAATGACGCAAGCAAAGTAGTTAAATTATAACTGATTTACTAACTAACCATCATAGGTAGGCAGAGAAGACTGACCGCCAAACAACTCAGTTTTGGCACACACTCTTTGCCTTATTCACATTTTTACATCGTCTCATACATACTCTTCTATCATTCTGACCCTGACATGGCACGACTTCTTCTTCCATTCACATTTGCATCATATATATTCTCCTTACACTCCTTTCTCCGTTCATTTGCTATACATGCTACATCCCTTTCTTACTTACAGCGCTTATATCAGCCTTGCATGCTTCGCGGATCGCCACATTTCTCACACGGTTTTGCCACACATACGCCTCAGGAATCTTATTTCAACAGCATTTTTTTCTACAATAGTTCCACAGGAGGCCCTGAGGAAAATAATTCCCCCCAGGGCTATGTCATTTTTGGGAAAGCTGCGTGGAGGGTCTTTTTAGAGACTAGAACACCATCCCTCCCATTGCGGTGCAAGGGGAGGGATGGTGTTCCACGATCCGGCCTGCCATGCCGGTGGACAAACGCATCCGCCACCAAGACTTGGATAAACCTCATCCCATGAGCTGGGCACCCCTGCCAAGTCACCAAACGTAGCAAACCACCTACGGCAGAAGTGTTCAGTCTACTTTCATCTTTCCTCTGCCAGTTCCATGCCTCACTGCCGTACTTCAGGGTAGGTACTAGCACTCCATTGTGGACTTCGTTTAGTTTCTTTTGACAGTTTTATTATTAGCGCCAAAGACATTCAGTCCTCCATTAATGGAGTTACCTGCATTTGCCATTCTTTCAATATCTACATCAGCGTTCCCATAACTACCCAGATTTCAATGTGAAAGGAATTGCCACTTAAATGCATTATTTTGCATCTCCGGAATGAATCACATATTCATTTATTGTCATTGAATTGTTGCCAAATGTTGTAAAATAGTTTGTTCGTATCGAAAATACGTCTAGCGTCCCCTTATTATTTTATAAGATAGAGCAATATTTCAAAGAAGATAATGATATACATAGAATACAGTGAAAAGAATTCTGATGAACTGTCAGTGAACAGATTAGATCGCCCTTCAAAGGAAATGTTTGTAGATCGAACAGATCCAAATCACTGGGAGGTTATTTCCATTGAGACTCTAAATCGTACATATTTATGCCACCCTCCCATCCCTCACGGATGTTATCTAATGCTCCGAACAGCTGTCAGGGTTCACAAATAAAGGTAACCATTTATTTGACTGTTTTCTTGTAAAATGGATCAAAATAATATGTTCAACGCCCAAGGTAATACATTGGAATGTTTTTGTATGTCAAATGGGATGTAAAAATACTCGTTTATAAGTAAAGCGTGAAGGCAAAAATATATAAAACATTTGAAATTTATTGGTAATAACACCTCTTATTTGTTTTTTGGAACTCAAGAGAGACGTAAAAAAAATTTAAGACGGGTTAATTCAAAGAATTTGATCATCAAATTTCAAAGTTAAAAGTTCTCTGAAGTTCCTATTCAAGTTTCGTAATTATCCAAGTAATGTGAAACAACTGTGAAATCAGAATCAGACTCACAATATTTCTATTTCAACGCATCTTTTGAAAAATTATTGAAAGCGATGAAAAAATATATTTAAAAAAAGGTTTAAAAGGTTACATTAGGTTATTGGCTATTTATAATTTTTTCATAACTTTTATTGACTTTTCAAAGGGGTTGAAATCGCCCAATAGCGTAATTCAGAATTGTCATAGAACCGAACTACCAGCCCATGATGAAATAAAAACAAAGCTGAAATAGAACTTTCACGGAGCACGAATATTTAATCTTCATAATTTCCGGATTTGCTAAACAAAATAAATTTCCACACGTCCATTCGGTATAGTAGACAAAATACCCTTTTCTATATTGATAGATGCAACACCAATTCCAATCAAAATGAATTTATACAAAGGACATGTAACTACTATAACAACAAATTGCAAATATAGACACACGTGCTGACGTATTTACTGCTAGTTACTGTCGCTACAGAACTTCACTGTATAAAATTCTAGGTGCGAATAACACATGAATTAATTGTATCTAATATTTTTTATATTACTTGCGTGGCAACTTTCCCTTATCCCTCTCCTCCCCTTACCCTTCCCAACCCAATCCAAATATAATCACACTTATTTTAATGTTGTGTATTAGTTTACCATTTGTTGAATTCACATTTGTACTCTTATTATTTTTTTAAATATTCTAGTTTATATTCAGTTAGTCTTGTTTCTAAATACCTATCTGTGAACATTAATAATTGGTCTGTTTTTTTATCATCCTCTTATGTTTATTGTATTACTAAGACTGTTAATGTTCCTTAAATAAATAAATAAATAAATAAATAAATAAATAAATAAATAAATAAATAAATAATTTTATGAAGTTTTCAAATTCTAAGAAACAACCCGTCCTTAGTTGTTTTATTGAAAGTTCATTCGTTTTTTATTAAAAGGATTTGAATTGCCACAAGAAACAAACATCACCAAGAAATTAACATATAATTATTCAAATGTACGCACTTATTGTACTAGTAAATACGTCAAGTTTGAGAGACGGGTATGGCTACCGCCGCCACGGGAATCATTTATTGGATAATCAACACCTCTGCCATAGGACTCCGTAAGGGGGATACATTAATTACATAAGCTCAAAATGAAGGGGGGGGGAGGAGGTTGAAAAACATATATTTGATTAGAAAAAAAGTAAAAGAAAAACGTTCTGATTTTTTAAAAGATTAAAAATGGTAGATACAATATAGAGAATTAACAACTGCGGTATAAATCTCACGTGAATGGTTAGGGGGGGGGGGGGTCCCTCACCAAGGTGGGAGAGGAGCCTCAATTGTAAACAAAATAGCTCACGTAATTAACGTATATTTATTGCAATTTGTTTGAAATAAAGGATACAAAGATAATTTTTTGAAACTCAAAAATATTTATGTTTCAATGCGAGTTTTTGTGGACATAGTACAAACCAATCCTCAGCAAGCGATTTGGTGACTTAACAGGGACACCTGGAAAGGGAAGATTTGTCTGGGTCTTGGCGGCGGATGCGTCTACACCCTTGCTTTGCCGGAACGAGAGAGACTGGTTAAGGGAGGTCTTTTAAACTGTCCAGCCGGACCCTCTCGATCCACCGCCTTGCACCACAGTTGAATAGCCTCATTCGTCCGTCATTCCTGAACAACATTCACCTTCAGATTCCTACCCACCCCTCAAACCCTTTTCCTTACCAGCATTACCTTTCTTTTAAAAGATCCTTCATACAACATCTCCTAAGATGACAGAGGCCCTGATTGAGAAGTTTATTCTCCCCAGGGCTTCTTGTGAGTTAATGTAAAATAAAACTCTATATATATTTGGTATGGAAGAAATGCGTGTTTGGTGGTTCCATGACAGTTGATCCGCCGACAATTGTGCAAGAGATTTACAGAAAATATGGTATATATAATTACACAAAATATAACTAAGCGAACCCGAAGGGATGAGCAGAGAAGACGTGCCGCCGAATAACAAAAGTTTAAAACATATTTTTATTTACATGCATCATGAAAAATTATGCTTCTCTGTAAACTGTGTATATCAGCGAATAAGTACATAGAAATTGATTCGTTTGATATTCATACCAACTTATTATAAAAGGTATTTTGAAATGGATTTTACGTTTGAAATTGGTGAATAATGCAGAATTTTTTTTTTTTATAGTAAATATCATTTCGGAGAGTCAACTGTCGGCGGATCAACTGTTGGGTCGCCGTGTTTGGTATGTTATGTGTGGTATGTTGTGTGTAGTATGTATTGGGGTTGTGATTGGAAGGGAATGGAGCAAAATTAGCGGCAGAACGAGTAATCAAATCACCAAACATTATTGTTCAGAGCGCAGAACGGAATTGGGAAACTTTTGTTTCAGGAAGAACGAAAAAAAAAGAATTTTGATTGGATGGAACTAATCTAGGGCGTAGTACGTGAAGCTTTGGGATTGGCAAAAATGGTGGATGTGTGTTTGAAATCAGTCAAGGGAAGCGGCGGAGTAATCAGAGAAATTAATAAACCACCAGTTGGCACAGATGTTAAACGAGCTCGCGGACTATAAGTTTGGGAAATTATTAACAAATTTTTCAATTTTTCACATGTAGCAAACTTTGTGGATGTAAATGAATATAATAATTACAATATACAAACTTTGCTTAAACACCGTTTTATTTTATAGGGAACCTTCATCAGAGTGTACAAAAAGTATTAAGGAGAGTTACAGAGTATTTCAAAGCAACAATAGAAGAGGGAGAGAGAACATCAACTTTGATGGGAGGTGAGTTGAAGGTACCCAAGAAAGAGGGAGTAACAGTAGGTGTGGGAAAGGGAAATATGTTTAAAATCTTAGGACGGGTTGTTTCAAAAAAATTTGATGGATTCATCAAATATTTGAAGTTGATTTTCACGTTCTGTGTAAGTTCTATTCAAGTTCTGTTATTACATCGTTATAGGACAGTTGCTTCACAAAACTGAAATAATCACAGAACTTGAATAGAACTTACACAGAACGTGAAAATCAACTTCAAATATTTGATGAATCCATCAAATTTTTTGAAACAACCCGTCCTAATTGTTTACTTTGTAAATTAATTTTATAAATTTTCAATGATTTTTTTTATTTTTTTCAAGAGCTTTTTTTACATAAGCTCCACACAGGAGGCCCTGAGGGAAATTATTTTCCTTCAAATATGTCATCTTTGGGGATGCTGAATGGAGGATTTTTTTTTAAGGAAAAGGAGTAGAGGAGAGTTCTGGGAAGGAAAGGGGTTTAAGGGGTGGGTAGGAATCTGTAGTTCAGTGTGACCTGGTTATACGCCTCCAAGACCTAGACAAACCATACCCCATAAACCCGGGCACCCCTGCAAAATCACAAAACGTAGCAAACCACTTGGGGTGACCTATGGCAGAGGTGTTGGTTATCCAATGGTTCCAAGGTTCCCGGGGCGGCGGTACCCATTTCCGCCTCCCATATTCAGGCGGGAAATGAGTTTTGTATAGTATTGAGAGCTTACAGAGTATTCAGACATTAACCTATCCCATTCTATCATTCTATGTAGGACATCTGTCCCCGAAGATTTATTAAACGAGAGATCTTCATTTGTTAGGTGCGTTGCGAGTTCTGAAAAACTTACAATATTTTAGGAACTTTAAGGACGGGTTGTTTCAAAAAAATTGATGGATTCATCAAATATTTGAAGTTAATTTTCACGTTCTGCGTAAGTTCTATTCAAGTTCTGTTATTACATCAGTATAGACCAGTTGATTCACAAAACTGAAATCATCACAGAACTTGAATAGAACTTACGCAGAACGTGAAAATTAACTTCAAATATTTGATGAATCCATCAAATTTTTTTAAACAACTCGTCTTAAATGTTTAACCACGCTCGTTTGAATGTAAAACGGCAAGAAATGTTTACATCAACCGATTTACAAAATAAACAATTACATTTTCAAATAGCTCCATTTTAAAAATACTTTCCTTCCCAACATTTAATAAGTTTTCTACGCCCTGATGATGGTTCAGGTTGAACTGAAACCAGTTTATTACATATGTAATATCAAGAGATATTCAAACAAAGTTTTTCTATTGTTTTTATTATTAATCATAAATTTTTCAGCATTTTTCCCTCCACCCTGCGCAAATCATACTGCGAATATTACAACAAAATAAAAACTAACGATTTTGAAATTGCATAAACTCGGCGAGTTGTGGGCCAATTTCACGAAGCCCAGTAAGTGCGTCACATAGGTCACTTTGATGATCTAGAAATTCCAGGCAGAAAAGGCTGTTCCAATTCAATTACCCAGAACTGAACGTTCGAGAGCTTTTAGCGAAACACATAAACAGATTTCAACGTGCTTAGTGAATGTTTCGAAAAAAATTGTGCTTTCATGCGATTTGCAAAGTAATGGGTCAGGAGCTTCAAGCTTGAAAAATCGATAACTTTACAGCATCGGATCGATCAGCGTAACTTTCGATAGCCGAACCGATATTGTCAGGAATAAATAAAAAAAAATCGGTTTATGGTACAATGGCAACACTGGCGGATCTGTCCACGTTTTCACGTAAGGAATCGTTTAACTCCAATCGATTACGTAAACATATTAATATTTAATGTTGAATAGAAATACTTAACTAAATATGCATTGGCTGTACTTTTTACTTTTTGACATTTAACGAGAGATAATTAGCTATTCACTTCTTTAGTCATATTTCAACCATTTTTTTTGTTATTGTTTTTGGGGTGTTATGCCGTGTTTCGCTACCTCCTTCTTTAGCCAACGTTTCGGACAGCGTTACAGTGTCCGAAACGTTGGCTAAAGAAGGAGGTAGCGAAACACGGCATAACACTCCAAAAACAATAACAAAAATACTTTTTGGCCGTGAAAACCTAAAAATATTTCAACCACTTTAAAACAAATCGATCGCGCTTAGTTGAAACGTTTAAGTCTATGGATAGCGTAAACATTTTTTTTCAATACAAAAGGCTTCGTTAGTTGAACTCGTTCATAATAAGCAAGTATTTTTGCACAACGAACGACATTATCCAAATAAATGCATGTATTGATAGTTAATCGAAACTTATTTGATACTATGGAGGCCAGGCTAAAGTTATCGCTCGTCGCTTCGCACAGTTGGTAATTTTGAGTATCTAGCGTAACTTTATTATTTTAGTTTGTTTTTGGGACAATACAAATTATCATTATTAGAAAAAAATGTTAAAAAAAATATATTGCGCGATTCAACTTGGTACAGTCGTTTTAATATAGAAATCCGTATAAATAAAAATATAGATTACGTATATTTGCGTTCGCAAATCTCGGAAATTCATCGACAGATTGACTCAAAACTTTTAAAGAACATTGAATTTTAGCAGGATAGTGTTTCTATATATAATGGTAAGCTCTGGCGTTATGAAATTTGTGTAGATCGATCTGTATATCAAAAATCGCCTTGGTACTGAAAAAATTAAAAGTTGGTTAAGTAAACCCTGAATACATCACATAACTAAAGTTAATTTGACACATTAATATCCATTAAACACAGAAAACAAAATTTTGCCGAATACATTCGGATACATTTTTAAAAGACTCGATAAATTCTAAGTTTAAAGAAAAAATACATTTTGAAAAATCGTTACTTCAATATTTTTTATCACACTAAAACACAAATAGTTGTGATAATCATCTGATTTCTCGATTTCATCATAAAGATTCATAAAAACACAGTAGTTATAGTTGAATTATCACGATGACGTGCACACGTTGACGGCCTCCATGGTCCCGAGGCAAGACTCTCGACTCACAATCCGAAGGTCGCGGGTTCGAACCCGGCGTGCGCAAATAAATTTTATTTGATTAATTTGTGTTATTTCACAATTTATTCATTTAAAATAATAAATAGTATATTTGCGGCACGTTCCAGAGTGGAAGATACTATCAGTATCGCCCTGGTGTAAGACCACCATTCAGAATTGAAACGTTACTTGAAATGGCTTTAGCCGTGTTTAGTGACCAGATCTGAATAGCCAGGTACTTCCCCACTTTCTTCTTCCCTATCTCCTTCCCCTCCCCACTACCTTCAGCCTCACAACATACCCCGATTGGGGATGCCATAGTCTCACTGGCTCCAGACGGGAGCAGTTGGAACTTGTGCGGTATTAAATGTAAAAAAAAAAAAAAAAAACGTCGACCCGCGGAGAGATCCAAACTAGACAAGACATAAAATTACTCGTTCGCGTTTCGAGGTAGTGAGTATTTGCGATGGTGCCATACGTCGCAAGCAGCTAAAATGTTTGTTTTTTTTAGTTCTAAAAGATTAGACATTTAGGTACCCAATTAAAATAAAATGAAATCTAGAAAGAAACCTTGGGTTTTATAATAAAGTTACGCTAGATAACTCAAATTATTAATTGTGCGTCGGTCGGAATATCTCTTGCCAATTATCGAACGTGATCGCAAATAATGATAGTTGATGGATTTGGTCAATATCGGATTGATATAGGCTTTTACTGATTGTCCATGCTAGATATCCTGGTGTGGTTTAGGTGTTCATGAGAATGTGAACTGGGGAAGCCTAGGCACCGTATCTATTTAAAGTGGGTTAAAAAAAACCAGGCGCGTGCTGACAATTAAAACAAGTACGCACTTCTCTACAAAACCTTCGCGTCTCAGAATTACATATTAATTAGGCCGAGCTTTTCCTTTAACATTTCTGTCATTTATATTCCTTAATTAGCCATTCCAGCCGAGATATCCTTTCAGTTTCCTTCCAGATTAAACCGACGGTCCTTTTTTCTCGTCACGAACACATTAGTCTATAACTGTTGTAATAACGTTTAAAATAATTACAAGGCCGTACTTTTCAGCTGCGGCGCGACGCGGCCAAGGCATATAGGTTATAACGTAACACTTATATTTTATGACGCGCGCTTATTGCTTCATTACATCTTATCAAACAGGTTCTGAAACTTTTACTTAATGTCTATTATTTTCAATTGATTTGAAGACAATATGTTATAATTTAAAATAAAACAATAACTTTGTAAACACCACTTTTTATTTTTTATGTACTTTATATGGTGGTAGCGAAACCCGGACGGCATTAAGTACATAAAAAATAAAAAGTGATGTTTACAAAGTTATTGTTTTATTTTAAATTAAAATGTTACATCTCAAAGTATCTGCTTCATATGAACAAACAATATGTTATATTTAAAAACAGTTAAATTCGTTTTTTGATTTCTCCAAAAAAAAAAAACTAAGTTATGAACTTTCAAAGTGAACTTTGGTAAACGTACGCAATGGTGTCTTGTGACGTCACACGAGATACGATTTAGAACAATTCATAATTCGAATTGCAGTGCTACGGTATAGCCTCGTTCCGACCGTGATGTCACACACTTTTCGGTCGGCCACAAATACCAACATTTTTACGACTTCAATCTTGGGCATAATTAGGTTTTTTCAAAGAATTCTAAAAGTTCTGTCCTCAGCGTGTTTTAATTTATATTTGTTAAAAGTAAGGCAATTCGTTGTAGGGGACGACCTCAGAGTCATTCCTTCATCATTTTGCATATTGTTATTGGATTTTCAATAAAGGTTGCAACGTTAGCAATGTCTTGGCAAACGCTCCTAATTTCACCCATTACAAGTCAGACTATGGTCGTAGCTCAGTTCTATGCTTACGTCATTACCCGGTTGATAACTTTTATGGCGGAGAGAAATGACAATACACCGATTAGTGTTGTACTGTATTTGTGTATTTATTGACTGAATAAAATCAACTGCTAAATATTGACTTACATGGTAAAAATTTTGCTGTTTACAGTTAAAATCCTTCATACCACCGTCAATCATTGAATTACATGGTTAAAATTTTGCTGTTTACAGTTAAAATCCTTCATACCACCGTCAATCATTGAATGACATGGTTAAAATTTTAATGTATATAGTTAAAATCCTTTATAGCACTGTCAATCATTGAAATACATGGTTAAAATTTTGCTGTTTACAATTAAAATCCTTCATATCACCGTCAATCATTGAATTTCATGGTTTTAATTTTGATGTTTAAAGTTAAAATCCTTCATACTACCGTCAATCATTGAATTACATCGATAAAATTTTTATGTTTATAATTAAAATCCTTCATACCACCGTCAATCATTGAATTACATGGTTAAAAGTTTGCTGTTTACAGTTAAAACCCTTCATACCACCGTCAATCATTGAATTACATGGTTAAAATTTTGCTGTTTACGGTTAAAATCCTTCATACCACCGTCGATCATTGAATTACATGGTTGAAATTTTGATGTATATAGTTAAAATCCTTCATAACACCGTCAATCATTGAATTACATGGTTAAAATTTGCTGTTTGCAGTTAAAATCCTTCATACCACCGTCATTCATTGATTTACATATTTAAAATTTTGCTGTTTAGTTAAAATCCTTCATGCCACCGTCAATCATTAAATTACATGGTTAAAATTTTGCTGTTTACAGTTAAAATTTTTCATCCCACCATCAATCATTGATTTACATGGTTAAAATTTTGATGTTAACAGTTTAAATCCTTCATACCACCGTCAATCATTGAATTACATGGTTAAAATTTTGCTGTTTATAGTTAAAATCCTTCATACTACCGTCAATCATTGAATTACATGGTAAAAATTTTGATGTTTATAGTTAAAATCCTTCATACCACCGTCAATCATTGAATTACACGGTTAAAATTTTGATGTTTTTAGTTAAAATCTTTCATACCACCGTCAATCATTGAATTACATGGTTAAAATTTTGCTGTTTACAGTTAAAATCCTTCCATACCACCGTCAATCATTGAATTACGTGGTTAAAATATTGCAGTACGCAGTTAAAATCCTTCATACTACCACTGACGAGTTTTTTCCTTCCTCCGTTGAACACGTTTTTGTCGTTGAATTTTGTCCGAACTTCACTACCCTTTGTTGAACAATTAAACAATAAATAAAATTTTTTACAATTTTATCATTTTGAACGTGTTGTTGAACGCTTTATCCGTCCATGGTGGTTTGGAAAAACATATGAATAAACGACAGCAATTTTGACAGATGTCGCTTCAACAATATGGCCGCTATCAACTGTCAAAGTTAGGAAGTCCCTATTGAAAGACCCTTTACAAATTGTTGGACATCTGTATTATTATTCAATGTACCTTTAATATTTTGTGTAAAACTTTTTAAAATTATTTTTTTTTGTTCTACCTACAAAACACAGGTTCACAAAAAGATATCAAAGTTAACAGTTAAAAAGTTTTTGACAAATTATTCGGAAGATGAAATGTTCGTAAAGTATAGTATGTAACCGAGTCAGGAGTTTGTGGGTTCAATCCCGGGTAGCTTAATAAAGCCCACTTAAAACTAACATCATGGTCGCAAGCCACTCCTGATAACAAGATACATTATTTTTATTTATTTCATTATTTTAATATTATATTTGATTACAGTAATGACGTATTGCCCACCTCATCAGGTGTGAAACGCCTGTGAGGAGATGGCAATTTACAGAGTGGTTGTTATACAGGTTTCTTAAGTACCCAGTGAATTTTGTATATCAGCTGTTGCTGAACAAGGCTTCTTGAGCTCGATGAATTCGCTACAGCTCCTTGTAAATGTATTAATAGTCAGTTTTCATCGAAACTCGTCTATCAACCCCCTCATAATTATTAATCGTCCCACGGATTGTTATTCCGACATTTTTTTTCTTGATAACGCTATGTTTTCCTGGGTGTCATTAAAAATGAAAACCAGCTATCGATTTCGAACCCATGATATGTTTGTAGTAGTCACTAATCGCCATTTTAGATCGTATCATAAATATTAAATGTTTTGTGCGCCAAATGTTATATACTCGTAGCTGCTTAATTTCAATGTAGCTCAAACAATGGTAGGTATGTGTATGTGTACTACAGTTTGGTATCGGTAAAATCCATACTAATATTATAAATGCGAAACTGCTCGAGTTTGTTTATGACCTTTTCACGCATAACACAATATAAAGACTTTAATAATTCTTTCACCAATATAAAGCCAAATTATATGCGCAGACTACAGGTTGTGTATGATGGTAAGCTCTGGCGTTATGAAATTATAAATTTTAATATATTATATTTGTTATACGTTTTCTGTCGCTAACAAAAGCGAGTTTTTGCTAACGTCAGAAAAAAATCTTTTCCATGGAAACAATGTTGATATATTTTTGGCTCTATGCTGGTAGGCACTCAGTCTACTGGTCAGCTACTACTGCAGAAAATTTAAATATTAGAATTCGTTTTTTTTTTGGACAAGCTTGGAATAAATGTCAGATTTGAGTTCCTGTATTAAAAATATAATTAATAAAATAAAATACTTTTTTGTTTAAAACCACGAGATTTATTAATTTTTGAACCGACCGGTTTCGCTTAACTTAAGCATCATCAGGGTACAAATTAATACTAAACAAGAAGTACATAATGTGTGCTTATATATAACAAAATATAGAGGGAGACAACGTGATACAAATATTACAAACAAATAAACGGTCATAAAATACATTAACATAAGTACTCAAGTAATGGGAAAAACAGAAAGATAATTATGTAGACTAATGGGTTATAATAATAAATTTGGAGAAACAAAGCATTAACTGGCATGGTGATAAGGAGCGCTGGGAATTTTTATTTTTAAGGGTTTATTGGAAACAGACCTAATATAGGACTGCTTGATATGTCTAATTGATTATTAAGTATATGACTTTTGGTTTTTACAGCTTTTTTTATTTCTAGCGCCTCTAGATTGTTTAGTCTGTTACCATGCCCGTTTTTATGTAAGATGTTAGCACCGGTGCTATGACAGAACGTATGATCTTTATCGATCAAATGATTTGCGAATTCTGAAAAACCGTTATTATTGAGGCAACGGAGATGTTCCTTTATCCTAATATTGACACTACGTGTTGTCTTACCGATATAGAAAGCCGAACAATTATTGCAATTTAATTTATAAATTCCCGAATGATTTAATTTGTCGTCCTTATCTTTCGAATTAATTAGAAATTTACCTAGATTGTTATTAGTATAAAAGGCCGGTCTGACTTCAGAAGGGAGGTTTTTTACACTTAAGGTAGAAAAATTATTAATGAATAAAATTCGCCGCCATTGATGATTAATATTATTATCATTGATTTGAGGACAAGGACTAGCAAATAAGAAGCGATTAACGGCTATTTGTTTTAGTTTTTTATTTAAGATTAAATCTATAAAATGTGATTCATAGCCATTATTTACCGCTATTTTTTTAATTATTTTTAGTTCATTAGCAAAATTATTATCGGACATTGGAATTGTGACCAAACGATGGACCATTGAAATTGAATTAAAATTTATAATTTCATAACGCCAGAGCTTACCATCATACACAACCTGTAGTCTGCGCATATAATTTGGCTTATTAATAAATCTCGTGGTTTTAAACAAAAAAGTATTTTATTTTATTAAATATGTCAAACCACAAAGTGATTGCTTTCTACAATAATAAAAATATAATTCGTAACGATTATAAAGACTGAAGGATAAATAGAGTATTTTTTATTATATTAACGAACTTCCAAATATTTAAATAAAAATAAACATCCGAAATGTTTGTAAGCGCATAAATTCCGAACGAATGAAAAAAATTGGATAAGTAATTCTTTTTTTCTTTGAGCTATAGCATTATGAAATTTAGGTGGTAGGCGAGATGTTTGAAAACTGAATGTAAGGGAATGAATATATGGAATGCGGGAGGGGGTGGGGATGGGGTGGGGGGGGGGGAAGATAATTGATAAGTGCAAGCGCTACAGTGATTTCCCGTAATACCATACGAGCGAAGCCGCGGGGAAAATTTTATATTTAAAGCACTACTTCGGTAGTGATCTAAAGGAAAATTCGGACATGCAAACTCGCCTCTTATGTACTCCGTTCGCGTCGAATATTCAAATCAAATCTTAATAAATATATATATTTCTTCTGTCCGTGTGTATGTCACTGAACTTCTCCTAAACAGCTGGACCGATTTTGATGAATTTTTTTGTGTTGTTTCAAGGGGATTCGAGAATGGTTTAGATTTACAATTTGGTCCACTGGAAAATGTTCTTTTAATTATTTTTTTAATTCTAAGAAGTTGTTGATTTTGGAATGCTTTACATTGGATCCGGCAGACTGCGCTACCATCGCAGTATCGAATATTTAATGTTATTCTATTTGAATTTTAATTTGTCCCGACAGTTATGTACAGGACGACGTCTGCCGGGCCCGCTATAAATAAATCAAATAAATAATGGAACATTCCAGAACACTCTCAAATGTTGTCCTGAGCGAAGCCGGGTAACCCAGCTAGTATGTGTTTATTTGTCAATCAGAAGTACTCCAATCTACGTTCATTACTTTAATCAAATTTATAATAAGTGTAGAGATATTTTATTGGTCCCCTGGCTTTGGTAAGGAAATTTCTTGGGACTTGTGGCCAAATTTGCAACAACGAACCACAATATGCCTTCCATTGACCAGCTCAAGTAACGGGGCTCTGTCGAAGCGACAAGTTAGATAGTACACAACTGCTGACCCTGTGCAAATTGCAAGTGCGCCGCACTAGTGAATTTGGCAGCCACCTCTGGTCTGGAGCCCTAAGGTACTTGGAAAAATCCTTGGCTCTCTGCAGAAACAAGCGGTCTGCTTGATCCCTTGTTTTAACAAACGGACTTAACGCAATAACTTAATATGTTTTACATAAATCAATTTGGGAGGCGAATGTGTGTACCACCGCCCTGGGAACCATTTATTGGACAATCAACACACCTAAAGATACATTTTATGACCTAGCAAGAGTGTCCGTGTTCATGGAGTGAGGTTTTTCTAGATCTTGGCGGTGGATGCGTTTGCTCACCTTTTCCATTCCCTTCCCTTTTTTCTTTTTTTCTCCTTCCCTTCCTCTCCTTTATTGCCTTAAAAAGACCCTCTGCACAGCATCCCCAAAGATGACACAGGCCAAGACGCGCTAAACGCGCTCCCATCATTTGTAAATTCCAGGTGAACTCAACAAAGTGGCATTTCAACACCCCTTTGAAAAGTCCTAACCTAAAATAGCTCCTAACCTAACCTAAGGTCACCTGATAAAGCAAGTTTTTTTGGAGTTATGAAGTTGCACAATGTTAAATTCTCTGGTCACCTGGATTTTATCCCTCCTACAACACGGGTCCCCTGAAGACCCATAATCACTCTTTACTCTCATCAAAAAATCCTTCACACAGTATCTCGAAGATGACACGAGAAAAATTATTTTCCTCAAGGCCTCCTGTTTGGCTAAAAAAAGGTAGGTGATTTTATGCCAACGGCTGATGAATATAAACATTACAATAACAGGAAATTAGGCCTCCACGGGGCCGTATCCGGAATGCTTTCTTATTTTATTTGGAGTCACAAAGTGGCGGAGATTCTTTCTTCAATTTAAACGAGATGAAGGCAGTGTTAGATCGTTTATTTCATTTCCGCAAAAAAAAACATTTAAGCGAGATGAATGTTTCTTTTCTTGTCTGGATTTGAGCCGTTCTTAAATGCTTTTGCATTTATAAATCATTTTTTGAAATATGTAAACATTGTGAAAACACGCAAATTAAAAATATTTTCAGAGTAAATCTCGGGTGAAATGAGGTCATTTTTCACTTCAACATTTTATCCTGTTTCCAACCGTCAACGTTCCTCAAATATTTATTTTCACTCAAAAATTTTCCAATAGATAATGATAATTACTTATATGAACGTATTGCGAGTGCACTGTGAAAAAAGTGTTGTTTAAAGTATTATTAAGGTTTTCTGTTAAATCTCACTTCCTAGTGAAGATTTTCCGTAAAATTTTTATTTGAGTAATTTTTAGATTATTTTTTCGTCATTTGTTAAAAAACTTATAATTATATTAACGTTAAAATTGTGAGAAGGGTATGCAGAAGCCATTTTTTGGATAACCAACACTTTTGCCATAGGTGACCCTAAGTGGGTTGCTACGTTCGGTGATTTAACAGGGGTGCCCGGATTCATGGGGTTAGGTTTGTTCAGGTTTAGGCGGCAGATGCGTTTGCCCACCGGCTGCGTGACGGGCGGATTGGAAGGGGTCAGTTAAAGGAGATCCTTTGATTTCTTCAACTGGACTTTTTCAACCCAATACGCAACGCTTTGCACTGCGGTGGCAGAGATGGATTCATACGTTACTCCTGGGCACGTTATCCCCAAATTACTTTCCACCACTCATTTTTCATTACCAGAAATTACTACTTCCTTTCCCTAAAAAGACCCTCCACGCAGCATCCCCAAAGATGACAAGGATATGAGGGAAATTAATATCCCCAGGGCCTCCTGTGCGGAGTTAATGAATAAAAATAACCAACAAATAATTTACCAACAAAAATTTCACTCAATCTCATAAGTTTATTTTCTTGGAATCGTATTATTTCATTTTCTTATTGGATATTATATTTATTATTTACGTATGATGTGTTCATGGTCTCATAAATAGACCGGTAATACGGATTATTAAAGACACAGTTGTCGCAACATAATAACATTATGTATTGTGTCCTCCCACCTCGTGTTATGAAGTTCTCTAACCGTGACACATATTGGACAGCGGAGTGGCTGGCCACCGCCACCGCCACTGTTCCTGGGAATTGTTTATCTGTCTATTGAGACAGAACCACTTGTGTTTCCTGCTCTTTTTCTTGTTATCAATCTACGTATGAGTTATAACAAAATGAACCGTCAATTTTCTGAACTCCTGATAAAGTTCTTTGGATAAACCTAATACTTCTAATGGTAAATCGGTAAAGGAAAAGATAAAATGAATATTGTGAACGTAGTTTGCCAGCTATTTTAATATTTTTTCATGAGAAAACATCGCATGTAGCAAAGATAAAAGTCATACAAGTTTTTATTATTTTTTTTACTTGCAGAACTTGATAAAAATATTTAAAAGTTAAAATTTTTTTTTAATTAACTCCACACTTAGGGCTTATGTCACCTGAAATGCTGGGTGGAGGGTATTTTGAGGAGAGGAAGGAATGAACACTGGTCTTGAAGAGACCCATATAGTAGGAAAGAGGAAACACAGAGGCTGGCAGATCGTTCCAAAGCCGAGTTGTTGAACACAAGAAGTTGGAGAGAATCATCTCATGTGCATCCCACCCGACGCCTGTGCTCTAAAGATTACGAGAATCTATCAAACGGACCGCACGTTTCTGCACTGGTTGAGGTTTTTTTTGTTTGATTTACTTTTAAATAACCGAAACGACATTATATTGCATATTGCAATCGTCGTTGTGTTTTTTTTTGGTTGGTTTTGGGGAATATGATTATTTCCTACCGAAATGGCGCTTATCCAGTTCATACCTCTCTTTTACCGTTCATACCTCGTCTCCAGTTCATACCTCTCCTTTACCGTTCATACCTCCTCTCCAGTTCATACCTCTCCTTTACCGTTCATACCTCCTCTCCAGTTCATACCTCTCCTTTACCGTTCATACCTCCTCTCCAGTTCATACCTCTCCTTTACCGTTCATACCTCCTCTCCAGTTCACACCTCTCCTTTACCGTTCATACCTCCTCTCCAGTTCATACCTCTCCTTTACCGTTCATACCTCGTCTCCAGTTCATACCTCTCCTTTACCGTTCATACCTCCTCTCCAGTTCATACCTCTCCTTTACCGTTCATACCTCCTCTCCAGTTCATACCTCTCCTTTACCGTTCATACCTCCTCTCCAGTTCATACCTCTCCTTTACCGTTCATACCTCCTCTTCAGTTCATACCTCTCCTTTACCGTTCATACCTCCTCTCCAGTTCATACCTCTCCTTTACCGTTCATACCTCCTCTCCAGTTCATACCTCTCCTTTATATGAATGTTTGTACCTTAACCCGCCACTAGTGACGTGAATTTGACTTACATCGTTGGTGACCCCGGTCTCACGCACCGGGGTTTTTGACTACCGGTTTTTCAATAATTTACTGTTTATGCTACTTTTCATTGGAAAGTTTATAACATTAGATCTTTTTTTGTCAATAAAACATAAGTATTCCATAAATCAATTCTTTTTTATTAACATACATATTCAATAACACAATATATTCAGATGCAATGAAATTATGATATTTGAATACTATTTATTTAAACTAAAAGATTTCCCAACAATCTTAAATATTTAACGACAAAATCAGTCTTCGTCAGTCTTATGACACTTGAAACATAAAATAAAAAGCATAAATGGTAATACTTCTAACAAAAAAATGAATAGGTACTAAAATCTCTCATTTTCAATATCCAAACAACTCGAGCAAGTAGGTACTACGTGCTCAAGGCATACTTAGTTTGTACATTTATGGCAAGAGAACCTGGTTTTTCGTTTTATTTTTGCCATCCACATTCGAAACAGCGACCAGCTACCCCAGGTACATCATTGATCTTTAAAACTTCTGAAAGTCTTTGCTAAAACGAAATTTGTAATTTGAATGACAAACGCGTAAATATTTAGTAAAACAGCGATCAAATCGAGCAAAAACTTACTTATCATAAAATGATATAACCATAATATATAAAGAAACAACAGCTTTATCAAAATAGGTAAAATAAAGAAATTACACAATAATTACTTACTATTACTGCATTATACACACTTGAGAGAAAACATGTGTAAAAACCCATATAAAAAAATATAAAACGCATGCATAAAACGAATGAACTTTGTTTTGCTTATTCGTACTATGTATTTTTTTAATATTTTACTAACTCATTAAAAATGACCTTTAGAACTTATACCAACTTACACTGCCAAAGAAGTTTCCCAACAGCGTTTTACCTGCTTGTGACAGGGGTTACTTCCGTTCGCTGACTAATTACGAGACTCTAAATGTCTATTAGTGTTCGAAACAAGATTTCCTCGTCAAAGTTCAAAGAGCTTAAGTATCACGGAGATGTGGCTTTTAGTTGCAGTTCATTAAAATTGCAGTTCTCAATCTCCGGTGGTTCACTAATAAGAGAATATTATACATTAGAGCTAATAAAATGTTCATAGCTTGAACAATGTGCAAAGATGTGCTGACATTAGATGACTTCCGTTTCTGAACGATAAGCTTTTAGGGACGTGTTGTTTCACAGAATTTGAACAATTCATCAACCTACTTAGTCAAAATTCAACAGCTCTGAAAGCCTATTTGAATGTCGTTCCAAGGTGGAAGTCAGTCTAAATATCGTCTTGGTGAACCTGTTTGAATGTCGTTCTAGGGTGGAAGTCAATCTAAGTATCGTCTTGGTGAACATTTTTAAATGTCGTTCTAGGGTTGAAGTCAATTTAAGTATCGTCTTGATGAACATGTTTGAATGTCTTTCTAGGGTGGAAGTCAATCTAAGTATCGTCTTGTTGAACATGTTTGAATGTTGTTCTAGGGTGGAAGTCAATCTAAGTATCGTCTTGGTGAACATGTTTGAATGTCTTTCTAGGGTGGAAGTCAATCTAAGTATCGTCTTGTTGAACATGTTTGAATGTTGTTCTAGGGTGGAAGTCAATCTAAGTATCGTCTTGGTGAACATGTTTGAATGTCATTCCAGGGTGGAAGTCATTTAAAGTATCGTCTTGGTGAACATGTTTGTATATCATTCCAGGGTGGAAGTCATTTTAAGTATCGTCTTGGTGAACGTGTTTGAATGACTTTCTACGGTGAAAGTCATTCTTAGTATCGTCTTGGTGATCCTGTTTGAATGTCGTTCCCCGGTGGAAGTTGTTCTCAGTTCTTCTCTTGGATGATATCATTAAACATAAAATTGAATAGCTTGCTAATTCATCTTTGTGCTGGATGGTGTTTAAAACAATCAATGAAATGGCCCCAACTTACGACTTTTTTTTTTTCTTTATTAACAAATTTTTTGGTACACTTGGTAAAATTTTGTAATACAAACATTTTATATTAACAGTTTTAAAAAAGTTCTACTTTTTATATTACTAGTTTTAAAAACTTTGAACTATGTGTCCCGAAAAATACTGGTCCGAAGCAGTCAACCCCTAGATCAGCAACATCATCAGCTAAAGGCAGACTAATGGAACCTAAGTGCAAGCCAAATACTTAGTTTGGAGATCGCGCTTTCGGTGTATCTGGGCCTAAGACTTGGAATAAACTCCCTCCGGGACTAAAATGCAAAAGCAAGCCCCTTAGAATCTAGGACCAAATTAAAAATTTACCTTTTTGGGCTCTCATACCCTTAATTTAAAAAAAAATACCGTGAGAGTTTCATACTTTTATTACCTATGACATGCCTTAATCACAACTTTTCTTATTGAATTATAATTACTTGAATCTTTACACATCAATCTGTCTCTTGACGAATCACATTTAGGAAGATCAAATCCTTGTACTACTATATCTCCCACCATAAAATGTTGCTTTTACTTTCTAAAATACACTTATTAAAGAATATATTATGTACTAATATTAAAGTATATTTCATTAAATACAAGTAACATGTGTTCACAATTATGTCATCTGCTTGCGAACTCTATCTAAATTTTTTATAGACAATAGACAGTGTTAATTTCAAGCTCCCAGGTAAGTATAGTCCTGTATACAATTTTAGGCAGCATCGCGTTCATTGGACGAGACATTGTACATATATTTTCGTATCAGTGATCGATGAACCGGTGGATGCAATTTTTAACCATAAGTTGTTTTAATCTTTGCCTAGTTTGTAGTTTTTCTAGATTTTAGAAATATATTGAAAGTTTGTACAGCCCGCTTGAGGTGATTTTTTACAAAAACGGCGCTATATAAATCCTCCAAATATTACTATTATTATCTCCAAATCGTCATCTTTCTTGTTCTTTGTGATCTGCTCGGTTGTAGGCATATATGTGTTACATGACGAATTAAAATTAACATAAAAATTATGCAGGCGTGAATTTCACGGCAAAAATTACGGAATTACACAAAGACAGATTAATACTCGCTTAATTTAAATCCACTGAATTTAAATTAAAAAAAAAACTAAATTGACCTTGAATAACTTTTTAATAAATTTTTAATAACATATTTAGCACCCAAAAATTTAAACCTATAAGAAACGTTTTTGCCAGTAGTAATTACAGTAGGCGTAATGTTTTAAACAACGTCCTTATAGATTATCAATGTGTTCATAATAGTACGTAATACACAATAGTGTTTAACGATGCAAACAATTATACCAAGCTGATTAGTCAATAGCACTGCAAATTATGTTCACTGTTGTAGACTGATTAATTGGTATACATTTGCTGTTATATAGGTCATACGTTTCCCCTATTCATGAAATAGAATAATATTTGTGTGAATTTCAAAAATACACATTAAAAGTATAGAAAAAAAAAAAAATTATTTCCGAGAATGTAAATGAGCGAGCGCTCGTATTCAATAATACCAGGGTCAATAAAAAAAAACACCATCGCCGCAACCTTCCCCGCCGATCACACAGTTTGAATTTTTTTGTCCTTGGTGTGTTTGTATGTCATTCCATAGACTTCCTCTTTGATTTAGGTTTAAAAAAATAATTCATACTTCTTCTTCGGTCACAATTTTTCCAAAAATCAGGAGCTGCAAGTGTTCTGATGAGGCTATTGTTTTTCTTGTTTCTTTATTCTGGCCGGTTAACTTTTTTGGTACCCACCTTGCACAAACTTTTGTTGAATAATCAGTTGTCGAATAATCGTCATTTCACTGAATTTACTGAGGAAGAAAATGCGATATCTGGGTTCACCACGAATGACGTCATCAACTCGCGCGCAGTCACTGCAATCAATGGCCTGGGCAGTTTCGCTTTTTGTCAGCCAGCTGTGTTTGTCTTTCATATTTTATACAGTGACGGACCCATCATCTAGCAGTGCTGACATCCACTGTTGCATCATGGTACACATTTTTCGGTCTTTCGTGAATAACTATATTCATTTTAGTAGAAAAAATAGGAGGCATTACGTTTTGACTGACTGTCGTACTATGAATTTATAACACAACACAAATTTGACTCCTGATTAGCCCGAATAACAATTGAGTTTGCCGAACAAATCTGTTTGTTGGTCAAACAAGCTATTCGAACTATTCTATGTTAGTCAAATGTTTGCCAGCTAATTCCGTGAACCGTATTTATTGGCTATGAGTTTCACTTCAGAATGTGTAAGAAAAAATTGTTATGTGCAGTCACAGAAAGCTGTTTTAATATTGTACTAATTTTCAGGTAAAAATTCCGGATAATGATTTATAATAAACTAGCGAGTTCCCGGCGTGGGTTGCAATGCCACTTTTTCTCACTGCGTGTCCTTTCCCATTCATCCCATTCCCTTTCCCTATACGCCTCTCCCGCTCCCCCGTCCATCAAGAACCTCCTCCCACCCTCTCCCGCGTTCCATATATTCAGTCTGTGTACATTCAGTTTTCAAACAGCTCTCGTGCCACCTATTGTAACTTTTTACAGAAATTTTAATTTTTCATACATTACAAATATAATTTTTTTATATTATAAGAAAAATCAATCAAATTTGGTACCTAACATAGGTAACTATTTAAAATAACTATAATTCTTGATTAGATTAAAATAATTTGATTTTGATTAGTATCGTTAAAGCGAGTTCTTCAAATAAATTCATCAATTCAAAGAGTTTATTAGAAAATTTTTATTTTTATTAACCATTCATTGTTTTCTAAAATGTCATTCTCAAAATGTGACATTTTTGACAGTTTTGTAAGAGTTTTTATTTTACGATATTTTTTTTCAGTTATATTGTCATGTGGTTGTAGTAATCCAAAAACCTTCGCGAGGGTGGAAAGAAGATATTTAGAAAGTTTCAAACATTTCCTCATCTTAATATAGTAGTACGTAAACAACGTACATACATGCAAGCAAGTAAGCAAGCAAACAAACATTCATTTTTATATATGTAGATTGTATTATATCAGCACCCCTGAGGTGATGTTTTACGAAAACGGCGCTCTTCAAATTATCCAATTATTACTATTATTACAAATTAAATTATCTACCTGTGACATAACTACACACATTTAAACGTCGTCTTTAAATCTTTTGGTTTTTTTACATCGGTATTTAGCTATCGGTGTGTAGGTATTAAATGTATCTAACCCTGTACAAATCGCAAATGCGCCCCACGGTAGAATTTGGCAGCCGCCCTGGTCTGGAGCCCCAAAATAAAAACCCTCGAATCTGTGCAGAAACGGGCGGTCTCAAAAGAAGATGCTCCGAGGAACTAGCGTTATTGATCCCCGCGGCACCGGTGCGTAGTCGGGAAGCACCCCAAACGCACACGCAACGTACGTACGCGGTTGACATTTGTCACATGAGAAATGGTCTTTTTAACGACTCAGTGTTTCTTCCTTCCTACAATACGGGTCTCTACAAGACTCGTGTTCACTCCTTTCTGTCCTCAAAAAGACCTTGCACACAACATCTTAGGCCTCTCATGACAGCCTCAGAGAGTGGAGT
Source organism: Glyphotaelius pellucidus (assembly GCA_936435175.1). Taxonomy (NCBI): domain Eukaryota; kingdom Metazoa; phylum Arthropoda; class Insecta; order Trichoptera; family Limnephilidae; genus Glyphotaelius; species Glyphotaelius pellucidus. Next base: position 38,033,473 of record OW386546.1, read on the forward strand.
TAATGATAAAAAGTTTAAAAAAATTCTTTAACACTACGCAGAAGGAAAATAATTTATTAGGGAAACTAGATTTTTTGGCAAAACCTTCCGCCATGGAGACCATTAAAAAGGCCTTGTCTAATTTCTTCAGCAGTATTTCATAATTTAAGAAACACTTATTTATTTATTGGAAAATGAAATAATACATTAATGCATAAACTGCAGATCTCACTAAGGTATCCTGTATCGAGATGTGCACTGTTATAGCTTATTAGATCTAGATCTAATAAATCACATAAATGATGATAAAATTATTTTTATTTCAATATTTATCCCACAAAACCTATGTAGATCTATAACTTTGCAATTAGAGTATGCTCGTGACTTCTAAAGTGACCCAATCGTCGCCAAGCTAAGGATGTAATTCGATGTCTTAACCGCAAGCCTATTTACTAAGGCAATTTCAAAAGAATCAGCGGTCAAAAAATGTTTTACAAACGAATATGATGATATGATTTGAGATTTTTATGGTCAAAAGAATTAGAGTTGTTAATTTTTGTGAGCTGTGTTTAGCTTCCGTTGTTTGTGAGGGGCTCTCTTCATCTTTAGTCAACGTTTCGAATAGTGTTACAGTATTCATTGAGGCAAATGTGTGGTTTGCGTTAACCCCTCAGGCCTATTTTTTAGAAAGTCAAAATAATTTCCGCTTTGTAAAAAAGTTCAAATAGATGGATTGTTTCTGAACGCATCTGAAAACTAAAGTGTTTTTAAAAAGTGATAAAAGATTCGTTCTAATTTCAAAACAAACATTATTTAAAAAAAAATTGGATGCCAACATAAAGTTTTAAAAATGGCTCACCTTGGGTTTCTTGTAACTCTTTTTTTCTTCTACTTCCTTGCACTGTACCAACTCATTGCCTAGGTAGACTGTTGGGGTCAGCTTTTCTCGTTCTCAGGCTATATCTTTTTAGCTCAGAGTATCGCTTTCATTTAGTGAAATTTTATTATACATTTAGTAATATTTTAGAGCATTGGGTCATCCAGAAGTTCTTGATCTTCCTTTGGATGACTGCCGTGAAGCTCCTTAGACTTAACCTGATTCACTGTGGGATCTGGTGGTCTCCGTCTTATGTGCCCATACTATCTCTCATTCCTCCAGCTTACTTTTTTCTGTCCGTAACACCCAGGATACCACGGATGCGTGAAATTTTAATCCTATCTTTTATTGATACTCCTGCCGACCATCTAAGCATTCGCATTTCTGCTGTTTCAAATTGACTACATAGTCCAGCATTCGGAGCACATTACATTATCGCGGGTCTAACAATAGTCTGGTACATCTTTTTTTAAAGTTTTGTAGGCATTTTAGGGTCACACAAGTTTCCTGTTACGGATCTAAATTTCATCCATCCTACACCTATCTATGGTCAACATCCGCTGCACATCCTCCGTCCCTGTGAATGAGTGAGCTCGGATACTTAAATGAGTCACAGTTGGCTAATGTTTTTCTTTCCAGTTTCGTGGAAGGAGTTGTAGCATTTATGCCTTCAAAGGACAAATTAAGTCTTTTTCCTGCTAAATTTTAGGCCATTATTCTCCAGGATCTTTCTCCACATTTCCGGGCTATTCTGTAAGTCACAATAATTATCTGCTATCAGTACTACATCAATTGCAAAAACCACAGCCTTGAGAATACTGTTCACTTTTTGAATCATTAGATAATTGGTCATTATGAATAGCAGTGGGCTGAGGACTGATTCTTGATGTACCCCCACTTTAATTACTTTTTTTTCTAACTAAAACTACAAATAATTAAACAAATTTATTTTGTGTTTATGTACGTTGAAGAAATACAGTGTAGCGCATGTAAACGCTGACTAAAGAAGGAGGAAGCAACACGACCTTAATAATATTTACAACTGGCTTTTTTGCCCGCGGCTTCGCTTGCATGGTATTAGGGGTAAATTGCTGTAGCGCTTGAACTTATCACTTATCCCTCCCGCATTCCATACATTTATTCTCGGTACATTCAGTTTTCAAAAAGCTCGCAGGCCACCTAAATTTCATTTAGCTAATTTAATCTAATTTCATTGAACTCACCAGCAGTAAAAAAAAGAATTATCCAATTTGGTTCAGTCGTTCGGAAGTTAACCGCTTAGGTACTAACATTTCGAAGATTCATTTTTATTTACATAGATAGATAGATATTAACGCATGAAAAAAAGTATATCATATTTCCACGTCAACGATTTGTTTTCTGACGTTAGCAATAACTCGCTTTTGTTAGCGACAGAAAACGTACAATAAATATTTTATTTACGATTTCATAACGCCAGAGCTTACCATTATATACAACCTACATTCTTTGCATATAATTTAACTTTCTATTGGTGAAAAAATTTTAAAAATCGTTTTATTGTTTTATGCGTGAAAGCGTTACAAACAAACTCGAGCATTTATAATATTAGTATAAATATAGAAGTATAGATTATTCGCAATTATAATATTAGTATAGATATAGAAGTATAGATTAACCAAAAATTTATCGCAATAATTTCTTCTTACGTTTATCAACGATACGGCTTGCTGGGTGCGTTAAATAAGGCAGTACATTATGATCCCTAGGAATTTGCGGAGTAGATCTCCAACGCAGTTGGACTAATGAAACATTCCAATGTATAACGTTTCATTACTCGCAGTACCACTCAATACCACCGCCGTCCCCCTACCCCAGATCTCACACCCCAAACCCCACATCTCAAACCCCACACCTCAGACTCCGCAGCCCGCGAGCACATTCATAGCATACTTTGTTAATTATTGCAATAATTATTAAAGTCCACCCCGGGGAGAGATATCCGTATTAAATGCTCTTGTGCTGCTCTGAAAAAACTTTAACTGCGAATGTAATAACGTTATTACGTAGTAAGATGGGTTTTTTGTGCCGGCGTAACTAGAATAATCTCCCTTGAAATTTTACCGACGTTCTTAAACAGAAGTGCCCTAAAATTAATAAAATTATTACTATTCCAATTTTATATTACCTCTAACAACATATTTTTTGTGCTAGGTAAGTTCTTAAATTTTTATCTTTGTAATAAGGTTGAAAAAGGACTAAAATTACCCAGGATTTTCTAAGAATTATAACATTTATTGCCTTAACCTCTCGAGCATTTTAATAAATTTATTATTTTTTAATAAAATGCAACAATGCAAGGGACAAACGGTGAAATGTATGTAAATGATGTAAGATAACGAACACCTCTTTCATGGGTAGCCTGAAGTGGTTCGCTACGTTTGGTGACTTACCAGGGGTGCCCAGGTTCAAGGGGTGAGGTTTGTCAGGATATTGGTGGCGGATGCGACCGCCCACCAGCTGCATGGCAGGCCGGATCGGGAGAGAATGGTTGAGGAGTCTCTTTGACTTCTCCAGCCGAACATCGCCTTGCACCGCAGTGGGAGGGATTCATAACCAAAAAAATGGTTAAATTGGTTACGTTAGGTTAGGGTTATCGGCTAATTTAAAATTATTTTTTCAAAGCTTTTAATGACTTTTCAAGTAGGTGTTTTCGCATTTGTCGTGGAACCAGAAAAAAGATAGTAACCTACGTACGTCATATGGAAATATTTTGATTTGGTTAGGTAAGGTTAGATTTGGCAAGTATTTATTTCAGCTGCAATTTTAGCTCTATTTTTTTGTTTGAATAAAGTCATTATACTTCTAAAATAAAAATAAAATAATTATGTTATTAGGTACAAATTTTTGCGTCGAGCGCCGGATTGGAGACGCTGATTGAGGAAGACCTAATTCTTTCTCAGAACTTCCTCACCTTCTTCTCCCTAAAATGGCCTTTCACACAGCATCTTTAAAGATAACATATGACTTGAGGGATTTGTTCCCCAGTGCTTCCTATATGGAGCTATTGTAAAAAAAACCTTAAAAAATAATGGAGCCTTCCCACACGTTTCTTGCAAAGGCACACCATTTACCGTACCAACCATCCCAAATCCTTTTCTTAGCTTTATTACAATTAACTTATGGATTGCAATCTTTAGAGCACAGGCTTTCAATTTTTTCAAATTTTTTCAAGGCTTTCAAATTTCAATGGAAAATGCTCTGAGGAACTAGCGTCATTGATCCCTTCGGCACCGGTGCATAGTCGGGAGACACGCCAAACGCGCGCCCAACATATGTACGCGGTTGACATTTGTCACATGAGAACGGGTCGTTTTTTTGACTCGTTCTTGAGTTCAACAGCTCGGCTATGGAACGATTTGCCGGCATCTGTGTTTCCTCCCTCCTACAACATGGGTCTCTTCAAGACCAATGTTCATTCCTTCCTCTCCTCAAAAAGACCCTTCAAACAGCATCCCAGATGACAGAGGCCCTGAGGGAAATTATTTTCCTCAGGGCCTCCTGTGTGAAGTTAATGTAAAAAAAAACAATTATTATTTTATTTTTTTATATATTTAATTAAAATTAAATTTGATGGTTTTATTATCAAGTTCTGCAAGTATTTTAACATGTATTTTAGTTACAGCTGTTTCGGTTTTCACAGTTAGAAAATGGTCTTGAAAACCGAAACAGCTGTAACTAAAATTCATAATAAAATACTTGCAGAACTTGATAATAAAATTTAATTTTAATTAAAAATTTATAAAAAAAAATAAATGGAGTTCTACGAATTAAACACAATAACAATTAATAATTCACTATTCACTTCATTACTTGAGTACTTATGTTAATGTATTTTATGACCGTTTATTTGTTTGTAATATTTGTATCACGTTGTCTCCCTCTATATTTTGTTATATATAAGCACACATTATGTACTTCTTGTTTAGTATTAATTTGTACCCTGATGATGCTTAAGTTAAGCGAAACCGGTCGGTTCAAAAATTAATAAATCTCGTGGTTTTAAACAAAAAAGTATTTTATTTTATTAAATTAATAATTCATTGTTACAATTACTTTATTTGTAAAAACATATCGATAGCAGTGCATGAATAAATTCACTTCCAACGTGTATATTTTCGCAATAAATCCGTTTCTATCGAATCTTAAACGAAAATGATAAACATAGTCTGTGGCAAGGCGTCCAATAAAGTTGGAGTGAACAACATTCGCAACTTATTGTGTTTGGCTGCGATCCAGCGAGTCAACATACGTCGCTTGCGGGTGACGTCACCGACAGCCGACGGATACCAATATTGGTATCTATTGATGGGATGGTGCTGTACTATTTCATTCCTGGAGAGGATGTCACTCGCAACTCAAACGGAGAAGATAGTAATCAAAACTTCTCACGACTTCCGTGGCCGACATGTTTAAAGCCTGATATTGGCCAAGAAATTGACATTTTTTTTGCAAAACCTTACTCCCATCACTGAAGTAAATAAAATTCAATAAATTTTCATTGAAATAGATGAAACATAGAAAATAAAAAGTTAGTGGTCGCAACTTGGTCTCGAACTCAGATTCTCTAATCTTAATTGAACTGGAGTTTCTACCAAACAAGCTATTACCAGAAATTTTTCAATCTCATACTTCAATTTTTAAGTAACTAACATAGTTTCATTATCAATTTGAGAGGCGGGTATGGATACCGCCGCCCCGGAAACTATTTAGTGGATAACAAATACCTCTGCCATTCAGGTCACCCCGAGTGGTTCGCTTCGTTTGGTGACTTAGCAGGGGTGCCGGGGTTCAAGGGTGAGGTTTGTACGGTACTTGACGAGTAGCTGGCCGGATCGGGAGAGAATAGTTGAAAAAGTCCCTTTGACTTCTCCAGCCGTGCTCTCTCGGAACATCGCCTTGCACCGCAATGGGCACTCCTCGACACACTGACCCCAGATTCCTACCCACCCCTTATACCCTTTTTCTTCTTAGAACTTCCTCTCCTTTCCTAAAAAAACCCTCCATACAGCATCTCCAAAGATGACAAAGGCCCTGAGGGGAATTTTTTTCCTAAGGGCCTTCTGTGTGCAGCTAATGTAATAAAAAAATTGTGGCGATAAATTTCTCATCATTTCCTACGACAACTGCATAATCGCTAACGTACAAACAACATTTTTAATATTCAGTTCCGAATATTTTGAGAACACCTAGTCATTGTGAACTATTATTTATTTTTTTATTTTTTATTTTATTTTATTTTTTTATTTATTTTATTTTATTTTATTTATTTTTTTTTGTTATTTTTTTTTTGTTATTGTTTTTGGGGTGTTATGCCGTGTTTCGCTACCTCCTGTTGTTTATTCGTTGGAGATCTGCAGTAACGCTACGGAAACGATTAAAAGTTAGCGAATGTTATCGGTTCAATCTTTATCATTCGATCTTGCTAGTTCAACCATCCGGTTGTAAATATATTCAGGTGAAAATTTGTAATCACATCAAAAAGACGGCAGGCAAAAATACAGGAAATAACTATTATTGTATGCAATGTTAGTAATTTGAAAATGGAAGTATGAGATTGATAAAAATGACGGAATGTAATTATGGAGGTTGTAATAGCTCAATTGGTAGAGACGCCAGTCTTGCCATTGGCAGGTAGATATACCTACTAGCTCTCGGTAGCAGGAATTCCTGGGCGATTCCGAAATAAACATAATTCTTCGTTTTATGTACGGATTTCAGACTTATAAAGTTATGATTTTTTTACGTTACCTCCGCACATGATTAAAATAATTTCCTTCGGGGTCTACGTCATCTTTGGGAATGCTGTGTGCGGGGTCTTTTGAGAAGTGGAAGTAGTAAACTTGGGTCACCCGCATATAAATCATAGGTGCATGTTTGAAGTATTTTCAGACTACGCACCGGTGCCGAAGGGAGCAATGACGCTTTCTCCCCGGAGCATCTTTTATTGAAATACAGGTAGAACATGGATAGCATTTTGACGCCTGCACTCCAAAGATTGCAATCCAGTGATATTGATTAATTTCCTGTGGCTCTTAAAAAAATAATATACCTATTTTAATAAAAATTACCCTAATGATGGCGTAGTAAACTCTTTGAAAAAAAATTACACCCATTGAAACAGTATTACCACAATTAAAATGTTTAAAGTTGGTGAAATTATGTGATTATATACGACGATTTTTAGCAAAAACTACGTTAATTAATATTTATTCGAAGCAATCTAAGTTTGTGCTTTAATAAGCGGGCAAAACTATTTTCAAAATAAAGTGAATGCTTGAAATTTCTCTAGGGGGTAGTTCGAGTTTCCTAGATTGATCCTGGAGATGAAGACTTCGGCGAGATCAGTACTAAGTAAGCAATGTAGAAAGTGAATTGCATACAAATGCATTGGTTGAAACGTGACGCAGATGACAGGAAGGGATTCGCCTTGATTCGATTCCAACAAAAAACACTCTGCACCTGCTGATGTACATTGCCGAAAATTTTATATATTTCACAATTTTGAAGTTTTTTTAGCACCTCATCAGAATCCAGGATCTCTATCATATTATAGGAAGATGGGTGTGGGTTGTAGATAAATCTATAGTTTTATTCCGAGATTGATTATAAGAGGAACCTCAATGTCTACAGGAGATAAAGAAAAATCGTCCTATCCCCCATTACCACACTCGTAAAACATAATGTTACTACGTCTTGACGAAATTGTAAAAGTGGTGAAATAATAAAAATAAGTTAAGTAAAATTTTAAAAGAAAGTTAAGTTTGTAAAAATAAATAATTATAAATACTTAGTTGAAAATAGCATCATAACGTGATGACAAAAATATCCCACAATTAGGTGTCTCCGGGCAATGATAAAGCTATGTGGTTTTCAGCTCAAGTTACAAGGGTTGTCCAAGAATTGAAAACCGTTCTTAGTTTTAAAATGAGGAAAAAATTATATTTCCAAAAAAATTATGACATTTTCGGTACTTGTAAAAAAATTTTTTTATTGTTTAATTTACAACATTGTTACAGCATTGAACATAATATTAGGCATAGCAAAAATTCGCCAATTAAGAGTGCTAACTCTTGAGCTAGGCGTAGAGGGTATTTCATTATTATAATTTTTCATAGAGTATACAATAAATATAAACTTAATTACTAGGATGTTGTGACGTTATTTTTTAATATGGCATGAAATAAAGTTACGGCATTCTGATTGGTGATGTTATGGTTATTAACTTTTTTAAAGATTAATTTGACCTTATTCTTGAATGATACGAAATCTGTTATTTTTTTACTTGTTTGGGAAGACGATTAAAATATTTTATGCCTTTGTAATTGTTGTGCATTTGTTGTGTTGAAAATGGAGAAATTTGGATGTTAAATTTATGCCTGCATGATGAGTTAAGTTTAAATTTTTTGATTACATTTTCTTTGAATATTTGTAATATTGAATATTTTTTATAGAGGTCTTCAATTTTTGGTGCTTCGAGAATTTTAAACAATGATGCTGAAGAAAATGTTGGTTGTTTTTTTAAAATTACTTTAATAATTTGTTTTTGTACCACTTTTACAGGACAATTTTTTCATATGCACCTCCCCATCCAATGATTCCATGTATATCCCACTACCTTTCTACAAAGTCCCCGTTATGATCAATGCACTTGGTGAGTCGTGACACTAGGTCCTTGAATCCCTTATGGCAGAACTCCGCCGCCAAATATCCTATCGTCTCTCGGTCGGTCTCCAAAGGTTTTCCTTTTCAGGTTTTCAGGGCGGACTCCCTCTTAGTTGAAAAAGCGAATAATTGAACGCACCTCGCAGTCGGCGGGATTCGACAGCGGAGCGTCGATCGCAAACGAACGATGCGAAAATCGCACTGAAGCTGCTACCAAGCCGGATCAACGCTCATTTTTAGGGGAAAGTCTGAGATACACGCTAATGCCGCCATATTTTGAGAAATAATGTCCACGTCGCTGAAAATTATGAACGGCCTTATATTCTTGGACAACCCTTCAACAGGGTGCGGAAGCATAACTTTCGCTTTTAAAATGCGCGCCATTCAGTCGGTTGATGTCGTAGATGAGCGCTGGTGATCTCGTTCGAGAGGCGGAACTATAAAATTTGATCCCGACACAGTTTAGTTGCCGTCATGCGATGGAACAGTGAGAAGCGTGCATTTGCCGTTGAGGCCTAATTTTCGAACGGATGTTTCGTGATCGTAACCCAGCGCCCCCCATGTTTTTTGAAAAATTAACATTGAATTTATAATCACCGTTCATTTACATTTTGTATACTTTAATTCGTCAGCGTTGCGTCGGTTGATTCGAGTCAAAAAAAAAAAAAATGATATCATTGAAGAAGATAAAATCAACAACTCTCAATGAAAATATGAAAGAGACTAAGGCAGAGAAAATTAAAAAAAATATAACGGTCGCAACTGGGAATCGAATCTAGATCCTGCAACCTTACCGGGACTGACGTCTTCACCAATCAAGCTATTGTCAGCTAATATTAAGTTCCGTCAATTTATCAATCTCATACATTCATTTTTAATTACTAGCCCTCTCTTAAAATATTTTTCTTATCTCATCTTTTTGGTGAGATGGCACAGTTCTATCCGAATATTTTTACAACCTGGAGATGGTGTCTTGGATAAACCGATCAAATTTTATTTATAAGACTTTTGAACACAAGTCTATAATACCGATTCGTTAATTTTAACTTATTAAATCTTACAAACCTTATTTCAATATTTTTTAATCAATGAAAAAGATTATATCAGCAACTCAATGAAAATTCATTGAGAGTAAGAAAAATAGAAAATATAAAATAATGCTTAAGGAAATAATAAAATAGAGAAGCGGCGGGCAGCGTGAATTTGTTTTTTTCCGAGATTGAAGAAATTTTTCATTCTTAATCATAAATAAGAGACAGGTGACACACGATCAGAAATCCTACCCCTACCCCCATTCCTTTTTTCCATCGTCGAAAGAAGAGTTTTGATACGTCTGCAAAAATGGAAACCGTCTTGAGGGATTTAGACATCTTTGGGGATGCTGTGTGGAGGGTTTTTTTAGGGGACAAAAAGGAGAGGAAGTTCTGGGAAAGAAAAATATATGTGGGTTGGTAGGAATCTGGGGGTCAATGTGTCTAGGAGTAACGAATGTATGAATCCATCCTTCCCACTGCCGTGCGAGCCGATGGGTCAAGAGAGCGCGGTTGGAGAGATCTAGGTTAGGTCTTCTTCAACTAGTCTCTCCCGATCCGGTCTGCCACCCAATAGGGGGGCAAACGCCTTGGCCGCTAAGAGCTACACAATCCTCATCCCTTGAGCCCGGTTGCTAAATCCCCAATCACCAATTTGAACTACGTTGGGTGACCTATGGCAGGGGTGTTTCCGGGGCGGCGGTACCTGTAGGTGCTTCCCAAATTGATTCGAAAAACTTTGTGTAAAGCCCTGGCAGCGCCGAAGACTTCAGCTGGTAAAATAATGATTTTGACAACTATGGTTTGTACGTCTCAAAATAAATGGTTAAATTTAGTTCACCCTTCGATCAATTGAAAATATCTTTAACTGTGTGTCAGAAAATAAAAGCAATTTCTAGATAGGTCGTGAATTCCAGAAGTTTACGTAGAGGTGCTTATTTAAACTCTGCAAATGCTGAGTGCGTAACGGATTTACTCAATCTCCACATCAAATGCCATCATTATTTGATCCGATATCATTTTATACTGTGACATGGCATTGTATTATTATGTACCATTTGTTTGGAGCGTTTGGCAAACGATGCCGATAAAAAGCAAATAGCTTTTGGGAAAAAAAAGACAAGGAGAAACCAGTTCTTATCTCCGTCGCTGTGAGAACTGAGAATTCTGTTTTTTGAAGGGCCCAATAATATTCTTGGAACAGAGGCGGCCTATTATCTTTTGAAAATATTATATCAAAGAAATAATAACAGCAATACTTTTATTAAATTGTCTGTTGCCTGAGTTTGGCGGCACGCGCAGCTAGCGGATAGCTAGTATGTATCTATGTGAGAGGCCTCCCATATATCGTATACATATTCTTGGGAACATAAAAGCTTTCAGCTATTGGTACAAAATAAACTAGGAGCGACTTAAAATATCAAAGAAATTTAATAAAATCACAAAAAAATGCACACATTTTTTCAAAAGTGTTTCGGTCAATTAAAAGAAAAGCCAAAATTAAGCATTCAATTTTTTTTTTTTACATGAGCTCCACACAAGAGGCCCTGAGGAAAATTATTTTCCTCAGGGCCTATGTCATCTTTGGGGATGCTGTGTGGAGGGTTTTTTAAGGAAAGGAAGGGAAGGAGAGTTCTGAGAAGGAAAAAGGTTTAAGGGGAGGGTAGGAATCTTGGGTTCGGTGTGTCCTGGTCATCCGCCTCCAAGACCTAGACAAACTTCACCCCATGAACCCGGGCACCCCTGCTAAATCACCAAACGTAGCGAACCACTTGGAGTGATCTATGGAAGAGGTGTTGGTTATCCAATAAACATAAAAAATGCTAATTACTGAATATACACTTGTGTTAAATATACCTATGTCCTGAATATCCTAAATGCTGAATATATCTATGTACTGAATATACGAGTACCTTGAACTGATATTACCCGTACAGTCTTTGTTGATTGAACAATAAGGCGCCAAATCGTCGCCTTAGTTCTTAATTGTACAAACGAACATTCTAGTTTTTGTTCAATCTCCACTTTAAAATTAAAAATAAAGTATTAAAAATGATAGTTATTCACTTACCTAAAATTATTTAAACTAATGAGAACTTTATCTTTACGGTAATAGCTTTATCTTAAACACCTTTCATAATGTTTCATTGAAATAATGAAAGAAAACCTTTGCCTCCTGTAAAACTATTAATGGTCGTTTGGACAATTAAGAACTAAGGGGACGAAATAATAAAGAAGAGAAAATTGCCAATTTGTTCAACTCTAAAAAAAATACTTTTTGATAGCAATTGTGAACATATTATAGCATTTAGCTCGAGAATTCAGGGTATCTGCAACCTGATTTCCGAAAGGGTGGTCGCATTATTACGTTTTAAAAACTTTTGTATAATTTTCGATAGTTCATTAGGTATATTATGTTTTTATAATCTATTTAAAAGCCCAGCTGGGAGTAAGACCAAAAAAAAAAAAAATTTCTGGTGATGGCTTACAACTTAAAACTTATGAGATTTTTAACGGTTTCTTAATTATATTAGATACGCAGAACTAACTTACCAACGCTAATTCCCCTGTAACGACTTGTTAGGTTAATTAACTGCCTCACATTAAATGTGAATTTCATACATGTACCTGCATGTAACGTTGTTTTGTCTTACAAGTTGTGATGTGTTTATTACCTACATTAAACATTGTATTTAAAACAATATCCAAATACAACCAGGCGAATGCACGTATTATGGTGGTAACATAACAGAAATAGCAATAAAATAATATTAAAACAAAAAAGTCCTATAATTTTAATACCCGCTATATCCGGCCATATGCCGGTATATGCCAAATATGCAAATTGATCTGAGTATGACATCTTGTTCACATTTTTGCGAGGAACAAGATGAATTTTCAATTGAGTTTCAAAACCTCCCTTATCACGATCAAAAAACATATTAAAACTGCGAGTGAGAAACAAAACCCGCTATATCATTCAAGAAGTTATTATCAAAACCCACTATATCGGAATTCAACCAATCACGAGTAGTTATTTTGCCAAGATGGCGGATTTAGAAACTCGCGCGCCAGGTCAGTTGAGTTTCAAAAGCCCCTATATATCGTGAGTAAATCACGAAGTGAGTATCAAAATCCGCTACATCAATTTTATTTATCGAAATTACTTAAAAACTGCTAGACGGTACATTGAAAAATAAACACTTTTCGAATTTATATTACTCCAATTCATTATATATAAAAAATTAAATAGCAAATTTTCATTTTCGGTAGAGATGCGACAGGTTTTTGCGGTTTTCTCCAAATCTAAGTCGATGTAGCGGGCTTAGAAATTAAACGCCTCAATAATAATGGCCACAACAAAATTAATAATAATGGGCGGCTCTTCAGCTATTGGTGTATGACGGTTTTGTTATTTGTTACCGTATAAAGTTTTTTGTTTATTTCAAAATGAAATAAAATAAATTAAATTAAAATGTACAATGTTGTGTGGAGCGATTTATTTGGAAGCAAAAAATGTAGTTATTTGGTATTTTTGTTTCCTAAATTTGATTTAAGTGTCATAAATACCACCCTTGCGCACTCTACTCCAAAGGTTTTACCATTTTGCTACCAGAATATTTCCGTAACAATCGGGTTCTAGTAGGAAAAGAGATTGAACTCCTTCCTTTATATTATTTTTCTCACTTGTCGAGACAAGAAGGAAGAAGTTGAAAGGTTCGCGGAGGAAATAGAGGAACAGGGAGAAGAGCCGGAGAGAGGGAGAGGAGGAGAAGGCTCACCTCCTGCGAACACTTTCTGATAAATTCCTCGGTACCATTTTATATTAGAAATTCTATTAACATAGTCTGACAGGTCACGGCGGAATGGAGTATTATTTCCTGAAAGAGTCGGATGTCCGACCTAAAAACACGAATTCCTTCAGAAGGGAATTACCACTTCAGACGGCGTAATAACAAGATGGTTCAGTCATAACCGAGATGCTCTGTGACGTGGACTGTTTTTAAAAGAGTGGTGATAAATTAACTAACCCCTCTGGCCTCGACCATATTTTGTCAGAGGGTCAAAATTTTCCGCTTTACAATAAAAACCAAATAATTGGAATATTTTTGAACGTATCCTAAAACTAAAAACTATTTTTGAAAGGAGATAAAATATTTTTCTTCAAAATACGCAAAATCACTTTGTGGCGTCATTATTAATTTAATGAAAAAAAAATAACTTTGTGTAACACCACTATTTAATTAACAATATCAACATGTTTCGAAAACTATGTTTTCTTCGTCAGGATAATAAGTTAATAAGAAATAAAAAAAGACAAACAAGTATAGACTAATTAGAACATAGACAAAATATTAGAAAGGAGAGGTGATTAATTACCTAAAATATATCATAAAAAACAATTATTTAAAATAATATTTCTATTTTTGAAACTGATAATTCATGGTGGAATTCCATTATAATATATTATAATAAAAACAAATATAAAACTTTTTTCCACTTGTTTAATGACCGTAACCGGTTTCAGCTCGCTAGAGCCATCACCAGTCTGAAGATGGCTCTAGCGAGCTGAAACCGGTTACGGTCATTAAACAAGTGGAAAAAAGTTTTATATTTGTTTTTATTATAATATATTTAAAATAAAATATAAAAATTAAATAATTTAATTTTTTTTTTAATTTAAAATAAAATATAAAAATTAAATAATTTAATTTTTTTTATTTTTATATAATTGTTTTTTATGATATATTTTAGGTAATTAATCACCTCTCCTTTCTAATATTTTGTCTATGTTCTAATTAGTCTATACTTGTTTGTCTTTTGTTATTTTTTATTAACTTATTATCCTGACGAAGAAAACATAGTTTTCGAAACATGTTGATATTGTTAAATAAATAGTGGTGTTACACAAAGTTATTTGTTTTTCATTAAATTAGATAAAATATGCTTTAAAATTTTATAAATCGAAATAAACCTCACATTTAAAGTAACAAAATTTTGCAGGCAAACATAAAAAGGTTTTTAAAATGGCTCAACTTTCGTTTTTTCTAACTAAAATTACTGGTAACCAAAAATAAAAACCCACACTTACTTTATAAGATAAATGTACTATAAATGTTTTTGTCACTTCACTTTTTTTATCGTTCGAATCTTTGGTTTCAAAAAGGTGAATATTTTACTTACTTTATGGTAAACTTTTAGATTTGAATAAAAGCTAAAGGTTGTGTCTCCCTAACTTAGTTAAGACCATATTCCTAACCGCGATAGAAAGGGTTCCTATGAGACCTAAACGAGTTGTTTCGAAACTAGCCTGACGGGATAACCAAAATATGTCCTCTTTTTAATTTACTTAAACATTATTTGCCGAGCATTAACATGATTATATTTATAATATAATAATAGGTTAAAAATGCATGACATGATGCATATTTTAAGATTTAAGATAAGACTAGAGATGTTGAACCAAACTCTAAATGTGCAATCAATTAGATCAAATTAAAGAGAAAGAAAAAATAAAACAACATTAATAAAATAAGTTATACTTATTTTTATATGAATATGGGATTCTGATCTGGTGACCAAACACGGCTAAAGTAATTTCAAGGAACGTTTCAATTCTCTTTTTTTAATCGAGTATCGTACAAGAATTCCAACCGCTCCCAACCGTCTGGAGCCGGAATATTTTGTAGAGCTGGAATATTTCGCATTAAATAATTTTTGAATTTTTTTTTTTTTTACATGAGCTCCACACAGGAGGCCCTGAAGACAATAATTTCCCTCAGGGCCTATGTCATCGTTGGGCATGCTGTGTGGAGGGTTTTTTTACGAAAAAGTAGGGGAGGAGAGTTCTGGGAAGGAAAAGGGTTTAAGGGGTGGGTAGGTATCTGGGGTTCAGTGTGTCATGGTCTGGTCATCCGCCTCCAAAACCTAGACAAACCTCATCCCGTGAACCCGGGCACCCCTGCTAAATCACCAAACCTAGCGAACCACTTGAGGTGACCTACGGCAGAGGTGTTGGTTATCCAATAATGGTTCCCGGGGCGGCGGTACCCATTCCCGCCTCCCAAATTGGAAATTTGAATGGACGGAATGGGTGATATTTGAAAGAATTTAAAAGAATATATTATTACCACAAAAAGCATTACATTCTACGATTCAACAGCAGTATGGCGTATCTGTGCGTTATAACCTGATGGATCTGCAGAAAAATCTAAAATTTGTGGTTAAATATAAGGTTTTTTAAATTGGGCAGTCAATCGGTCATAAACACTTTTGCTGCGTACATATTTCACTGCAGTGCCAACTTAAGTATTTGGTATAAACCTTTTCTAACTTTTGCTATTCGTATTCGCTCAAAACATGAAACATTTTATGAAGCAATAAATATAAGAAGTTATTTCATATGAGAATTAGATAGAATTCATCATATCTAATAGGTTTTTGGACATTTCTCGAACGAAAACGTGTGCTTTCTTCAACATGTTGTTCTCTGAAATGTGATCTCGAGTGCTTTTTATTTTAGTAATTTGGCAGATAATGGCGGTCGGCTGTTTGTCAGATGCCATGGGGAATTTATTAACGAACAAACTGTTTCTGCGTCTTTTATTTTCATTACTTTTAAAAGATAATGGCTTTGTAGCTGGAAGAACGATAAATTCAACAATAAATTATATAATATATAAATAGCAAAAATCACTTTACCAGAGTTTATATAATCGTTTTTCTAATCATTGAAATACAAAATATTAGTAGCCACTGGAGCGACTGCGCAATTTAAAACTTTCTCCGATTGCTCGACATTTTTTGGTGATCGTTATGAATATTTACTGCTCAAATTAAAAAAAAATCATTTTTCCGATTTTTAATATTGAGACAAACTGATTATAGTTATATATAGCCAATGAATTCACATATCTTTTGTCGATTAACACATATTCGTAGGATTAATAAAAAATATTATAAAATCAAATTTCTACTTCATTAATTACAAATAAGGAAAAATTTGCCAAAATTAGCAGCAAAGCAATCCGAGGTATTTTTAATAGTGCCGTATTGTGGCAAGAAGCGCTCCAGTGAGTAGAAACTTAAAATATTAAAGATTTACTTGTCATCCACTGTTTATTTTGTAATTATTTACTTTCTTGTACATGCATTTTACCGACGATTACAGTTTACTTAGATAATAAGTTGATATATGTTTATAATCAGTAATTGGGTAAGTAGGTTGTTTTGTGAGCCTGGGCTGAACTGTTCGCTTATATTAGATAAAGTGATATTCTATCGTCATAAAAAAAATATATCATCGTCCTTGAGACTCCCAAGGAGGATAAAGTATATATACACCCGCTCCCAGAAGTCCGTAGTTTTTGAGTACACCATTAAAGGAAAAACGTTATGTCGAGTCAATAGCTTTAAAGATCTTGGTATCGTCTTTGATCCCAAACTGACATTTTCCGATCACATATCACGGCTCACTCCAGCATGCTACAAACTCCTGGGTTTTGTCATCAGAATATGTAAGCCATTTGATGACCCAGATGCAATGATAGCCATGTTCGATGGCGTCATAAGAAGTAAGCTGGAGTATGCTAGTGGTGTGTGGATTCCGCACCAGACTAAATATATTAATATGCTGGAACAAATCCAGAAAAAAATCCTTAGGTACGTCTATATGCGAATGCACGGAACTTATCCGAGGTTCATGCACCATATGGAGTTACTTGAGGCAACAAATAGATTAAGTTTGGAAACTAGACGTTATGCAAATCTTGCAATTCTTAGTTTTAACATAATCCATAACTATATTGACAGCCCATTCCTCTTGGAATGCTACGGTTTATACGTGCCTGAAAACTTCAGTCGTAGTCGTCGACACGACTTGTTCAAAATACCGTACGGCAGAACAGATGTTCTAGCACAGCATAGCATAACAAGAGAAATGGTGCTGTTGAACGAAATATCAAAAACACTAGATGTATATAACTCTTCTTAGAGTTAAGATAGTTTTCTTAGATAGCCTTAAGATTTTTTTGTATAATGATCATCTTCTTAGGTGTTAAGATTGTCAAAATGAGAAAATTGTACGGTAATTAGATTATTTATCTGTTATACAATTAAAAAAAAAAAAAAAAAAAAGTGGCTCCATCAATAGGGGCAAAATACGTAAAGTTGCAGCAGGTGATCATAATATTTTATTGTACAATGTAGTGAAAAGAAAATAAAAAGGTTTTATATAATTATTTTATTATTGAAGTTTATAAATTGAATGGATTTTATGAAAGTATTTTACACTTATTTAGAAAGTTTTTTTTTAAAGAAAGATAAATATTCCGAAGAGCGGACAATATTTGAAAATCTCCAACTACTCTACAGTAAGCGGAAAATGTTACTTGTGTCATGATGGAGGACTTGGCCAGCCAAGGAATCGAACTGGGTGGGATCAAAGAATAATACGGTCGTCAGAAGGGGAAAACTATTATACAGGATGTGACATTTAACTCTTACTTTAACCACTGATTCGTGACATTATTTGGAGTAAAAATGGTGATGAAATTTTGGTCTTCAGTGATTCTTTTAATGTTTATCTAAAAAAAAAAACAAATTAAACTGTCAAAAATGGATACACGTCATAACTGGACACTCAGCCAAGTAACCGCCCAACTCCTCATCTCTACCCCAACCTTCCTATACCTACTGATTTTTTATGTTTTAAATTGAAAACAAAAATATCACTGGAGACCAAAATTTAATTTGCATTTTTTTTCTCCAAAGTGAAATGACTTACTTTAACAAGGTTGGTTAAAAGTAAGTCAAGTAGGTCCCTTAACACCCATAAATAGGGCCTATACAGTATGCAGTGGGAAAATATTAAAAGAATGTATAATTTTTCAATTAATGTTAACTTAACTTGATAATATACCGAATATATTTCTATATTATTATTTTTTCTGCGTATGATGTCTAAATTGTTTGACCTAAATTAAATCACGAAGAGTAAAATCTTTCATCGTTTAGTATAACATTTCTTGGAATAAAAGTGAAAATATTGTAACGTTTTTCGCAAAGTTTGAATGCTTGTTGAAATCTTCTTCGAGTTTTCACCTCTTTGGTCCTTTCATCTCGAGAAGAAGTGGCACTAACTTATTTTAGACTCGACTTGAAGTTATCTTTGACTTAGCAATGTTGATTGTTTACCTTCGTAAATGAGAATACTCCGACGGTTTATTTTGGGGGATTCATCGGAAAAGCAATATTAGAATCATCTGTATCGCCCGCCAAGATACACAGAACCGAAAAATTACGAAGCCTCGAGATAAGGATTAACGATATCTCAAGTACTGAGTAGAGTCAACAATTAATTAATTTCTGAAATGTCTAGGAAAACGTAGTGAAAACACCAAATACGCTTCTAAGGAAAACAGTTTTCTTAAGAATTTAATAATAAAAATATGTTTACAAGAAAAACGTTGATTTTGTTGTGTTATTTAGTAATTTAGTTTACATCGCGACGGCCTCCGTGCATGAGGCGTAAGGTTGTCGACTAGCAAACCGGAGAGCGCAAATTTAAATCCCGGCTTTCACGAGTAAATTTTATTTCATTATTGTGGTTTATTGGCATTTTTTTCATCGGTATGTTTATAAATGTATATAAAGAAAAGATTCCCGGTATGGCTATGTTTTTTTCAAATTTTTTAGTCCAAGGCGAGATTGATGACCTTTTGCAAACTTGACCTTCAAAATAGGAGGAAAATTACTGTTTACACAAGTCTTTGAAAAATCACTCCCACTCAACTTTTCCAACCGCCAAAAGCAGAATTTGATATAATTTCATGAAATTTTTGCGCACTTGACGTTCAAAATAAGAGGAAAATAGTTCTCTATTTTTTTTTAAAAAGAAAGAAAATATACCCGGGTTACGAATAACCTGACTATATTTGAAAATCTCCTACTACCACTACAGTAATAATTATCATGTATAAAGGTTTATTTATTTTTTTCTTTGTAATTTAATTACTTAAAATAACATAATTTATGTACCTATTTTTTCTTACAATGGCACTACTCCAAAATTCAAACACGAGAAATTCTTTCTCTATTGAGTTGGGTAGCTTGTTAACAAGAAATTAATATATTGTAATTATTTTTAAGAACCATATTGTTTACCCTTAAATCTGTTATATGTATGTATTCTAAATAAAAAAATAAAAATTAATATACTATAAAATTTTTGTGCAAAGCCCGGGCCTATATCCAATACCAAAAAATATGATAACGAAAATTTGAAATGTTAAATAAGTCATTATTCTCGGGTTGTTTTCTCTTTCGATCTGCGTCGTCGGAATATTTTTAGAAAAATATGTTCATCTTTCACGACGTGAATTTTAGAAACAAGAAATCAAAAAAATTTAAAATTACTTGAAAACTGTTATTAAAGAAATTTACAAAAAATGTTAAGTATTCTGGAAGATCTATGCGACGTTAGTTTAAAATAAATTTTAAAAAATCGTTATTAAAAGTCTACAAAAAAAGGAGATATGATTTTATGAAAAAAAAAAATTTCATTTTGCATTCCCGATCAATTAACATTTTGTCCTTTACAGCCTTTCAAATTAAGCTTTCATGGACTACAGAATTTTTAAGAACTTAGAAATAATTTTATGATTACAAGATTTTTATTTTACAATAGTTCCAGACAAGAGGCCAAAGATATTGAAACATAAAGAGATATCCTTTGATGTCCGCCCGACTGTCGGCGGATTACAATCTAATAGGGCTAGTTTGAATACGCAATTTAGTTGATTTTTCGAAGGTGTGCAGTAGTATTAGTTAACAATACAGTACGGAAAGAATTCGTGCAGTGGTTTTGTAAAAAATATTTTGTAAACAATATCGTTTAAATATTTAGTTGAAATATTCGGATTTAGTTGATTTTTTTAAGGTGTGCAGTAGTATTGGTTAAAAATATTGGAGACGCCAGGAAGCATAGTCCCACCCAGTAAAAACTGCCGATAGCCCATCTCCTTGCATATCAATATATTTTCAGGAGGCCCTGAAGCAAATATTTCCTCTCAAGGCCTATGTCGTCTTTGGAACTGCTGGGTGAAGGGTCATTTTAGTGAAGGAAGGAGCGGATGTTCTGGGAAGAAAAAGGTGTAAGGGGCTGGTTAGAATCCGGGGGTCAGTGTGTCCAGGAGTGACTAGCGAATAATTCCATCCCTCCATGGAACTATGATTATACACGTGATGCAAGGTGACGTCCGAGAGAGCCTGGCTAGAGAAGTCAAATGGTCTCCCTCATCCAGTCTCTTTCGATCTGCCACGCAGTTCGTGGGCAGATGCATCCGCCGCAAAAACCCAGATAAACCTCACGCCATTAACCCGGGCACCTCTGCTAAGTCAACAAACGTACGAATCAATTATGGTAGATTTATAATAGCTTCTGTTTTGCAATTAGTCGACAATAACTATTAAAATTTGAAAAAAAAATAAAATACATAAAAAACTTTCTATTACAACACATAAATACTTGTCATACATAAACATAAATAAACACGTAAACACCTCAGCACAGGTTCTCCTAGTGAGGTGTTCACGAAACATACAACAATACCTATCCACAGTTTCACCTTCACAAACCTACCTTAAACCCAACATAATAAAATTACAAAATATATTATGTAAAAATGTTTTCAAAATTGATCTATAGGTAAATACTGTAATAAATAGAAATAAATAAATATATAGTTTTAACTCGGTGACGGTCTCGTGGTTGAGTAATTACCATTTTAGGCTACGAATCCGAAGGCCGAGGATTTATACAAGATAATGGGTCGCGAGAGACCAATTGAAGAGGTCAAAGAGTTTCCCCAAAGCGGCCTCCCCCGATCAGGCTGATGGGCAAACGCAACCACCGCCATGACCTGAACACATCCCACCAGATGAACCCGAGTACCCCCTCTAAGTCACCAAACGTTGTGAACCACTTGGGGTGACGTATGGCAGAGGTGTTGATTTTCCTATAAGTGGTTCCCAGGGCGGCAGTAACCATACCCCCTTCCACATTGACTGTGCATAAACTTCTGATACGACCGATCGGTGGACGAGTTGGTATCGCGTTTGGGTCCCATCAGGGCGTCGTGTGTTCAATACCTCGGCTGGCTAAGTCTATTTAAAAAAATTTCTATTTAAAAAAAAAGATTAAAGACTCATTAATACATGCACGAACAAATTAAAATATGGCACGTTCCAGAGCGGAAGGTACCTACGTACTCTAAGGATCGCCCTGATGTGACTAACATTGAGAATTGAAACGGTGTTTAAAATGGCTTTACCCATCTTTGAAGACCAGACCTGGATAGCCGTACACTTCCCCACCTTCCTTTTCCGGACATTCTTTCCCTTCCATTTTCTTCAGCCCCCAATTGGCAATGTCATAGTTTCTTTCACTGGATCCGGACGGTCGAGAGCAATTGGGACCCTTCGGCGGTATCCATATAAAAAAAATATTTTCTTTATAGAGCGTCGAAAATCTTCTAAGAAATACCGACCAATTTTTTGTACTTAATTCGCAAAGGTTTATTAATTTTTTAAAAATAATGTGTAATTTTGTTTGCTATTTATTATGTGGTACATATTTACATTATTAGCACATAACACGGAACAATTTTAAATAAAATATGTAATATGTTTGCGGTAGAACTACGGTGTTGGATGACGTAGTAGACTTTTGTGTAAAATATCATTTAAATTGAGACATTATTCAAAAACCTCGGTTAAAATAACGAACGTTTTCATTGTTCTTTTGCTCAAACGTAAACTCTTGTTCTGCAACTTAGGTTATAAATAAAAAGATTAAATTATTGCTATTGCGGGGAAAATCCATAAACACGTTTATATAAAAATGTTTTTTAGTACTTCTTGGGAACAGCCAAAACTAAGTGGCACGTACACTGTTTACTATAATTTTAGTTTCACGGGTTAAATATGCAAAGGTTTTATAAAATAAAAGCTTTTTATAGAAACCCACACGCGTTGTGTAATATAAACCCTTGTTTTAATGGATAAGAGAAGATATCATATTTCGGCTTTAGTGTTTAGTTCATGGAAACATTTTTTTTTAAAACAAAACCAACATTTTTTTTAAATATAACGATCAATCGGTTGGTAGGGCGGTAGATAACAGGTTCCCGTTCGGGCGGTGCGCGTTCGATCATCTACTAGTTTAGCCCTCCATCATTGCACAAGTAAAATTTTTCATTTATATGCACAAACTATATTTTTTTAAATTAATACCTCACGAGAGTCCCAGCTGGAGCCAGTGAGACAAAGGCATCCCCAATTGGGGCATGTTGTGAGGTTGAAGGTAGTGGGAAGGGAAAGAGGTGAGAAAAGGAAGGTGGGGAAGTACCTGGCTGTTAATATCTGGTCATCAAACACGGCTAACACCATTTCTAGCAACGTTTCTATTCTGAATGGTGGTCTTACACCAGGGCGATACTGAGAGTATCTTCCACTCTGGAGCGTGCCGCAAATATGCATTATTTTAAATGAATTAATTGTGAAATAACACAAATTGTTCGAATAAAATTTATTTGCTTACGCCGGGATTCGATCCCGCGACCTTCGAGCCTTACCCCAAGACCGTCGCGACTATGCGCCAGCCGTCAATTTACACTGACGGAAGTGGGCGGATTTTCAACATTCTTAGATTATTTTTAACCGGAAGTTGTATTGTTGCTTTCTAAAATAATTTTTTTTTTCGATAACGTGACAAAAAACAAAAATACAATTAATCCTTCATTAATAACACTTAATCGCTAATTGAACGGTTCAAATGTAAATCATTTGTAATGGTATAATTACAAATTATTATAATTATTCACTAATTCATATCAGCCCTTCACCGCCCCTTGCACTTTTCACCGCCCCCATTTGCCCTCGAAGCTACCCCCGCGCCCTGGATTTGCCAACGCCCCCCGAGGGGCGGTACCGCTTCTATTGCAAATCACTGATCTAAATTGGAAAGTAGTACGGTTGTTTTAGTGCGCAAGTGATGCTAAAAGCCTACTTAACTGGTTGGTAAACGATGTGTATCAGTTTCACATCCATCGTTTTTACACAAGGGCTCGCTATCCCCACGTGTGGTTTCAAGTGAAGATTTAGGGGTAAAAATGCTAATGATTGCCCGGTTAAGGAGATGTTGAATTTGTTGGATGAAGATTTGGTTCTACCCACCATATTCCAAAAACTTACATAGTTGTTAGTTCATTACCTTACTTATCTTACTTTTGTAGTTCATTACCTATCAAATCCTTTCAACGATAACATTACAACACAACAAAAGACATTTTTTTCTCATATTCAAAAAACTACATTCAGCTAAATGAAAAGCGATTGCCACCTTTTCATAGTAATTCCCACAATAATGACAGTAATTGCCCATCAATCAAAGAAAACGATACCTACACACTTATTTTGCCGTATTATCAACTAGCGAGCTACCAACATGCGTCGCAATGCCAAAAAAAATTGTTTTTTCCATTCGTCACCTATCCCCGCCCCTACCCTCTTTTGCTTTTCGCGTCACCGATTTCATTATTTTTTGTGCAAATTTCATAACGCCAGAGCTCACCAGTACATATACCGAAATCTTCGCGGCGTGCGCACAAAAACTCACCAAAGTTTCATCGCAATCGGATGAATAGTATAGGAAATAATTTCGTAACGCCAGAGCTCACTATTGTATACAGAAACCATTGCGGGAAGGCGCACGTCAAATTCCTTTCTCGGTTTACCCGCGTCCTTTGGACTATGTTCCGCGGGTAAACGAGAAAATTATTCTACACCCGTGGAAACCTTAACCATATATCTTTATACATGTTATGCGAAACTGTGTGTGTTTTTTGTTACGCTTTCACGCATAAACCAATAAACCGATTTGAAAAATTCTTTCACCGATAGAAAGCTACAGTATATGCGAGTAATAAAGGCTGTATATAATGGCGTTATGAAATTGTAAACATTAATATAATACATTTTTTATACGTTTTCTGACGCTAATAAAAGCGAGTTATTGCTAACGTCAGAAAAAAAATCGTTGCCGTGGAAACGACGTTGATAAATTTTTTTTTATTTCAGGCGCCATAGTTAATATCTATCTGTCTATATAAATAAAAATGAATCTTCGAATGAATTCGATAATTCTTATTTTTACTACTGGTGAGCTCTGGTATTATGAAATTTAGGGACACACGAGCTGTTTGAAAAATGAATGCGGGAGGGGGGGAGGTAATTGATAAGTGCAAGCGCTAAAGTAATTTCCCTCTATTATCAGCGAGCGAAGCCGCGGGTAAAAAAGCTAGTAGATGATAATAAATGATTAAAAATTAATACAATTTAAAAATTACATCCACAATATCTGATTTGTCGATAATAGTCGATTCACATTGAACTTAGATTGCGGTGAAATATTAACATATGTCAGTGAGGAAAGGAAAAGGAATCAAAGTGAGAGTGGGCAATCACTAGTTGCAACCGATCACTCTAGTTAACCTTACTCAACGTTCCAGAAGTTTAAAACATTTATATCTCGAGGATAAAAATATTTATACGCCACAGGGATAAATGAGGGCACCAATAAGATAATATATTTTAATCAAATAATGAATTGATGTGATTTTAATAAATTATAATTCGTTCCGAGAACAAACCCAGACATTCATTAGTCATGATGAGACCAAATTTGAGTAGGCGGGTATGGCTACCGGCGAAACGCGAACCATTCACTGGATAACCAACAAATCTGCCTTAGGTAACCCCAAGTGGTTCGCTGCGCGTAGTGACTTAGCAGAAGTGAACGGATTCGTAGGGCGATGTTTGTCCAGGCACTCTTGCACGGTCGATCAATAAGGATTGATAGGATAATTTGCGGTAACTTCTCGTCGTCCCTTAGCATGACTGCAGATTGCCAACGAATAAGTAACAGTTCGCAATGACTAATTGCTCTTAATTTCATCGATGTCAGCGATCTGCAGTTGTTCTAGGGAACGATGAGAAGTTATCAAAAGTTATCCTATGAATCCTTATCGATCGACCGTGCTAGGGGGCCAGCAAATCCGGGTGCTCACGCGAGAGGCCATTTAGGAAGACCCTTTAATTCATCTTGCTAGACTCTTTCGACCTCTCGCCTTGCACCGCAGCGGGAGGGATGGATTCATTTATCCGTCACCTCCCTGATTTCTTCACACCATTCATACCTTTTTTCCTTCCCAGGTTCCCTCTCCTTCCTATCCTTGAAAAGACTCTCCATATGCCATTCTGATAAGGAAATCATTTTTGTCAAACCCTCCTTTGTGGAGCAAAGTTTCATAGAAATACACTGGAATAAATGCGAGCACTAAAATGAAACATTCGTTTCAACAGAAAATTTATTAATATTGTGTGTATAACAAATGGTAATTCATATATGAATTATTGATATTATCTAGAATAAATACTCGTACGTGCATTCATTAGCCGTATTGAAAATCGTAAATTGTGTTGAGTTCATTAAAAACAAAAATAATAAGAGAAGGTTTCTTTTCTTAACAGAAACTCGCATTTTTGCACGTTTTTATTTCAATTTCATTTGGTAGCGTAGTTAATAAATGACCTTAATAGAACCTAGGAAACCATTCGGGAGTCATTCCAGTACCATCAGTGTTTGTTGTGACATCATTTTAATCGAATTCGGTTCCTTTTGAAGGCAAAGCTGGAACATTCCGGAACCTCGGTACGCCGGGCCTAGTTACATAATCGAGTCACGAAAAATCGTTCCATTTGGAACCGTTCCGTGTATGGAATATCGTAGCTGAAAGGGCCCCATCTTTTCAAAGGAGATACGCGCTTTCCGTTAATTCAATACGTTTTAGTATTCCGCTACCTGGCAACAACTGTACAGCTGGCCTTTCTACAGCTCTTTAGACTGATGATAAATTAAATTTCCTATTGGGCAGCATTTATATTTGGCATGTCTTTTGTACCATGTTTCCTTGAAAAGGGTAAATGGCATTTAAATAGATTGGAAAACTTTCCATTTATTGAAAAAGATGATTCCTACCTTTTGACATAAAAAAAAACTAATCTCAGAAAAGCCAAGCTCTTCATGCTTTGCGTTTTATTATTTTTTTTTTTATAAAAGGCGGAGACGGTTTAAAAGTATATGTTCCCGTGAGCACTTAGGCCATAGGCCCGTTGTGCTATCTCCCATTTTACCTCAATCATTTAGTAACAACCCAGTCCCTTTAATAAAGTTCACCAGGGTTGTCACCGGATATGTGGCTATGTCTTCTGGTTCTACTGTGTGTCTCCCCAGGTGTCTGAGCCTAGTTCCCACCAGGGCAGGACATTGGCACCATAAGTGAATTGGAGTTTCTTCGTCCTCTTCACATTTCCTGCATCTATTGGTGTTTTTCACTCCCAATATCTGCATGTGTCTCCTGATATGGCAGTGTCCCGTTAGTAGTCCTACCAGTTCCCTCAGCGAGTTTCTGTCCATATTGAGTAGTTTCCTGGTTCGTCTAGGGTCTGGTCCTTTTATGAGTACTTTAGATTGTCTCATTCCAGGTGCCCTCTCCCATTCTTTACAGTGCTGGGATTCGACCCACATATCAATATGTAGTTTTGTGTGGCAAGCTGCTACTCCTACAGCCGGCTCGGATCCCACAAGTGGTGCTTTTGCCCCTTTCCTTGCTAGTTCATCAGCCCGCTCGTTGCCCTCAATACCTCTATGTCCTGGTACCCAGATCAGGGTTATTTTATTGATGGTAGCAAGTTCTGTAAGAATAGTCCTGCATTCCATCACCAGTCTAGAGTCGCATCGGTTACTTTCCAGTGGGCAGCCTGGCTATCAGATCATATGCTTATGTTCTTATTCCTGTACCCGATACGTATATTCTCCTGTGCGCAGGCCAAGATGGCTTCCATCTCAGCTTGAAACACAGTACAGTATGTTCCTAGAGGTATACTGAGTTCCCTCTTGGATCCCTGCAGACAGACCCCGGCCCCTGTTCCTTCCTCCATCTTGGATCCATCTGTGAACCAGATTAGTTCCTGTTTGGAGGTTGGACCTGGAACCGTGTCCCATTCCCCCCTTGTGGGGTAGATCACCCCGAACTGCTGTTTAAAGAAATAGTCGGCTTGTTTGCCATCCTACTTCATTCCAGCTGTCGGGCTAATTGCCCTCAGTCTTGTTCCGATCTCTGTATGACTGTTTTTGGGCAGCTCACCTCTCCATTGACCTTTACATTGTAACCTGTAGGCTGCCGCCATCGCTGCCCCCTTTATTTCTAGGTTCTTTGCGTTTTAAGTATTGTTGAAAAAATATTACACTCAAATTGAAAAGTATTTTTTATTTATTTACTAGCCAATTCCTGGCATGCGTTGCAAGGCTAAGTGACAATATTTTTCTTTTAAACCTACGTGTCCTTTCCCATTTATCCTCGTTCTCCTTCCACATCCTCTTCCTCTCCCGCGTTCTCCCTCCACCTCTCTCTCCTTTTCCGTTTCCACCCATCCCGCGAACCCCCCCGTATTCACTTTCCACTTTTTCCGCCTTCCCCCTTTCCTCGACCACCCTACCGTGAATTTCCAACCCCCTCTTCATAACCGCCACCTCTCCGGATTCCTCCCCCCTCTCGCCTACCCTACTCACCGCTAAATTACATGAAATACTTTCATTTTCCAAACAACTCGCGCGCCATCTAATGTAAATTTTTTACACAAAATTCATAACGCTAGAGCTCACTGTTATATATAGAAACCATTGCGGGCATGCGCACATCAATTCGCCAAAGTTTCATTGCAATCGAATGAATCGTTTAGAAGCGCAAAAGTGACAAACAAACAAACATTAATTTATATATATATGTTAAGATTTGTCAGAAATAAACAGATTTTTGATACAAAGATAAATTATACCTGTAGAAGATTAAACAGGGTAGAGAGCCATTGAAATTTATTATTTTGATGCTTGTTAGAGGTAGGTGTTCCATGTTGCATTAAACCAACAAGTATACATTAAAAACAGTGAATATATTAGATTCATAAATTTCTAATAACAAAACATATATTTTTTCATTTGAAGACTCGTGGCATGACGCTAAAATCAGCGGACGAGGCGATGTCAACCAAATGAGGAGTCGGACCGGAGTAGTTTTTGTTAATTAAAAAATATCGAATTTAATTCGATGTATAATGTAATAAAACTTAATAATCTTGAAGCCCTTGAAATAAAAAAGTCATTAAAAATAAATAAAACTAATTTACTTAATAAACAATTAGATTTGTCCAACAGCCCCATTTTTAAAATATTTCCACTAGCCCCGCCCACTTCCACCCCTCCCTCGTAGCCACCTCCCCTCCTCGCCCCCACTTAAGTTGATGTTCTTTCTCCCTCTTCTAATTAACATGTAATTTCTGAATATCTGTATTTTGTTTAGTATATTTTTATTCTTCCCTGAAGAAGGTTCAGGTTGAACCGAAACTAGTTGGATAAGAAAATAAAAAGTGGAATTAAACAAAGTTATACCATCGTGTTTATTATAATGTATTCCCACAATGTGTTTGCTACATGTGAAAATTTAATAAAACTTACATATTCAGAACCGACGGCGTATATTAACCCAAATGAATGTTCATTTTTTAAGCCACAATATTTTTCACTGGAGTTCCATATTTTAATAGAGAGGATTTGATTAAAAAATCATGCGTTTTGTTTGAAGGGAGTTAAGGTTATGGGTCTTAAGGCGGCACTCTTGAAACGCACGGCGCTGAAAAAGAAGATGGAGAGATATGTAATTACGAATGTTGGACAGAGCGCGCTAATATGTATATTAAGTCGTAAAATAGCATCGAAAATTGCGAAAAACCTTAATAAAACATGACTCGTTTAAAATAGAGCAAAAATCTCGTGAAACGTATCTTAAGTATCATTTAAAGAAACATTGTGAATTTTTTTCACAAATATAACTTGTAAAATAAAAGAAATAGACTTGTTTAAAATAATTTTCGGAGCATACTTTGCGATTTTTTCTATCGAGGGAATTTCATACAATTTACGTTTTGGCGTATTTAGATATTATCTTCAAAAATAACAAGAGCTTAAGAGCTTAAAAACTTCAAATGTTTAAGGGAGATATGTAAGAAATCGGTCAAAATACGAATAGTAGACCCTTAATTCGATGAATTTAATTTGAAATTTTATGATCATAATAAAATTTCGTGAATTCTTTTGAATTTTCAATATAGATTTGGTAGAAAACCCAGAACTAATAACTAACCCATTTTAATATTTTCTCTCAGATTTAGTAAAAAACAAAATCCTCAACTAACAATACTAACCTAATTATTTGTTAAAAAACAGAGTCACAAATTATCGAAATGCTGTAACTATGGATTTTCTCTGGGCAACCTGTGATATTTTTTCAGCCGATAAAACAAGCAAATCAAAACACCTAATGGAGTTGAGGATTTATTGTACAATTTAATTTTTATAAATAAAACTATAATTTTAAAAATATGTTTGCTTCTGTCAAAGTATGTACGTATGCAGGCTACGAGTTGCTAAACCATTCATCCGATTGCGATGAAGCTTTGGAAATTTGATGTGCGCATGCCCGTGGTTCATTCGTGGTTCATTCGATTCAGTGGTTCATTTGATTGCGATGAAACTTTGTGGATTTGATGTGTGCTTGCCAGCGATGGTTTCCACATATACTGGTGAGCTCTGGCATTATGAAATTTGTATAAAAAAATGGTGGCATGCAAACTGTTTGAAAACTGAATGTACCGGGAATGAATGTATGGAATGCGGGAGGAGGGAGGGGAACTCGGGAGGGGGATTTGCGGGAGAGGGGAGTGGGGAGACGAATTCTGGAGGGGGATTCGCGGGGCGGGGGAAGAGGGCGAGGGGAGTGGGGAGAGGAAAAGCGGAGGAAGCGGAGTGGGAAGGGTCGCGGGAGAGGAAGAAGAAGTGGGAAGGACACGCAGGGAGAAATAAAGTCTTTATTAAGTGGCGCAGCAATGCATGCCGGAAACTCGCTAGGACATTATAAATAGTTTTTATTAAGACATGGCGGAAAAATCAACACGATACAAAACCTCTCAGATGAAATACTACACACGCAATGTCCCGAGACCACAGATCAATATACTTGTGTCTTATTTTTTGTTGATCCAGTTACTGAATTACGATAAATAGATATTCTTTTTCAATGGATGCAATATTGTAAAAAGTAGAATTTAAATTTTGTGTTATTTTTTTACATCTTTACTTAATGAGCAATATTCTAAGAAATCATTGCTGTAACTTAGTTACTTGACGTTGGCGATCTGCGAATTGTCCGCCGTAAATTGGAATTTTCAATGTTTGGTGGAATCACCGTTCAGATAACATGAAAGGCGAAGCTATTCAATTAATCTGGAAATGGCTTTATAGAGCAGCCAGCAAACTTTGAACCGGATCATTTTAGAATACTTGAGTCCAGGAATATTTCCAAGATGGTTTTGA
The DNA here is from genome assembly GCA_936435175.1 of Glyphotaelius pellucidus. Lineage (NCBI taxonomy): Eukaryota > Metazoa > Arthropoda > Insecta > Trichoptera > Limnephilidae > Glyphotaelius > Glyphotaelius pellucidus. Next base: position 38,064,611 of record OW386546.1, read on the forward strand.
AATATGCGAATAATTTGAAATCACGGCGTTGAACCGTCTTATTTAAACCTTGATTGGATGATTATTCTGATAAATTGTGAAGTCTCCGACCAAAGTAAGTTTGCGGATTGTTAAGAGAAATATAGATGTCAATTTCATTTGAAATATTATTCAACACTGTTTTTTTAATTATGAATAAACTTAGTTTGCTCCCCCTCAGATGACTAACGATAGTCGAAAAGTTTTGTAATAATGTTAAATGCGACAGTAAATTTGAAGTAAAATGAAAACTGGTTACTATTTTGTCAATTGATGCATTTAACCATAGGTAACCACTGGAGTGTTAGCACTAAAATGAATTTGATATAATGATAAAGAGTGCTAAGAAATTTTTAGGCGGTGTGGTTTGAAAAATTCCCGCCCTCATTCGTAAAATCAAGCCTCTGAATTTTAATATTTGCCATTTAAATAAGATGCGTCCATGTGGCTCGCGGCTTGTTTTTCAAATAACCAGTGTTTGGTTTAAGCTACCTGTATACAATTTGCCAACCACATGCATAAAAATTAGTAAAATCTGTTATTGTTCGCGAAATAACTTTATCTTTCTCGAAAAAGATGTTACGTCCGACAAGAAAAGATTTCAGAGCACTGTGAGATTTGCGCGACGTCAATAGGGACGGTAGAACTGATCTGATTTGGAGTTTTTAAATATTTTCACTTTAAGGTACAACACACACATCAAGTTTATCAATTGCCGTCAATCAAAATAACTGTTGTATAATAAATAATTTTTGTATATCGAGAATACCGCCGTACGTGCGTATTTGTTTACCAATGCATATATATTGACAAATTACCGACGTGCACAAGATAAATAGGGGTTAAAAAAAATCTGGGAGAAGACGTTTTCAAATTTTGATTATCCCGGGAGATCGACGGTGATTCGTCTTATCTCTTATATTATAGTTTTTGGGATTGTTGAAATGGTGTAATCCCTAGTTTGTATTATGGGAGTTGGTACCGCGTGCTGGATCTTAAGTGTAAGATCTTTTGAACACGGGTCCATGTAGTTATTCAGGCATGTTTGATAACAAGATCGCTATCTCGAAATGGCGTGTCCATGAGTTTTTCCGGATTGATCGCGCCTCGTATTCCCGCTGAAGTTAGCGAGTGTGCATTTAAATGTCCTTGGCCGGCCCATGACGACTTTATTTGGGATCGGCGAACTCTAGGCGGATATTCGTACGCACGGCCTGAAACCTGGAGAAGGGTTTGAATCGATTGATTGGTTTTGAAGGGATGCTGCTGCCCTGGAGTATTCTCAGTTCCCGAACTGAAGTTTTTAAAGTTGGAGTCTTGCTGCATTTCTACGTGCAATGTTACCCCATTAGAGTGTTTACGGGTTAGTTATAATTTAAGATATCGCACTATTCACCAGGAACTGTACTATGTTAATTTATTTTAAGGTTTTTTATGTTAATTTGGCTGATACTAGCTACATTTTGTTCCTCAGAACCATTTCTGTACGATGACTACAAAGTCCTAATTATTAAATATGCAATTAGCTTTCCAGTACACATTATTATTTTATTTTAGTTATGTTTAAGAACCTTTCTACATAGCAGCAAATCTCTAATCCTGACCAGAGTCACATTATGCTTTACAGTATTTTTACCCTTTGTAGGTTGTATTATGGCTTCCAGCGCCCTACAGACGTTTTAATTGACATCCAACCAAGTTATATAATCCACCTGCTTTACCTACTAATGTTACAATTGGCACCTAACGCGTGTTATAGTCTCTAATAATTATAGGACTGATTCTGACTAATATTTACCTAGTGCGGTTCTTATATTAAGTATGATGATAATGATATTTCAATCCAAGAAACAGCTTTATGTTCAACGAGAGGCAACGGTAAAGAAGTATTGGTGTAAATGGAAAACAGAAGAATTAAAGTCAGTAAAGGAGAGGCTGAAGGCTTTTCATTTCGCTGAAACTGGAACGATTGTGGGAAATGTTCTCGTTGGCGTTAACACCGGCTTTGAACGAAGAAACTTTAATGAATTCAATCTCGCGAAGAGAGTCTATGGCAAATAATCTGCCTCCTAGAGCCGAGAGTTTGACTAGGAAAAGTGTTTATATAGATATCCTGCGCCTTAACCCAATATCGGTTGGGACTAAATAAGTGAGTTTGTTTTGTGCCACGGACTGCGGAGAATTGCGGACCGTTGGAACGCGTCGCCAGAGAGGAATATTAATTAGAATTTCCTAAGTATTGGAGTTGTTCTGAAAACGGTGAATTTGTATACAGCTCAAAACTTCGCTGTTCATCAAAAAATTTATATTGAAATGATTTAATTTGAATTCTATTCGATGCAAATCAACATGATAATATATGAAGAAGGTAAATGTTGTGCTGCCCTTCTTAGTAACCAACGATTATTTTAAGCGAAAATCTTTTACGGGATGGATCCAAAACAAAAGGAACAAACATGGGTAGGCGGGTGTACACACCGCTCTGCCCCGGGAACCATGTATCGGATAACCAATATCTTGCCGTGTTCATCTTAAGGTGTTCCGCTACGTTTGTTGACTTAGCAGGATGTCCGGGTTAATCGGGTGAGGTTTATCTTGGTCTGTGCGTCTGTCTCCCACTTTGTGGTTTCCTGGATCGATAGAAGCATGTTGAGGCAGTCCCTTTGATCTCTCAAGTCAGACCCTTTGCACCTCAGTAGAAGGATGGTTTTGCCCGTCTTTCCTGGACCCACCGACCCAAGATTCCTACCCACCCCTAACACCTTTTTCCTTCTTAGAATTTCCCTTAATTTTTTTTCTTAGAAATATCCTCCAAACACCATCCCAAAAGATAAAAATGGCAGGGGGATTTTTTTCTCAGGGCTCCCTGCGTAGAACTAATGTTAAAAAATCTTTCAGTTTGAATTGTCGACCTAAAATCATGGAGTTAATTGGAAAAGACCATTAAAATGATTTTATTGATGGACTTTATTTACGAAATTAAAACCAAATAATCCGTTATTGTGGTCTAAAGTGAGTTTTGGTGTGTCGTATTGTTAGAATTTAAAAAAAAATCCAAAAAAGGAGTCAAATTTACCAAGACAACCCTTTTTTGATAAAGAAAATAATGAGCGGTGGAGCATTTACAAATATTATAGAATTTGAAAATAACTGGTCCAATTCTATTTTGTATAAATGCGATTCAACGTATTAAAAAGTATTTCAAATCGAATTGCCCTCAGGAAAATATCTTACAATATTGTAGAGCAAATTATGCTGTTACAGCAGAAATGTGTTCTTACATGTTTGCAATGGATTAGGAACTAAAGGAACCTTTTAACAAAAGTAATGGGACTTTCTTTACAATGACGTTAATCTAAAGAGGTCGGTAATGAGAATCATTTTTAGATTAAGGGGGTATTCTAGTCTAGAAGCATGAATTGTAATTGTTTTTTCAGGTGCAATTAAAAAATCAATAAAATTTTTGTAGCCATTATTTTACCAAATATGAGAGCAAGTAACATATAGAAAAGACTCACACTAAATTTCAAGTAAATTGGTTTTGCAGAACTTGAGTTATCGTGTCACCCGTCTCGAAAAAAGTTGTTTTGAGAAAAATGCTTTTAAAATTTTGTTCTATTTAAAATCTGGTTAGATTCCAAAATGGTTATAACTTTTAAAATAATACGAATTTTGAAAAATCCTTTTAAGGATATATTTTTGAATATTTAAACTTTGGAAATATAAAGAATTTTCTTTTCTAGACTAGAATGCTGCCTTAAGGTATGTACATGCACTAATGGGAAGAATATTGTGTTTGACAGGCCTCTTCGATTTTTTCCAATGTTCTTGATATGTGAAGAAATTGAAGATATCGAATCATCCCAAAATGCATTAAGGGAAATATAAACGCAAGAAATATTTCGATTCTTACGATTTCAAAATTTAATATCGAGCATCTTTTTTGCACTAGACAAGTATTATATATGTATATAGTTTTGTGCATAATTTAATAAGAATGAAAAAAGTTTATCCATGAATATTCGTCGATTTAGTTCGTTTTTGTCCAACAGACCAAAACGTAAATCGTGAAAAATAGCGCTTTGAAGTTTTTTTTACGAAAAAGGCATGTATAATGAAATTAGCTAAATTTTTAGTCTACTAAAATATTTTAAAGTGTTAGAAATTGTTTTTTTTTAAGTAAAATAAGTTGTAAATGTTTAAAATTACGCAGAAAACACGTTTTTAATTTGGATGTTGGCCAAAGTGACGAATTCTTGTTTGCGAAAGTTGGATATTGGATTAAGGAGACTGGATATTGGACAAGAGCGCTCAACTCTTGCGTAAAGTTGCTTTATCTAACGTGCTTGGTATTACAGGGAGATCGGAAAGAATTTCAAATCATTGAACTTTGATACTTAAAGATTTAGCTTTAGGTTTCGTATGTTTTCGAGGTGAGACCTAAATATTTGGGTGTGATTTTTAAATAGTTTCTGAGAACATTCGACAATTTTTTAGAAATAATATATCACTTGATTGGGAAACGAGTTTAAAATACCGCCCAAGAGTCCCAACTTGATCCCAACTACATGGAGCCAGTCAGGCTATGACATACCCAATCGGGGTATTTTTTTGAGACTGAATGTAGTGGGGAGGGGAAGCAGTTAGGAATGTTGGTTAGTACCTGGCTATTCAGATCTAGTTATCAAACACGACCTTAAGTCTTTTCAAGCAATGCTTCAATTTGAAATGGTGGACTTACACCAGGGTGATATTGAAAGTATCTTAACGTGCCGCAAATACACCATATGTAATATTTTACGGTGACCGTACAAGTCAGAATGAAACCAACTCAGAACCACCTCAGAAAAGTCATTAGAAGTGAAGAAAAAAAATCATAAAAAATTGGTTAAATAAGTCACGTTAGGTTAGGGTTATGGGTTATTTTAAAACAATTTTTTTCATAGCTTTTAATGGCTTTTCAAAGAGGTGTTGAGTTGACTTTATTATCAGTTGGCATGGAACCATCTTTTACAAATAGGTACATCCTTTTTTATTGATATGTGTTATTTCACTTTTTGATCATTAAAAAACACACTAATACATGTACGTTTTTTTTAATGATTTAGTTGTGAAATATTATTATTTTTTTATATAAACTCCACGCAGGAGGCCCCGAGGAAAATAATTTCCCTCAGTTTCTATGTCATCTTAGTGGATGCTTTGTGGAGGGTCTTTTTAAGTAAGGGAAGGATAGGAAGGAAGAAAAAAGATATGAGGGGTGGGTAGGGATCTGGGGGTCAGTGTGTCTGAGAGTAACGGACGTATGAATCCATCCCTCCAATTGCGGTGCAAAGCGATGGGTCGAGAGAGTCCGGCTGGAAAGGTCAAAAGGTCTCTCTTAACCAAGCTCTCTCTCGCCACGCAGTAGGTGAGCAGTCGCATCCGCCGCCAAGACCTGGACAAACTTCACCCCCATTAACTCGGGCACCCCTGCTAAATCACCAAATGTAGCGAACCACTTGAGGTGACCTACGGCAGAGGTATTGGTTATCCAATAAATGGTTCCAGGGACAGCGGTACCCGTACCCGCCTCCCAAATTACAAAAAACTATCAAAATAAAAATTACTTGTGCACACTGGAATTGAAATCTACGACTTCCGGATCGTTAGTCGGATGCCTTACCCCTCGACCACGGGAGGCCGCCGTCTTATAACAGAAGTGTGGTATCCCAACATTTTAAAATAAAAAAGATAATTCAAAGGATTTCGAAACACAATAGATAGCTACAAGTTCTTTAGAAATGTGTAAAACAATAGACGACGAATTATTTTTTAAAATGATTCTATGTTTGAACACATGGGATACGATTTATTTCTATTACACAATATAGACTTGTCAAAAAGAGATCATAAAATCTTTCTAACCACATTTAGCTCCATAACAATACTGTGTTTGAGATACCACTTAGTTGGGCCAAATTATTAGAAGGGTTACGAAATGGGCTGCAATGAAAGGAACTGAAAATGGATCTAGGAAAGAAATAAGTAAAAATAATAGGATAATCATTAAAAATGTGCGAATAGTAATAAGGTTTTATTGACATTGACACAACAACAAAAAACTGGAATAGGTAAGAAATAAACGAACACATAGAAATTTGAGGCACTCAATATAGTATTAAAAAAAAAGAAATGCTTGCATTGTCATTCAGTGTACAATTCTCCCATGAAGATTTCAGTAATAAGATATTTATGGGTACACAAATACAACATATCTTAGGCACTAAATGTACCAAAAATACTTTCATTGTTACAGTAAGATTTGGTTGATTAAAATAAAGACACGTTAGGCACGAAATGTACCGAAAACTAAAACTCCTTCATTTCCTTATTCTAATAATAAACTTGTTTTAAATATCTCGAGTAGAATCGCTCATAATCGCCTGCTGCAATATCAAAGTTTAAAATTCTTTTAACTTTGTCAACTCTGTAACAGAAATAAATAAAAAAATTGGTTAGAAATTACATTTTACCTAATTTCATGTAAATGACGCATGGCAAATTAATTTACTTATAATACTTCTTTTAGTGGCAAATTCACTTTTTGGAGTCATTTCAATATGAAAACAAATCACTTTGTATACATCACTTATTTTATCAACATTTTCAACATGTTTCAACCAATGGCTTCTTCGTCGGGATAAAATGAAATTTAAATTTTATAAAATTAATTAAATTTTCGTTTCATTTATTTATTTATATATATTTTTAATATATAAATTGATTTGATTTGAATAATGTTGATTTCAACCAATTGAAATAACGGTATTAAGTGATTTCAATTTTTACTACAATATTTCACTATCATATAGAACTCGGCATGTATGATAATATATTATGTATACATAGGTAATAATATAAATTCGTTACAGAGTGGTTATAATAGCATTGGGTATTTCGATTATATAATATATTATGTATACATAAAATATTGTAAAATTATATTGTATAATGTTATTATAACCACCCTGTAACCAACGATCAGTTGAAACAATTTGCTGAGAAAATAATAAAATATTAATTACCTGCTTTGTTTTCCTTGGGAATTTTTATCCTTTTCTACAGTGTACATCATTAGGAACTTTGTGTAAAGAAATCTCCCAGAAAACTAGTAAAACAACGTCGTAAATAGTAAAATCACAAGTGAAGATGTTTACTTCCGTGGCGTTATGAACGAATGTTTGAAATGAGAGCAATCACGTGGTCCTCAGCTTGCGATGCTATTGGCTGTTTGGTCTGTTAGAGAGATACGGCCGCAACCGAGAGTTCAAATTTCACACGTAGGTCAAGATATCCCTTGGATGTTGGAGAAATTTATATGAAATGTAACTGAACGGCCGGTTTAAAAACGAGGGTTTCTTTTGGCCAACGTGTGGATGTTGGATTAACACGCTCGAAATGTTGTTTCATTTTGGAGGACGTAAGACAAACTGCGTTTTGAAAACCCTTTACGAAATTTTTGAAATTTTTTTTTTTTACTTGTATTGTATAAATAAAGACTTTCTGAGAACAACTGCATACTTAACTCAATTTCGCTAAAAATGGTCTGTTGGACAAAAACGAACTAGAGCGACGTATTGTCAAAAATAGTCTCAGCCATAAAGGGATACTTTTTGAAAATTGTTTCTTATATTAATTACTTCATAGTAAAGTCATGAAAAAACTTTTTTTTTGTAGTGTACGCTTATATTTTTTGTAATTCTAATCCAAACAAAATATAGTAAAAACTTAACTTAAAATTTAATGTTCATAATGTATATCGATTTGTAATAAAAATTAATCTAAAGGTGATTTCACCTGTAGCTTCATCTTAAATACGTGTGAAAAGTAACATTATTCGTAAACCCAAACCCATCGAAAGTTCTGAATTTAATAGATTCAATCGTGCTCTACGCCGAATATAGAAAATTTAAACTTGTTTGAAGATCATTTAAATTAGTAAAAAATAGAAGTTCTATTCTTATACAAAGGACTACATTTAAAAAAATTTAGACAGTGTCATGACAAAAACAGATAGGGCAAAAATGAACAGTACACGACTCAGAAGCCTCGTTAATACACTTATAATAGGATAAAAACCCTTTTTGATGTAATATTTATGTGTTGTAATTTAAGGGTTTTATTTTTTAATGAGGTACCTTACTGGTCGGCGCCAATGAAATAAAAATCCATCCATTTTTGCGGAATGTTGTAAGACTGAAAGAAATGTGCGAGGGGACTGAAAATAGGGGTAGCTTTGATTAATTTTTAACTTTGATTATTATACAAACATTTGTGAAGAAATTTTCTAAGTAAGTAATTACAAGTATAACTATCGAAATATATTTTAAGAAAAATGTATATAAAACATCGTTTATATAACGAAATATCAGAAGGTATACATGAAGTTTTAAAAGAGCGTACACTTGCACTTATCAAGAGAAGACAAGAACTATATCATGCTAAGACAAAACTCGGGCCACAAAAAATGAATTGTCAGCACTACTCAAACTAATAAGTAAATACATAAAACATGACTATAAAACTTACAAAGATCAAAGACTATCGAAAAACATTTGAAACAAGCGGAAAAAAGCTCTTAAAGAATTAAGAACATGTAAATACCAGATAGAGGGTTTAAACCGTGAAAACAGACCCGTAATTAATTTTAACCTAATATTAGAAACAGCTGAGACACCATCGCAATGGTTGGAGACAGAAATAATTTTAATTTACAAAAAAGGAGATCCAAAAGACATTACGAAATACAGACCTGTAAGCTTACTCTCGTGTATCCACAAACTGTTTTCTTACATCATAAATAAAAGAATAACTAGAAGCAAAACAACCAATGAAACAAGAAGGTTTTCGAAAGAGCTTTTCGACAATCGATCATATACATACGCTAGAACTAATAACGGAAAAATACCAGGAAAAGCAAAGAGTGCTTTCGATACCGTGTCACACTGCTCTGCAGGCTCAGGAAGTTGAACAAGAGTACATAGAAATAATCAGAAACATTTACAAGAGTAGCACCGCCAAAATAAAACAAGAATTTACTGGTCCTTCATTTCCCATTCAAAAAGGAGTGAAACAAGGAGACCCGTTGTCCCTAAAATTATTTATTACTCTTCTAGAGTCAAAAACAAATTGATTAAACTGGGAAAAACAGGGCTCAACATTAACGGCAAATATTAAAAAGGGGGGGGGGGGGGGGGGGTAAGGTTTTAAAGTCGAAAAAAGGGCACATTTTCATGATTTTTTTTTGAGATATGAATAATGTAGACTTATTTCTTTTATATACACGTTATAGTATGATATCTGAAGTATCTTTGAAAAATTTTTTTATTAAAAATATTAATAAATAAGTCCGTGAGAGCGAATCTCCGGAGGCGCCTCGAAAAAAAGGTGTAATGCGGTGAACATCATAAATTGTTAACAGATCATTTGAAACAAAAACATTGAAATGAATTTTAAAAGTGATATGTTTTCCTAAGTAATGACGAGGGTTTTTTGTTTTGTTTTGCAGCATGTTGACGTCAAAAATGGTGAATTTGTTATTATAAAATGGAAAAAAATGGTTAAAAAAAAATCTCTCAGTCACTACCTGTTGATTTATGTGTAAAAATAGTGTACAAAATTTCAAAAAGATCGGTCAAGTAAAATTTGAGTTTTAATGTTCACGAACCTTAAAAATTTATTTGCGAGAAAATCGATTTAAAGTTTTTTAATACTCGAAATATATAATCAACAATGATAAAACTTTATTTAATTCCACTTTATTATTTTCTTATCCAACTAGTTTCGGTTCGACCTGAACCTTCATCAGGGATGAATAAAAATATACTCGAAATATACTTGAATAGAGCACGGGAGCCGGTCGCTTGAAATGCTGTATCTTCGTTAGTTTTGCTCCGATTTACCTGAAATTTTGACACAATACTCTCGATATGTTGTACATTTAGAAAATAAATTAAAAAATGAGTTATAAAACCTTACCCTCCCCCCCCCTTGATTTACTTAATGCAGCCAGAAAATAGATAAGACTGGAAATGAATCTTTTCAAAACAATGGTCATGACAAATAGCATAAACAGAAGAATATCAGAAGATAATTTTACAATATACATGACACGAAACCATTATAATCATTGAGAAATTTAAAAATGTGTTTACATTTATCCATTTCTGAAAATATTTTTATGAAACAATTTGTTTGAATATAAAAAGAAAGCAACTAATTTGACACTTATTTTCGAAACATTATTTTATCCACGCTGGACGAAAACATCATTAAAACGAAGCGAGAAATTTCTGAGTGGTAGCGAGAATTTTTCGCGATGATCAAAGTCAAAAGTCATCCCGTTTTACGGTACCTGGCTATTCAGAAATATTTACTATTTTGCAACGCTACATTTTGAAGCGATGTTTATGTCTTCTTTCTTCACAAAGTTCTCGATTCCTGGAATACGTCCAAATACATTTCAGTGTAAAGAAGTGTCGAGCGTCAGGATACCTATGGAGAAGTTTTGGCACAGGAAGTTTCAAACAATAAGCGAGTTTACTGGGTTCATTCATTCTTGCATATCAGTTTAGGAAAGCAGTTTGTAGTATCGGGTATCTAGAGGCACATGTCATGGTGCTGTCACAATATGTAATGCTATTCATATTACGTTACAGGTTTTTACGGAAAAAAAACTATTTTTGGTATTCATTACTTGCTAGCTATATCAAAATGTTCAAGCGTCTGTATTGCGATAAAGTAAAAAAAAAAAAAACAAAACTTTTCTTTGCACTTTTGCACTTTTGCAAAGTTAAATTTTTGCTCTTTAGCTAAATGTCTTCTTACTCACCAAAGGTACCAAAAACTCAAAGGCACCACGATTCTGCAATTACAATTCAACGATTAGACAACCCTATCAAAAATGTGACCTCGATATGGAACACTATAAAATTACGATACAAGAACACAATGCCACTACGTTTCTACGTACAATTGAACTCGCCGCCAATAAACCCAGTACGCGTTTTCACCAATCGGCGCTACGACAGAAATGCAGATCGACTGACGCAGGTCCACGTGCAGCTCGCACGTGCAGGCAGCCACCTGGACCGTTGGTTGCCATCATTGTTTTACAAGCCCGCTCCTCTTTAGGTGCTATCCTTCCTAAGCACAATGACCTGAGTGATATTTGGGGCTAGCCTGCCCTGTGATGTGAACTCGATGGAATCTTATTACGTCCCAACCTCGTTGGGCGTACGAGCTTGGCTACGTCCAGCCGCGGCTGCAACCACGCCGTAACTCAGTAAGCAACAACCAACCTTCCTCATTTGTTTGTGCCTTAATTACTAACAAATGCTAACTTTACATGCTGAACAAAACAAAGAGAGAGTTTAGACCTTTTTTTGGTAAGGATGAATTATGTTTCTGTGTACCAACCCCGTAATAAACTGTACATTAACGTTCCTCTGGACTATTATCGACTAAAATCTGATGACGACTGACGAGAATATATAGATGAAGTAAGCGACCGGCCCACCTTAGACAAATATTGAGTTTTCCGTTGCTGAGCTAGCAGTTGATTGCTTTTGAGGTAATTCGGGGATACTTTGGGTTTCTGCAGAGCCAGGAGTGCCCCCATGGAGCCCTAGCGCCCCTGGAATCAAACACTACCGTCTCTTACACTGCCGTTTTTTATCAACCACGCTTCCAAAAAGTTTTTTTTTATAGTTTTCCCTCATTTAATAAATCGAAACCAAAATTTCCTCTGAAATCGAAAGTTTTGTTTGTGGCTTCAAAGCCCCCCGCTTTGAAGCAAAGCGGAGGGCTTTGAAGTAAAGAATGGACGGTTACCTCGAGAGTGTTTTCTCTTGGGGTAAAAATAATCTCCTTGAATGTAATGTTTCGAAAACCCAATCGATCAAGGGATTGAAATAAAAATCTAGTCTCCTTCAACGGAAGATGAAGAGTCTTTAAAACTATTTTTTAAGTCAGCTGCCTGAATTCAGATATAAATAAATAATTTATTGTTTGTAAATTTGACTAGCTTGTACTTTAATTGGAATAAAATTCTGTGATACGATAATACAAAATAAAATAAAATAATATCAGCCTGAAACAAGAATAAAATTTAAATCCCAAAATTGAACACTCACCACACTCAAAATACCTACCTCCATTAATAATAAAAATATCATTTAATAACATTCCTTTAAATCTAAAAATAATAGAAAATTCAAATGATTTAAAATTGGGAAAAAAAAATACCCGTAATTACTACGAAGACGGATTAATTCACAGAATAGGAACAATTCGTATAATTTCAAGTTTTTTTTTTTTAAAAGCGGAGACGGTTTACAAAATATATAAAGTTCCCGTGAGCACTTAGGCCGTAGGCCCATTGTGCTATCTTCCATTTTACCTCATTCCTTTGGCAGTAATCCAGTCCCTTTTACAAAGTTCACCAGGATTGTCATTGCAAACGAAGCTATATCTTCTGGTTCGACAATGTGTCTTCCCAGGTCTCATTTCTCCTCTTCACTCTTCCGTGGTTCCCTGAAGCCCTCTTCCCATGAAGGGAGAGGGCTTCATCTCACCTTTCCACTCTTTAGTTCTCTGAAGGCTCCACGACGGAGAGTTCACCTCCCTTAGGTTCCCAAAAGGCCCCTAGTTTTTGAATGGTCCAATTTTTGTCCCACGAGTGGCCAGGGAAATAGAAGATCCACTCCAGCAGAACCCCGAATGCTGGAGTAAGGTCTAAATACTCCCGAGATGCGACCTTGTTTCTCGGAGGCACCGTTCGTGACACTGTTCCCCAGGACATTCAGCCTGAGCACGGTGGCTCACACCTTGGCTTGGGATGGCTATTCCAGGTTTGTGTTTCCACTTCCTGAGCGATGGGTTTGCCACACTCCCTACGCTATAAATTTCAAAGTTAAAATTCAAGTTCCGTGGAAGTTAAATTCCTAAGAGTCCGAAGAGTCCATTATTTTTATTATTCTAAAAATCTTCTGACGGCCTCCGTGGTCGAGAGCTAAGGCTCTCGGTTAGTGACCCGGAGGTCACGGGTTCCATTCCCAGCTTCCTCTCCTCACTACTTTCAAACTCACAACAACAATTGGGGCTGAAATAGTCTCACTGGCTTGAGGTGGTTGGGAGCAGTAAGGAATAAAAAAAAATAATAATATTATATAATATTATATAATATAATATTTTTATATATCTTTCGTTTTTCTTTATTTATTTAATTGCTATAATTATTGCATTATTTTGTTAATTATGATATTTTATTATTTCAACGCAAATCACTCACCAAGCACAAGAGCATAGTTGCTCTTATGATTGCTTTCTTTATAATATACTGCGAACATGTAATTGTATATTTAATATAAAAAATAAATGTATTAAATAATAAATTAAATCGATAAAAAATACGCTGTTTACACCCGAAGAAGCTGTAATAAACAAATAATTCAACACGATTTCCTAGATTTATTAAGTTATTGCATTAGCCAACCGACGCCGACGCGACATCACACGACATATTTCGAAAGTGTTTTCAGTAAAGGTTAAAAAACGTGTGACCTTTCCCTTACTTTCCTTTTTAGTCCCCATCACAAGCTGGGGTTAGTTGGGGCGGACGTGTAAAACGGGGTTACGAGGGGTCTGCGTTAAAAAAAGTGACATCTTGGCAGCCAACAAATTTGTAATGGCAAAACTGTCACCAGAAGTTATAACAAATAACTGACACGAACAAACAACTTTATCGGAGCATTTTTCTGAATTAAATTATTCCCTGACAAAACTTGACATATTTACATTAATAAAACGTATGGAGTGGTCGTTTGGAAGTTTTTACCTTAGTTTCCAAACCTAATGTTAGTTCTTTCTTAGATAGCAGAGAATTCGGCAGAAATACTTTCAATTCACCTAAAAAACAGTGAAATAAAGTTCAGTTCTTTGTTCATTTAAGTAATATAAATTTAATATAATTTTAATTATTCATTTATCTTGCTTTCAATCATATGTTTGAGTTTTTTTTACATTAGCTCAACACATAACACCCTTACGAAAATAATTTCCCTAAGAGCTTAAAGTCATCTCTAGGGATGTTGCGGAGAAGGTATTTTAAGAAAATTAAGGAGAGGAGGTTCTGGATTGGAAAAAAAAGGATTCCATTACAGTTGATTACCGACAGTTGCCTCCCGGCAAAAAAGGTATGAGAGGTGGGTAAGAATCTGAGGTTAATGTATCCAGGAGTGACAGATGTATGAATCCATCCTTTCACTGCGATTTAATGCAAAGCGATGGATCGAGAGAGTCCGACTGAAGAGATGAAAAGGTCAGGTCCCAATCCATCCCGCCACGTAGTATTGATTCTTGTTCAGTTTATTAAAAAGTTGTTGATGGTCTACAACAGGTGAACGGAAGGTAGATGCGAGTAGAAGCAAAGTTCCTTTTTATTAGTTAGAGGAAGTCTCATTTTCTGTATGCAAAACTACTACGAACTTCCTCGAAGTTATGCTGCCGTGTATCTATGTAAGTGCGCTATCCAGTAAACTGTAAAGGAATCCGCACCGTATTTGAAAACGAATGGTTTTATTTTATTTGTATTCCATTTTATTTTTCTTTAAGAATGATCGAATAACCTGACAATATTTGTATTCTCATCAAACTTAGGTACTTATTTCAGTTTTTTGGGCGTTCTATAACTCTGATTCAATGAACTCAATTTTGGTTTGAATTTAAGGGTTATTTAAAAAAAATGATTGTGTGATGAATTCACATATCAGAAAATAATTTTAATTATCATTTTCAAAATAACAACCGATATATCGAGAATTCAGACTATCCCGCGATGTTTCACAAGTCTGCGCTTGTAAATAGACAATATAATTTCGGTTTTGTACAAGTTAAATCCTAAAATTTAAAAAAATGCTCGATGTTTAAAAATTATTCTTATTGTATTTTAAGTACACAATGCACACATATTAATGCCGCCGTTTTTAAAAAAAGTTTATGGTTTAATGGTCATCGTAGCTCTTCCAAGCAATTGATCAGGGTTTGATTCTCGGCCATATTTTTTTACTTTAAAATTTTATTTGACATTTTTTTCTACTTTAATTTTTAAAATGTATTTTTTTTATTTTACTGTGATTTTCCACAGGTCTGCTTTAGTACTTCCATTATTTTATTTTATTTTTAAATTATTTTATGTAATTAAAATAAGTAGTTTATAGTTTGCAAGATTTTAGAAATAATTTAAGGGAACGGAACATATATGATGCAAATTAGGTATTCAAAAATTAGGAAAACAAAGCACTTTGTAAAAAATCAAAGTTTTTAGGTGTAAACAAAGTAATTTGCTTTCATTTATTTTAAAATGCTTCTACAAAGTGAATTTGCAAATATTGAAGAAGACGTAATAAATTTTTAAATGTATGGGGTGTTTATGTGTAAGTGTGTGTTCTCACGTGTCTGCATTGTGTTATATTGTGAAGAGATGGGAGTGCGCATTGATTAAGTCACAAGTCATGTTTTTTTTTTTTTTAATGTCAGTAGGGAATCGAAAAATATATCGAGAATTGAGTTGATAACAGAAGTAAGAGGAATAAAAAGATTGTGTAAAGCCTCGCCATCCAATGCTGAAGCACCTCTACACCTCTTGTAGCGCACTTGCTACGAGCGGAATGGTGAATAATTCCTCTCGGGAACGACATGCGATAAAATAACCATTCTTTGCAAGCTCTTAATGAGACTTTCTATTTGTTCCTCGCAGCAAAAGCAGCGAACAATCGCCTCAACGCAAACACCCATTGTTCTCCCCCACTTTCCACTCTCACTCCCCATTCATTCCCCCCTAATACCATCGCCTGCAAAACAGCTCGGCCCCTGCTCAAATCCTCGTTGCACTACTTTGCAAGGGATAATACTATCAAAATAATATTTTGATGATTTGTAAAGCACCGGTTTTGTGATAAATCACCTCTAAGGCGCTGTACAAATTGAAAATATATTTCTGCAATGCCTTACCTTACTAACTGTAGACTAGACAAACTAGTATAACATTTATGTACCCGTCTCAGAACAGACTTAGTTTAGTGAAGCGGGGTAATTTACTTTTTTTGTATATGATAATGTTATTTTAATAAACGCCCGGGTTGCCGGCAAAAAAAAACCTGAGAATCAATTTAGGTACAATTTGCCCGCAAACGCCATTATTGGGAAAAATACTGAACATTTAATACGTTTTAGATATATATTTTAATAAGAATATATTTTACTAGCGAGTTCCTGGCATGCGTTGCAATGCCAATAATAAAGACATTTTTTCTCCCTGCTTGTCTTTTCCCATTGGTCACGTTCCCCTTCCGTCTCACGTGCCCCTCCCATGTCTACTTCCCCCCACCTTCCTTGCCTTCCCTCTCCCGCGAATCACCCTCCCGTGATCTCCTCCCCTCTCCCGCAAATCCCCCTCCCGTGATTTTCTCCCCTTTCCCGCGTTCTAAATATTCAGTCCCGGTAAATTCTGATTTTCTAACAGCTCGCTTCCCACCTATTGAATTTTTTTTTACAAATTTTCTGATACAAAAGTTCACCACCCCTTTAAATTAAATATAATTTTTTATTAGATTCAACGTATTCGATTTTGGTTAGTATGATAGGCGAGTCCTTCAAATGAATTCATTAATTCAACAAGTTTCGAAAATTGAATTTTGATTTAACAATCGGTGGTTTACAAAATGTCTTTCCCAAATTGTGACAATTTTGACAGTTTTGTTTTTGATTGATTAAAAAAAAATCAGATGCATTGTCATGTAATTGTAATAATCCAGAAACTTTTGCGAGGATGGAAAGAAAGTATTTTGAAAGTTTCAAACATTTCTAATGCTTAAAATATAGCAATACACAGACCACTCATAACTCATATACACCCAAGCAAGCATATTTTTATATATTATGAGAGTCTACTATATAAAATTTAAGTATAATGTACCATATCTTGCCCCTAGGAAAACAGGGTTCTATCTTTATTTTTGGCCATAATTTACAATCTTGCACCAAGTTCCTTAGATTATTTCTCTTTAAATCCTATTTAAACTGTTCTGTGAACAGTGGACCTCACGTCCAAAAATTGTACATCATTTAATGAATAACCAAAAATTCCCCTGAAATAATAATTTTTTTGTCAAATTTTTGAAGTGAAACTTCTATAGCGTCGTTTGACTTGAAATTCGGGTGAAACGGAAGTGCGTCACAACTCAGTTTTACACAAGTACACGGTTCTATTATAATGGCGTATATTCACATCTCGGCGCGTGCCTTCCATAGCGTAGTTGGTAAGATGCCTGACAAGTCTCAGCGGCGATAAAGACAGACATCAAGCAAATGGGGGTTCGAAACCTACGAAATCCAAAAAAAAAAACATTTTTATTTTGTGAAATCAATATCTAATCTTCAAACCACTTTAAAAAAACAAGCAAAAGAAAAGAAAGCGACATCTAGCGACTTTCTAGTTTCACTTATAACGCGTGTGAATTACACACTCTGGTTTTTTTCTAAATTTAATTTTTTGACTAAATGCCATATGCCTTTTGCACAAAATGTTATTCAATGTCAAGGAAATTTAATAACAATACATTCTTTATAATCACTTTTTCACAAATTTCAAGTATTAGTATTGTTTGTGGTTCTAACTTTGAACCTCAACCTGTCAGTTTCATGCACATGGCAGATAGAACCTTGCTGTCCCAAAGGAACGATCTACCCCTACTTGTAAAGTTTAAGCGGTATTCGATTTCAATGCAACTAAAACTGTTCATAATCGCTTGGAATATCCCCCCTCATACGAGAAACCTCCCAGAAACAAGAAACTCGAGAAGAAAGTTTAACTTCGCCGACCCTCCAAACTGGGAAGCGCTGTTTACGACCCAAACTTCTCTCTTTCAACATTTTGGAAACGATTTGCAAAAATGGGGCAGATGATAATAATATAAGACCTTCGTGAGGATCCAATTCCGAGAAATCTTGTAAAGCGACACTCTGCTTTATTTCGGCCATTATTTCGTTTATTAGATTCCGTCTGATCTTATGTGACATTTATGCATATTATCCGGTTTCCTCATTGTCTGTTTGTTTCGCGTAGCTTATTGTTCAACAATAAATCGCCCCTGCAAAGCCGCTGTTAAATCTGACACTTTTAATTATTTCAAGTGAGATATTATCGTGCCCTTAGAAACTTATTACTAATTGTATTAAAGTATCTGGCAGCTATCTTTTAGAGCTGTCGAAAAACCGATTAATTTAAAAACAACGAAATAGGACAAGAAAGTAATTTATTAGAAGTGAATTCTAGATAAGATATTTTATTTATAAAATTGCAAGTAACCGTAAATTTTTTTTTCAATGTTATATAAAAACAATAATTTTTTAATTAAATTTCTTACACAATCTCAAAATTTAATTAAATACAAACATTTTGTTTATATTTTTTATTACATATTATACTTCAATTTGGGAGGCGGGAATGGGTGCCACCGCCCCGGGAACCTTTATTAGATAATCAACACCTCTGCCATAGGTCACCCCAAGTGGTTCGCTACGTTTGTTGATTTAGCAGGGGTGCCCGGGTTGATGGGGTGAGGTGTGTCTAGGTCTTGGAGGCGGATGACCAGGACACACTGAACCCCAGATTCTTACCCACCCTTTAAACCCTTTTCCTTCCCAGAACTCTCCTCCCCTTCCTTTCCTTTCCTTTAAAAAACCCTCCATACAGCATCCCCAAAGATGAAATAGGCCCTGAGGGAAATTATTTTCCTCAGGGCCTCCTGGGTGGAGCTCATGTAAAAAAAAAATATACTTGAATTGATTTTATTTTGAAATTGAATTGAGTATATTTTATTTGAATGGATTTTATTTTGTATTGCAATTTTAATGTTAATATTATAAGCTTTAATTCCTATTTACATTTTTAATTAATTTTTAATTTTTATGTTATTTTTAATTATTCGTGTGTTGAATAATTTTTTTAAATTATTTTCATGTAATTTGATTTTTGTATTTATTTTCTTTTAATTAAAATGAATTATTTATATTGGAGGCACTGCTGAAAACATGGAGAGCTGCATTCCAGGAGAAATCCTGAATTGTAGCTGAGCAGTGACCTTTTCGTCAATAGTATATAAAATAACATAATGCATTATATTGTAAAAAAAACAATTGATTATAATAAACATTTTTCTTATTTATTTATTCTATTTATTAATTATGTAAAGTATCTCTGTAGTCCTCTCCAGATTTATTTATTTATTTATGTTTTATTAGTACTGGTCCAGTATCTAAAATCTCAACATTAGTCGCTTCAAAAAAATAAATCATCCGTATTTAAGAACTTGTAGGTCAATGTAATGTTATAACTCTCAAAAGTACAAATATTACCTCATTTCCCGTATCATTATACCAATCTATATAAACAGTAGAAAAAATGTACAAAGTATTTAAGCTGACTTTTCAGTGAAGTTTTATGAATAAACTGTTTCATAGTTCGCAAACTCGAGTTTTTACAAACATCCGTCATTTTTCAATCCGGGACGATCAATTCACTCTACGCCAGAATCCACATGTATTTACACAAATTTTTTGTGTCAAATAAATTTTCAAGACCGTTGTGAAAATTTGTCAAAAGGGAAAAGCCACAAATGGAACAAAATAATAACAATAACAAATGAAGTGGCCGACACTCGAGACTCGTAAATCACATAATTAGCTGAAAGTGTTATTTTATTGCTTCATACTTCATTGTAATAGACTTTTATGTCGAGCCTTATTATTATTGTGGCTGCAATCAGTAGTAGATGGGGCTGTATTAATCCACCTTGTTCAGCGGAGGTACACAGGTACTGGGTGGATGGTGGGGTCGGTTTGCAGGGGGTGGGTTGGTTGGGCATTCACAGTATTTAGGTGTGGTTTTAGCTAAAGTCGGTTATTTATGGCCGGTAAGGACTTTAACCAGATGAATTATGAATAATTAAATGACGTTTAAGTTAATTTATCATCGTTTTACAAATTCGTTAGCGAACAGATGTTGTGTAAAGTAAACTCGACTCTTTAAATCTACCGTTGTCAGAATTACATTAATATTTGGCGAAATTTAGAGTTCTGGTATATTACTTTGTTTGCTGAACCTGACGTTAAAAATCTGCAAATAATTACATAAAATAATATATGTTTTTTGTTTCTTTAATCTAAGTCAGCAGTTCTCAATGAGATTAATTAATACCAGAGTCCAGCTTCCCGTATACATAAAGTAAATGATATTGATACTATTATTGACAGCTTCAAGCTCTATCAGATTAATGGCGTTTGAATAAAATCACCTTGGCACCTAAGCTGCCCAACTGTCCTACTGCCCACCTGTGACACGTTTTAGTGTGAAAGAAGAGCTTTATAGACTGAACCGTGAGACACGTACAAATGTTAATGCTCTCATAAAGCGAGAAAATCAGTACCTATATTGTAAAATAACTACATAAATTTTATTTCTTCATAGTTTTCGAAACATGTTGATATTGTTAATTAAATAGTGGTGTACACAAAGTTATTTGTTTTCGTTTTCATTAAAAAAAACATAGATTTTATTTTTTATTATATATTTTGTAAATATATTTTTAAAATTTTATTAAATATTTTATTTTATATTATCTTATTTTATTTTACATTAGCTCCACACAGGAGGCCCAGAGGAAAATAATTCCCCTCAGAGCCTATGTCATCTTTGGGGGTGCTGTGTGAAAGGTCTTTTTAGGAAAGGAAGGAGTGGAAGTTCTGCAAGGGAAGAAGTTATGAGTGGTGGTTAGGAATCTGGGGGTCAGTTTGTATGAATCCATCCCTCCCACTACGGTGAAAGGCGATGTTGCGAGAGAGTCCTGTTAGAGTGGTCAAAACGTCTCCCTCAACCAGTCTGTCCCGATCCGGTCTGCAAAACAGTTGGCGGGCAGACGCTCCCGCCGCCAAACCCCGGATACATCTCATCCTTATGCACCCGGGCACCCCTGCTAACTCACCAAACGTAACAAACTACTTGGGGTGACCTATGGAGAGGCGTTGGTTATCCAATAAATGGTTCCGGTACCCATACACGCCTACCAAATTGAAAATATACCTGCATATTGTGAATGTCTTTACGGATTATTTACTTGATTGTTTTAATATTTATTGGTGACAATACCATCCTTCTATAAGTGATAAGACCTTTACAATAGGATATAATGTAAAACTAAAAACCTAGTTTTATCTTATACCGAAATCGATTATTATAAACACAGAAAAATATTTTTCAAAATTGTATAACATATATAGTATTTATTCCTACAGAGAATTTTAACTTTTTGAAGTTAAAACTTCTTTAGCACCTTGTGACTTGTGAAGTTGTTAGATGAAATAAAAAAGCTTCACCATAAAAATACACACACACATCTATAGGATAAAGCCTGCGAGAGAATGAGATAGACTAATCGGTCTCTTCTTTGTTCAGTGCTACGTAGCTTCCTTTAGAACGTCTACTTTAGTTTTCTGAAGGTTTCACTTCTAACGTATGTGAACTGCACACATTTTTTGAAGTGAAAACATCTTCATTACCGTTGTGATTTGAAAATAGATGAAACGGAAACGGATGAAACTAAAAATCTTTCAAAGAGAAGACGATGATGAAATCTAGATGTTGAAATCTAAAAGACGTGTTTTCCTGGGGATGGCATTTTCAGATAAAGATATACAACCTGTCCCTCCTACAACCTTCAATATCAAATGCTCGTTATTGATTATATTTTTAAGTTTCTTTATTTTTCATTTTTCAATGTATTTTTACTTGTGTAAGTTTTTAGTAATGGTGTCCTTCCGGGATAGGTTTGTTAACTCGTTTGTAAAATCTTTATAATAAAATAATATCGTATTTAACAAAATTATGTGCATAATTTACTACCTACTTTTTGAATAGGAAACCTTCTAGAGAAAGGTTGAATTTAAAGTGAATTCAGTAGAAATTAGAACCACACATGCAGTGGAAACCTCGAAATCATGGAAGATTGCTTAGTAAAAACAATATTCGGTTAAGCACAATTCGTATCAATAAACTCGCGTGGGGGCGCGTCTAAAAATACAATGAAAATCCCGCTTCAGTAAAATATTCACACTATTTTAAATGTAATTTATTATCTAATTGTATTATATAATGACCAAGACTTTTTTTTTACATTAACTCCACACAGGAGGCCTTGAGGAAAATAATTTCCCTCAGGGCCTATGT
Source organism: Glyphotaelius pellucidus (assembly GCA_936435175.1). NCBI lineage: Eukaryota > Metazoa > Arthropoda > Insecta > Trichoptera > Limnephilidae > Glyphotaelius > Glyphotaelius pellucidus. Next base: position 38,086,953 of record OW386546.1, read on the forward strand.
CATCTGGGATGCTGTGTGGAGGGTCTTTTTGAGGAGAGGAAGGAATGAACATTGGTCTTGAAGAGACCCATGTTGTAGGAGGGAGGAAACACAGATGCCGGGAAATCGTTCCATAGCCGAGCTGTTGAACTCAAGAACGAGTCGAAAAAACGACCCGTTCTCATGTGACAAATGTTAACCGTGTACATATGTTGGGCGCGCGTTTGACGTGTCTCCCGACTATGCATCGGTGCCGAAGGGATCAATGACGCTAGTTCCTCAGAGCATCTTGCATTGAAACACCGGTAGAACATGGATAAAATTCCCACCCGACGCCTGTGCTCTAAAAAAGATGGGAGAATCTATCAAACGGACCGCCCGTTTCTGCACGGAGTCGAGGGTATTTTTCAAGTATTTTGGAGCTCCAGACCAGAGGTGGCTGCCAAATTCAACCTGTGGGGCGAACTTGCAATTTGTACAGGGTTGGCAGTTGTGTACTATTAAAGTATCTGCGGGTGATGATTGATGGAAACAATGATAAAAGGTGTGAGATTTTGACGAATACGCCTCTCATAATACGTATGACTCACGAACGTCACGTACTTAGTGGATTGTGATAATTTACGGCGTAGGTCGGACGCATACGTCAGATTTTGATTTCCAAGACAATCGGATCGGATAAACACCGCACACATCCGATTCATTCGAAAATCGGATAGGTAATACAACCGGGGCCACGCCCTTTTTCAGAACGGATTGGACGGCCGGCATGGAAGGGCGTGGCTTATTTTATTACCGATCCGGTTTTCGAATCGGATGTGGGCGGGCTTTCATAAGAAATGCATGGCGCGAAGGCCTTCCGGTTGTCTGATCAGACAATCGGATGGAAAAATCGACCAAAAATGATATATGCGCCCGGCCTTAAAGTACACGGTTTTTCAAGAGCGTAGAGCGGCTAATTGCTACGCAATGGCACATAACCTAGAACCCTGAGGGGGAGTGGTATCGTGTTATCACGAGTTAGTAACAATAAATACAGACATCGCTTAGTAAATGCCTCACATCTTCGGTACACTGGGAGGCCGTCATATAATTTGTATCTTGTGCGAGTAAAATCTATAGTTAAATATAGAACAGTATCAACAGTCGTACAGCGCGCTCTGTTTCATTTCATATAAGCTAGACCCTAAAAATGTACTTTCGAATTCTTGAACGATGGCTTCATGGGCGTTGTAAGGTTGGCGCGATTGCTCCGCGGGTCAGAAAAGACCGGAGTGTCCTATCGGCGCAAATGACTACCTATGGTTACCAAAAAATTGAATGCTATCCACGCCGACAGCAGAGTATCTCACAATGGTACTTAAAGCAGCGGGCGATCTGCTATATTTATTCTTGGGGTTTCAAATTTGGCTTTTGCGTTTGGATTCTAACTCAAATATTTAGGGTTTTGTTGCAGGTACTTGCATAAACTGAAGGAATCGGATTCTTGAACCGTGTGGCCGTGGTTAACTCTTACAAGATTATAGTTATTTGATAACTTTATAGAACATTGGATTATCTTCCGGCAAAATGTTACTACTAGATAAACTGGTAAGATTTACAGCGGATATTTGAAGTATTTGACGTGGAAGGCGAAAACATCTGCCTGGAGGTAACTCACACGTGTCAGATTATTACGGCGTAACAAAGCGATATTTTGCGCTGGCAGATTAATAAAAACTATCAATCTTTTATTATAATAGGAACGGCAGTACTCGATAACGGTGGTAATCCTCGGCGGCAATTAACACACGTCGGAGTTTTACGTGGCAAGAATGCGAGAAGTGCTTCCAAACTGGCTGGCGAGTGGCGCCCGACCGCTAGCATGCTATGTTTATTCAGAATCAACCTCAATGGTCAAATTCTAGCTCCAGTTCTGCGGGGAGCAGAATAAAGTAATCAATGCCATTTCGGAACAGAGGTACTACCAGATAAACAGCTTACTTGGTGTGATTAATGCGAGCGTTAAATAATGCCGTTGTTTTGATGTTTATTTCTTTTATCACTGAAGAAGAAGATGGTACTCAAAAATCTAAACGAAATACGAAAAAGAATAACATTCAGAAAGTTAAAAAAAGGTAACCGTCGCAATATATTTATTTATCGAAAGCTCAGTTGCATTTGTTTGACGTTTGAAGTTTTTTCTGAGTTTCAAGTGATTTCCAAAAAGTTGCCAGTAATGTCGAGAAGGTTTTTGAAGGTGAGATTTCTGGTATAATAATATTTCTGGGTATAATTATTTTATGTAATAATTTTTGAGGTAAATTTTGACTTGAAAAACTCGAAAGGAAAAGTTGTGAAAAGCCGAAATAGGCTTAATTTATTCTTAAAAAATATACTTTTTCCGATATCACGTACATACTTTGCATTGTACGTTTACAAACTGCATAATTTTATAATGTTCTAAAACATTTGTATAAATATTATCTTAGACTTAAATATTAAAAAAAATCTTTACACAAATTATCATCATATTAAATTTAATTAAACCCCACAGGTGGGTTACAAATGCTTCATTGATGTGTTTAAGCGCATATTTTGTATGAAACGAAACACTGTGCACCGTTGTGTATATTTCGACTCAATTTAAGCAAAATATAAGAGACGCAAATGTGAAACGGATGCAAAAAAATTGGTTTAGTCGCCGAAAGGCAAATATTGATCAAATCACAAAAATAGATCAAGAATTAAACATGAGAATGTATAGAAGTCGACGAAGCGAGGAAAAATGTATACTATTCCATCATCCGTATTAACTCCAGCGTGGAACAGTAACTTAAAATAAAATAACAAAACGACCCAATACTGCCAACAAAAAAATATTTTTACAGACTTTGTTAACATTTTTTTAATAATATTTCGCATAATAAGCCCATAAATACACATAAGAAAACACGACGCAATCCCAATGTGTGATTTTGTTCGTACTCCGATAAATATTATAAATATAATATTCTGGAAAACAAATACTCGTTCTCTTGAGTGATGGCTTCATTTCAATCAATTTCGTGTTATTTTATCAGTCTATCGGTAATATTACAGGGGGCGGATTCAGGGTGTGGGGTGGGAGGAGGGAGGGTTGTCTCCAGGGTATTGTTTGAGCGAGTGGGAGTGAAGGCAGTCGTTATATGGAGTGCCAAAAGGTGACACGGGAATTGTCGCAAAAATAACTGAAAATAGAGAATAGATTTAATGGAAAACAGGATTTTTAAATTTTTATGTTCGTATTTTAATAAATTTACGAAATAAAACGCGAAGTTAAACTACTTTTTGGTATAGAATAATATATTTTACATGGTACACAATGATAATTTTACATCTAAGGTTTTCACTACTCTTCCATTGAAAGCGTTTTCTTGTATATGGAAGGGGAGTGTACATAAATGCTGTTATTAGTTACTACTTAAATAATTCATTGTACGTGTGCTTAATTTTTATTTTATAATAGTACTATTCTTCCATTGAAAGCACTTTCTTGTATATGGAAGGGGAGTGTACATAAATGCTGTTATTAGTTACTACTTAAATAATTCATTGTACGTGTACTTAATTTTTATTTTATAATAGTACTATTCTTCCATTGAAAGCACTTTCTTGTATATGGAAGGGGAGTGTACATAAATGCTGTTATTAGTTACTACTTACATAATTCATTGTACGTGTGCTTATTATTTATTTTGATAATAGTACGTATTTAAAAAAAAAGTAAGAATGTTATGGAAAACAAAGGATATTTGAAAGAAACATTAAGTGGCAGGAGTTTTTTTTTCTTAATATTTTTTAAATGTTTTTTGACAGAGAGCAATATTCGGGTTTTATCATTAATGCTTCTGATTTCTTCCGGTAGACGATTGAAAAAAGTTCTTTCCTGGTAAGGGTAACGATGTTGTGTGAAAGTAGTATTTAATTTTGGGCAAAGAAAAACATATTTAAATCGAGTTCAGTTTTAAGTTAAGAATTGATATTTGTCTTTTTCTTTTATAATTTGAATTAACGAATTTTTTATTTATAAATATTCAAATGCAGGTATTTGAAATTCTTCAAACGGGCGTTCCGTTGGGTAGTCCAATGATTTTTTTTTTTTGAATAATTTTATTTATTGTTCTTTGCACATTTTCTATTGGAAAAAGGTTACATTTATATGCGGATCCCCAACTAATAAAAGCGTATTGCAGAGTGGATTGAACTAAGGCATAGTTGCTTAAATATAGATTTTTATTGACAGAAAATTTCTTATTCTTAAAATATATTTATTAATTTTCTAATTTTTTTACTACTCGACTTATTTGTTCCTTCCATTTCAGTTTTTTTATCGATAATTCCTCCTAAATATTAATTTTTATTTGTTGTTTTTAATACTGTGCAATTTGAATAAGGAACTCCAGTGAAAAATATTATGGCTTTAAAAAAATATGTTCATATAGACCACCAATAAACGCTGATTCTGATTAAATAAGTTGTATTAAATAATATTTAACGTAGAGTTTTTAAAAAAATATTAAAAAGTCCATTTTAAAACAGTTCATTAACACCCTGTCAAGTTGGTATTATTGAATTTGTGAGGCGTGACGTCACCGCGTCCATAAAACGCTACAATGCTGAAATTCAAAATGGCCGGTGCTGATTCCAGTTGCCTACAAAATTCATACTTCGGTTGGTCATGATGGTTTTCGGGGGATCTTGAAAAATTAAAACTTTGACATTTATTTTAACTATTAAAACTAACTCTAAAAATAAAAATAAATATGCAGTTATTTATTTAAAAAAATAAAAAAATTGGACTGGAGTTCCTTATTGCAATAATTTGAAGATGATATTAACCACTCTCAAACGAAAAATGAGAAAAGATAGAAAAAGATTCAGTCGCTTCTAGGAATTGAACCCAGGACCTAAATCTTGTCGGGACTTTGCTCTACCATTGAGTTTATTTAACATATATCGACTTCGGTCATATTTAACTTTGTATTTACCGCAACTGACAGCTACCAAGTGAGGTGATTTTTCACAAAAAAATACAGCGCTCTACAAATTATCCGATTATTATTATCATTACACAATAATATATTTTCCCTACTGCATATTTTTTGGCAGTTAATTTTGTGGTGATTCATGGAAAATGTCGGAAGTTTATATGGTCAAATTAGTTAAAGCAATGTTCCGGCAAGACAGATGTCCTGGGTTCAATTCAATTCCACCAAATCTTATCTATCTTTTCTGTTTCTCATTTTAATTTTGAAATTGGTTAACATTTTTTAGTAGTTTGAGTGCTTTTCTTTGGGATCTTGTTATTAAAGTTTGCAGTACTTACAAATCTATACAAAATAAAACCAATTTAACAAAATTAAATTTATCTTAAAATGATTAATCAAGCAATCAAGCAATTTCTGCTAACAACAGCATTAAATTTTCAAACATAAAATAATATTTTAAACAATTTATTTCAGCTTGCCAGGTCTTCAGTATAACCTACTGGTTATAGATACTCTACAACTGTTATTTTAATATTCGGATATCCTTGTACTATAGCGAGTGATGTCTATAGATTGAATTAAGTACATTATAAGAATTATATTACACAATTCAGATAGATTTATTGCATTGACGATGTGAAAATATTGAATTCGATAAACAAATTAGAGAAGGCGTGTGAGACACATCATAATATGAAGGCTATTTAAGAGGTTAAAGAGTGATGTGTATCGGTATTTTGATCGAAAAGTATAACAGTTGTCAGGATCCACGGCTTTATTTGTATTTTGAAAGTATAAGTTATAGAAAGTAGGGTTTTGGTTTTTACGTTATTAGGGAGAAGGTTGAAAGATTTAAGAGCTAGCCAAATGAATTGCCTTCGTGCTGAATTGATAGTCGCGTTATGTCGTGAGAGATTTTTTTTCGTAAGAATCATGCAAGTGTAGATTTTATATAAAGTTGAAGTATTTTTAAGATACAATTAAGTTAATAAAAATACTATTATTTGCCATGAGAACCAACAAAATAAACACTTAATAGTAGCAAATAATTGAAGTTTTCAGGTACCTACGCGTCTTTACCCGTTTAATATGGGGGTATTCCCTGAATGACTTTAAACACAATTAGCAAAGTAAGAACTAGAGCTCCTTTTAGAGCACTCGTGCCAATGAAGATTTCACAGATATTTCTGAAGCTGCGAATATTTAGTTCCCCGACGCGGCCGACGAGAATGTCTCGCGAAGACTCTGATAATTTGTAGCTTTAGAATTCAATTGTTGTTATAATGAAATAAATTTCTAAGCTTAGATCAAATTATAAAATCAAGTGATTCACAAGAAAATCCGCAATGATTCTATTGTCGTCAGCACAAACATTTACGCTAAATGAGCCTTATATATTTCAATTTAATTTCAAGTTAAACGTTCAATGGGATTCTTTATCCTTCGAAAGCGCCACTCGACATTGAGTCGGAATAAAATACGCTTCCTTTGTTCTCGGCGATTACAATAATTGTTGAAAACACTTAAAGGCCTCAGGACCCTCAGGATCCTCAGGACCCTCCAGACCCTCGGGCCGCACGACTCCGGGTTCGGGCTTGTCATTCTGTCCCCGAACAGCTCAGGATCGCGATAGAAAGAAAATTGCGTGACACCTCCCGCCCTCTTCCCCCTTGCTTCTTCTCCTGGTTGGTCAGTATCACTTTATTATATTTATTAATAATGTAGTACACGTGAGTTTTGTAGAGCAAATGTGTGCGTACCCGTTCTAATAATCCAGCATTTGTACTTGAGGGGATGACGTGTGACAGGTCATATATTTAAGCCTTATATTATGAATTGATCTGTTAAATTATTATAGTGAAACTGGACTTATCGTTAATTCATTCTGGTAAACTAAGGATACCTAAATATACAAAAAAAATATTAGCGCACCGTGATTATCCTGGGAAAATGGTGTTTTTAAAAATATGAATAGTTTTTTGGTTATGTAATTTTTAACAACTACTGTCACTGAGCAATCAATACATTTTTATAACAGATTCGAGGGAAAATACCCAATCATATTTCTGTTCTCCTGGTATTTTGATCTTGTCAGCAGGTTCGCGGTATGGTGTTTATTATTTTTTCGGCGGTCTTTCGGTGCCAACCGCCCTGGTTGAAACAGCACTTACCATTCGTTAAAACATAGCTGAGGATCGTGACCCCCACTCCAATATCCATGGTTGTCAAGAAAAATATTCGACTTCTTGCTGTTCAGCGCTGCGTAGAGAGCTGCGGACACCGTCGTACGCCTGAAAATATTTTAAAGAAAAGTTTAATACCTTGCCTTCAAAAACATTTTCCTTCAGCTCAAGCTAGCTTCTTGGATTTTTTCAAACATTTTTCGATCTATTTGGCTGTCAGTCTAGAAGTGTCTTCTCTTTCACACTCCTCCATCTCCACCATTTCTGTCACTTACCCCCATTCTTATCACATTCCTACTCTACCTACTTACCTTAGTTTTATCTCACGTTAATGTTTACTTTTTTTTTTAATACCAGAGATCTGAGATTTTCTGAAGAACCTACAAACATAACTGTACAAAGTAAGTAATCATGTATTGCGATTACAAATATTGTAATATTAGAATAATCATAGAGTAGAATCATTAAATTAACGCATTTCAAATCCAGCTCTTCAGCGTTCGGTTTTTCAATTTTCCTATAATAATAGTCATTCGCGAAACGGCTTTTCATCCCTAATTTTCATATTAAATTGAAATCACTTTAATTTATTTGGGCTAATACATCAGAAACATGTCCGGTAAAATGAATGGGCGTCCGTGAGTTGTTGTTGAGTGAGTTGTTGTTTTGATTTATGCTGTTTCAATTTTCATGAAATTTCATCTCTTTTTCTGAAAGCAGGTTTCAACCTTTTTCCTTGGCACTAATGCAAATTTTATTATTTTCATAAGACCATTTTTATTCATTTTTGGGAGGCGGGTATAGGTATCGTCACCCCGGGAACCATTTATTGGATAAACAACACCCCTTCTGTAGGTTACCCCAAGTGGTTCGCTACGTTTGGTGAATTAGAAAGGGTGTCCAGGTTCATGAGGTGAGATTTGCGTAGGTCTTGGCAGCGAATGCGTTTGACCAGCTACTGCATGGCATGGGAGAGACTGGTTGAAGGATTCTATCCCAAGCCTCTCCAGCCGGACTCTCTTTCAATGCACAGCCTTGCATCGCAGCGGGAGGGATGGATTCATACGTCCGTCACTCCCGGACACATACCCCCCTAGAACCCCTAGTTTCCTACCCATGCCTCATTTTTTTTCCTTCCCAGAATTTTCTCTCCTTCGTTTCCCTCTCTCCTCACAGCATCTCTTAAGATGACATAGGCCTTTTAGAATTTATTTTCCTTACGGCCTCCCGTATGGAGGTATTGTAAAAAAAAAAGCATCTAGCGAAAATTACAGGACTTGATGGTTCCGATTTCGTGAGTACCTACATTATCATTTTTCTGAAATCTTCACCCAATCAGTTCTTATTTTGAAAAGGACACTTAAATTCAAAAGAAATTTGAGTTCATTGAACCAGATTTCAAGCAGAATAACGCGCAGCACAGACAATCGTGTGATAAATTAGTATGTTTTTGGCTACGTTTATTATTTAAAAAAAGAATGTCCTGGTAATTTCACCGGTTTTCCAAAATACGGTTTGTTTGGTATGTTTTTAGGTTTTCACGGCCAAAAAGTATTTTTGTTATTGTTTTTGGGGTGTTATGCCGTGTTTCGCTAACTCCTTCTTTAGCCAACGTTTCGGACAGCGTTACAGGGTCCATCATCAGGGCAGATGAGCTCATCTGCCCTGATGATGGACCCTGGTGATGCCCCGGTTTGTTTGTTTAATTTGTCGTACTGATATCGTAATCGCAACAGTATTAGTCAAATTTTTTGACTACATTTTGAAAAGTTTCACTTTTGTCGTAATATTACAAAACCGCCTTTCTTGATAAAAAAAAAAAAGAAAAAAACAAACTACGAAGCGGGTGTTTCAGCTGCAAAGCTCGCTGACAACTAACGATTGAATAACATGACGTATGTGTGAACTGCAGCTGAATGTAACATGTCTAAAAAGCTACGCTTCCACTGCATTAAGTTAAAAATAATGTAATCAACTTGTTCTCCGTTGCTGAAACACAGGGTTTCCCAAACTTTTCCTGCAATGGAACCCTTTGGAAGCCCTTAAATTTTAACGGAACACTTGGCTTATTTTTTAGGTTGGGTAATTCCTAATAGTAAAAATTAAAAAAGGTTATTATAGACATTATTAATTTAGTTTATAAACAATATTTGTGTAATATAAATAAAGAATAGAAAATAAACAAAGAAAATGGAATGTAAACAAAAAATGGAATAAATAAAACACCTAATAACTTAATGATTTTGAGTCCGTGAATTGCAAATCTTCTTGATATCAGGCACATTATTGGTAAGTTAGATTCTAATATCTGGTGTGGGGTCGAAATTGTTACTACACTTTGATTTCGTCGCAGCATAATTAGAAAATCCCACTTCACATAAATAGGTTGTAGAAAATGGATGTAAAACAATAATAGCTCGTTTTGATAAATTTTTTATTTATTTATTGTTTTATTTTTTTTTTAAAGAAAGACAAACATTCACGGGTTACGAATAGCCCAACAATGTTTGAAAATCTCCTACTACCACCACAGAAAGCCGAAAATGTTGCTTGTGTTGTGATGGAGGACTTAGCCAGCCGAGGAATCGAACACGGGTCGCCCGAGTGGGACCCAAACGCGATGCCCACTCAACCACTGACCTGTTAGGGTAAGGGTAATTAGGGTTAATTAGGGTATATTTCTGATAAACTCACCCAAAATTCATTTAAAGGCTGATCTTCTACCTAAAAAGGTCTTCATCCAACTTAAGTGAAATGTTTAAACATATGATAATTTCTTTTGATGAGTACCAGTAGTGTTGAAATATGTATGTGTGTATATTATATTAAGTGAAATTCTTCCGACAAATTCTTGCGAAACCCCTGTTTAGGTTCAGCGGAACACTGGTGTTCCGCTGAACACAGTTTGGGAAACCCTGCACTGTAACAAATAAAAATTCTCAATCTTACTCTCAATGGGAACTAAAAATAACTTTCTACTTGTAATAGCATAGTAATAGTATGTAATAGCGTTTATGATTCCTCCGATAGTAATTAGCATTAAGACCGAGCTTGATGCTAAATTTCTATTTTAGATTTATCTTTACAACGAATTGATTAACCCCCTCAGGTTTCATAAAGGCGTACATTTTACTTCTTTTGTGGTTAATTTTTAGATTAAAATAAATAAAGCGTGGTGTTTTATCTTTTTAGGAGCGTTTAGATTATATTTTTCGCAGTGGAAGTAGGTAAGGGAGACTCAACGATTTTTATTAGCTTTATGTGAGTTGTTCCGAAAAGCAAAGCCTGTCGAGTTAAATTATAAATGTTCAAAAATATGTTTTGAATGAATTGAAGCTTTTCCCTCTGCTTTCATTAAGTAGAACTAAAATTATATTGTTGATTACTACTTTAAAAATATCAGCGACTACTAAAAATGCAATTTTTCATTAGAAATGTATGAACGCGTTTAGGAAATAATGAATTATAATATGCGAGCCTAGGGCGTGTAAATAACTCCAGAACTCTCTGAGCGTAATACGTAATACTAAAATATGATTGTTAATTTACCTAACGCGGACAATATATAAAAAAAGCAATCTTACAAAATCTCAAAGGAAAAAAAAAAAGCACTAACCTTGATTGTTGATCTCTGTAACGTGGGAGGCTTCCCATTAATTACAATCCACTTAAAATTAAGCTCAGTACAATTTTTATATTTTTAAAATATGCACAAGTCAGTTATCAACTTTACACAACTACATGAGAAATCAAAATGAATTGCTAGACATTCTAAGCAAAATATGATTATTCCACTGGCCACAATAACACTTTCAAATAAAAACATTTCAAACTGCATTTTTTCTTCAAAAAGGACAAGTGAGCGCCATCTCTGATTCATTTAGTCGAGCACGATGATTTAGCAGTTTATCGAACAATACATTTTAGCGTCTCTTGTAATCCAAAAAGACCGTCAAAATCGCATTTTTGCAGTAAGGTTATTTTAATAATTTTTTCGAACAAACAAAAACAAAAAACATATTTCAGTGCCTAACCAAATAAAAATTCCAAATATATTTTTATTGCTAAAAATATCTGTGACAATTTCTGTTGATTTACTTTTTCATTCTTATTTAATTATTTGAAAAATAAATAAAATCGCTTTTGCGCTTGAAACCGTGACCTCTAGACTCCTTTTGTCAAGTGATTTTTACGCCTATTACCTTTATTAATGGCAACGTAAGGCACACTAAGCATGCACACATTATTGTCATCTGGCTTTCTCTCGAATACACAAATTTCGGTTGTCGGTTCATGGGTACATGCGAGATTTGATATATTGTAATGTATTCTTGGGTAATGCGTATAATTATTCATGATCAATAATCTATTAATTTTCAAATTTGGTACTATGAAATAATCAGCGATGAAGTCAGTTCAAAAATTAATTTTTATTTGAAATGTCATTTCGTTTTGTTTGAATTTTTGACAGATTAACCTGGCAAGTCGGTTTAGCTAGATACACTTTTATTGGAAAGTTTAAGCTTGGAAAAGATAAAACCACTTTTGTCGCAGAGGACACTAAATTAAAAAGTTTTGTATAATGTACGGTTGCTGTTTTTTCCTCCATCACCACTTTATTATAAAATTTAATAGATTCTCTCTAATTTGCAAACAAAAAATATCTATAATTATGTTATAAAGAATATTGAAAATATTATTTTTTGAAAGGCAAAAAGATTCACAAATCCTTCCACTGTTAGGTGTGCGCTAGTTTTAAAATTGGAAAACCCCTCGTTAAAGTGATTCGGAGAGTATCTTCCGCTCCGGGAAATCCTTTTTTTCTGTTATTGTGTAAGTTTGGCCACTGCGAAAAGAACTAATACAAAAAATATTAATTATTCTATTATAAATAGCCAGCCCAGCGTACAATTTACTAATTGTTAGGTTTATATTGATATACAGCCAATGTATTACTTTCATGCAGAAATAACTTTTTGTGAAAGCTCCCGTCGGCGAGTCGGTATTTCACGCATCGCCGATTTTCAATACTGTGTTGTATTGACTCATTGTTTCCCATTTCATCTGTAGGCAGTGAAAAGGGTTGAATAATCCGGGTATCGGCTTTTGTTCCTGATATATGAAATGCCCCATTACGTTTTATCCCCCGAGTAGCTCTGTACCGTGTATGTGATGACGTCCTATGCTACATCAATCATCATCACTTTTGCCAGTTGAGTAGAAGACTGTAGAGTGTAGAGGTAGAGTAGAGCCGTCGTAGCGCTATCTAGGTCGTGCGTAGCAGCGTAGACGGCGGCTTAGGGAACTCGGAGCATAAAGGTACTTCAAACGATAAACGACATCGCATAAAACCCACTTTTACAGGCAAACATTCTCATTTCAGTATTTTAATCATCTGCTTTCGTATAATAAACGAACCATATTGACAGATAAAGATACTAAAGACATTAACTTCACTATACAGCAGTCAATTTTTCACACGGTGATATCTGTAACCGTAAAATTTACGCAGTATTTGAATTGTTGACTTTAACTGTTAAGTAAGAAAAAATGCCGCATTTTGAGTATCAAATCTGATTCCTCCGACAGTTAGCTGAGCGTTCTACCACCCGGTAATCAAACTTATCGACCTCGAACTTATCGAACTGAAACGAATTATTGAGAAAATACTTGGGTTCCGAGTCACCAAATATACCATGATCGCACTTTGCGTGCTTGCGTGTGCAATGTGTGTGTGTGTGTGTGTGTGTGTGTGTGTGTGTGTGTGTGTGTGTGTGTGTGTGTGTGTGTGTGTGTGTGTGTGTGTGTTTGTGTGTGTGTGTACGTGTTGAAAGTTTCTATAACAACTTCAAGTATAAACTTGCTCTGTAATATGCTCAAAATGCGGTCATACTTCACATGTCAACACCGTCACCTGGAACTTTGACGTGATTTACTGCTCTATGTTAGCAACTTAGAATATTAGGCAAACTTACGTTTAAAATTCAAATTTATACGTTTCTGGATATGAATTTGCATATAATTATATTTTTCATGTTTTCGTTAACCATATAACCGTCTAACAACAAATTTGTTAATTTTTGTTACATTTCAATAACATTTTTTTTCGAAGGAAATAAATATTTAAGGGTTTGTCTTTATATATTAAACAAAAAAATAAACTTTATTAAACATCACTTTTATTGAATTAACAAATGGCAGCCTTTAGGTTTCACTCACTTTCATCAGAGCCTAATATATAAACTAATTATATAAAGACACATTTTATTTATAGTATAATAATGCAATAAGGGAAAGATATACAAATTTAAAAAAAAAACAACTCATTGGTGATGGAAAATGAGAAAAACTGAGGCTGTCATTTATTAATTCAAAACAAGTGGTGAATCACAAAGCGTGTTTTTCCATTTAAATATGTATAATATGTTTAACATGTATAATATGTTTCGCAAAATAAATTTGCCAGCGAAGTGTACATGAACACGAACAATGCAATTAGATGAATATAATTTTATTAATTATTTTAAAAGCTATTTAGTAACGCTTTAGTAAATCCGACTTTACCGACAAAAATAAATTAGTTTTCCAGAATAAATTTAACTTATAGATTTATATTTTATACTCTCCCTAAAATCTCACCTGGCGTACTTACAATTTTATGTTTTTTTTTAAATATTTATTTCGATAGTTTTTTTATTTATTTAAAAATGTTAATTTAGTTTCCTACAATCTAGTATTTCAATGTGTTGTTTTATTTGATTTTTAATTACTCTTTGATGTTTTTTTAAAGCATTTATGTAATCATTATTTTATTTGTACGAAGTTTTAAATATTTATGGCAATGTAAGGCAGATTAATAAGATTTAGTTGAATTACTAACGATTATTTCTCCCCGTCTCAGAACAGACACCGTTTGGTGAAGCGGGTAAAGTACACGTGTATGTATCATTTTTATCATATGAATAAATGCCTGGGCAAGGAAATAATAAATTATTAAAAATAATATTTTCTCAGATTTAAAAAAAATTATGAGTTTTCAGTTTAGCGCTAATACTTTCGTCTCAAAACTTAATTTACAGCATTGGATGTGAAGTTTAAATTAATTAAAAGCATCAGATGTGGAGGTTAACTTAATTTACAGCATCAGATGTGAAGGTTATCTTAATTTACAGCATCAGATGTGAAGGTTAACCTAATTTATAGCATCTAATGTGGATGTTAACTTAATTTTCAGCCTAGTATGTGGAGATTAACTTAATTTATCATCATCAGATGTGGAGGTTAGCTTGATTTACAGCATCAGATTCGAAGGTTAACTTAATTGATAGCATCAGATCAGATGTGGAGGTTAACTTAATTTACAGCATCAGATCAGATGTGAAGGTTAACTTAATTTACAGCATCAGATGCGGAGGTTAACTTAATTTACAGCATCAGATGTGAAAATTAACTTAATTTACAATATCAGACGTGAAGGTTAAATTAATTTACAGCATCAAATGTGAAGATTAACTTAATTTACAACATCAGATGGGAAGGTTAACTTAATTTACAGCATCAGATGCGGAGGTTAACTTAATTTACAGCATCAGATGTGAAAATTAACTTAATTTACAATATCAGACGTGAAGGTTAAATTAATTTACAGCATCAAATGTGAAGATTAACTTAATTTACAACATCAGATGGGAAGGTTAACTTAATTTACAGCATCAGATGCGGAGGTTAACTTAATTTACAGCATCAGATGTGTAAATTAACTTAATTTACAATATCAGACGTGAAGGTTAAATTAATTTACAGCATCAAATGTGAAGATTAACTTAATTTACAACATCAGATGTGAAGGTTAACTTAATTTATAGCATCAAATGTGGAGGTTAACTTAATTAACATCATCAGATGTGGTGGTAAAATGCTAAAAATTTCGTTTCATATTAGCAAATATTTGAAAAGAAGAAAGGATTGGAATAGGAAAATTAGTGTCAGCATATTAGGGTCGATGTAGAAGAGCAAAGTTGGCTAACAACTTCTAGTGTTATATTATCAAAAACTTGCTTAACCCACGTTTTATTTTCATATTAAAATTCAAAGTACCCTTACCCCGTTACAAAATTAATAAAACTTAGGCACTGCTGAAACTTTAATCATATTCTCCGAAGAACAACACGTAACCACCGTATTAAACCGCCTTGAACTGTTTTTGCATAATGCTTCGTGAGAAGTCCTTAATTACAACAAGTGACCTCTTCCCAGTTTGCTCGCTGGCGGATTAATAACCTTAGACTTAGCGGCGGGCTAGAACTGGATAGCCAGGTTACTCCACTTGACTTATGCTAATGAACTGCCGGTGAGACGGGAGACAGGAGACAACTAAGTGTCTGAACCCTTTTAGAACAAAGGTGTTTATCCTACAAATAACAAGGCTCCACTTTGTTAAGTACGCTACACCAAAAAGCATATTTTATACTTAACGTAACTTTAAAAATTCACTTAAAGAATGCAAAATATTTGTGGTGTAAACAAACATAATAAGCGTTCTCAAAAATGGAAAACTAGAAATTTAAAGAATAAAGACTTGAAAGTAGTTTGAAAAATTCAGAAGGTCATACATTTTTTTATTGTTTCACCTGCAAATCGTATGTTCTTTGTTATTAGGGATGTCAATAATATCTGATAAATAAAGCCTGTCACAAATAAGATATCTAAATAATATAATATTTTACTTTACTTATATTCTATGTTGCCTTCTTTGTGTAAACTCTTATATTTTATGTTACCTTTATTTTGTTTCTTATATTTTATGTTATTTTCTGTTTTTTGTCAAAAACATGTACTGCACCATATGTAAAAGTCTTAAGGGCGTTTAAATAAATAAATAAATATTTTGTAAGAACTTTGAGCAACCGTTGATAAAAAAACTACTTTAACTCGTTTAAAATATAGCTAAACTAACGTAGGAAATGTCTTAAATAGCATTTAAAGAATGCTGTGAATTTTTTCATAGATATAATTGTTAATTTTCAGAGCACACTTTGTGATTTTTTTCTGTAGAGAGAATTTTATAAAATAAAAATCAACAGTTTTGGTGTGGCATGGGTATAGATACTTTATTCAAAAATAACATATTTTTTTAATGAAACTAAAAAACTTAAAGTGTTCAAAGGAAAAATGTTATTAAACGGTAGAAATTCGGAATGCCGCGGCTAAAGAGGACTGACTGCGTCGCCTCTCTTTTCATACAAAACTTTTTTGTAGATTTGATGCCAAAATATGAATAAAAATTTTTAACTAAAAGGTAAAGCACATATCAAGCACAAATGGGTGCTACTTTGTTTTAAATTATAAACTATAGGTAGCTAAATTTATCAAATTTCAATGATTTTATATGTTTGTTCTTGAAAATTATTTGAAAATTTATGATAAGCATTTTTTAATACTAATTATAATTAACTCACAAAAATACCTGAGTTGAAACATGAAAACTGAATTGTAAATAAATAACCGTTTTTTTATAATTTAAAAAAAACTTACTGCATATTTGCAAAATTTGATTAAAAAAAAAATGATTCAGTTAGGTTTTTTTTTTTTATGTGAGCTCCACACAGGAGGCCTTGAGGAAAATAATTTCCCTCAGGGCCTATGTCATCTTTGATGATGCTGTGTGGAGAGTTTTTTTAGAGGAAAGAAAGGAAAGGAGAGTTCTGGAAAGGAAAAAGGTATAAGGGGTGGGTAGGAATCTGGGGTTCCGTGTATCCTGGTCATCCACCTTCAAGACCTACACAAACATTACCCCATGAACCCGGGCGCCCCTGCTAAATCACCAAACCGATCAGCAAATCACTTGACGTGACCTATGGCAGGGGTGTTGGTTATCCAATAAAGGTTTCAGGGGTGGCGGTACCCATTCCCGCCTCCCAAATTGTTAGGTATTATGGCTTCAATTCCAAAATTAAGAATTATATGAAAGGGCCGCGCAACCGTTTCTCAATATACGCAATCAACAAAAAGATTTTTTGCGATTTTAAAAGCACACAATTGAAGAAAAACTTTATTTCTGATCGGGATGATAAGTGAAACATAAAAACATTGTGAACATTTCTTTCTGCAGTGTTAAAGGGATACAGGTGATGGTGTTTCATTATTAAGTTACAATAACTTCATTTCGCATGTATTAAATCATTACATTTTTCAAAACGTGTATTTAATGTCTCCTACAGCGTAAACACACTGCTTCATTTCGGTTTAGCCAACAAATTAGTGAAGAAAAACTATTATGTTTTATATCACTTGTTTATCGCTTGCAAAGTTTTTTTTAAATTTACTACTGACAGTAGAAGTTTAATAAATAAGTTTTTCCTGTTGTACCACTATTCCTGTACCACTTCCCAGGAGTAGTTAACTCCGTAGTCAGTGAGAGATATTTCCTTCTTGTAACCATTCGGCGATAATTAAATAGTCTCGGGGAACATAACTCCGCTTAAGTACAGGGAGATACTAATGTCTACACAATAATAATGGCCGCACTAGATGGGCCCTGCGTTCAAAACCAATTCTGAATGATATATCAGCCAAACATCTTTGCAATATTACAGTAATGCTATTTTGGGCCACTTACGACCTAATTATGTTGATTAATGTTGACACATCACTTTCATTTTGGGTTTATTTGTACTGAGAACCTTATAAAGTTAAGCACGGAACAAAAAGCAAGCATGTTCCTTCAGTTAATTCAGTAATAAATTTATCGAATTATTTTAACCCTCTCATTATGAGAGTTTTCTACGTTTCTTAAGGTTCAATAGTAAGCGTTCAAAAAAAGAAGAAGAAGATGGTTGGAAAGGGAGATGCATTAATACAAATGTTAGAGAATTGTTAAGCGAAATTTGTCATAATCTATACATATATATATATAAATGAACGTATGTTTGCTTCTTGCATGTTTTTTGTTTGTTGTTTGTGAATTCCTATATTAAGCATACGAAATGTTTGAAATTTTCATAATATCTTCTTTCCACCCTCGCAAAGTTTCTGGATTATTAGAACCACGTGAAAATACATCTAAAAAGTTTTTAATCATTACAAAAACTCTTACGAAACTGTCAAACAACCAGCGATTGTTCAATCGAAATTCAATTTTTGAATAAACTCTTTAAATTAATAAATTTAATTGAAGTACTTACTTATGACACTAACCAAAATCGAATATTTTCAATCTAATCCTAATTATTGGTTTTTAAATAGATACCTATGTTAGGTGTCAAATATGATTGATTGTTCTTATAATAAACAAAAATGAATGTTTGAAATATAATATGAAAAATTAAAGTTGTATAGAAAAGTTGAAATAGGTGGCAAGCGTTTGTGAACTAAATGTACCGGGACTGAATATACGGAGCGCGGGAGAGAGGAGGGGAACACGAGAGGAGGTTTAGCGGGACGTGAGAGCGGGCGATGGAAGGGGAAGGCAGGGAAAGTGGAGGGGGAAGGTGTGAGGGGAAATGGAAATGGGTGGGCAGGGAAGGCGGAAGGGAAAAGAACAAGTAGGAGAAACAATTTCTTTATTGAGTGGCATTGCGACGCATGCCGGGAACTTGCTAGTAAATAATAATATACCACTCGTTTAAATTTGAGCAAAAATCTCTCAAAAATTGAACTCAGTGGCATTTAAAGATACATTGTGATTTTTTTCATACCTTAAATAACAGAACCAATTGTGTTTTAAATAATTTTCGAGGCATACTTTGTGATTTTTTTTCTATCAAGGGAATTAATGTAATTAGCGTTTCGTTTCTACAAATGAATAGATATTATTTTAAAAAAAATATATTTACTTTTTAAAAATTGTATTAACTTTTTAAAATTGCGTATACTATTTGAATGAAATATTCTTCTTTAAAAATTCAAAAATTTAAAGTATTCAAATGAAATATCTTATAAATCAGTAGAAGTTCGGAATGCCTGGACTTAAAATATGAGAAGTAATAATCTGACGCAATGACGTGGGCATTTTAAAGAATATTTGAGCTCTGTAACAGTTGAAGAAACTTTGTATTGAAGTTCAGAGATCACGTGTTCAAAACCACAGCTAAATGATAATGTAGAAAAAATATATGATTTAAAACTATTATATTTTCAGTTTATATATTACTGAAGAAAGAATTGTGGTTTCGAAAACGTTTAGAAAAATACTGAAAATAAATTGATGTTATTTTAAGTAAATTTATTTAAGCTGTTAATACTAGTTAGTAATTGATTCCTTAGAATAAATGGAGATTGAGACTATGTCGCAACTAAATAACATAATTTTTAATTCAGGAGGCGAAATAGGGTACCGCCGACCCGGGAACCATTTATTGGAAAACCAACACCATTGCCATAGGTCTCTCTAAGTGGTTTGCTACGTTTGGTGACTTAGCAGGAATGCCCGGGTTCATGGGGTGAGGTTTGTTCCGATCTTGGCGGCGGAAGTCTTCACACCTTTTTCCTTCCCAGAACTTCCTCTGGTTTCTTTTCTAAAGAGAACATCCACACAGTATACCCAAAGATGATATTGGCCCTGAGGGGAATTAATTGCCTCAGGACCTCTTGCGTGGAGCTAATCTAAAAAAAAACCAAAGCATATCCTTTTAACACAATTTACATATGTTCCATCATCCCCCCATTCTATTACCTATGTCTCGCGATTCCCTACCCCTCTCCCTCGAACCGCCTCCCATGAATCCCTCCCTCTTTTCTTCATTCTACTCCCCCTTTCCGGACACCCCTTCCCCTTCCAAATATTGAAATACTGCAAAATTTTAATTTTAATTTCGTAACGCCTTAGCACGTAGAAATCTTTGTCTCATTGACCTTGAAATGCTGTAGTATGTAGTTATTTAGTGCCATCTATGTTTATTACACAGAACCAATATCTTATGTATGTCTTATTAAAGTATGTAATGAACCAAAAAACGTATTTTTTTTAACAAAGCCACTCCACAAAGTGTTGATTACATTGCCAAATTATGTTTGATCCACCATGGTTTAATTCTCTGCAAAGTCATGGATTGTGCAAATAAGATTGGACGTTCCTCTTTAATAAAAAAAATTGGGGAAGACGGAACGAGACATTATATTTTTTCGTAGCTCAATCCACGCGTATTATTCGGAAACAGAAATAATTATTCCGATTGAGCGCAGATGTTGGATTTCCATAGAAATGAAAACATTTTGGAGAAGACTGCTCATCATTTAAATCTACTTCTTAACTCTGCTGACATCGTATTAATTCCTTCGGGCAGGACTTATCAGATATTGGTGGATCTACCATTCCAGCCCTCGCCAATCTACCTACTTCCTACCTGTCTACCTAAAATGCTTACCTTATCTACCTTAGCTACCCTCTGGGAACGGAGAGAATAATAAAATGTATTCGACAAACTGCGAGAAACATACTTGAAGCCTTTTGACATAGATATAATATTCATGACTAAATTAGCATTTAAGAAGAAGTTTTCGAGGGTTGAAACGAACATACTTCCTGTACTTGTGGAAGAGAGTGCATGTTTTTGTAGAGCCGCTCGCGCAGTCACTGTTTTTAGCGTTATATCGTGTTACCCAAATTGCGCAGTTCGGCTGTGCATGAAATACGAGAGAAATATTTAGATTTTTCCAGTAGAGACGATTTTATTTAACCGTTTTAAATTTATGGTGGCTATTTTATATTGCGTCTGAAGCCAGGCGCTTACTTAAAAACTAATCGAAGTTTTCTTTTAAATCAAAGCACGTAAAATGAACAACTAACTATAAAAACGGTGCAAAGATTTTTTTACATAAGCTCCACATCTCAGTAAAGTCTATCTTTGGACAAACTTTGTGGGGGTTTTTGTCAAAATGTCCAGAGATGACTCCTTCTTCGAGGTGGAGAGACTCCATCTTAAGAGGTAAAAAGGTCTCCCTCAACCAGTCTCTCCAAATCTGGCCCGCCATTCAGCAGGGAGACAGAAGCATGTGATGTATTCAGGGTTTACTGTAACGACTTTTAATTTTTTCAGCACCAAGGTGTTTTTGATGTATAAAAATTTTGAGTCAATCTTTTTTTTTTTTTTTTTTTTTTTTTTTTTTTTTTTTTTTTTTTTTTATTAACAATTTTTTTGGTACAATTGGTAAAATTTTGTAATACAAACTTTTTATATAAACAGTTTTAAAAGTAGAGAATAACATAAATAAATTAGCAGATTAACCAAAAAAATCCCACATAGGCAACGCCAGTTCGTGGGTATACTTGAGTGATTTTAAGACAGATAATTACTCATAAACATACAATATATTGTAGAAGTTTAAAAAAATAAAATTAAATACATAAAAAATAGATTCAGTGTTTACTGAAATACATATTCAAAAGACATGTTCATAAAGATTAATAAAAATTTTGTTGTTACAGCAGGTCAGATGTTACAGCAAGTAAATGTTTGTGTCGACGGTATTTATCCAAGACTTTAATACATTTTTATACTTGCTGTAGGTGGATATATTTTTACAATCAATTTCTGTAGCCTTATAGAAAGCATTATATATTTTTGGTGTAATAAAATATGCATGTCTTTGCGCAAGCCTAGTGTTACACAGTGGAACTTCAAATACATTATTTAACCTATTACTAAAACGCTTTTCATTTTTTGTAAAAATAACATTTCTATTGATAACTTTCCGAGATTTGCGAACGCAACATTCAGAACCTAATTTTTTATATACATAGATTGCTGTAAGTATTTTTTTTTCAATTATTTCTGGCTTTCCCCTTCAAGGGTGTTCTAGGCCATCATTTAAAATTACAGAGAAAGAAAAGGTGAATTTATATAGTAATTTGGTTTAAATATGCAAATTTAAGAATTATATGGAATATTGGCGTCGAGAATTTATTAAATTATTAAATTTTGCTCTTCTAGGTTGAATCACGCAATATATTTTTTTAACAATTTTTTCAAATAATGATAATTTGTGTTGTCCCAAAAACATACTAAAATAATAAAGTTACGCTACATACTCAAAATTACTAACAGTGCGGCGTGCGCAAATGATTTTTTTTATTTATTTGGGTTTTTTCACAATTAATTAATTTAAAATAGTATATTTGCGGTACGTTACAGACTGGAAGATACTCTCAGTATCGCCCTGGTGTAAGACCATCATTCAGACATGAAAAATTGCTTGAAATCTCTTTAACCGTGTTTCGTGACTAGATCTTAATAGCCAGGTACTTCCCCGCCATCTTCTCTCCCCTTTTTATCTCCTTCCCCTTCCCACAACCTTCAGCCTCATAATACACCTCTACTGGTGATGCCATAGTCTCACTGATTCTAGACGAGAGCAGCTGGGATTCTTGTGATGCATAGTTTTTTTCACATAAATTTTTTTTGTATCACCGATGAGACGTTATAAAATTAATTACTTGTTTTGTTGTCTTATTCAGACAGAGTTTCGAGAAAAAACGTTTATCTCATTTCTAATGTAGGTACAAAGCAGGAAAAACTACTCGAGGAAAATCCAATGATATCTTACCTTTGACAACGATTGGGTTTAGGAAACGGTATTACCGTTCCTGGGGGAAAATGTGATTGTATTATAAGTGTACTCGATAGCAATTAGAGCTTTATCGAAGATATCAAATTCGGTGACTACAATCTCAATGGAGGAGCAAGTAGATGCATACGTGTTTATGTATATTTCTTGAGCTTATTAATGGCAATTGTAATCACTTTAAAGATGTGTTTGTGCATTATTTTCACAACCGTTGTTTCAATTGAGGAAAACATACACACAAATAAAGCAAATATTTAATGACATCTTAGGATTTGAGTTAAGTAATTTTTTTATGTAACTGTAATTACATAAAAAAATTAA
Source organism: Glyphotaelius pellucidus (assembly GCA_936435175.1). Classification (NCBI taxonomy): domain Eukaryota; kingdom Metazoa; phylum Arthropoda; class Insecta; order Trichoptera; family Limnephilidae; genus Glyphotaelius; species Glyphotaelius pellucidus. The sequence goes on from OW386546.1 coordinate 38,110,009, forward strand.
CCAGAATAATAATTATTATTCTCGATGTAGGCGCTGTGACGACGGCAGCGTGTCTAACGTTGGAACAGCGCTCGGACCGGATTCCTAGACTCAAATGAAAGTGATTCTGCTGTGCCCTGTGCCCTGTGCCCTGTGCCCTGTGCCCTGTGCCCTGTGCCCTGTGCCCTGTGCCCTGTGCCCTGTGCCCTGTGCCCTGTGCCCTGTGCCCTGTGCCCTGTGCCCTGTGCCCTGTGCCCTGTGCCCTGTGCCCTGTGCCCTGTGCCCTGTGCCCTGTGCCCTGTGCCCTGTGCCCTGTGCCCTGTGCCCTGTGCCTGCTCGCTACCCTCACTTCTAAGATTTATTTATTTGAACATACAAAATTACAAAAAATTCAACGGACACTACGTCAACCGAAAATGCTCAAAACGTCTTATACCAAATTAATAGATAATATTTATGTGAACAAAAACTTTAAAATATTTCAGATTACAATCAACCAGCTTTTTATACTAACAATAAATTAAAAACAATACATGTATATTGATAACAAGGAAGTGGGTGATTTTTTTTAACAAATCTGGCGTATGATTGTAACTTTTCTTATTTAGAGACGACTTCTAAAAATTTTAAAACTAGAATTAAGGAGCCCTTAAGATGTTTGAAAAATAATAATTTTTCTGAATTTACCAACCGCATAAATCATTATTTTGATATAAATAAAGGGTTAAATAAATTTTAACTTAGAAATTAGGAAAAGTGTTAATGGCCAATTAAATATTATTCATAACCAAATATTTGATAAAATAGCCTTCCCTTAAATTAATTTTTATATTAAAACCTATATTTATTTGTATAACTTGGTTAACATTTGGTTATTTTGTGTTAATTTATAAAAGTTTTTGATATATAAATGCAATTTTTACCTATTCTAAAATAATTTTTATTTTATATAATTGTTTTTTATGTTACCTTTAACTAATGAATCACCACTTTTTTTGTCTATAGGTATGTGTGTCTTTCGTTAATTTCGTAAAATTAATTTTATTCTGATGAAGGAACCTAATCTTCGAAACTTGTTAATAATTTTGAATAAATAAGTGGTTTTCATTTAATTGAAATAAACAGTTATTTATTTGAATCAACTCCATATTTTTCATAAAGTCCATAAGATAATGGAATGTGATATTGCAATGTTATGGTTTATCACCGTAATAATAACGTTATCTTTTAACTGGTCGGGCGATCAGTCTTTTTCAACTACGTGGATTGAAAATAATCACTTATATCCTTTACTACGAGCCTGTGAAGTTAACCTAGATTTGATCATGTAGTGTAGTATGTAGTCAATCGTTAAGCTGAACTATTTTCCCTTTCGCGTCGCGTGTTTCGAGCACTTGAATCAAGCCTCATTACGGAGGCTACAGGAGTTGGAGTAATTTGCATGCTCTAATGAAAGGAAAACCGCTACTTTTAGTCCAGCGGCTGTTATTAGGAAAGGATCGATTTATATAAAACAGGTAATGGTTAATGGTTCGTGGAAGGAATTAGGGATAATAGGTGCTGTTAGTCCACAGGCCACTAATGTGACACACTCGCACTCTTTAGCAACATTACTGGCAGCTGAACTAGAAGCCACTTCTTCATAAAAATATCGCAAATACTTGTTGAGAGGACACATGTCACCAAATTTCAACAAATCATTCGATTTGGGAGACAAGTATGAGTACCGCCGACTCGGAAACTTTTTAATGGATTACTAACACCTCTGCCCTAGTTCAATCCAAGCCTTACAATTTGGGAGGTGGGAATGGGTACCGCCGCCCCGGGAACCTTTATTGGATCACCGATACCTCTACCACAGGTCACCCCAAGTGGTTCGCTACGTTTGGTGATTAAGCAGGGGTGCCCGAGTTCATGGAGTGAGGTTTGTCTAGGTCTTGGAGGCGGATGACCAGGATACACTGAACCCCAGATTCCTACACACCTCTTAAACCCTTTTCCTTCCCAGAACTCTCCTCCCCTTCCTTTTCTTAAAAAAACCCTCCACACCACATCCCCAAAGATCTTCCTGTGTGGAGTTCATGTAAAAAAAGCGGTTCGCTACATTTGATCTCTTAGCACGGATGCCAGAGTTCATGGGGTGAAGTTTGTTTCGGTTCAAAAGGTTAAATAATAATAATAATGGTCTTTTAATGGTCTCCAGGAAGTGGAGAGGTGAGTGCAATCCCACACATTAAAATAATCACGATGTCATATTTCAAAGAACCCATAAAAAAATAAATTTGTAAGTAATTATAAAACTATGAAAAATGGTATGTGATTACAATGTGTTTTATTCAACTAGACAACATGAAAAGAAGAGCGAATTATTTTTTCTTTTGCAAACAATTTTCCCTTTGGTCACAAACATCGAGTCTCATCCGTTTTTGCAATGATCTTTTATTTTTGAATGATCATTTTTAAATCATCGATCTTTTTGCATAAAATTTTTCGGTAAGGATTAAATTGAATTAATCAAATCATCACATGTCGTATTAAAACGTTATTTTTGGAGACTTAGTAAATGTGTTCCCTTTCTACTTGCGTGCATTCCGGAAATTTTCATAAGTCAACCCACTTTTGGTAAATTCGACTTCTGCAATGTGTGGGAGTGGAATTAATGGATGGCTGTCAAGTTTGCAAAAGTCAAAATTAAATTAAAATTTCAAAGTTTTCTTCCTTCACGCCTCGCACGCTGGTTAACGCGGAAAATTATTCATACTTGGAGAATACGCGATCATCGCACTGAATATATTATTGTTGATGTCTTTTGTACGACTTCCGGGGAATGAACGATACTCCCTCAAGTATCGTTTGAATCTTCCGAGTGACGCACTTCTCCCTGGCGGCGTTTCGGGAAACATACGATACACGAGTGCGTGCTTATACAATACTGTATACAGCTAACAACCTTGGCAAAATGGATGTTTGTGGACATCCTTTTCGTTATTTCCCCCCCTTAGATAAATAAATAATTTGATTGTGTGGAGTCGAAAATATTATCAAGGTCCCTTTTTATTTTGCTCTAGTTGATATAGAAAACACTCAGCGAGCTTTTTTTGTAAACAACTTTTGCGAAATGGTTCATCATATTGAATACATAATGTATAATAAAATTTCCTCAGAATTAAACTTTAAAACATACGAAATGTCTTTCGTCAGTCTAATAAAAATTAAAAGGTTGATTGGGTAGAAGGAGTTTAAAATTTGTTTAATATTGCCTCTTAAAAATAATAACCTATTAATAGAACACTGGATGAAAACTTGGTAGATTGTTTCAATAATGACAACAATATTTTTTGCGGCATACTTAATCCATTTGATATTTTCATAAGCATTTTGTTCCTTACAACAGGCAACCCATCTCGCAAGGAACTAATTACCCGATAAGACATAACACTTTTAACATAGCATTTAATTAAAATGAAATAAAACGCACTGAGCACGATATTTTAAAATTGCTGATGTAGAATAGAAAAATGGACATATTAATAAACATAAGACTACTTATTTTTATAGCCTCACATTCATCAGGGATGGACACACTGAAATTAAAAAAAACTTATGACATTGCATGAATCGCGTACTTCATTAAAATCGTATATTACTGATGTTCGGTTTTGTGCAATTTGTCGTTGATTTAATTAGGTTTAGCTAGTTTGTGGCGAGATTCATATTATTCTATTGGTTGATTTCTACTGTTTACCAGTTTGTATTAGGTGCTTATCTGTTAAAAATGTAATAATAAAATAAACGAAAATAATAAATTAATAATAACAAGAACGTATATTATGAAGTCGTAAGAAGGAAGATGTATATCGTGTGGGTAAAGAAGAATAATACTTTTAATTGTTCTGAATCTACATCTATAAGAAAACTTTTTTTTTAATTTTTCATCTTTATTAATTTTACACTTCAACACGTGCTGTGCCTGTCTCACCAAGAAATCCTGTGTTGAGAGTTGGCTGAGCTTAAACACAAGCAGTTTATTTTAATAATTCAAATAAAAACACAAAATAACTTAAAATAAATCAGACAATCATCATCGAACCATTATCCCTTATCTTTCTTTAGAGTCGTAGCTTAAACGCATTAAATCGAATTTCACGTTAAAGTCGTTAGAAAATCTTCTCCTTACTTGTTTAACAAATACTTGGCTAATGTATATAACTTGTTTAATATAAGGGTACTTAAAGTTTAGTATCAAGTTTGAAATAGAAGATTTTTCAATAAAAAGTTAATTGTTTCTTAAATAAAGCATTAAATTTAAAAACAGCTTTCTTATTTATAACCGTTTACCGTTAACCGTTTTATCACAATCTAAACATGAAAAATGATAATTTTTTTCAGTCTATCTCTGTTTTAAATATAAAATAATTTTTAATTTTTAATTGAAAGTAAGTTTTATTTTAATGTGATTACCACACAAGAGTCCCAACTGCTCGCAACCAGCTAGAACCAGTGAGCTTACGGCATTTCCGAATGGGGTATATAGTGAAACTGAAGGAAGTGGTGAGAGGGCGGAGATGGGGAATAGAAATGTTGGAAAGTACTTGGCTATTCAGATTTGGTCACCAAATACAGGTAAGGCCATTTCGAGAAACGTTTTAATTGTGAATGGCGGTCTTTCTACCAATCTGGAATGTGCCGCAAATATACTGCTACATATTATTTAAAACGATAAATTGTGAAATAATACCCATGTAAATTAAAATTTACTTGTGCCTGTCGGTATTTGAACCCCGACCCCATTGCACCTTATGCGTAACGTGTGACTAATTGAAAAAAAAAAAGATTTTTTTTTAATCTGAGGAAAATTCATTGTGAAAGACTTTATAAAATGAATTAATTTTCACTGCTGAGAAATGGCACCCGCAAAATATTGTTGACACTTTAATAAAAAATTTAGGAATAATGCGTAGAATTCCACAACCAAACCTCTGGTTTATTCAGTTATCCGCGATCTAAATATTATTAAAGTGAAGAATGCGGAAAACAAAGTTCAAGAAAACAACCAGTGCAAGAACTCCGACAAAAATAAAACAAAAATCCGCACAATTGTCTGGCAACTTTTAGCGAGAAAGTTTCTCGAGCGGGTCGCGGGTCGCGGGTCGCGGGTCCATATAATAAATTCTGGATTTATTATTTAATCTGAAATTAATGTAAGACCTTTTCAAAGAAATTATACCACAGCCCAAGGCGAAAAGGACGTTTTGCCACGTGTCCCTGAAAAGTAGTCTTCGGGAAAAATTTGCATTCATACCACGTCAGCCTTGGTATTTTAAGCGTTTGCGTGAAAGGCGCGAATATTAAAATTACTTATAAAGAAAGATGTGAAAAATCACTTCTTGACGATCTCCTTTACTGAACTGGTGGTCTAAAACCCGAAGTTAGAAATCTTTTTGAAATTTAACTGAAAATGTATGTTTAATTGTGTTGTCTTGCTTTCGTATTTTCACCTCATTTAAGATCGTTAAATATTTCCTGATGAGGTCTACCATGGCTTTTGCATTTTTTGTGACCATAAACGAAATATTACTAATGCAATACATTCTGGCTAAAATAATTACTTTTAATGGAAAATAACTGTATTACATAATTGATACCATTAAATTAATCCCTTCAAAGCAAACACAGAAAATTTGGTATAGTTATATTTTTGGTTCCATACATCTAGTTCTTGATATTTTCAATTTATTTTATTTCTTGTAATAATAATTATAATAAATTACATAATTATTTTACAGACCGACTACCTGAAAATCCAGGCGTTGCGTGGGCTTTACACAAAGTTTTTAGAAATCAGACTGAGACAATAATTTTCCTCTTAGCGAAAAATTTCATCAAAAAGTATCAAAAATTAATTTTAAGTTATGTGAAAAGGGTATGAAAATAATTATTAATTTAGAAAACATAAATTTAGTTCAATTCTCTTTCTAGTTTTGATTGTTTCAATACAAACATTTTCATAATTTTGACCTGAGCCAAAAAAGCTCTTCTTCCAAATAAAGTACGGAAATATTATTTTGAAGATCAACACTACACATTATTTTATGAAAATTTAACGATTATTATGAATACGTGACCGGTCAGTGACCGAATCGTCATCGCGTTTGGATCCCACCCGAGCATCGCGTGTTCAAATTTTTCGGCTGGCTAAGTCTTCCATCACGTCATAAACAACATTTTCAGCTTTCTGTGGTGGTGTTAGGAGATTTTCAAATATTGTCGTACAGCTTATTCGTAACCCGGGAATGATTATCTTTTTTTTAAATGTATGAGCATAAAATAAAATTGCATTATAATTATGCATGGGGTCTGTAAACTCCCCAGGCTCTATAAGATCAATGCTCAGAGCTATATTACTGATCCGTGAATCTTACATTGTGCAAAAACAAATATCACAAAACAATGGCAATCCGACACATATCTCAATAAAAAATCAGTTTCCACTAACCTAAATGGTTGGTTTCTGCCACATCGGAGGCCTCCGGAATATTCCATCCACACTTTCAGTACAATTTAGATCAATTTCAGTAATTTTCGTAACTTGAAACTCGCACAATCCGTTGTCAAAGTTCACACAACCAAAGTTAAATTCAGAAAGAATTAGCCAAATTTAAAAACCACAGAATGATATAAATCGATTCACATTATCACAATAAAATATTATTGAAAAAAGGTATGTTTTTAGGTTTTCACGGCCAAAAGTATTTTTGTTATTTATTTTTGGTGTGTTATGCCGTGTTTCGCTACCTCCTTCTTTAGCCAACGTTTCGGACAGCGTTACAGATGAGCTTATCTGCCCTGATGATGGACACTGTAACGCTGTCCGAAACGTTGGCTAAAGAAGGAGGTAGCGAAACACGGCGTAACACCCCAAAAATAAATAACACAAATTATTGAAAAAAGTTCGTACTGCATTATTTATGCAGAAACGAGAAGCGAGATACAACTATGAATCTTAATGGTTTATGGTAATAATTAGCAGTTACTGGAACCACATTGTAGTGTTGCCAACCATTCAAAGAGGGCGCGCCAAACACCATTTTTGTGTTATGTAATATTAATATTAATTATTTTTTAATAAGAAAACAAATTGTAATACATAACCAAAAGTTGTTTCATAACCATTTTGATAACTACAACACGATGTATTTAAATGCAGACCAATCATCGATATCTAGCGCTAGCTGCAAAATCCCAAGTTCAGAAAGCCACCGTGAACTTTGATCTCTTATTGGATGGGAAGATTGTACGTCAATACGTAGATGGTGTAACATAAGGCGCGGCAGTTTGGGAAATGGGAATAGTTCGTTCATCGCTCGTGTTCTCAGCGAATAGTCGGCAGCTAACAGATTACAGCTAACAGCTAGCAGCGGATGAGGTCGGCTTGCGCCAGAAACGTGACCGTAAAACTAGGGGGGTAGAATGGAATCATAGTATATAAACTAACGCATGAATTTAAAACTAGTAGTTCTGTGAACAGTGGACCTCGCTTCCAAATAATTACCTTTCTAATTTTCCCCTAAATAATAAAACAAACCAAAATTTTCTCTAAAATTGTAAGACACGTAATAATAAGACGTGTCATAATAATAAAAGTTTTATTTTCCATGTACATTTGTCACTTAAATTTTTTAATTTATTAATTTTTTTCTTCAAAAAAAAATGTCTTGAAATTGCTACATTAATGCCGTTCTTATGAGAAATTATCTCAAGGGCGTTGTACACTTTATTATGAATTCTTAGGCTGTGTTTTATTTTATTATTTACAAATATTTATTGAAAACATACTTTCTTATAAGACTTAAAATACCTGAATATGGACCAACTTTATTATAACTTACTTCTAATCATATACATTTTATTTTCAAATAAGGAATAAAATTCAACTAATTCAATAGTGGGATGCTGGTTTAGGTTCCGCCGGATCACATTTGATACTAATTTACAATTTTACCGTGCAGAAGAACCACGAGCAATTTGGGACTTTTATAAAAATTAGTTAATGGCTCAATGGATGCAACCGGTTTAACAAAGCTTATAACGTCCCGAGTACCAAATCGTAACACGAGACCTTAGTTGTTATTTGTTTATTCGTTGCAATCTAACTATTTCATTCATCCCCCAGTCCAAAGGCTACATAAGGCTTGGAAATAAAATCAGTTTGTGTCTGGCAATCCTCCTTGTATCTTTTTCCCCAAATTATAATTCCTATCAACAAATTACTTTTTTTCCTACCCACTAATGCCGACAAGATACAATCATGTATCATAGTATTTAGTTGAAAATTACAAACCGTCCTATCAACATATATGTTGAATACGGAGCCTGTATTTGACAATGTCGAAATATATCCAGATGTCCATCGTGAGTTCGCGAGTTCAATGGTGAATGTGAGAACCAGCGGAATTAGAAAAGTGAAGGAAGAAAACCAGGTTAGTTGGCATTCCTGATAATGATGAAGTTGAGTCAATTTTTTTAAACTTTTTTTATCGATGTTCACATTCAAACTTAAATACTGGTATTTTTTTAAAAGTTTGTTTCATAATTAAATTAATTCTCAAAGTTTAAATTTTATTACGTCCGCCAAAACGATCGGATTCTGAGCGGTAAGAGGCGAGGTGTGTCTGTGACGTCATTTGGGCTCTGAAAAACACGTTGCTTGGGCATTTTGTATGGATATTTTTTGAATTATTCAATAAAGAATTCCAGTTATTTTTTTTTAGTAATGTTAACCGTCTATCAGAATAAATGGTATTTAAAAAAAGTATATAGTGATCAAGATTTCATAGTTATATTAATTTTTAAAGTTAGAATTTGTGTTTCTCCCGCCTACGTTGTTGCTTGTTGTACTACTTGTTTCTTACGTTTTCTAAATTTTAACACGGGTATCCCAGCAATTATGTTGAACTATAATACTCTGTTAAATGATATGAATATGCTCAATTGTTAGGCAGAAGAATTTTCACTGACTTGGTATCTTAATATATATATTTCTTCTGTCCGTGTGTATGTCACTGAACTCCTCCTAAACGGTTGAACCGATTTTGATGAATTTTTTTTGTGTGGGTTCAAGGGGACTCGAGAATGGTTTAGATTCACAATTTGGTTCACTGGAAAATGTTCTTTTAATTTTTTGTTTATTTCTAAGGAATTGTTGATTTTGGAATGTTTTACATTGGATCCGGCAGACTGCGCTACCATCGCATTATCGAATATTCAATATTATTCTATTTTAATTTTATTTTGTCCCGACAGTTGTGTATAGGACAACGTCTGTCGGGTCCGCAATAAATAAATAAAATAAATTGTGGAACATTTCAGAACACTCTCGAATGTTGTCCTGAGCGAAGCCGGGTAACCCAGCTAGTTTTTATATAAAATTCTAAACGATTTAATTGATAGTCCGCTATTATTTGAACTGATAAGCTTCCGGATACGTTAATAATATAATTCCGGATAATTTATGTTAATGGCACATGTTGTGCCGTATGTTTTTTTGAAATAAATGAAATAAATAAATAAGAAGTCAGGATTATTTCAGTGCAGAAATTCTGGAACTAACTACCAAATGTATTCCTCTTTGCCCAGAATACTAATGGAAGGAAATAACTATACCAAGTCAGTGGACATCTTCAATGTATCTTAAAACAAATATAAAACATTGTTACTGAGGCTATTCAATTATGTACAATAAATACTGTATATATGTTATTATTCATAAAATATGTAAAAGCCCCCAAAAAGGGCGTTAATAAATAAATAAATAAAACTTTTCCCAGCCCGACAATGCTGATGATTGACAAGTCGAAGCCAAATCAGCTGTTCAAAGATCGCCATTTTGGAATTCAGAATTGGAAGGTTGCGAGTATCTAGCATTACGATTGTTTTGGTACAGTTTAAAGTTTCTGACATGGTATGTAGTTTTTTTAAACAGATTTAGTGAAGTATTATTATTTTGTGTTGATTTGTATATTATGGTCACTTACTTAAACTAAAAAGATAGCAAGCAAAACCGTTTGGCGTATACTTCTCTCATCGTAAACAAACCATCTCTCATGTAATAGAAAGAGATGCACCACAGACCATTCTAATGAACATCATTAAAATGAATTGACACATTCCAATGACCGTACAAACCGAAGTACAAATGACGTCAGAATTCTTTGAACCAACCATGAAACGCTTTTAATTTAAAGCTTTTTCATAATTTTTAAATAACGTTTAATTAATTCTAAGAAAAATTATAAAGAAATGAATTAATATATTTAGAATTGATATTTTTTGTTCTTTATGAACATATTTTTTAAAAGTCAAAACATTTTTCACTCAACTTTCTTGCACTCAGTTTCTTCCGCTTGCGGATACCTTGTAACCCCAACAAAATCAGTTATTTTGATATTTTTTAATAAGTAAATCCATTTACAAAATAAACAGTATTATATATTTCCGGGTTTTCACCATGCTCTAGATAGCATACCCACAGGATAACGAATATTAACAAGTAAACATACAAATACTCCCAATAAAAAAAATAAAAAAAAATCTCCACTAACTTATCCAATTTATAACCATCGTTCATAGATTCAACTATTGAACACTTAAACTTGAACTCTATAAATAAATAAATTGTTTATCGAAAATATGCATAAGCTATCAAGGGGGTGGTGAAATATCCCTTTGTTGACTTGCGATACCATATTTCACCTCTAACTTCTCCTTTACCTTCGTAAGGTTAATTAAATTGTATCTGTGTTGAAATATTATTCAAAAACTACTTTCAAGTCCTTTTTTTGCAACCCATTTATCATCTTGAGACCTGAGTTTAAATCAACCATCAGTAAAAATAAATTAGTATTTTTCATTATTTGTAAGAGTTAAAAAGTGAGATTTATCTATAAAAAAAAATTTCTGAGGTCTCAATATGGTTAAAGTTTATTATTTTAAAATACACTTCAAAATAATAAATCTAACTTTGTGTAAGAAAAACCGTTTGCGAATAATTTATTATGATTTCTTTATGATAATATGACAACATTTTGGTTGCATTTGCTTTCCGTTTTCGGGGCTAATCTATTTAAATTTTTTGATATCATTTAGATGTAATAAAACTCACAAATTTCATATAAAAATTATTTTGTTATAAATTTGAAAGAAATATATTGAATTAAATGAAGACATTATGAGCGAAACTCAATCGAAAATCTGGAAACAGAAAAATCAGAAAAAGATATTGGCACCTCTGGGATTCGACCTAATGTCTTCATTTAATTAAATATTACAGTTTGAGGTTTTACTCATAAAGTTAAAATAATAAATAATAAAATATATTGATACTTTTTAAAGAAGTTTTGCACAACTGATATTCAAAATAAGAAGACAATTGCAGCCTACATATGATTTTTAATAATTTTTGGGCAACGCCGGGGCCTTTAGCTATTTTTTTAACTATATTCCTGACGTCTTGCGGTTGCTCTTTGATTTATTATTATTAATTAGAAAAAAAAAATTACTTTATTTTTCTCTGCAGGTACGCGTTTGTCTATGCTCATTTGTCTATTATTATGTCTTAATTTTCAGTGTTCTTTGTATCTTGATGAAAGAACCGTTGGTTAGGAAACGTGTTGATGTTATTTATCAAATAGTGGTTCAAACAAAGTTTATTGCTTTCATTTAACTTTTAAATAACATTGTGTTGAAAAAATATGCAGTGCAATTAACATAGAATTAGATAGAATATTGTTTTTCTAAATTAATTGAAAGGAATGAAATTTTTATTTGAATACATAGGTAAAAGAATAATATAATAACAGAGAGGTAATATATCGTCCCCCGGGGTTGCAAAGGGTTAAAGTTTACCTTTGTTTTATTATTAATTCCGAATCCTTAGCAACTCTAGAGCATAATAAAAGAGTTGGTAGGTATTCAATATTTACCTTGTGTTCGGGGCAAACTCGTTGTTTTAATTACTTATTACCCAGCAGAGACAAGCAAAGAGTTTTTACTGATGCCGTGAACCAAGGGTTTAGATTTTGTCTGCACACTAAAAGACAAATTTATCCTTAACTAGAAGGGCTGCACGGCCTTCCTCATAATAAACTTCAATTTGCATTTGATGCCTTTTTTACTTTAATTAGAAAAAAACACTTAAAGAGTAAAAAAAAAATCAGAGAGTGCAATTTCACATGCGGTAGAAGTGAGCTAGAAAGTCGCTAGATGTCGCTTTCTTTACTTTTGCCTGCTTATTTTAAAGTGGTTTGAAGATTGGATATTCATTTCAGAATAATAAAAATGTTTATTTTTTTTGGATTTCATAGGATTCGAACCTCCGTACGCTGGATTTCTGACTCTCTAGCCGCTTGAATTTGTCAGGTGCCTTAACCGCTGCGCTACGGGAGGCTCGAGCCGAGGTTCAAATTTATCGCATTATGTTAGAACCGAGGAACCATTAAATAATAAATTTAAGTGACGCATTTCCGTTTCATCCGAATTTCAAATCACTACCAGGGTTATAGAAGTTTCACTTCAAAAAATATTAACGTAAAACATATGTTACTGCTCAATGTTACTTTCACGGTTGATTTCGTTTTCTGAAGTGTGTAGCGATTGTATGAAGAAAGGACTTATTTCGTTCACTTTAGTGTCCATTCTAATAATACGCAAACAACTGTCATGAATATAATAAACTTTCGTACCAGTATTGTCATTTATAAAGAGCTAGTATTGTCATTTATAGTCACGGGATACTATAATTGTAGGATTTGTGAAGCTGAAAGTATTAACAAAATATTTAACAATGTGTCTGAGATACGAAAGTTCTTTTAGAGGTGAAAGAAAAAAAAACATTTTTACCGAAAAGCACAAACAGGATCGACCCAGAAAAAATGCTTGGGGTAAACAATTGAATTAGTTGAATGGAAGAAATAGGGGAGTCCTGCCAAATGGTGGGTTTTCGAGGATGCTTCAGCACTTTAGAATCAATAGACTCTAAGACACCCGGAAGTTTGGCAGCCGGGTTCAGAGCACCAGGAATTTCTCCTTTCGATCTTGAAAAAGTTTGTGGGAAAATTACTCACAAAAAGACAATTCTGAAGCGAGTGGCATAGACTCATAGACCAATATCATAGACAGAATCCTTCACATCACTACTAGAAGATGCTAGTCTAGTAAAAATCAAGGAGACCGTTAAAAATTCAAACACATTTACATTTCAGCAGATAGAATTCACATTTCAAGTACAAAATAGAAATATTATCTTCTTCTTCTTGTATATAAAAATCAATATTTGTTTTATTATTCGTATTTTGTGCGCTGCCATACCGTTCATCCGATTGCAATGAAACTTAGGTGATTTGTTGTGCGCATGCCCGCAAAGGTAAAAAGCTATAATAGTAAGCTCTGGCGTTATGAAATTTGTATGAAAAAATTACTACAGGTAAGAAAATGTGTGTATTTTATACATTTTTGCGACAGGGAGTGAAGGCAGGAGGGGGACGGTAATGAAGAAGGTGGGGTTCGCGAGAGGGGTGAAAAGGGAAAGCGGGGAAGGTGGAAGAGGAACGTGGGAGAAGAAGAAGACGCATGGATAAGTACATGCAGGGAGAAACGATTTATTTATTTTATTTTTTATTAAGAGGTACGGTAAGTACCTTCATTATTGCTTGTCTTAACAATCAGCCCTAATTTTCAAAACGATACTTAAATTCAAAGCAAATTCGAGTTCTAGGTATCATTCAGAGTTACAGACAGACACAGAGGCAACATTGGTATTTTGATGATCAGGTACCTCTACTGGTCACTAATAACCACCTCTATGGTAGGCACATCCAACATAACTCAAGATAAAGGTTTTCCAGTAATTCCTCACTGGTTATTTTAAAATTCTAAGCTCGTTTTCTTGTCATTCAGTACAATAGAGATATTAGTGACTAATGAATGCCAACAGCCGTTTCTAGTCTCGAGGAGTGCGCCTCCCTTCAGAACTGAGAACTCTGCAATCTGCATAACATCTGCATATATATTCATTTCGTTCTCGGAGGCTTTACATACAAATGCCTTCCCTGGAGGTGGCCATTGTCTGTGAAAATAAACTAATTGGACCAACTCACAAAGTGACAATATCTTGTTATAAGATTGGTAGGAGAATAATAACAGATTTTGGACATTAAATGATATAACTAAACAATATCTTGCAAATCTTTCTAAATAAGGGTATAAAAAATATTCATTTTATTATTGGATTTCTTTTTAAGAAAAATAAAAATTTTTCAATTGTCGTCGAAAATAATAATTTCGGTGTTGTTGCTTTGGAATTCGGATTTGATTAAGAATTTATTTGTTATTTTCTAAATTGGAACTGATTATGTGAAAAAGTCAAACAAAGTTGTAGCGTAGGTACCCACCGATTTTATTTCACCCACCGTGTTTCAAAACTAGAATTATAATTTACCATGATTTTTCAGGTATTGTTTTAGAAAGGCATTAATCCTTATTTAAACATTATTGTTTCTTTATTCATCCCTTATTATTTCCTATACCTTTCATCCGATTACGATGAATCTTTGGTGATTTTATATATACAACGGTGAGCTCCGGCGTTATGAAACAACTTCCCAACCCATTCATTCCATTGCGATGAAACTTTGGTGATTTGTTGTGCGCACAAACGCGAAGGTTTCCATATATAATTTTGAGCTCTTTGTATTTCATATGATTTCGCGGCAGATATGGAAGGTGGGAAGGGGAAGAGTATCTGGAAGATGTAGAGGGAAACGGACGAAGTGGGATTGAGGAAGGGTTCGAGGGAGTGGGAAAGGCGAAGAATGGAATATGAATGCGGGATGTGGGAGGGGAACGTCATAGAGGCGGGGGGTGGCGGGAGAGGGGAAGTTGGGGAAAGTGGAAGAGAAACGCGGAAAGGGAACGAGGGTGGGAACGGGACGCATAGGAAAAGACACGCAGGGGAAAAAAGAGACAATAATAATACAGACATCCTTAAAGACAATAAAATGGCGGATGAGAGAGGGGCAGAGGAAGGGAGATGTAGGGAGGGGGATTATAATAATAGCGGTGGGGGTTTCAGGGGGTAAATTTTGAAAATTCATCCTTCTCACACAGACTGCTGTATGTGGTCTGCTTGCATCGGTAAGCCTTATGAGTTGTTCGTGTACGCACCAGAACCAAAAATTATTGTGTTTCCAAAAGCACCACAAAAAATAGAATCAATAGAGAATCATTTTCTTTCCATGTGAGTGGCATTGCAACGCATGCCGGATACTCGCTAGTATTTTTCAGCTTCACAAATCCTACAATTATAATATCACGTGATTTTTACTAGTTTGAAATAATGCCAAATAAGTGAAAAAAAGGATTACAAATTTGAAACGAAATCATATACAGCTTCAACCGGCCAAATTGATTGTTGGGCAGTAAAAGCATTGTATAATTCTGGTAAAAGCAAGCGAGGTTTTTCTTTTGTATTTTCCGGTAAGCCCCCGTAAAGGTTGCAAGCCTCGGGTCTTTAGGTCCGTTGTAGGTATTAATCTAAATCGGATTAACGAAAACATCATGAAAGGTAAATGTGGAGGAATAATTTCCAGCAAAAATTCCGACTACTAAAATTCTTGGAATCCATTTTTTGTATTAATTACGTACCTCAACTGCGGAGTTTGCTGACGAAACCTAAATTTAATTGAGAAGAAAAACTATTCACGGCCCAATTTAAAAAGCACGAAACATTAAGAAAGAAAACGCTGGGCTTTATCTAAATTTGGGTTAAGTCTTTGTACACATAAAATATATTAAATGATTATCTCGTTGGCCAGAGCTGTGGGTGGTTAAAATTGGAGTAAAGATAATGCAGTCTCCTTTTTACTGACGGGGTAAGAGTTCTCCTTTTTAGTTCTCCAGTACTGAAAGAGTCTACTGCCTTCTGGTGGTAGAATGGTAAACAAATCGTCAAATAAGTAACACAAGCATCTACAAAATGTATGTACATACAAGATCGACATATTTTAGATATATATATTTTCGTTATTTGTTTTTGGGGTGTTACGCCGTGTCGCGCTACTTCCTTTTTTAGCCAACCTTTTGGACAGCGCAACAGTGTCCATCATCAGGGCAGATGTGTGTAACGGTGTGTGATGGACACCGCAACGATGTCCGAAACGTTGGTTAAGAAGTAGGTAGCGCGACACTGCATAAAACCCCAAAAACAAATAACGAAAATACTTTTGGCCGTGAAAATCTAAAATCGTATTAGATAGATATATGTTGACGCCAGTCCAGTAACCATTTGTGGTTTAACCGTTACATCTGCCATAGATCATCCCAAGTTGGTCGTTACTTTTGGTGATTTAGCAGGGACGCCTGGGTTAATGGGGTGAGATTTGTGCGGATCTTGGCGGCGAATGCTTCTGTCCACCAATTGCGTGGTAGGCCAAATCGGTAGAAACTGGTTGAGGGAGACATTTTAATCTCTCTAGCAGGAATCTCTCGGAACACCGCCTTACCGCAGTGGGAGCGATCGATTAATATATTCGTCCCTTCTGGACATACTGACCCCCAGATTCTTACCTTCCAGAACTTTCTCTCCTTCCTTTCCTGAAAAGACTCTCCACACAGCTTCCCCAAAGATGACGTAGGCCCTCAGGAGAATGTTTTTCCTCATGGAGGAAATTCCCTGTGAAGAGCTAATGCACAAAAATTGATAAGGGAATACAGCTCACTCATACTTTTTGTTACAGTACTCAAACCAATTGTAAGTTCTCAAAATAAATCGTTGGAAATATTAAACTAACTTTTAAACTAGCTTTTCCCCGCGGCTTCGCTCGCATGGTATTACGGGAAATTACTGTAGCGCTTGCACTTATCAATTATCTCCCCCCCTCACCCCACCCACATCACCTCCCGCATTCCATATATTCATTCCCTTACATTCAGTTTTCAAACATCTCGCCTACCACCTAAATTTCATAATGCTATAGCTCAAAGAAAAAAAGAATTACTTATCCAATTTTTTTCATTCGTTCGGAATTTATGCGCTTACAAACATTTCGGATGTTTATTTTTATTTAAATATTTGGAAGTTCGTTAATATAATAAAAAAATACTCTTTTTATCATTCAGTCTTTATAATCGTTGCGAATTATATTTTTAATACAGGAACTCTCATCTAACATTTATTCCAAGCTTGTCCAAAAAAAAAAAAACCGAATTCTAATATTTTATTTTTCTGCAATAGTAGCTGACCAGTAGACTGAGTACCTACCAGCATAGAGCCCAAAAATATATCAACATTGTTTCCATGGAAAAGATTTTTTTCTGACGTTAGCAAAAACTCGCTTTTGTTAGCGACAGAAAACGTATAACAAATGTAATATATCAATATTTATAATTTCATAACGCCAGAGTTTACCATCATATACAACCTGTAGTCTGCGCATATAATTTAGCTTTATATTGGTGAAAGAATTATTAAAGTCTTTATATTGTGTTATGCGTGAAAAGGTCATAAACAAACTCGAGCAGTTTCGCATTTATAATATTAGTATGGATAAGCAGCGATGCTATTTAAACATTTTTAAAAAGACTTGATCTCTTTACTCGAGCTGTAACCTAGTTAATTAGTTAATCTTTCCTTATACACGTGATGAAATATAAATTCTGTTCCAGTTAATATTTGCGATAACCCCATAAAATGAGTTACAAGAACTGCACGTTACCTCAATTAATTTAAGTTAACGTTGAGAGTTTAGTTGAAAGTTAGTTCCCCAACGTCCACGTCCTACCTAGTACATCTCGAAATTTTCAAGAGTTTCTTTTATGAAAAAAACTTTCGTCAGGAAAGTACCTAATGAATTCTGTTGGCGAATTAAAAGATCTGAACGCTTTCACAAAGTTCTGAAAATGAAAAAGAACTAAAGTATTGTAATAACAGTACAGTTTTCAAACTGCTTCATAATAAATTAGTTGGAAACAGATGTTGCCTTCCACCAATGATTCAGAAAGCATGAATATATGAGTTGCTCGAGCCCAACTAAAAATTAGTTCTGAAAAATGTGAGAGTAGAACTCTCTATATAATATTTTTTTATGTACAGCTGGTCTTTTTGTTTCAAAATAAAATAAATGTAATTATTTTCAATAGAAGTGCATGATAAATAAATATTTAAATGGTTAAAAAAAGGTGCCACTTAAACAAAGAATTTATTTCTCCTTTTTTTCCTTTCCCATTCATCCTCGTTCCCTTTCCCACTCGCGTCCTCTTCTCCTCTCGCATTCCCCTCCCTTCCACCTTCCTGTATTCTCCCCCATCTTTACCTCCCCTTCCGCGAACTCCTGCCTCTCCTTAGTTCCCCATCCCCACCTCCCGGAATACCCTCCCCATCCCACCTTCCCTCCCTGCTGCTAAACAATATGAAATTCCTATTTCAAAATTTATAAAGAAACCTTCACGGGCGCGCGCACAACAAATCACCAAAGTTTCATCGCAATCGGATTAATGGCTTAGGAACGCATGAGGGACAAACGAAGGGAATTTATCCAAAATATCAATTTGGGAGGCGGGTATGGGTACCGCCGCCCCGGGAACCATTAATTATATAATCAAAACATTTTCCGTAGGTGGTGGTTCACTACATTTGTTGACTAACTACTATTTGTTGGGGTGCCAGGGTTCATGGGGTGAGATTTGTTCAGGTCTTGACGGCCGATGCGTCTGCTAACCTGCTGCGTTGTGGGCAGGATCGAGAGAGGTCTTTTATCCTCTCCAGTCAGAATCTCTCGGCCCACCTCTTGGCACCGTAGATGGAGAGATGGATTTATACTTCAGTCACTCCTGGACACACTGACCCCCCGATTCCTACCTACTCCTCATACCCATTTCCTTTCCAAAACTTCCACCTTTCCCTTTCCTTAAAAAAATCTTCCTTACAGCATCCCCAAAGATGGTGTAGGTCCTGAAGGAAACTATTTTAATCAGTGCGTCCTGTGTGGAGCTAACGTAAAGAAAAGAAACAATACTTTTCATATACACTAAGAACATTGAAAAAATTCTCAGGTTCATACAAATTAAGTTTTAACATAAAATATCTTAAGAAAGTGCTTTGAAGGCCGAACACGCATCGAGCACGTCTCATTACGGAGGCAACTGAAATCCACCCCATACATAAAAATAATTAATAGCAAATTAACCCCATAAATATTATTAGAGACGGCGTGGCCAAGCTCAATGGTATTCAGTATTATACAGCTTCAACAAAATTAAACGCAGAAAACCACACGGAAGAATAAAATTTACAACGCGTTATTATTTCTACATACATAAAAACATTTTTTTATTATTATATAAAGAATATGATTTAACATATACTGTTTGCGCCAATCAGTGCTTTTTTTTGTTTAGGATTTAGTACTGGAAAACTGCTTTTTCCTTTACCCAGTTCCTACTTTCCAGTATCTACCTTTCATCCATCCTACGCCAAGACAAAACAAAATCGCTCCGTTCCATTGCTGCATTTATTTTATTTTCTTCACATGTCGAAAATGCAAACCGATTCTAGTATTGGTAAAATTTGTACATTTTACTTGATTTGAAGTAACGCAATAAGTTCAATTTGTGATCTTATTATTTTACCCGCCGCGACTGCAGATGTAGCCGTGTTTTTTTTTGTATTGTGTTATGAAACCATCCGTCACGCCGTCGCGTATGAATCTATCTTGCTACG
This sequence comes from Glyphotaelius pellucidus, assembly GCA_936435175.1. NCBI lineage: Eukaryota > Metazoa > Arthropoda > Insecta > Trichoptera > Limnephilidae > Glyphotaelius > Glyphotaelius pellucidus. Next base: position 38,129,759 of record OW386546.1, read on the forward strand.
AAGTGCAATTGCCGGTCAATGTGTGACCAACGACATTTGACCGCCGGTATGTTTTGAACTGTCATAAAGACCACTATTATAAGTGAACAAATTGTTAAAAGGACCACAGAACCAGCGGCAAATGACCATTCGAAAATGAACTCGGCTCCCTTCCTTTCCTTTGAGCAGTTTTCAGTGAATTTGTTGTTTTAGATTCGCACCGCACCCGCCTGCCAACGAAAGTGAATTGATTTGCGCAACCATATACATTTAACGAAATGTTATATTTAAGATCATCATTGTTCATTTATACATTTTTAGAAGAGAAAGATATTTTAACACTTTCAACATTTCCAAAACGTTGGCTAAAGTAGTAGAAAGCGCATCACAAAGTAACGAGACGTTCCTTGAAGGCAAATTTCAACAATTAAACTAACACGTTAATGAATAAAGTCAATTTTAATTAGAATTCGTAAAACTACTAAAGTGGTTTGTCAACCGTCTGAAATTAGTATGCAGACAACGTTTGGACGGGCTAATTCGTAGTGGTGACAAAGAAATAAGCAAAATCCGAGTACATGAAAATGGGAGTGAAAAGGGAAATCTTTCATTAGGCATGTCACTCTACGCCTGTCTGCTTTTAAACGACTTATTCAAGATATCATATGAATATCTTGAATAAGTTGTTCAGATCAGAAATTCTAGCACAGCATAACATGACAATAGTGATGGTGCTATTGAATGAAGTTTCTCAGACAGTAGATATCATATTTAATTACAATTTAAATAACCTTAAAACTTTTTATTATGGTATGGGTATCACCGCTCAGGGAACTATTTATTGGATTGCCAACACCCCTGCCATAGGTCACCTCAATCGGTTCTCTATGTTTGGTGACTTAGCGGTACTTGGAATTGCTGTCCCTAAGTTTGTGGGTGCGTTTGCCTACCTATTGCGTGAGGGGCCAAATCGGTTGAGACTGGTTGAAGAAGATCATTTGGAGTCTTTAGACGTACTCTCACGACTGCACTGCATTTGGAGGGTTGGATTCATACGTCCGTCAATCCTGGATACATTGACCCCCAGATTCCTAGCCACCCCTCATCCTAAAACTTGAAAAGACCTTTCACACACCGTCCCCAAAGGTGAGACATGGCATGGGGGAAATTATTTTCTCTGGGCTTCCTGTGTGGAGCAAAAAAATACGAATAAAAAAATCTCCCCAAATATTCAGAACGTTAAAATAAGAAATCTTTTACTGTAAATGAAATAATAATCTGTCATTCAACAATTTTACTACTATTTCTGCAAACTAATACGCATAATGTTAATTATTCCGATACGACAGCTCGTGCACCAGAGCTCTCTCTGGTGGAATAAAAAGGTAGGTAATATCAAACACGGCAATCATCTTGTGGGATTGATCTAAACTGAAACAAACAAACAAATCTTCAAACAGATGCAAATTGGTCGAGTTGAAACAGGAATTCGCAATCAAATATAGAATATTACAGTTACATAAATTTAAAAGTCTTTCAACCACTGCGATGTACAATTTAATAATATTCTCAGAAAATGTTTTAAATACGGGTATATTGCTTTTAGTCGGGAAGCATATCGGGTGTTTATTACACCAACTTTCACCGACTTATGGAAATTGATTAGGTACCCGCGTTGCGCGTCGACAAAATCTTAATCAATCTTATTGCGGTTGGTTGGCACCGAAACAAATATATGCTTTGGTTGATTTCCGCTCAAAGCAAAATAAACTGAATTCGAAGATGGCGTGCTAAAAGTCATTTCACATTGATTATTTTATCAAATTGTTGGCAAAGGAAAGCGTAACGCCGAAACGTATCGGTTAATAACTTATTCCGATAACTTTCATATTGAAGACTTTGACCGAACTAAGTTTTTATATTAAAGATTTGAACTTTAACCTAATTCTGGCTATTTCTGATAAAAAAATCAAAGTTGTCGATAACAGACTGATAACCAAAGCTTTGTGTTTCAATAAACAAATCATCTTTTATGATGGGTGTATGTGATCTCAGTGCTGTTTTAAAAAATTCCATTGTGAAAATCTGTTAAAATTTTCTATTTCTCATATTTGTCAATTATGTTTCCAATCGAACATTTTTTAAATACTTGTATTAACTTTAGTCAAAATTTATTCTTTTGGACAACCTAACAGAAGACAGCACTTCTGTTTGTGGAAACATGGATCGTGTGACCAACAGATTTTAACAGCTCCCTCACACGTCGGCTTTGGGAAGACATTAAAGAATAATACTAGCAGATGAGTTAAGTCTTCATTTGCAAATTTCTTCTTCTTCGTGTGCCCTATCAGGTCCCCCGACGTTGACGATCATTCTGGAAAATGTATCTCTATCTTGCGCTGTCGGAATGGTTCCTCCGCACTTCTAATACCGGTCCACTCTCGTACATTTCGCAGCCAAGACATTTGTCTCCTACAAGGCTCTCTATTTTGCTGTTCAATGTTAATTGGAGCAAATGATACTCCCCTTGAAGTATGTGACCCAGATATGAAATTATTCTGACTTTCATTAATGCGAGCAGCTCTCTATCTGCTCTAGCCCGCCTGAGAATTTCTGTGTTGATGATCATGTCAGTCCATGGAACCTTGAGCATTCTACGATGAAGCCACATTTCAAAAGCCTCTAACCATGGTTTTTACTTTCAAGGTCCATTTCTTTAAATAATTTGATTTAACATAGAGCGTTCATCGAGCATCTTTTTACAAAAAGTGATTCGCATGGTACGCGATATATATTTTGTTTAAAAAGTTTTGTTTCTTTTTATGTGTCAATCATGGTTTCCTAATTGAGATGAACATTCATCAATGATTAGACTCCCTGCCACAATGCCAAGGCTGTCCACAAATAACTTTTATATTTGCGTATTCCAACGCTCCCATTTGGCCTGAAAATAGCCTGGATATGAATCCTATCGAAAATTTATGGTCAATTGTAAAGAAAAAATGAAGAATAAAAGATAACCACTTATCGAAGATCCCGTTAAAGTATGGCATCACAACCAACAAACAAAAAACAGGTGTGACAGTTTGGTTCGTAGCATGCCGACTAGAATTGAATTGCTTCTTAAGAACAAAGGAATGTTCATCTAATACTAGATAAAAGCCAATCATGTAATTATGTCTTCAAAGTTTAAAGAAAAAAAAAATTGTTTGAGTCTAATAATACACACATACACATAATGGGTTACCATCGGATTCAATTATTCTGGTTCCGTAGGGTAATTAATGTCTAAAATTAGTACACCAGAAATAGTCCTTTTCGACTTGTTCCGAATCCGTCCCATTGGCTGTAATTCAATATGTCGATGGCTTCCGAAATTCCCTTACGTCACAGGCTTCTTGAATTTACGTATAGTTAAAATGAAACGGATACGTAATGAGCGAGATTGGATGGTGATGTAACAATAAGGATATTAAACCATTCAGTCAGATTTATTTATATAATTTAATGACATATTATTTAATATTTTAAATATTTGTTTTAAATGAATATTAATAAGAAATTTATTCATCATACGTCATACCTATATCTGGTATTGTTATATAATCTTGAAAACAAGTTAAAGAGTGAGAGTGGTTAAGTATTTTCAAACATCATATGATAACATCTTCCCTGATGATGGACACTGTAACGCTGTCAGAAAATTTGGCTAAAGAAAGAGGTATCGCAATACGGCATAACACCCCAAAAATAAATAACGAAAAAAAATCATACCATAATATTTTATTTTGCATGTTATACACTTCTTTAATGTGAAATAGCTAATTAAACACCACGCCGTTTCTCAAAGGAGTAGGCAGAAGGGATGGACCAACAAACTACTTAGTATTGATATAAATTACTTGCTTCAATCATAACCTTCACCAATCATAATATTCATACATAACCTTCTATTATTTCTCAATGATATGGCCCGACTCCAGTGAGCCATATCAATGAGCATGACATGTCTTTCTCAGGTGTCCCCGAATTCTTTTAACATTAACATTTTGTAGTATTCTGTGTTTAGTGACGCTTTAGGTACCCGATAGCTTTATTTTAAGATTGAAATATTAATTTTGACACAATGCGTGCCATCGGCCGCCGCTCGTGACTAATTTAAGTTTTTAGTACCTGTCGCCTTGTAAAAATGCCTTCACGGAAAAATCTGAAATGGGTGTTACGGGTGCTATCACCTACACTCTGTTAGATAGCCAAAACCGGTGGATAACATTTATTCACAGTCCACATATTGCCAAGTCACAGCCCAAGGCTATAATATATCCGAAGAATCCATCGTAAATCGTACACGGTTGTTCGAAGATTCGTTCGCCGAGATATAACAAATATCCTACAAAGTTATCAAGTAACTATGGACAATGGTCACCCTGTGTGGGTGGCGCACGGCCATACAGTTCAACGAATCCGTATTATACGTATAATTTGACAAAGCGCTAGTGGATTAATACGCATTGTGATACTATCGTAACTATTGAAATCAATACAATGTGGGCCTCACTGAACCATCATCCAATCACCTGCTGCTATAAGTACATTATTACGATATACTTTGCTTTTAGGCTTTTGTGTATATTATGCTTAAATGTTTCAACTTTTCATCACATTGTTTTTTCCGGAAATAAAAATTAAACACTATTTAATTATTCTTTAAATAACAACAAAATTGCAACAGTCTCGACAAATCACAAATAAAGCTGCTGTAACAATAGGTTTCATCATTAGAAACACAAAACTTTTTAATAGCATCAACATCATTTGAAACTCTACTTTGTCTACGTACGGAGTCATCTGGAGTTTGGATCAGTTGTTTGGTCTCCATTTTATAAAATTCACATAAAAAAATCAAAGCAATTCAAAGCGAATTCCTAAAATATCTTTGTTGCAGGTGATTTGTAAGATTTAATAATCTAACAGAGTCAGCTTCATACTTTAAAATTGATTCATTGAGTACCAAGGCATCATATATGCACAATGTACATAGATGCACTATTCGTGTAGAAATTAGTTAAGAATAATATTAAATGATCAGAATCGCTAAATAAGATTCAATTTAATGTATCTGCGCGTTCAACACGCTCTTTTGTCCTGTTCAGGGTGGATCAATGCAAGACGAACTGTAAGCAGAATTCTTGCCTGAACAGACTATTTTTTTTAATGAAAATTGGACAAATTTGTAAATGGCCTTAAAAAATCTTTATTTTTTTTTTGCTTATTAAAGTATACCCCACAAGTGTCCCAGCTGCTCCCGTCTGGAGCCAGTGAGACTATGGCATCCCCTATTGGGGTATGTTGTGAGGTTGAAGCTAGAAAAGAGGGGAAGGAGATGGGGAAGACAAAGGCGGGGAAGTACCCGGCTATTCAGATCTGGTCACCCAACACGGCTAAAGCCAAGCAACGTTTCAATTCTGAATGGTGGTCTTTCACCAGGGCTACACTGAAAGTATCTTTCACTCTGTAACGTGCCGCAAATACACTTTAGATTATTTTTTAATGAATTAATTGTGAAATAGCACAAATTAATCAAATAAAATTTATTTGCCCATGCCGGGATTCGATCCCGCAACCTTCGGATTGCGAGTCAAGAGCCTTACCCCTCGACCACCCCGGCCGCCATCGCCATCTGCTAAACGGCGTGGAAGACTTTATTTACAGCTTTTTTATTTTAAAAGAGAGTCAGATATTGCCGGACTATGAATAACCTGACATATTTGAAAACATTCTCATTCTCAACTCCTCCTGAACTCACAACGCCTGGATGGGAACCAGACGCGATTCCAACTCAGCCACTGACGGTTCACATCAATATCGCTGCTTTTCTTTTATAAAAACGTAGTTTGACTGAAAACATCAATTAAAGTCTCACCTAACTTATTTCAATTCAAAGAGATATTGCCATAACAATACAACATTATCATAATTCTCTCTAAATTTAATATATATTTTATTGAACAGTGAATAGACATCTATTTTAGCAATCTCTGGAAAAAGCAAAATTTGGCTCCACGCAGTAGAATTAAAATCAAATTACTTCACAAAGAAATGAAATCGTGACAAGTATGAAATAAGCCCATTTCTCTTTAGGGAATATAAAAATATTCATCAGGTCTTTTCTTTAATTATTTTCTTTGAAGTATATACTCAGTGGCCCAATATCACCAAACTGGCAATTTACTTTACTTGACCTTGGGGAAGAGATTTAAAAAAGGATCTTTTAAATTGAGATTTATCATTCCACTTTAGTAATGTTATGTTGAAGGACAATTTTTTTTCAAAAATCCCTAAATTTAAAAAAAATTTATAGGTAAAATATGATTAATTAGGTAAGCGTAGTTCAAAAATATATTATTTAGTTTGGTTGGATATTTTGGCCTCCAATCTAAATTGAAGTAATATGTAAAAAGGCGCTCTAAAATAAATATATGAAAATTAGTTGCCCGTAATTTTGTTAATCGTTACATCATCTGGACAAATTTAGTGTTAAATATCTAAATCAATTAAGTGCTAATAAGTTAATATTGTATTAAAATATTTATAAAAAATTACTTATGGTGAACCTTAAATACATTTTTTGCTCGCAAAGCATTACAAAAGTTTTTGAAAACATTTTTTTCTCGAAGAAAAAATACGATTGAACCGCGAACAACACGAAAAAAAAGCCTATCTCGTTTCTTGGAGTTTGTTTTACGAGAAGATACTAAACTTTAAAAAAACTTTCTTTAATAATATCTCGAAAACTTACTTCCACAATGGTAATTTGCGAAAAGTTTACATTTGTTTGAAGTTCTTAAAAATGTATTTTGTACGAATTTCTACAATGATAAAAACATAACTGCGGAAGCTTGTTTGACCTCTCTTACTTTGGATAAGACGGTTATTTTTTTAATAGAGGTTTAACAATTTCATGTTTACTTAATCTAAGTTTGTCTGCGCTACGAATGCCACAAGGTTATATATTTCTTTTCCAAATCGTCGTCTCAGTTCTTAATTGTCCAAAGTAGAATGTAGAAAATTTTACAGGAGGAGAAGGTTTTCTTTCATTATTTAAATAAAATATTATGGTAGGTGTTTAAAATAAAGTTATTTTCGTAAAGGTAAAGGTCTCATTAGTTTAAATAATTCTTAGGTAAGTGATTAACTACCATTTTATATACTTTATATTTAATTTTAAAGTAGAGATTGAACAAAAACTAAAATGGTCGTTTGGGCAATTAAGAACTAAGGCAACAAAATGTTACTTTGATCATGTGCATTAAAATTAAACTTCAAATAAAGGGAAAAAGGATGTTTAACCCGAGAATGAACAAGAAGTGTGAGCAAAAGTTAAGTCACCATCAAGTAATTTTAGTGTCAAAATAATTATTTCAAAATATAAAAATTTGGTTTGACGTTTAATATTTTGTATGTGCGCATTAAATGAATACGTTTTACTTATACATTACTTAATGTTTATTAAATTCATTGACACGTATTTGCGATCCTAGAAGTTGAGCCATAAAAGCCTGTAGTATCTTAAAAATATAATTTTTTTTTAAATAATAATAAAAATATTACACCTGTAGTATTTATTACCCATGCGGCTATGTACAGACTTATTGCCGGGAAAAATAACATTTAGGACAATTACAGCTACAGATGTATGTAAGAGATCACCAAACAATAATGAATAAAAAACAATTTGTAAAGTATGTGAATTATCTTATTAATTTCCAAATATACCCCTACATTTTCAATTTAGAAGGCGGGATGGGAACCATTTTTTGAATAACCAACGCCACTGTCATAAGTCCCCCAATGTAGTTTGCTATGTTTAGCGAGGTTTATGGGGTGAGGTTTGTCTAGTTATTGACGGTGAATGCTTTTGCCCACCTAAAGCGTGGCGGGCCGGATCAGAAGAAAATGGTTGAGAGAGGCCTGATCTAGACCACTCCAGCCGGACTCTCTCAACCCATCTCCCTGCACCTCAATAGGAGGGATGCATACCCACCCCTCATGAGGGTAGGAGAAGGAAGGAAAGGAAGGAGAGGAAGTTCCTCCCAGTTCTCCTTCATTTCCCTTATAAGACGATCCATACAGCATAGCCAAAGACGACATAGGCCATGATGGATTTTTTTTCTCAAGGCGTCATGTGTGGAGCTAACATAATTTTTTTTAATATTAACTAAAAATAATTATTAATATTAAGTTTTCCAACATCGATCAAAACTAGTAAACGGTGATTTTAGGGGGTCTCAATTATTAAAATAATGTTTATTAATGTAATTATTTTAAGTTTTATTCGTAGAACTCCGTTTTAATTTTTATTTCTTTTAGAATACGTTATGTTAAAAAATATTAACAAGTTTGGCAATGTAATTATTATTGCGCGTGATAGCTATTTGCCTTTAGAAGACGACTGTTAAAAAAACCTTTTAAAAGTAACAAAAAAAATGTAGTTAATGTTAGGACTTTCATCTGTAAAATCATGTATTTTGGCTTCAGTGGCCAGAATTATTACAACCACTTCACATTATATTTTCCCAACTCTTTTTTCCCAATTCCTAATTATTTTACTTAACCATTATCCCGCTCAAGGCGGTTTTCCCACCCGATTAACCCCACACTTGCGGGTTATTCACATAAAATAATGTATTTTGATGTGTGAATGATTTTATTCACAGACAGAACGCAAAGGTCTTCCCAGGCCATAGAAAAGAGTAATCCTTGGCTTTTCTATGACGAACTGAGAGCATTGAATAGAATGTAAACCACATGACATTCTTTGTCATTGAGAATTTATGTATTCTCAGAATATGGGACGACATTTTTAAATCATAAGTCAAGTTGTCACGCGGCGTCGATAAAAGGTTTTTTGATCCATTTCCTGTCAAGCGGAACTACCGACGCTTTATTAACCCAGCCACAACAGCCAGAGCCGGGGGTTGGACCAAAACACATCATTGGTAGAAATGCTGTAAAAAATCAGTGTTACTTCGAAAATAATATATTATTGAGGAGAGCGTATGTGGCGGTCTCTACAGTTTAATTCTGAGATTGATGAAATGCTATGCAATCGACCGTCAAAACAAGATAAAGTGTCCCAAGTACTTTACTAAATGTCTGCAAGCGATTTAAAAAACTACCCTCTTCCTCCTTTCACACCCTTTAAAGCAGAATTAAAAAGAAACACATAATTTGTTGTAGACCATTTTTATTTTATTAACACTCTACCGGTTCCGGAAGCACCTTTTCTTCATCAGGAGAATATTGTAATTAATCTACGACATAGAATATTGTTAGACATACAAATTTTAGGTGTGTGAGTGGGAGTTTGAGGTAATTGTGGGATTTCAGGGAAGAACAGAGCGGTTCAGTACCGGTAGTGTTAATAAAATAAAAGTTGTCTACAACAAATAAATGTGTTATTTTTATTGTAAATTATGGCGCGCCATAAAGTTAATGCTTTTTACAAATTAGAATTAATGCTTCTTGATGAAAGTTTGCATACACGACGTTCACAATAAGAGAAAAAGTACTATCGACACCTGATTTTGAAAAAAAATTGCATAGAGCCCCGCCAGCGCTGCCAATTTACTAGAGCATTTATATAGTTAAATGAAACGTAATGTTACATTTTAATCTTATCCTGACGAAGAGACCTTCGGTTTTGAAACATATAGATAATTTTGTTTAAATAATGGTGGTTTGCTGCCTGTGTTCTAATCGCAAAACGTAGATAGGAAAATCAAAATAACCCTTTAAAAAATATATATATTAGAACGGTCTTGGCCAATGTATGTGAGGCATGTGGACTGACAGCAAAGTCTGCGGAACAGCTGGGTACCTTCGAAAGAGATGTACTTCAAAGAGGTACTTAGGAGCGGCGCGAGATGGAGAGACATGGAGAATCCGCCACATTGATGAGCTCTGATATATCCACCAAGCTCTTAGACTCTCTACCCATTTAAGACTCCAAAGACTAAGATAGGCCGGATATGTGCACCGAATGCCAAGCAAACGAGTACCGAAGAAGGTTCTAACAGGACACCCAGGGAGGCATCAAGGAAACGAAAGGCAGGCAGACCTAGGCTGAGATGGGAGGATGATGTCAGAAAGGATGCAAGAAAATTACTCCATGTTGCAGATCGAAAGTCAACGGCCGAGGACAGAGGGCGGTGGAGGCTTATCCTGAAGGAGGCCAAGGCTCGAAACGGGCTGTGGCCCCATTGAAGAAGAAGTAGAAAAAGTAGTGTTTTGCAAAGTGATTTGTTTTCATTCAATTAAAAATGACGCAACAGAGTGAATTTGCAAAGATTGAAGATGTAATTAATATCGTAAATACATTTTCGTTATTTGTTTTGGGGTGTTACGCCGTGTTGCGCTACCTCCTTCTTTGTCCATCATCAGGGCAGATGTGTAATCTAAAAACGTATATATATGTTTTTCCTGAGGAAAGTACGGTTGTTCTGAAACCTATCGGCGTTAATAAAATATACAATTGGTTCTGACAAAACAACGGGCAGATGTGTAATCTAAAAACGTATATATATGTTTTTCCTGAGGAAAGTACGGTTGTTCTGAAACCTATCGGCGTTAATAAAATATACAATTGGTTCTGACAAAACAACGGGCAGATGTGTAATCTAAAAACGTATATATATGTTTTTCTTGAGGAAAGTACGGTTGTTCTGAAACCTATCGGCGTTAATAAAATATACAATTGGTTCTGACAAAACAATATTCTTTCATTAAATTAATATATATTTTTTTACATTAGCTCCTCACGGGAGGCCCTGAGGAAAATAATTCCCCTCAAGGCCTATGTCATCTTTGGGAATGCTGTGTGGAGGATATTTTTAGGAAGGGAAGGAGGGAAGGAAAAAGGTGTGAGGGGAGAGTAGAATCTGGGGGTCAGTACGGAGTAACAAATTCAACTGTCACAATCCATAATTAATTCAACTGTCACAATCCACAATCCATAATCCATAAACAGGGAAAACCTGATGAATATTATATTTAACACAAAAAAAACCATTGTTTTCTTCAAACGAAGAAAACAATGTCGACGCAGCGTACCGCATCACTCAAAAAGTGACTAAAAATCAACCAAGACCTGTCATAATCAAATTTAAAACACACATGGACCGCGACGACTTCCTGAATAACATAAAAAAATTCAACAAACAAGCTACCAATCGAGAAGAGAAACTTAACACCACCCTTATTGGAATATCAGGACCTAGCTCTCCGATATACATTTCTGAGCACTTGACATTTCATGCAAAACACCTTTGGTTTCTTGCTCGAAAGGCTATTCGTGAAAACTCTTATAAGTTTGCATGGACCAGGGGTGGCCAAGTGTTCATACGGAGGGATGTTGGAACCCCTGTTATTATTATTAATGAAAAAAATAAATACCTTTTGTCTCCCTCACCCACAAATCTGTGAACAAAGCTCACTTAACTACGTAACCTACTTTTTTATATTACTATATTACTTTTATATATCTTTATACTACTTTTATATTTTTTAATATTATTTTTATGCATTTTTATATTTTCTTAAAGTCTTTATTATAACAATAGTAAACTTTTATCAACCATTTCAAGCCTAAAGGTATTATCTTTGAACACAAGTTTTGTTATCATCACTACACTTAATGTTAATTTCAACCTATTATATAAATATGCAGAACCCTTCGGTGTAACATATTTTATGCAAATAACACTGTTTTTTTATTGTAAACGATATCAATTATATCCAACAAATAAATAAATAAATAACGATGTACCTATTTCAATAGAATTTAAATCTGTTAAACAAACTTACTATAAAATTGTATACCTACACCTTTTCATTCGCTTCATTGTATGCTTCGCGTGTTGATTTTAGTTGCGAACTTGATACTAGCGTATTTTATACTATATTACCCTATGTTTATTCCACCAAACTACTACCTACAGAAGAAAGTACATTGCTATTATTAACTTTATTGTTTATTTATTCATACACTATGATTGATAATCATGTAATAATAATTTTCTTCGCTTGTTTTTTTTTTTTTTTTTTTTTTTCATGCTCAAAATAATGTACTCTCATTCTTATTATTATAACTTGTATCGCTTGATTCTGTTTTACGAGTCACACTAACACCAGCAACAGGATATATTTTATACGCATAAATAATGTATACTTCATTCTTTGTTCAAGCTCATATGTTTTTAAAACAAGCAATGAGATTTCTGTGATATCGTATTTACAGCAAACCTACATCAATATGAGAAAAAAAACTTGATGTATATAAATATGTTCCGTACTTGATCATTTTATTGTATACTTCGCAGGTTATTGTATCTACTTACTCTATTCAAACACATTTAATCCACCAAATTCTTTGCAGCGTAAGTACCTACTCACCCTGCTCGGAGTTAAATTATTGTGATAATTTATTTTGAGTTAGATGAAGCAATTATTATACGTTTATTTAAGAGTCAACTCATAATTTTCAATAGGATAATCAATGTTATTATTTTACTTTCATTTATCAACCTCAGCTGTGGTTGTCATATTTATTATGTCAATGTAACAACAGAATTATATCTATTGTTTTCAGTTCATATTCTTTAGTTTTCTCAGCTTTAAACATAATTACAATATGTTAGATCATTATTCTCCTCTCTATATGCTCATCATACAATCTACTTAAAACCCGACCAAAATACGTACTATACACGACAATCAACGATACTACCTCACAAAAACTTACATAATAATCAGATTACACAAACCGTTATACTTAAAAAAATAAATAATACAAAAGTATGTACACATACTACGCAACAAATACCCATATTAATAAGCACAGCGGAATCGCAATATTTATTATTTATTAATCGCAATATTATTATTTCAAATAAATATTGCGATTAATATTTTCACTAAGTATATGTTTGTGAGAAACGTGTATTTTGTCTCTGTATGATTAAAAGAAATTAACTTCCCATTAATAGAAGAAAATCAAATTACTTAGCTCTTCTGTTTAAAATTATGCATTCTGAATTAAACTGTTGTGAACTCCTGCATCTCATCGAATCCAAGGTACCGATCGACCAACAAGACAAAATATATTTTACTGCAACAATAACTCTGGAACAAACAACCACATACACGCACCTGTTCGCACCTTCATACACTTGGAAACAAATGCATATCGACAAACTTACTCAAGTTTACCATTATTTTACTGCAACAATAACTCTGGAACAAACAACCACATACACGCACCTGTTCGCACCTTCATACACTTGGAAACAAATGCATATCGACAAACTTACTCAAGTTTACCATTATTTTACTGCAACAATAACTCTGGAACAAACAACCACATACACGCACCTGTTCGCACCTTCATACACTTGGAAACAAATGCATATCGACAAACTTACTCAAGTTTACCATTATTTTAGAAATACCTGAATAATATTTTATGTACCATATTTTTATATATAAGGATCTCCGCATGGGAGCAACTGCATACATTTTTTCTATTCCTTCTGTTTATCTGCAATGTACAAACTTATTCATTATATCATGCACTTAGTCACTAATTATTTATTAATCGCAGTCAATCAGACCGTCACCTGTAAAATTATATTACAATGTTACGCCACCTACGATCTAAAAACTTTCTCTTCTATTGTAATACATTATTTACATGTATTTTACCTTATGCCTACCATCTATATCTTTTATATTCATTTCTTTAAATTTATTTTTCTTTATACAAACCATGTCTCAGTACCACACACTAATCATACATAAAACCCAACTGAATACAGAACAATAGCTTAAATAAATAGAGAAAATAACTAAATGTATATTAAAACGAACTAGCAATAATTAAATTTAAATAATTATATATGCATTCTTAGACTACCATAATACGGGCATGTGCCTAGTGTGGTAGTCGAAAAACTTATAAAACTGTATACCTATGATATTTTTTACGAATAAAGAATAAAAAAATTAAAAAAATAATTCTTACCGATCAATATTATATACGATTTTCTCGGTAAATTATTTTTAATTTTTGTCTCAAATTAAGAGCATTACTTAATTCTTTACCTTTTCATATTCTTATATTCAATACATTCTTCAACTAATAACACATTTTAATACATTTTTACTTTATACTTAATACTTTTGACTTATTACTTTTAACCTTTTATTTTTTACTTTACACTTACGCTATTACATTATTTTTGTTGTTGTACTATTTATTCACAGTTCATTAAATTATGTTAATGACACATGTTGTGCCGTGTACATGGAAATACATAAATCTGCCCTGATTATGAATATTATAATGCTGGCCAAGACGTTGACTAAACAAGGAGGAAGTGAAACACGGCATAATAACCCAAACATAAATTACAATAATTTTCTTGGCCATGAAAATCTGAAATTGTATAAATATTTTAGTAAAAAATATTTTTTTTTCTCTAAATTTTGTCAATTAATTTAGGGTAGCAAATTCAAGTCCAACAGGGTCCGGCCAGTCAAATGAAGGTATTTAAATGTATGATGTTTTGAAATTAAACACATACCGCTTTTATGACATTTGAGTGATGTATGATTTGACGGTCGTACCAAAACTACGTACTAAACCTTGCACGCTACATAAAGTCTTTGATAAACCCGCTCCCATCTAGCCCACTTCCAGCAGCGGGCCCATTCCTAAAGCAGTGGCAGCTCCAGGAGGCCGTGGGATGGTGCCACTGTGTGTGTGTTTGTTGACAGGAATTGTGGGATTGTGTCACTGTGTATGTGTTTGTTGACAGGAATTGTGGGATTGTGTCACTGTGTGTGTTGACGGAAAGGCATGCCGCAGCGCCTGTCATCGGCTGGGCGGGTTTGAACCCTCGCCACGACACAAACCTCTAAGCCGGCCCTGTGTAGAGGTACCTAATGTGCAGCGGATGAGTTGTGGCATCTGTATTATGAGATGCTAAAAGCAACGGAAGGTACTTATTAATTTTAAAAATAGTGTACAAAATTTCAAAAGGATTAATAAAGTAGATTTTGAGTTATGATGTTCACGAACTTCAAATTTTTTTTGCGAGAAAATCGATTTAAAGTTTTTTATACTCGAAATTTACTTGAATCGAGCAAGAGGGCCGGTCGCTTGAAACGCTGGATCTTCGTTAGTTTTGCTACGATTTACTTGTAATTTTGATACAATACTCTCGACATGCTGTACATTTAGAAAAAAAAATAATTTAAAAATTAGTTTTAAACCTTACCCCCCCTAAGCGTATCACATGTTTGTAAAAGCCCGCACAGGGTTGTAATTAGATATTATAAAGAATCAAATAACCAAAAACCACAATATTATCTTGAAAACGTATTCGTAAGAAAATTCCTTAGATTTTGCAAAAATATCGATTTTTCAACACCAACCTCTCTAAATTCAAAATATTATCAAAGCATCAAAGAATTGTTTGTTATTGTTTTTTTCGTAATCTTTCCTTTCTTTTTGCTATCAGTTGTTTGAAATGAAAGTGATTTTATTTCTTCTTTTGTTATTATTGATAACCATATCCATAATATTATTAAAATATGAATATAGGTGGGGTTTTATATTCATTACACTGTTTTATAAGCTTCTTTATCAAAGCTGTTTTGTATCACATTCCTATTTTATTTTATATTTTGGTGTTCAATTTTAAATGTTGTTTTTTTATTGGACACTGACATTACACTCCAGGCAGGTCAGTTACAAGACAGTATCTACCTTATTATTGTGACAACTCTACTTCAACATCGCAATATTACACTCCTATGCGACGGATTCAACAGCTAGGAAACAAATACTCCGATGTTGTTGATATATTTAGTACATCAATTTCAATATATAAGCATACTTTATTGAAGTTTTTTTTATCAAGTATGGGAATACCTTGATAAAGCTATTTATTTGTATTTTGTCTGCATAAAGAAAAAAGCTATTTTGGATTTTTATATTTTAAATATTTTTTCTAAATATTTGGTACCTACATACTGTGTGGATCTAATTCAATAATGTTGTTACTTTATAATTATTTTTGTGCAATTGTCTTAAATAGTTATTTCCTGCACTATTTATAAGTATAATTCATAAATATTGTTATATATATATATATGTAAAAGCCTAAATAGGCGTATATAAATAAATAAATAAATTACTACCTTCCCAACACAGTCAACGCAAAGCAAATAAATAATATAAATTTATTAAAGTAGCTATTGGCAGTTAGTCAACGCATCTAAATCTGAACAGGAACTTTATTTCTGTCTGACGGTGTTCTCAGTTTGTCGAACTGAACATGCAAGAGTTTGAAATTCAACATGCAATTGGTTCAGTCAGTAGATTGAATGGATATGCGCCAAAAATTACTTTGAAGGTCAATTATTTATTTTTATTATACGCTTTTATTGACTATTACAAACCTGTGGTAATTCTATTAACTAAATTGTACAAAACCCATGCCCAAGAATGTGCTAACATTCTTTTTTTTTTTTTTTTTCAAGGTTTAATTTATTTATTATAAATACAAAGTAATACAATATGACATAAAATATTATACAGCAAAAAGAAAAGTCTCCAATAAACTACTTTTTAGCAGTTTGTCGATGGGTACTTTTACTTTTGAGATATAAATAAACTTATTTTACATAATTAAATGCAGTTAGAATTTTTGTGTTAAGACTAACATCAAATTATTTCTTTCGGCGAGCCAATTTCTCAACAGAGTTTTACCATTTGTACATTTTTTAATTTCGGCAGGTAACATATTTAAGCAATTAGGTATCATATAGTCCAGCGTTCTTTGTCCATATTTGTTTAAATGCTTAGGTACAATTAGTCCTTCATTTAACGTAAAACGAGTATTGTAAGTGTGGTCCAGTTTATTTATGTATATGGGGCTATTCATATGCGGAAATATAATTTTATCCCACAGAATTGTTCTTACTGAGAGAATTTTGAGATTTTGGTAAAAGTACGAAACATTTTGCCTTTGTTCATATAAACTTTTATGGGCTCATAATTTAACTAATGAATTTTGAACTGATTGAACACGATTTACATTTGTTTTACAGGAAAGTCCCCAAGCTTGTATTCCATATCTTATAATATATTCAGCTAATGATAAATAAATTATTCGAAGTTATTGATTAGTATTATTGAGGTACGTTATTACAGCCTTCTTGTCACTATATTCCGTGCAGTTTGACATATCTACTAATTCTGTGGAAGTATTACCAAATGCATGTAATCTAGGTACATTCAAATTATGTAAGTTCACAGAGGCCACCGCTTCATTGGAGCACAGTAGCCCCGACTTTGACGGGTTGACACCCATCAGCCCACGCGAAGATTGATGAAGAATTTAAGATTTCACCAAGTAATTGAGTCTCTTAACCCGAACCGCTTTTTCAATATCCGCCCATTAAATAGACAGGGTGCCTTAGCGATATAGCCCCAGTCACTTTGCGGCGGTTAGTTTGGCGGTTTTTAAGCGATGGATGTTTTCATGGATGTCAACATTAGGGACGGATTGACTTGTAAAGTGTTGGCACTTAATTGGTGATCGATGTACCAAATAAGCCAAAGTTGAAAATACCATCGACTAACATTTTGTCGCCTTCGCTTCGAACTTAAACATTAAAATTCAAAATCCTAGAGATTTTCTTTAGTACATCTAAATAAAAATACACTACCGGCATAAGGTTAAGGGTTTGGTTACCTATCTCGAATACTTAAATATCAAAAATATTTTAGAAGGTAATGTAAATAACTGCTGAAAATTAGAGATAAGATATATGAAATCTTAAAAACTGCAGTTTTCGTTGGCAAGACTTCTTCAAGAAACCGCGCGGCAGAAAAGGTGTTCTAGAATAACATAGCGTTTACAAGAGGAATGGTGCTACTGAATGAAAACCTTAAAACCTTTTTGTACATTTCATATGTTTCAAAATGTTATGATAATTAAAATAAGAAATCTTGAACTGTAACAATTATCTGTCGATAAAATTTTTTTAAGATGAACATATATATATGCCTGTGCCAAGGAGAAGTGGAACGTACACAATCAGATAAATACATACATTGTGTTTGTGTTGAATTCATAATCAAATATTTTGAATGGTATTATGATGATGAGTTTTATATTTCGTGGTAAACTACTAGTATTGCAATGTTAAATCGTCATTTTTGAAATGGGGATAAAGTTGTTTTCAAGCGACGTAATATCATTCTAAAATACTTACAGTTATTGTAAGGAAATGGTAAAATTCTATTCTTCTTGTCACAAAGCAAGAATTCGCTATACTTTTATCAAAGCGACTTTTCTGAAGTTGAAGAATTTTATCATCAAAATTTAAAAAAGTGGTTTGTTGGTCACATTAGAATCCCAAATATGATTCAACATTCTTAAAAATACTTGGTTTGGAATTGCTGCGGCTTTACGTCTCTCGGGCAACAAAGATGAAAAAAGAGAGGAAATCTTTTTCCTAAATTTTGAGCATTAACCCTTAAGTGACGTCTTGGGTCCGTGAGACACATTTTGAGACTCCCTCCCCTCTGCCTATCTCAACCTATTCACCACTGAGCCCCGTGCTTTTCAAGACCTTCCTACATTGACAAAAAAGTAAAAGTACAAAGTCTAATTTTACGAGTCACTTAAGCCCAGGGAAGTCCGCCACGTCACTTATATAGTTTTTGTTTTTTTTTTGTAAAAAAATCATCTTCTTTCGTATGTTGGGGGGTTCAGAGGGGGACATCTAGGGGGGTGGACCTCTTCAATTCCGCCGGGGATTGAATGGAGCGGGTATTCGTCGACCACATGTTCGGTGGTCTGCACCTCACCGCATTCACACATCTCCGACTCTTTAAGGCTCCATTTATTCATCATATGGGCACAACGGCTATGGGAGCACCTTATCCTGTTGATGGCGGACCAGAGTTTGCGAGGCAATGAGAACCCAGGCTGTCTCTCAGTGGGGTCTTGTACGAGATGGGCATTTTAAAAAAATCATGAAATCTGACAATTGGTGTGACGTAATTTATGAATGGCCCCTAGTGTATTTTCAATAAATGTTCAAACATGGGAACTAGTAAAAAGTTAACTTTGTTAAAAACCTATTATAATACACAACTAAGTAAAAATTTTCGCTCCCAGGTATACATGACCAAAGATGACCTTAAATATAATATTTTGTAAAATATATATGTATAAAATTTAACTAACTCTTATTATTTTTAAAACTATAATAAAAAAATGAAGTAATTTAAAAATTATAAGGGAAACACGTCAAACGTGCGACTACAAAATTTGTACACAGATAACATTTTGTCACACGAGTACTTCCTTTCTCCAAAAACATAAACATCTTCAAGATCCAGGTTCACTCCTTTTTTTCCATAAAATGACCATCACAAGCATCCTCAAAGATGACATAGACTTTGGGAGAAATTATTTTTCTCATGGCCCCATTTGTGGAATTAATAAAAAATAAGAAAACATATTTTTTTTATGTTTTAATTTTTATTTGTTTATAGATATTTGTATTTTTATTTCTTTTTACCAGGGTCTTGGCCTTGAGAACGTCACTATAACAACCCGTACATTAAATGAATATGGGGAGAGGTGGCATTCCTGAATGCGGTGGATCAAAAGATCGATAATTTTCAAGTTTAATAATGCATTTAAAAGGTTCTTGGCATTGCCGTAAACGGTTCAGAAAAAAATGTTGAATCCCAAATTTGTGATATTCTAAGGTTTGTAAAAGTTATTAATAAATTAATATATTTATCTAAAACGAATTCTGACGTCCGGTGAAAATGCTACGTTTTTTTTTTAATTTGGCCTGATATCTTTAATTAATTTTTTTTATAGCTTTGTGATAAATAATAAAACAAAAAAACCTATTAACCTATAACTATTATTTTTAGTCTCTTGGGGGGTCCCTGGGACCCAAAACGTAATATCGTTGACCACGCCACTTGAGGGTTATCAAGTGACAGTCAAATAGTTAAATAAAGCGGTTATGTTATCCAAGAGAAATGAATTGGGCATCCCGCAGTCCACAGGGACCCCGAGCAGCGCGCGTAGAGTAGGGAATAATCGCGTGGGATATTATTGAAAGTAGAGCCGAGGAGGTGGAAATTCAACGATGTGTGTTTATATTCTTTATTCAAATAAAAACAGACATTAAAAATATATTTTCAGAAAATTATACGTATCTCCTTGAAGGAAAAGGAAAGTTACGAGAAAAAAGAAAACTGGGATTCTTTCCGAAATGATTTTACAGATAAATCTTAACCACAGGAGTGCCAGTCGCCCACGAAGGGGGTAGATAGCTTTCACATTTGAACGCCATTGCCTACTTTTAATTAGAACATGTTTGAATCTTCCCACGGCCCGAATTTGGAAGCTGAGATAAAGCTGAATGAAATTAGCTATAGCAGGAAAGCGTCAACAGATAGATTTTTTTTCATGACGGTATCATGATTGCGTTTGTAAATTCCATGGATGTTTATTTTAGGTAAATTCTGTTGTGTAGTATATAAAAATATGTTATTTAATGAATTTTCTTTGAATTGAATTTTGTCCGATTGGTGGCTGGGCTGGCGTCGCGTTTGGGTCCCACCCAGGCGTCGCGTGTTCAATTCATCGGCTAGTCCTCGATCACAACACAAGCAATATTTTCCGTTTACACCCTTGTAGGTGATTTTTAAATATTGTCAGGTTATTCGTAACCCGGGAATGTTTATCTTTCTTTAAAAAATAAAAAAAGACAATTTAACACATACAACTATAAGATTTAGCCTGCGAGAGAATGAGATAGCAATGAAATATTTATTTATTTCACGGGTACTCGGTTCCAATATAAAACGATAAATCCACGGTTCCACGCAAGTCTCCTTTAGTCTAGTGGTATAAAGCGCCTAACGTACCTTAGCAGCCAGATATTCAGTAAATCAACCTCTTTACTGTATTTCTATATTTAATGTGCACTCCGATTTTTTTCTTATTTCTAAACGAAACTGCCTCCTGTTCTATGTTATATTTAACTTTTAATGATTCTTGTTTAAGGGCACCGTTATGGTTTAGCATTATCTAATAGTGTCCTGTGCCAAAACAACGCCGTTGTTTGTATAAACTGTATATTCTTTGTTTCACAGTTTTTGATAAATTTTGTGAGGACTCGTAAGGAACACTATAATAGGATTACTCTTAAGTTTATTATAGCTAAGCGCACTTGAAGTGAAATTACACAAAACTGCGCTATATAAATACTACGTTATTATTATCAAGGATCGAAATCCAAAAAAAATAAAAATAAATATTTTTGTTAAATCAATAACCAATTTTCAAATCCCTTCAAAATGAACAGGCAAACAAAACACAAAAAAAAAGCGACATCTAGCGACCCCGAAGAAGATAATATAAATACGGGCACTGGAAAGGGTGCACTGGAATTCAAGGACAAAAATATGGAAAATATCCTCCTTCACATTAATAAAACAAGTTCTTCGTAGTCTTCCCATTCTTGTCTACTTTAGTTTTCTGAAGGTTTCACTTCTACCGCGTGTCAATTGCGCACTCTAATTTTTTTTACAAAATACACATAATTCGTATGAATGATAATTCAGAGGAGGAATATTGGGAACGTGATGATTTTTTTTTTTTATAAAGAAAGACAAATGTTCTCGGGTTACGAATAACCCAACAATATTTGAAAATCTCCAACTCCACCACAGAAAGCCGAAAATGTTGCTTGTGTTGTGATGGGGGACTTAGCCCGCCGAGGAATCGAACACGGAATGCCCGGGTGGGACCCAAACGCGATGCCCACTCAACCACTTTAATTAAAGAAAAATGATAGTACTTGCGGACAAGCTGCTTTGCGTAACTGCTTTTGTTATTTTTAATATAATGTTTTATAATAAAAATAATAAATTAATTTGTAAATTATTTATTCACTGCAACCAATGCAGCTCCCATTTTTTTTTAAATTTTTGTCTTTGGGCGTTTAACCATTCTTCTCAATATGAATATATTGAGACTATCTAATAAATAATATCTAATAAACTATACCATCTGCGTAAGTAAGTTTGTACAGCGCCCTTGAGGTGATTTTTAACAAAAACGGCGCTATATAAATCATCCAAATATTATATACAAGCCAAAGAAATTGTTTTGATCTTTGTAATTTATTAACTAAATTAGTGGGTAAAAAAAAAAATTGAAACATAAAAAGAATGACCACGTTTAGTGCTGCCGGAGACTGGTTAGCTAACAGATGTTATTTTTAAATTGGTGGCGGAACACAAAACTTACGACCTTTTTGTTTCATTACTCCCAACCCAAGTGTTTTAATTTATTTTTTAACGTTGCTGTTAAAAATAAATGCTAAAAAGTTTGTTACCTGAAATATTTAACGTCTGATGTTAACCACTTTATTTTTAGTTTTAAAGTCAAAAGCCTCGGAGCAATGACTTTTCCTTTCCCGGGGCAAATAACAATTAAGTAAAGAAAAAGAATTATTGAATCGCGTTCTCATTTTTCTTCCATAAAATGATTCAAGAATAAGTAATAACTTCAACGATTCAACGATAAGTAATATATCATTTTCATCCATTTTTTCCTAACAAACTAGCATTTCTTTCTTAAATGCATTTAATTTGACATTTTCATAACATTTTTAATCTGTAAATCCCACGAATATACATCTGTAAGGTTTATTCACTCAATATTAAAATATTAGATTTGATGTTTTACTCAATAATTTATTTCAATATCAAATTTTGAATATTAATCCCAGATTTGTAGCATAGTTAATAGAAATCACATGTCAAAAAATGGATGCATTTATCCAAGACCACCTAGATAGGATGTAATTAAATTCGGGTAGAATCAGTTGCAATCGTATATAAAGATAACAGCCAGAACTAATGCTTTAAAAAGTGAAGATAATGAAACTAGTTCTTATTATACTGTTAAATGTGACCGAAATTGATAGATTCGAATTAGCTCAATGATAGAGCAAAGCTCCAACAAAGCTGATGTTCGTGGTTCAATTCCTAGTTGCGACCGAATGTTTTTCTGATTTTTCTGTTTCACATTTTTCATTAGAGTGTTGTTAAAAGTATCGTCAATAATATGTTATTTCAATTTCGTGGTATTATTCAATAAATTTTTCCCATGTAAAAATACATAATGTGTTAAATGGAATATAAGTAGCCGCCTTTATTCCACAAAACACATATAAAAAACCGTTTTACATTTATATCAAAATATTTTTGTCGTGATATTTTATTAAAATGAATTTAATTTATTATTGCATCGCTTTCGCCATCTTTGTTGTAGTTTTTATTACTAATTGAGGTTTCCGGCGTCACCCGTGCTTTGTTCCGCTTTAGGGGTGGGAAAAGGGGATGGGGGTGGATTTTTAAAAACCTCAATAAGACAGTAATCTTCCTCATTTTTTGAAAGTCAACTATGCAAAATTTTATCAACCAGATCAATAATTTGATGTAAGAGTGGGTAAAGGGGAAAGGGGTGGTTTTTAAACAAGAAAGAAACTATGCAAAATTCTCGCAACAAAACTGTGGTTTCTGTAAAAAAATCACACACACACACACACAGGGACACTCATAGATGAACAGGTAGATTTTGCCATCGACAACAACTAGATTCCTAATATTAGATTTTCACGGCCAAAATTATTTAATTGATTTTTGTTTAGGGTATTATGCCGTGTTGCGCTACCTCCTTTTAGCAAACGTTTTAAAATTTTTTTTTTATATGAATACCGCACAAGAGTCCCAACTGCTCCCGTATGGAGCCATTGAGACTATGGCATCCCCAATTGGGGTGTGTTGTGATGCTGAAGGTAGTGGGGAGGGGAAGGGGATGGGGAAGTGGAAGGTGGGTAGTACCTGGCTATTCAGATCTGGTCACCAAACACGGCCAAAGCCATTTCAAGCAACGTTTTAATTCTGAATGGTGGTCTTACACCAGGGCGATACTGAGAGTATCTTCCACTCTAAAACGTGCCGCAAATACACTATGTATTATTTTAAATGAATAAATTGTGAGATAACACAAATTAATCAAGTAAAATTTATTTGCAACGCCGGGATTCGATCCCGCGACCTTCGGAATGCTAGTCAAGAGTTTTACCGCTGGACTACGCCGACCGTTTGGACAGCAACAGAATCTGGTTTGGTTAATCATACATGTTGATTGGATATATCATATATTAAGGGGAAAGTCTGGTCCACCCGATCCAAAAGATCGATTTTTTGTTGCCTAAAACTCTTCCTATATATGTGGAGAATACATTCCCAAAGTTAAAGCTTCAAATTCAAACCTTAAAATATAGTTGGGAGGGGTGCGCGCCAAGCAAGTAGAACGCAGGAAAGCAGGTTACAATGCGTTTTTCCCAAAACCACGTTTTTCAAGTCGGCTGGGATCGTAGATCGTAGCTCATCGAATTTGAATCCAATTCACTTCATTCAAAGCTTAAATTGAAGAAAATTAAATTTATATGCGGATAAACCTCGACTTAATTATTATTGAAGGTCAAAATTATTGCAAAATTAACGACCAATTTTTCATTAATCTTCCCTTCATGTTTGCTACTTTTGTAATCAACACTATTTTTAACAATATGTGCATTCTACGTTCATACTAAACCGATATTTATTTTTTAATTTCATGTTTCATATGATTTCCAAGGACTCCAGGATTCCAGCCGATTTGGTCTGACCCTCCACTTGCAGCCGCTATATCTGTATGTATAGATATTAAAATAAAATTTTCAAAAGTGTTTTTCTTGTTGAAAACG
Source organism: Glyphotaelius pellucidus (assembly GCA_936435175.1). Classification (NCBI taxonomy): domain Eukaryota; kingdom Metazoa; phylum Arthropoda; class Insecta; order Trichoptera; family Limnephilidae; genus Glyphotaelius; species Glyphotaelius pellucidus. The sequence goes on from OW386546.1 coordinate 38,154,671, forward strand.
CATTGAAAAAAACACTTGGCGGGACCAGACACTCCCTTTAATAGCAATTTCATTTCATTATACTGAAGCAAACAAAAGTTAAGCATATAAAAATGGTTTTCAATAGCACGTGTTTATTAAATTAACAAAGTTTTTCGCATCCTTTCGGCGTGTGGCTTCAATAACGAGAAATGTTAACCTAAAGGTATAATATTAAATTAAAATAATATTTTCACTTTTCTCATTTCGTAGCGCTTACATTAGTAAAGCCTCCATTACATTGAACGAGTTTACAAGTTACAAGCCGGTGAATTAATTATCTGCTAGTAAACTCGCTCAGTGTAATCATATTTACTAGCTAAGTAGCAGATTTTAAACCGAACAAATTTAATAGCAGATAGTGAATTCACTGGCTAGTAGCATAATGTAATCGAGTCTTTAAATAAAACGGTTATGGTACTTCTCATTGCCATAACTCTTCGTGTAATAAACATAAAAATAATTTTAAATTTGCTTTCACATATCTTATACAATTAATTTCTTACTTGTAGGTACCGTGTACGTGAAAGGCTAAGAGCCTTGCAAACGCATTACAGGCAGGTATGGGTACCGCCGTCCCGAAAACCGTTCATCGAATAATCAACACCTCTGCCTTAGGCGATTTCAAATGGTTCGCTACGTTTGTGAATTAGCAAGTGTGCCCGGGCACATGGTGTGAGATTTGTCCAGGATTTTTTTTTTTTTTTTTTTTAATTGTGTTTTACAGACTGTGTGTCCATTTACAATACACATGTGACACAAACTACACATTTATGGATAAATAACAGAAATATAAAAGATAAATAGCAACACGTTATTTAAACATATAGCGGGTATCGTGTGGCGCTTAAATGCCTCTTAAATTCTTTGAGGCTACTGTTAAATATGTCAACAGTTTTGGAAGCGTTATTTCCTCGTGGCATGCTATGCCGAGCCAGTACGTCCGTTCTGCCATGTGGTATACATAGAAGATCGTAGTACCGTCCCTGACTGTAGTAATACGGAACAAACAACTTATAGCATTCCAGGAGGCATGGGCAATCTATTAAATTATTTATGATTTTGTACGCCGTTACTGCAAGGGCCCCAATCCTCCTCGACTGGAGACTTTGGCAACGCGTTTCTGTGAGCAGATCTTCATGATGCATAAATTGCGGGTAATCTCCATGCATTCTCATATACAGGTATCTCAGAAACTTTTTTTGGATCTGTTCCAATTTTTCAATGTATTTTTTCTGGTATGGGGCCCATACAGCAGAGGCGTACTCAATTTTAGATCTTATAATGTAATTATACACAGCCATCTTTGCTTCAGGATTTGGTGGTGGATACGCGGATACACCCGTTGCACGGTGGACCGGATCGAGAAAGGCTAAATAAAGGAGGACCTGACCTCTCTCGAATCAACCAACCAAAAATGATTTTTTTAATAGAAAATTTAAAAAAAAATAATAGGTGGGAGGCGATAAAATCTGAATGTACCGGGACTGAATACATTGAACACGCGGGAGAGGAAAGGGGATCGCGGGAGGGGTGTTCGCTGGAGAGGGAAGAGGGGAGAGGGAAGGCGAGGAAAGTGGAAAGTGGAAAGGGAACGCGGTAGAGGAAGGGGCCATGGGAGGGGAAGGGGAGGCGTAAGGGGAACGGGTCGAATGGGAAAAGACACGCAGAGAAAAACAATTTCTTTATTAGTGGCTTAGCGACGCATGCCGGGAACTCTTTAGGAACTTATAAAATAACAGAAAAAACGTGTATAAAATCATTTTTGGAGCATACTTTGCGATATTTTTTTATCAAGGAAATTTCATAAATCCAGTGATCTTTAATTGCAACATTGATAAAAATGCTCTTGAGACATAAAGAGCGTGTTCGCAAACGGCTATAAAAGATGTAACTTGGCCTATTTCAGCATGTCACTCGCCATATATTCCCATTGGGAATGCAAATTAAAGACCTAGGCATCACTTTTCAATCGAATCGTACATTTGTTAACCACATAACAGAAATCTGCAATAAGGTCTTAACAGTGTGGGGGTTTATAACTATGATAACTAGAAATTTTAACACTATAAAGTGTATTAAACTGTTATATTTTGCTTGTGTTAGAAGTCAGCTGGATAACAATTCTCCCGTCTGGAATCCACATTATAATACTTATGTACAAGCTGTTGAAACAATACAAAACAAATTCTTACGTTTTCTAAATTTTAAAATGGATATTCTAGCAATTATTTTGAACTAAAACACTCTGTTAAATGATATGAAAATATCATTGAAGAAGAAGATAACACTTATAATCTAAATGAAAATATGAAAGAAAACAAGACACAGAAAAATAGAAAAAGACAATGGTCGCAACTGGGACTCGAACCCAGAACTCTCGTCTAACCGGGACGTGCGCGTTAACCAATTTCGCTCTTGTCACCTTCTGTCAAACCGTCATATTTGTCAATCTCACATTTCAAATATTTTAGAATCAACAATATTATCTTCAGCTAGTTCTTTTAAGAAATTGGTTATCGCGCACGTCCCGGTTAGACGAGAGTTCTGGGTTCGAGTCCCAGTTGCGACCATTGTCTTTTTCTATTTTTCTGTGTCTTGTTTTCTTTCAAATTTTCATTTAGATTAAAAGTGTTATCTTCTTCTTCTATTACATATTACGTTGATGGGAATAACCTTCAAAAGTTATAAAAAGAGAGTTTTTCTTATAAAAAAATTGATATGAAAATGTTCAAATTGTCAGACAGAAGAATTTTCACTGACATGGTATTTTTATATAAAATTCTAAATGATTTAATTGATAGTCCGGTATTGATTGAACTGATAAGCTTCCGGATATCACAACGTAATACCAGAAGTCAGGATTTATTTCAGTGCAGAAATTCTGGGACTAACTACCATATGTATTTCTATTTGCCTGAGGCAATTCAATTATGAACAATAAATACTATATATTTCTTACTAATCATTTGTAAAAGCCACCAAATATGGGCTTTAATAAATAAATAAATTAATAAAAACATACGATAAACTTCAATTCAAATCGTTAGTAAATATTTACCTTTTAAACAGATGTCACTACATCAGCTTAAACGAATATTTCACATGAATTTATTTCTTTTTTTTTTTTTTTAATCTTTATTTTTTCCCATTATTATAAACATTTCAAAATACACATATAAGAAACAAATAAATCAAAACTTAGGAATAATTAAATCTACGTAAAGTAAAAAGTAGGTGATGGGAACCCACAAAGGCACTGCCTGTGCGTGGGTAATATAAACAAAAATGCATACATCAGTAAGTACAATTAACAATAGTTATAAGTTATAAAAAAGTTATATGAGTTAGAATTAAAATGAAAAGTGATGTATTAAGGTTAACATAGAATTTATAGCAAAAGTGTTTTAACATCTGCACCATAAAGCCATAATTTTAATTCTTTTATGTAGAGTGATATTTTATCTGTCGTTTGAATGTGTTTTGGTAGAAGATTAAATGTCCGAGGACCAATAAAGCTGCTATGTGTTTGCATTAATTTGGTATTGATTTGAGGGGTGTAAAAGATATTATTAGTCCTTTTGCTAATTCTGTTTTCATTTTTTTCGAAACAATTTTTGTTTTTAAATACATATTTCATTGTCTGCAATATAAATAATTTACGGATGTTGAATATTTTAGTATCTTTGAAAAGTAACTCAGTCGAGAATGTTTTAGTTCTATTGTACATAACTTTAATAATGCGCTTTTGAGTGTTTTGTAAAGGCTTAATAAAAGCATCAAGCGCACCACCCCATCCTATAATGCCGTACATTATTGAAGATTGCACCAGTGAAAAATATATCATTCTCAATTTGTCAAGATTAAGTACTTCCTTAAGTCTATAAAATGTATATGTAAGGTATCTTAATTTCGAGATGATTTTAACAATTTGTGTTTTCCAAGTTAGATGTGTATCAAAAGATACTCCTAAATATTTGATACTTTCTACTTTAACAAGTTCATTGCACAGTGTACATGTATCTTGATTGCAACTTGTATTGTGGATTCTAATTTTAAGGTTATCATGAGGTTTATTTTTATTGCTTTTATAAAATGTTAAATAAAATGTTTTGCTGTAGTTTAAAATGAGTTTGTTACATTTTAGCCACGTTGAAACAAGTGCAATACATTCTTTTGCCTTAGAAAAATGCCTCTGCCTCTTCATCTTCTTCTATTTGTAAATTCAGCCAATGTAATATTTATTATAATGTAAGCCGTAGCCGTAGGAAATAGGAGCCACACCGTTTGTACTTTCTGTTTATTTTTAATTAAAAATGTTTTTTGAATTTTGAAACGTTTCTAAAACTTTGTGAAATAAACGATTTTGCGGTTTTATGCTAAACAATTTCCAGATGGTAATATCAAAAACAGCTCAGATTTGTTGAACATAATTATGTAGGAAACGATAAAATAGGTAGCACATGTCTGTTACGAATTTGAACTAAATTAACACAATAATAGCTGAAAAGGTTTTAACCTTGTTTTCTGATAAACTTTGGCGTGGAACCGCAATATAATAGTTATTTGTAAATAAATATATACATTAGTTTGTCATTAAGCGTTTTTAATTTTTTTATACGAATACCTCACAAGAGTTTTAGCTGCTCCCGTCTGGAGCTGGAGTGAGACTATGGCACCCCCAATTAGGGTGTGTTGCGAGGCTGGAGGTAGTGGGGTGGGGAATGAGATGGCGAAAAGAAAGGTGTGGAAGTACCTGTCTATTCAGATCTGATGATTTCAACTAAAGTTACATTTCTGAATGGTGATCTTACACCAGGACGATACTGAGAGTACCTTCCACTCTGCAACGTGCCGCAAATATATTATATATTATTTTTAAATGAATTTTATGTGAAGTAACGCAAATAAATCAAATAAAATTTATTTGTTCACGGCGGGATTCGATCCCGTGACCTTCGGATTGCGAGTTGAGAACCTTACCTCTCGTAGACAGAGGCGTCGCCGTGGGTGGCTTCATTTTTTAAACAAATCTACAGCTTTCTTTCAAGATCGATGACTTTTTTCACTCACCAAGAGAAAGGTATCACTGTCAACACGAGATTTTGCAAACCTACCCCATCTCATTTACTCATCCCTTAAAGTAGAATTTTCTTACTTCTTGATGAAATTTTAGACACTTGACATTCAAGATAAGGAAAAAATTAGTGACTTCATTAAATTTCTAAAAACCACCCTCATCTCGTTTTCCAACCACTTTAAGTACATAAAATAAAGCCCGGGCGACGCCGGGAACTTAAAGTAGTTTTAGGTTGACCACTCAGCTTCGCTCATAAAACTATTTAAATATTAAATTGCGGAAAAATATGAAACAAAGAATTTCGCATCTTGTCTAAATTTACGCGTAGAAAAATATTTTTGTAAAGTTCACGACGCGAGAGTTCACAGTTCGAGACTTGCCTGCGACACGCAAACAAATTTTCTGCTCTCGCAGTTTCAGGTTTTATAATACAATAAGCTGGCACTGTCAGTGTCTGGTGTCTGGTGAAGCGGAAAATCTGTTTTATTTGCACGGAAACAGCACGGTAATAAAATGCCGAGTTTTCTGCATTGAAATCTGAAATGAAATGAAGATAGTTTTTTTGAAATGTGTGACTATAATCCGCGCTACGTTATGAGAGTATAAAATTGTTACGACATAAAAATGGTTAAAAAGAAGCTTGCTTTCATTTTCCTTCATAAAAAAAATATTTAATTACTAGCGCAGACCGGTAAAAAATCAAAGGATTTTATAAATATAATAGTTTTAAAGCTGAAAGCATTCATAAAATATTTGCCTCAGGATAATTGCCTTTCAAAAACAAATATTGTCAAAGCACCTACCCATTCTATAATAATTATCACCAGAAAATTATTATAATTCTATATTTGAAATTTGTGTTTGTTTTGTTGAAATTTATTAAGATTTTGTGGGACTATTTTTTCATGAAATAAACTTTTTTTTTTTAAGTTTAACGCACAAGAGTGCCAACTACTCCCGTCTAGAGTCAGTGAGACTATGGCAGCCCCAATCGGGATATGTTGTGAGGCTGAAGGTAGTGGTGATGGGAAGGAGATAGGGAAGAAGAAGGTGGGGAAGTACCTGGCTACTCAGATCTGGTCACCAAACACGGCTAAAGCCATTTCAAGCAACGTTTCAATTCTGAATGGCAGTCTTACACCTGGGCGATACTGATAGTATCTTCCACTCTGGAACGTGCCGCAAACGTACTATTTATTATTTTAATTGAATTAATTGTGAAATAACACAAATTAATCAAATAAAATTTATTTGCGCACGCCGGGTTCGAACCGGCGACCTTCGGATTGTGAATCGAGAGTCTTACCTCGGGACCACGGAGGCCGTCAAACTGTCTACATTTTCTATAAAGCATTATTTACTACATAACTAGATTTATTAATACATTATTCTGTGATTTTTCAAAGGTCTGCGCTAGTCATTCATAATTATTCAGTGAGTTGGGTTTGTTAATCGCCCAGATGCATTTAAGATCTAGACAGGTCATTATTAGAAGAGAATTGAAATAGATCTGAGAACTGAGACAAGATGGGTCGTTGGTTCAGGAAACCCAAAGTTTGGATTACCGCATTAACGGTGTGTGCAAATAATAACAGAGACAAATTAATATTCAATGCGACGACGCAAGTTGCTAGCTAGTAGAGATTTAAAGACTTCACAGAGGGGTACTTACCTAAAAAGATGAATTATAATCTGTTGTTATGCATTAAAAAAATACTTGTAAAAATTAGTTTATGCCGGTTTATCAAGATTTAACTCGATATATCATGTATTTATATGAAAATATTTGCATTTTTTTCTGCCAAAGGTACGTAAATATATTTTAAGGAAGCTTGGCAGTGTAATATTATTATAATTACTATTTTATTCGCTCCACACAGAGGCCCCAGGAATTGGTTATCTTTGGGGATGAAGTTTGGAGGCTATTTTAAGAACATGGAGAAGAGGAGATTCTGGGAAGGAATAATAGTATGAGATCTGGGTAGATATGGGGGGTAGTGTATTGAGGAGTGACAAAAATGTGTCAATCAGACATCACAGTTTTATTCATTAAATCTTAAGACTGGAATAATGTTATTTAATGGGTTTTTTTACATATCGAATACAAAATTCACAACGTACAGTGTAATTGGCACGGGACAGCTTAAAAACAATACAATCACCATAAAAATACACAAATGAATAAACAAAAACGTTTGCAATTGCCTTAAGAAAGAACAGACCACATAAAATGTCTAGGAATCATAACTGAAAATAATCTCAGATGGACAAATCAAATCACACAAATCAAATTTAAACTCCTCAAAACAATATACATTTTTCTAAACATACGAAGCGTATACGAACTAAAATAAAGGAAAATTATATATTTTGCATTCCAATCCATAGTCAAATACGGAATCATTGCTTGGGGAGGAGCAACAAACTCATCTATCAGTCTTATGGAAATCGCACAGAAAACCATATTTAAGATAATAAAATGTTTACCGACTGACGCAGACTAAATATTAAACATGTTTGGCAACTGCACACAAAAAAACTACATTTTTATCAAAAAACTTATTTCAACAATCGCAGACTATAAATTAATAATTCAGTTAGACAAGCGTACAAATAAAACATAGAAACTCCGACGGTAAACATATGCTTGGGGTAAAGACACCACAAATACCAGGAAATAAAAGCATTATTTCACTCGATACAAAAAAAAATAGAGAAACACAAAACATTTCAGATAAAAAATTAAAAGAAGGCTTAAAGAACAACAAAGGCAATATAACATAAATTTTTCAACCTAAATTAATAAAACATGCATACGTAATAAACAATACCAATACAGTACACACTTCATTGTATATAACCGTACCGCGTAATATTTGCTGATTTTTCATTTCATTACCGCCTTTGTTATTTTATTTCATGTCAGTTTTATTTTATTTTATTTATTTGATATTTATTGAATTTTATTGAATTGTAAAATAAAAGCCTCCGCACGGGTAGATAGATACATATGGTATTATTGAAACTGCCCAAAAGCTGTCTTATTGAAAATAATCGCAAAATTATTCTGCTAAAACCTACCCTTCTATTTGTATCTTTGTAATATGCTACGTATTTATTTAATCAGCCGACGAGGAGTCATCTAGTATATTTAAGTGGCTTCCTGTATTTAATTTGCTGGCTGTGAACGTTTTCCGAGAAGTGTTCTTATTTTTTCATTATCCTCTACTCTCAATTTAATAATTTGAGCTGTTTCTGTGTGAACCATCCTTTACCCGATGATGTAATGAGGTAATAGTAGCTTTAGTAGCGCCGGTTATCTCTCCCCGGTTCTCTGCGCTCTGAAGTGGCTGTTTGTAGTGTAAATGCGCCCTTAAGATAAGTTTCCCGGCCAGGGGCAGGGGCTTGACGCGAGGGCTAATTGTATATCCCCAACCAACATGTACATGGACGAATATTTCTGGACTTCTCTGCACTTCTGTGACGTCATGTTTAATTAATATTTATAACCTTTCCTAGGATTCCATTCCTCTGAAAGAGTAATGAAATTACGCTTGTGAAATTAATGAGAAGTGTTTGTTTTATGTACTTGGTAGATAATATTAATAGATGTGGTGTAATAAAAGGTTTGTTGTTATTAGTTATCCCGCCTTTGCGAGAAAGTAGGTTTCAGCTTTTTACAACTCATTTTCATTGATGAAATGTTCTTGTTTGTTTCAAAATTAATCATGTTATCAATGAAAACATTTATTTTTGATTGATTAGTACATTAGCAATATTTTTTTAAAAACATTATTTTTTGTAATGCATGCCTTACTGGGTGTTTAATTTACTTTTTACAATTTTGTAAGTTAAAATAAGTGCCTACATAAATAAACCTTATATTGAAATTAAAAAAATTGAGATTAAATGAAATTACAATTAATAATTTGAAATTAAACTAAATTAATATAATGTAGTTTAATATAATTGAAATTAAATAAAATTGGATGAAATCGAAGAAATTTGAATGAAATTGAATAAAATTGCATGAAATTAAAGAAGTTGAAATGAAAAAACAAAATTGAATAACTTCTTCAGTAATCGCAAATTCGCATTTGTGGCGTAGAATTGCGATCTAAGAAGAAATTTAAAAATAAATTTAAGACGTCGATTGTGTTTATTGATAGTGGTGAATTCAAAGTTATTTATTTCCATTAAATTAAATTAAAACAAGTGAAAATAAATGATACATAAAGAAATAAAAATAAAAATGCACAGTTATTGTGGTTATCCTTCTTCGGCCAGCGGATATTGGTAACGCTCTACAAAACGTTGGCAATAGCAGGAAGCATACAGCAACACGGCATAGTAACCTAAAAATTAATCACGATAATGCTTTTGAATAGTGCATTTGTGTGTGTACGAGTATGTTCACTTTACCTCCTTTAATTCCCCACCTGTCCGAAGTGAGAATAAACCACAGTTATGTCCGAAACTACTATTACATACAAATAAATTTAATTGAAATACGTAGGTAAGGGGTCACCAACCTCATTAGAAGAGCGAGGTACACGGCCACCAAACGACCATCAAATGTCATGTTGGCGATGCGTTTTCTCTATTTTCGTGCTTGTACTAGGATTGTACCAAAATACCCTTAATAGATATTGAAAATAATAGCTAAGTAGATGATGTCAACATCCAACGTTATTCATGAAAATTTACGTCATCAATTTTGGATTTCTTTGATAATATTAAAATAATAATAATAATTCTTTATTCCAAGATATAGGGAGGATAGTGCGCTCACACACGCCCCATTGAGTTATACATATTTATATATTTACACAGTAGAAAAACAAGAACACAAAGAGAAAAGTAAAAAAAAAATAATAACAAATATGAATAATCCATTGTTATGCAGGGCGTGGTCTTGAGTGTCTCACTCAGGAGTGGCGCTTGGTGCGGGAAGACTGCGGTCACCATCGTGTTGTCGGAAGCCGCATCCTTGCTCCAGTGACCCGGTGTCTCATCAGGCTGGCAAATCCAATACGAGAACGAATAATATTCAACATAACACCTAGCCATCATACATTATCATCAGATATGATTTGAGATTTCAGTGGCAAACGTATTATCGTGATTACTTTTTGGGATGTTATGCCGTGTTTTACTTCCTCATTCGTTAAACAACCTTTTTGATATTACGACGCTGTCCAAAAGACGGAATACTACCGCAAAAAATAATTTTATAATAAGTTTTAGTAGTCTTTTTTCGACTCTACTACTGAAATGATGGCATTTTGTTTACTTAATATTTGGCTCTTCTCATTGAAGTCTGTTTACCCTGACCTAGTGTAAGGAAAAAAAAACTGATAATTTTTAAAATTTTTATTTATTTACTAGCTTTTACCCACGGCTTCGCTCGCATGGTATTTGGGGGACATTACTGTAGCAATCAGCAATACATAGTGTCCTTTCCCGTGCGTCCTCGTTCCCTTCCACCTTTCCCGCCTTCCCCTCCCTCTTCTCTACCCTCTCCGCGAACCCCACCTTCACCTTTCCTCCCTACCGCTAAACTAAACGAGATACACACGTTTTCATCCATACAAATTTCATAACGCCAGAGCTTACCATTATATACCACCTATGTTACTCGCTGATAATGTAGCTTACTATTGTTGAAAAATTTTTTAAAGTCGGATTAGTGGTTTAGGCGTGAAAGCGTAACAAAGAAACACACATACATAATATTGATTTAGATATGACGTCTCACAAGAGCGCTCCCGTCAGTTCCGATGTAAAGACAGGGGAATTATGTCACCACCCGGTTTTTTAGATGAAATGTCGTTATTGTCACGAAAAATAATAAAGAATTGATTGCGAACAAAATAGTAATAAACCACGTTCCATAAAAACCAGGCTAAGATATTGTTCCATTGTTGGAAAATATTTTCCGCTCGCCTCAATTTTGTACGATTCTTATTGAGTGCCCACAATAGTGATTCGGAAAAGAAATAAATAATATTATACAGTTCGATTCTCCCTGCGATGCGATTCGACGCGCGACGCCGGACTACTATTTGTATGCAACGTTGCGGCGTCGGAGGAAATATTAATATACAACAAAGGAGTGACGTGTCTCTTTCCTTTGAAATGCAAATGCATAAAAATTTTGATATTGGAATTGTTTTCAATGGTTTCAAATTATTGATTTATTTTATAACTAGCGCAAACCCATGAAAAATCTCGGGATTTTATAATTACAGGATATCTGAAAGTATTAGTAATCTTACGAGTGTGCTTTAGACTACACGACTGAAGTAAAACTTCTCTCTCTTGCTCCCACAGTGTGATACAGGCAATAGGCCTGCACTGTGTCTTAGATATTCGAAACGTAACTGGCTATGAGAGAAAGAGAGAAATAAAATGTGTGCTCGCACCTCTCTCTATTGCCCCTACAATAATATACGAAACTCTATCTCTTTCTTTCTTCACTAACTTACATATCACTCTCAACTTCCGTTCCCGACACTTTTCGTAACGCTATCGTCACGCACTCACTAGATTACTCCCCAAGTCAAGCGTGCGTAAAGAAGTTTTACTTCAAAAATGCTAAAGAAGCAAAAACTTCTTTTGCACCGTTGTGATTTCAAACTCGATGAAACAAAAGAACGGCACTAAAAAGAGACAAACACGTACATCTGTAGGATTTAGCCTGCGAGAGGATGAAATACTTTTTGTGCGAATAATCGGTCTACTCTTTGTGCAGTGCTTCGTAGCCTCCCCACTCTTGCCTACTTTGATTTTCTGAAAGTTTCACTTCTATCGTGTGTGAATTGCACAAATATTTTTTTTAAATTATCTCCAAACACGGGGCTTTGAGGCCCCTCGGGGCCTATGTAATCTTTGGGGATGCTTTGTGAGGGGTCTTTTTAGGAGAAAAAATTTTTTGAAGGAAAATATATGAAGGGTGGATAGGAATCTGGTGGTCAGTAGTGACGGACAAATGGATCAATCCCTCTCACTGCGGTAAGGCAATGTTTCGAGAGAGTTCTGCTAGAGAGATTTAAATGTCTCCCTAAAGCAGTCTCTCCCCATCCGGCCTACCACGCGCCTTTCAAAAGAAGAACTGACCTTCCGAATGTTAGTAAAATTTTTTTTTAATTCTAGACCACCGCTCTCCTTAGACTTATCTGTGCTTAGAAGCCTAATTGAATATAATTCTAGACCACCGCTCTCCTTAGACGTATCTGTGCTTAGAAGTCTAATTGAATATAATTCTAGACCACCGCTCTCCTTAGACGTATCTGTGCTTAGAAGCCTAATTGAATATAATTCGGTAAATTGATCTCTATCTCACTAAATTCACATTATTAACATTGAGCGAAAACTAAAAAAATGCCTGCGTTTTAAAAATTCAAATAATATATCTTACTAGAAGACTTAAAGTATAATTTCTTATTAAATATTCTAAATATATAAACATTACAAGACAGACGTTAAATAAACGATTTAATCATTTTGTTCAAAATTCTAAACCCTAAATTCGACTGTTGCGAGCTCCTGCAACTCATACTTTTACGAGTTCCCACATAAAATACACTATTCTAGCGCAGCATTCATAAGCGTCACTAAGTTATCCACTCTCCGATACAACGATTTCACACTATGAGAAATCAAAAGTGATGTTGACATATTTAATACCAACTTGGCGAGTTTTGTGGATGATGTAAAAATTTATTTCAACAATATTCCTAATTACATCTTTTTTTGTAAACTTAGCTAATCGGTGTATTTTTCAGTTTTTGTCTCTTGTATTTTTATGACTTGTGTTTTTTTTTTTATCTAACGTAATTAAATTTTTAACCAATATGTAAAAGCCCTCTGTGCGTTAAATAAATAAAAAATAAAAATAAATCTAGTTCCAATTGAGAAAATAAAAACTTTATGAAGCTAAAATGATTAAACGCATAACGTAGGAATTCAATTTAAAATCACGCACCCATACACTGAGAACTGAAATCACTATGTTTAATTCATTCCAGGCCAAGAAAAGAATTATACCATCGACTCGTTTCCTGGATTCATCCATTCGATTTAAAATATTCTATTATAATTCGTATCTACCGCCATTGTTATCTACCGACATAATATTAAATTCAAACGTCATTAAAAAAAAAACAACTTATTTCCATCCTTTCCTTTAAAAGCCTCCTGTATGCAATTAATGTACAAAAAAGAAACATTTCGATTCTGAATGGTCGATTTTCACCATAGTGACAGCAAAAGTGTAAACCAATCTGGAATTTGCAGCAAATAGACCATATTTTTAGTAAATAATTCTTGAAATAACACTAATTATTCAAATAAAACGTATTTTCGTTATTCGTTTTTGGGGTGTTATATCGTGTTGCTCCTTCTTTAGCCAACGTTTCGGACAGCGTTACAGTGTCCATCATCAGGGCAGATGTGTAATTGTTAGTGGTGAAATGTGTGCTTATGTACTTGGAAGCGATACCACGTTGCCAGTTCCACTCCACTACGAGCTGGTATTACAGTATACTTAAAAAAAAAATTTTTTTTTTTAAAGGTGCCGGTAACCCGGGCGTTTATTAATATGAAGAGTTATTTACATTTACATATATGTGCGCTACCCGACTCACTAGACAATATCTGTTCTGAGCCGGGTAGCAGTATCTATAATTACATATATCAGTAAAGATAAAAGCAAAAAAAATACAAAAGATAATAAATAAAAATACAAAGTACAAAAGAAAAACTTAAATAATAATAATACAAAGTACAAAAGAAAAACATAAATAAAAATACAAAAGATAAACTACATATAATAATCTAAATATATAAAAAAAAAAAAAATGGTTGTATATTTCAGTTGCCTCCGTAATTAGGCGTGCTCCAATATGAACTGGTTCCAAAAGATGTTGGCTAAAGAAGGAGGTAGCGCAACACGGCATAACACCCCAAAAACAAATAACGAAAATACTTTTGGACGTGAAAATTTAAAAACGTATCCAAATAAAACGCACATTAGGATTCCGCCATTTGAACCGGGTTACCTCCGGATTCGTAGTCAAGGATCGTGTCCACCCGACTATCGGGACTGTTAACGTTTGAAAACGTTGAATGTAATATATCATGACAAAATATTGGTGCAAAATGTTATTTCGAATTGATTACAACGTTTCACGAGGCCAATAGTATAGAAAGCTGTATCGGTGTACTGCGCACGGTGTAGGCTTTATGTTCAGTAGGTACGAGTAAGTATTGAACAGGGCAGAATGTGTATACATAGGTACAAAGGGCCTCTAGTGATAAATAGTTGGCCGCGGGCGGGGATGGCGGTTTGCTATAATATCAGGTTTGACCAACATTTCAACGTGTGGGCGGCTTTAAAAAATATATTTGTAGAATCGGAAGGTAGACTAATTACTTGATAATGATACCTACAAAATTAAAATAACTTGAAACAAAATAAAACATAATTCGATAAATTTCTGATATTAAAATTATTGATCGCGTTATCTCCACGGCTACAAAGATAGTCATAATTTAGTGAGGTAGAAAAAGGCTTCAAGGATTTGAGCACCTTCCTATTTAATGTTAAGATCATAATTTGAAAAATAATGTATGTGGTAGAAAAAATACCGCTTTTATATTTTTCTTCTAAGATTTTTTTCTTCTGTATGATAGTGAAACCTGACGTCAGAATACATAGATAAACAAGCAATGTATAAGTGGTATCGTAAAGTTCTACATTATTATTTTGATCATCCTGAAATATTAAAAAACATTTTGAAAATTTTGCTGAATTCCGAAAAATGCCGTCGATTTTAATCAGAAGTTAAGTCAATTCTTCAAACCGTAGGCATTTAGCTCAGAATAAAGAATAAAAATTTAATCACGAGACCTTTAGTCTTTTCTAAAATGGAAGTTATCAACACAACTCATTCCCCTCATTGTTGACAACTGGGCGAATCGCACCCCACTTCCTTCGCTACTGTAAATAGACGAATTCTCGAAATATTCTTGACTCGGAGTTGAAGCTGGATTGATTGATTATTTTACATAACCCACAATTGATCGGGTCTAGAGTTCCCTCTTTCATTGGGTACTTTTATACATGGAAAAAATGCCATGGAGTAAAGAAGAAAGATCGACTCGCCCGCCAACCGGGCGCCCATCGTATTCGAATACCCGTCACCCAATTTTCGATCGGGTACTTTTAATTGTAGTTAGGTAGTAAGAAAATGGTAACCTATTTCATATTTCAGATAGAGAATGAGATTCCAGATGCCCGGTCGACCAAATTCACATATTTTTGGTCGCTCGCTACACCAGCACCCATCACGGTTGTGGAAGACCGATTTTTTTTTTAATGTAACTCGATCGCTCATTAGTGGTTTGTGATCGGGTTACAATAATCAAGTAACATACATTTTTACGATCGACCCAGCACAACTACGAGAGAAATCCGGCGGAATTTTCCACAAATTAAATCAAATGAAATTCAAATTGAATATATGAAAAATAATAATAAATAATGAATGAAAAATAATAACAAAATTATGAATACAAATTGGTAGGTATTCTTTTCAACCCACATTAATAAATAAATTCTATAAATCATAATGTTATGCTAGTGACCGAACAGTTAACAATCATGCGCTGAGGAGTTTTTGAAGCATTGTAACATGTCGATATTCAAATAGATAGTGGTTTATCATTCCAGTTTTAACGAGAATAATAAAGTTGTATCAACCCTCAAATAAAGCAGTTTTATGTCTGGGGATAGCAAGTAAATGATCTTATTTTTTTTTAATTTCACAAAATTTTTGTACCAATAATAAAAAGATTGACATACCCTGGAATGATAGGCTGCAGGCGATATAGAAATACTTGGCGGGCTTTATTTAGTACTACTGCCCTACACTAGAGGCTACGTAAAGGGAACCAGAGGTACATAAAATATGATAATTTGAATACGCTCAATTTGCCCATAATTCTGTAAACACAAATCATCAAACGAAATTCCATCATTTAAATATACGTAATACCAGTATGACGAGCGCAAAACTCCATGTTCTAAATTATATAATGTTTATCATTTCAGTTTTCAATTAAAATTGTACAACTGGAGTATTTTAGTAACACAAAACACATAATCAAATAACTAGCGCGGACCCGTGAAAAATCAAGAGTTCTTATTATTGAAGAATTTGTGAAACAGAAGGTATTTATAAAATATTTGCGAGTACCCGACATGTGTTGCAATGCCACCTAATGAAAGAAAGTATTTGTGTTTTAATTTTGTTTACTGAATTTATTTTTACAAATTAAATTTTCCTGTCTGGTGCGTACAACAATAGATACGTACAAGCTATAAGATATAGTGCGTACAAGCTTAGATTTTGTAAATTTGCCCCTTGCTGTTCCCCACCCTTACTATGCCTCCTTTGCAGTCCCTCCCTCTGCCCCCCACCCCTCCCCTGGATGTCCTTTCCCATGCGTCTCCGTTCCCGCCCCAGTTCTCCTCTCGCGTCCCCTTCTCGCGTACTCCTTCCACCTTCTCCAATCCCGTAAATGCCCCACTCCCGCGTTCCCCTCTCGCCTTCCTTATTTCTTTCCTGCCGCTAATGCATATTTTTTCGCATGCCACGAATTGTAATTTTTTTGTTCAAATTTCATAACGCAAGAGGACACCATTATACGTAGAAACCTTCACGGGAGTACGCACAACAAATCACCAAAGTTTCACCGCAATCGAACGAATGGCGTGGGATATAATTTCGTAACGCCAGATCAAACCATTAATTATAGGACCTTTGTAGGCAGACATTACATAAAAATAAATAAATATTTGCCTACGGCTCATTGCCTTTTAGCAAGTTTATTTTAGACCCACTAAACTAGTTAATTATAGCACGATCCCAATTAATTTATATTTGCTAGCAATGTTTTTAAAAAAAAGTCCGTACGACCCACTTTTAAGTGGATAGTGAACGTGCATTAATGAAAACATGAATATTTATTCAATTTAAAAAAGAGGACACCAACGAGTAGTATCTTGCATATTCATTTCAAAAATGCTTTCAACGCGCACCTTCCTCTAGTATTTTTATGACCGTATTTACCCATAAAGGTCATGTGAATATAATATTTTGAGGACTTAAAACTGAATAAAAATGATTTCGCTGGAAATTATACGAAGGGTGGTAATAAAAAATCGTTTGTGCTGACGTGTTGGTTGAAATCTAAGGCATATAGATCTTCGTTCAGTGGCAGCCAAAGCTCTTTACATAATGATATAGGGATTGGGAAATACCCTTCAACCACTTGAGGAAGAATTATTAGCCCTGATGCATCGCATTCCTGATCTTTTCCTTTCGGTATACAGAGTCGTATCTGAATTACTTTAAGCAGTGATTCCTGATATTTTTTTAAATTAAAAGAATGTGATTGAAATCAAGGAATTCGGTGTCCATATTTAAATTAATCCATATTTTTAACTCCAAATATCCTGAGGTATCACAGGTAATTCAGTTAGGTATGTCTCTTAAGACGACTATATACCCTAAAATATATTCAGAATCTTAACGACGTAAGTAAACAAACTGTGTATACAAATTGCGACTCGCGACCCGTGTGTTGGACGGACCTACTGTCGAATTTGCCCTATCAAAAAAGAAGAAGAAGAAGTTAAATAATGTGGGAATCTTAACGACATAAGTGAAGAAAGCGTGTAAACAAATATATGCCCGCGGCACGACGTATTAGACGAACGTACGGTCGAATTCGCCGTAGCGGGCCTGGAGATTCGACCTTTCTGCCGCGTTCATTTTAATTAATTCTGAAAAACGTATTAAGTACAAATATTTAAGATATTTTTAAATGAATATCTCTCGAAGTATGATTTTAGGTTTTCACGACAGAAGTATTTTTGTTATTTATTTTTGGGGTGTTATGCCGTGTTGCGCTACCTCCTTTTTTAGCCAACGTTTTGGACAGCGTTACAGTGTCCATCATCAGGGCAGATGAGCTATTGACAGATTAGCTCATCTGCCCTGACGATGGACACTGTAACTCTATCCGAAACGTTGGCTAAAGAAGGAGGTAGCGCAACACGGCGCAACACCCCAAAAATAAATAACAAAAAACCTCTCGAAGTTATTAATTCATTGTCTAGAAAAATATAATCTGGTGCTTACCGCTAACTTTATAGTTGCAAAACTGGTTTAAAGTTTTAAAATAGTTGTACATAAAATATATTAATAGTAAGGTATTGTTTTAATTAATTTTAAATATAAAGAACTTACATCCTCAGGTACCGGTTGAAGTAAAAAAGTTACTATTGTTACGAAACCGCTGGAAATGATTAAAATGTGAGTTTTGAGCAAACTTAAATTATTAGGGTTGTGAACCGCCACAATATTTAAAGTATTTTTAACTATGTAGAATTGAATTGAATTGAAATCAGTTGACTTGGATTAAAATGGTAATAATGAAAAAAGAGACATCTCACCAAGCAACATTTTTTCTTACTGTGAAGATAATAGGAGATTTTTGAAACATATCGATAGATTATTTGTAACCCGGGTACGTTTCTTTCTCTAAAAAAAAAACATTTTGAAAAGTTTTGTTTTGAAAAGATACATAAAACAAACAGGTTTAACTGGATTCGATTAGGATAACTTTTAATTATTTTATATTACGTTTCAAAAGTGTTCTTATTTATTATGGAACCGTTAAAATAACAATTTATAATAATGTATACAAAATTATTTTATGAAATCGAAAATACGCGCGAAGTCGGATCGTAGTGCGCGCCGTACTGACCGATCGACTAAAACTTGTAAAAAATAGTTTGCAAATTAACGTTTGTGTCATATTAAAATGTTGACCGTATTTTACACATTGTGTGATATGTATTCTAAGAAAGACTCATTGTATTAGTGTCGAAAAAGGCCGTGCTTTTCGTTAAAATTCACAAATCAATCAGTGCCATCTTTTGGTATCTCTGTTTATTTATGTCAATTGGTATATATTTACTAACCAAATGGAAATCATATTGCATAAATAAAGCAATCATATTGTGTTAGCTTTCTTTCACTTTGCGGGGTCAAAAAATATAGTTTTTAAAATAATACCCATTTATTGGATTGCAATATAATAATACATAGCAAGAAATCACAACCATCATCAGCTAAACTCAGCTGCTTTGCCATTCTTAGCAAATGACTACGTAAATGATAAGGTGGTTAATTAATTCGCTGATTTTTCCTAACCTAAACTGATCAAAAAATCTGTGCATGCCACTGCTCTGTAATGTCGGTTGGTTATAGGTCGGTGGGGTAATTGTGTTGTAAAAGCGTTTTTGTTGTTGTTGTATTTGTATAAGAAATGTGCTAGCATAAATTTTAGATGTGATAATAATTAGTTTAACTTGGTATAATGTGTAAAATATAAAATGGTTATAAAATCAGAGAACAACATTTCGGTAATGCAAAACGTTATCCCTTCAATTCCAGATGTTCTTCAATTTTCATGTTTGTAATATTTTGCAGATCATTCGGAAAACATTAATAATCCACGGATAGCGCATGATTCTGCCCATTCTTCTTCAGGACATATAATCAATTTTACTTAATTTATTAATGCTACTGACATAGGGGAGTACCCCTTCCACACAAAACGATATCTATTATTCCATACAAATATTCAAAGGGAAGAAACGTACTCCCTGTATATCGTAGTGACCACCTGCGCCGAGGCTTATATCCGTGTGTTTGTTTGTTTTATTATTCGTTCCGTTTTTTCGATTATTCCCAGACAATCGAACAAATAACCCTCGTTTTTGGTCCGAGCGTTTGACACATTTGGTCCAGTCGATAAATCCTCCCCAGTGCATATTATGTACACTGTTCTCGTTTTACCGGAATAAACTGAACAGAAAAAAATCATTTTCAGAATCGTTTATCTGTAACCTGTGATATTTGTACGTTTTAGCTGGAGAAATAATCCATTTCGTAGGAACCAATCACAATTTTATTTGAAATCAAAACAACACATTTTGAAACACACCTACAACATTGCTATAGCCTTTGTTAAGATAAATATTTATCATGACAACACATAATTGTTATTGATGTTCAATATCTATCATCCTGGGACAGACGTTGGAGATACATAAATAATAGTTTATCAATAAGTAATAGATAGTTTATCAATAAGTGAAAGATATTTCAAAAAATAAATATGAAATAAAATAGACAAAAACAAGGATTATAACGTAGTTACAATCAAAGAAATTATATGAGTAGGTGGGTTATAGCTATAGGTTAGGTCGCTTATAATCATACAGTGACATCGATTCTCTCATGGAAACTCAATGGCCGTATTCTACCGAAAATTATAGAGGTTATTATAGAGGTTTCTTTTCAAAAAACAGCTGGCAAGGAAACTTGTTTTGCCACAATTAAAACAGCCTACAATGAAAGGCTGCTACGAGAAAATAAAGGGTTCTCGGTCGAGACAAACCTCCATCACCTCGACCTGAAACATCAGATGATGAACTTGCTGTGACCGACGAGGCTGTGCAATTCAGAATTATTGGGATGTGAACGACCATATCAAGGAGGAATGCCCGTATCAAATAGATGAAATACTCTCCGTAAACAGATGCATGAATTCATTTTATTGTTTATTATTTTTTTCAGTTTCATTTCTCATGTTTTTCATGCTAATTCGTTTTTTTTAATTTATTTTTTCTGTGTTGTTATTTACTTTTAACGACCTACTATTTGTCTATTTTCTTTTGTTATTTCAAAATATGGAATGTATTGCATTGCACTACCCCTGCATACATTCTGGAATAAACTATTATTATTATTATATCAGCTCAAAAGACGCACGCGCTTTTCCTGTTGGTCACGCAAGAAGCCAATATGACGGGTTGCAGCAATACAAGTCTCTATTGTGGACTAAAATGCACCTAATTGAAAGCCAGCACGTTTTTATTGTTATATTTATGGTACTAGTTAGTATTTAATTTTTGTCTTTATTTACTTGCACAAATAAAAAATATGTATATTTATTCATTTTAATTTTTTTTAAATAAATAAAAATCTTTGCTAAATTTTATATTTTCATACAAGTTACCAAAGTTCATATAATTCTGAATTCAACTTTATATTAATGTTTAAGTAATACAAAATAGAACGTGTCCCTTGGGCGGGTCCTCGGCAATAGTACACCTACTAACTCACGTCAACAGTTAAAGGTTAACAGCAAACTGCATCGTCATATTCAAAATTAAATGTACTTAATGCAGTGTACGCACTTTAATGTATTTCCTGTTTTCAATCATCACTCGTTCTTAAATACCTTTCGTCACTGGATAATATTGCGTAAATGAAAAATTCATATAATTATCAGACTCATTAGCAAGTTAATTAAAATCAGAATACAGAGCGACGGTTGATTGTTTTGTTGGGGCCGCAGTTGTCTGGCCAGTGATCACATTTATGTCCACAAAGCTGTCAATAGACTGACAATATTATGTGCGGTTATTGGATTTCCGTTGATAAACAATCACGTGTTTTGCTTTACTTTGTGTTAGGGGTTGACAACATTTTTCGGAGTTCCGGAGAATAATTATATTATTTATACAAAATGTAATTTTGTATAAATAAAAAAGACCAACGAAGCAGTTTGCTGTAATAACACGATAAAATTTTTAACGTGATAAAAAATACGGAGTAAAATTGATATGAAAGTAGCCGAGAATTATTACTATAAAATATATTATAATTGTAGGTTTTCGGAGGTTATGGGTTCAAAATGTAAACATTGTCTCTACATATTATAAATTAAAGTCCTCCTCCTGTCTGTTTGCGATAAACTCAAAAACTACTAAACGGATTTTCATGCAGTTTTCACCAATAGATATCATTCGTGTGAAAGGCTTAGGTATATAATTTCTCAAGGTTATTAACTCAAAAACTACTAAACTGATTTTCACGCATTTTTCACCAATAGATAGGATTCATGTGGGGAAGGCTTAGGTGCATAATTTGTCAAGGTTATAAACTCAAAAACAACTAAACAGATTTTCATGCAGTTTTCAACAATAAATAGGATTCACGTGGAAGGCTTAGGGATATAATTTGTCAAGTTTATAAACTCAAAAACAACTAAACGGATTTTCATGCAGTTTTCTCCAATAGATATCATTCGTGTGAAAGGCTTAGGTATATAATTTGTCAAGGTTATAAACTCAAAAACTACTAAACTGAATTTCACGCATTTTTCACCAATGGATAGGATTCACGTGGAAGGCTTAGGTGTATTATTTTTCAAGGTTATAAACTCAAAAACTACTAAATGGATTTTCATACAGTTTTTACCAATAGATAGGATTCATGTTGAAGGCTTAGGTATATAATTCGTCAAGGTTTTGTGTAAATTGATTGAAATATATAAGAAATACTGTGAGCGGGCTGGCAAGCTGGCGGTGTGGATTTGATTTGCACGCAAAATGGCGTTGTGTTTCGTTAACTACAGCAACGCGTGACCGGGTCAACTAGTAAATAATATATTACATAGTCGTACATATTTTCAGTTCCTTCCTGGTAAAAGATCACCATTCGGGTCGAAACGTTGATTGAAATGGCTTTATCCGTTTTTGGTGACTTGATCTTCCCTATCTTATTCCCCTCTCTGTTACCTTCAGCTACAAACGTACCCCATTTAGGAATGCCACGGCTTGTTTCTCATAACTCCAGGAAGGATCATTTGGAACTTTTGTGATTGTGTGAAGTCTGAAAACTTTATTTACCATAAGGAATGTATTGCTGTCGTACTTCGTAGCCTTTTCTTGCCAATTCCCTTTGACAAAATATTTACCGTCGACTTCCATTTAGCAAAATAACAAAAACATTTTTAATCGTTGAAGACAATTTTGGCGACGCTCAAACAAAATTTTGAGACGGAAAAATAAGAAAAAAAAAATGCGAGGCTCTGCTCTAACCACTGAGCTTATTCGACCGTAACCCTTTCAATTAAACTTCGAATAAAGACTAAGAACTACTAAGAACATTTTCTTGACGGAAATTTTTTCGGCTGCTATCTTCAGGTATGGCTGCAAGATTCTCCACGAACCAAATTCAATCTAAAGAGTGTTTTGAATAAATTTATCCATTTTAATTTTAATGTGCAACATCTGTTGAAGTCCAGGATAAATTTTTTATTTTATTTTTGCAATTATTTAATGAGTAAAACTTCAAGGTAGCTCTGGCAACACAATAAAAAAATTAATCAAAAATATTTTGATTTTGGTTATCTTTTTGACCTCCGTAAATTTGGTTCATGATCTCAAATTTGTTTGATTTAAAAGTGATTTTCAAAATTGGAACTAATTAACCGAAGAATTCAGACAAGCGATAAAGTAACTGATTAAAATAAAATATTTTAATCGTCTTTTTCAGGACCGATTTGTCAAGAATTAAGACGATCCCGTGATTTTTATAAAAACGCTAAAACTCCTTCACAACCACAAGCTCTGACATACCTTATTATAACATAACTTTTTTTGTTAAAAATTATTTTCTGCAAGCAGCTAAGCAAAATATATTTTATTATCTATTATTTTAACTTTATGAGTAAATCCTCAAACTGTAATATTTAATTGAATGAAGACATTATGAGCGAAACTCAATCGAAAATCTGGAAACAGAAAAATCAGAAAAAGATATTGGCACCTCTGGGACTCGAACCCAGGACCTCCCTACTTTCCGGGTTGGGCGCTCTTATCTATACTAATATTATAAAGAGGAAGGATTTGATTGTTTGTTTGTTTGTTTGTTTGTTTGTTTGTTTGCATCGAATAGGCTCCGAAACTACTGAACCGATTTGAAAAATTCTTTCATTGTTGGGAAGCTACACTATTCCCGGGTAACATAGGCTATATTCTATTTTTAAAAAAATTAGGGATCTTTACTAAAACTACAATAATGTAACCCAAGGTATAAAAAAATTACCGAAAATATTCTTTAAATCACGTGCGCTGCAAAAACTATTGATGATAGAATAAAATAATGTACTACAACTTTGTAGAACACATTATTATCTACAAAAAATGTCGCGACAGCATATGTCTAACTATTATAGTTATGCCACAATAAGTGTTCTTTTATTTAAAAAATTTAATTGAAATGCCGCCGCTAGAAAAGACTCTTTATTTGTATCTTGATATTAATTCTTATCAATATAAATTATTTTATATTCGAGACTGCTTCAATGCCTTTATATAACTTTTTGAATTATTCAATTCGGACATCCCATTCAAAAGATATCACGAGTTTAAAAATGTAAGTATTATACAATGTTAGCGTCACTGGGGTACGGGCCGTACGGAAGGACACCAACAAACAATCAAATCTTTCCTATCTTATATATAAAAATCAAAAATTGTTTGTTCGTATTTTATACGCTGTCATACCGTTCATCCGATTGCGATGAAACTTTGGTGATTTGTTGTGCGTACGCCCGCAAAGGATATAGGCTATTTATAATGGTAAGTTCTGGCGTTATTGAATTTGTATTAATGAAAATGTGCGTATTTCATATATTTTAGTGGCAAGGAGGAAAGGCAGGGGGAGGAGAACGGGGGAGGTGGGGTACGTGGGTGGGACGACGAGGGATGGGAAGGCGGGGAAGGTAGAAGGGAAACGCGAAAGGGGAAGGGGACTCGGGAGGTGAACGGGGACGCACGGGAAAGGACATTCAAGGAGAATCAATTGATTTCTTTGCATTGCAACGCAAGCCGTGCTTTGTGCTTTGAGTTTTAGCTTTAAGCTTTGAAATTTAAGCTTTGAGCTTTGATTCTTGAGCTTTAAGCTTTGAACTTTATGCATTCAACGTTGAGCTTTACGTGTTGAGCTTTAAGCCTTGAACTTTAAGATTTGATATTGAATTTTGAGTATTGAGCTTTGTGCTTTGAGATTTGTGTTTTGAGCTTTAACTTTGAGCTTTGAGCTTTAAGCTTTTTGCTTTAAGATTTGTGTTTTGAGCTTTAACTTTGAGCTTTATTTTTAAGCTTTGTGCTTTGAGTTTTAAGCTTTAAGCTTTGAACTCAAGTTTAGAGCTTTGATATTAAGCTTAAACTTTCGCCTTTAAACTTTGAATTTTTGCTTTAAGCTTGAGCTTTAAGATTGAGCTTTAAGCTTTGAGTTTAATATTTGAGCTTTATGCATTCGGCTTTAAGCTTTGAGCTTTGCGCAAAGCATAAAGCTTAGCGCTAAAAGCTTAAAGCTTAAAACTTAAGGCTTAAAGCTCAAAGCTCAAAGCTTGAAATTCAATGCTTTAAGCTCAAGGCTTTAATCCCAAAGCTTAAAGCTCAAAACTTGAAGCTTAAGCTTGAAGCTCAAGGATTTAATCTCAAAAATTAAAGCTCTAAACTTAAATTCAAAGCTCAAAGCTGAAATCTTGAAGCTCAAAGCTTTAAACTCAAGGCTTTAATCACAAAACTTAAAGCCCAAAGCTTTAAACTCAAAGCTTAAAGCTCAAAACTTAAAGCTTAAAGCTCAAGACTTTAATCTCAAAGCTTAAAGCTCTAAACTTACATTCAAAGCTTAAAACTGAAAGCTTGAAGCTCAAAGCCTAAAGCTCAAGGATTAAATCTCAAAGCTTAAAGCTCAAAACTTCAAGCTCAAAGCTTAAAGCTCAAAGCTTGAATATTAAAGATTAAAGCTCAAAGCTTGAGGTTAAAGCTCAAAGTTTAACCCTTCAAAAATTTTAAAGCTCAAAGCTTAACCCTTCAAAAATTTGGCGTATTTTGTCAAAAGGTAAAAATGTTTCGATATATATCGATTTCGCAATAAAAATTCAAATAAATGGAATATTTGTAAACGTATCGAAAAACTAAATAGGTACTGGTTTTGAAAGGTGAAATACGCTTAAATAAATGGTATTATTAGAAATTACAAAAACATTTTTTAAATACAAATTTTTTTAATGCAAACTTTAAAAAAATTTAAAAATACTCAACTGACATTTTTGATATTAAAATTACTGATCTATAGAAAATGTGTTTGTTTCTGTCTATGTTTGTGAGATGTTTTGCGTTGCTAAACCGTTCATCCGATTGCAATGAAACTTTGGGGATTTGATGTGCGCATTCCCGCGATGGTTTATTTACGTGTAAAGTGAGTTCTGGCATCATCTAAGTATGTAGAGCGTTTTTTTTGCTTTATTAAGTGGCATAGCATATGCCGGGAACTCGCTATTGTATTTAAATGCCTGTGTCAGAATTTGGTAAATTGAATTATGTAATAGAAAGTACCTACCCTAAAATTCTAAATCTATACTAATATTATGAATGCGAAACTGCGTGTGTTTGTTTGTTACGCTTTCACGCATAAACTAATAAACCGATCTTAGAATTTTTTTCACCAATAAAAAGCTACATTATACGCGAGTAATATGGGCTATATATAATGGTAAGTTCTGGCGTTACGAAATTATAAATATTATATTATATTTATTTTACGTTTTCTGTCGAAAAGGCGGGTTATTTTTTTTTTTTTACAATACCGCACAAGAGTCCCAACTGCTCCCGTGTGGAGCCAGTGAGACTATGGCATCCCCAATCGGGGTATGTTGTGAGGCTGAAGGTAGTGGGGAGGGGAAGGAGATAGGGAAGAGGAAGGTGGGGAAGTACCTGGCTATTCAGATCTGGTCAATAAACACGGCTAAAGCCATTTCAAGCAACGTTTCAATTCTGAACGGTGATCTTACACCAGGGCGATACTGATAGTATCTTCCACTCTAGAACGTGCCGCAAATATACTATTTATTATTTTAAATTAATAAATTGTGAAATAACACAATTTAATCAAATAAGATTTATTTGCGCACGCCGGGTTCGAACCCGCGACCTTCGGATTGTGAGTCGAGAGTCTTGCCTCGGGACCACGGAGGCCGGCAGTTATTGCTAACGTCAGAAGAAAAGCAAAACAAATCGTTGCCGTGAAAACCATGTTGATATATATTTTTTAAATCAGTCATCGTAGTTAATATTTATCTCTAAAAAATGAATCGCCGAAATGTATTTACGCGCATGACTTCCGAACAACGGCACCAAATTGGATTTTACTACTGGTGAGCTCTGGCATTATGAAATATGCAAAAGGTGGCATGCGAGCTGTTTGAAAACTGAATGTACCGGGAAAGAATGTATGAAATGCGGGAGGGGGACTCGGGTAGGGGGTTCGCAGGAGGGGGAGGAGGGAAACCCGGGAGGGGGAGGGGAATCTGGGAGGGGGGAGGGGAGCTTGGGAGGGGGGTTCGCGGGATGGGGAAAGGGGTATTGGAGTGGGGGGAGGAAAGGTGGAGGAGGCGGAGTAAGAACGCGAGACGGGAAGAGGACGCGGGAGAGGAAGAGGAGGCGGAAGGGGAACGGGACGAATGGGAAAGGACACGCAGGAGAAAATAATTTATTTATTAAATGGCATGGCAACGCATGCCGGGTACCAGCTAGTCCTCTATAAAATGGATAATAATTTATCCAGACACCATCTTTATAAAATGGATAATAATTTATCCAGACACCATCTAGATTGCATTTAGTTCGAGTTGAATCTTGCAATCATTCATAAAGATGGCAGCCAATAAAAATATGCGTTAAGAAAAATGAAGATAATATGGGTGGTTCTTAATCGAAGTATGGTACAGTTAAAAGTGACCGAATTGGATATCGACACCTTAGCTCAGTGGATAAGAGCGCCCAACCCGGAAAGTAGGGAGGTCCTGGGTTCGAGTCCCAGAGGTGCCAATATCTTTTTCTGATTTTTCTCTTTCCAGATTTTCGATTGAGTTTCGCTCATAATGTCTTCATTCAATTAAAAAATATATATATTTTTCTGCAACGATAATTCTACGCTCACCTATTCTTCGTTTTCACACACTTGGAAACACATTCACCTCAAAAACCGACATAAATTTAATGAGTTTACCAGTATTTAAGAGACAATTTTTTTATGTGGCATTCTTTTATTATTATTTATTTGAATCGCTTTGGAATGTTTGCATAATTAGTAAATTAACTTATATTATTATTTATATAAGTTGATTATATAAATATCATGATAATAAATATTATATAAATATTTATTATCATAATTAGTAAATAAACTTATATTATTATTGTACGTTATTATTATGCCTTCTGAAATTTAAATTTATTTTCGTAGGTAACTTATTGATATACTATATATTATTATGAACATTTAAGAAAATCGCTAGTGTGCCCCACGGTAGAGTTTGGCAGCCATCTCTCGTCCGGTGCCTCAAAATACTTGAAAAAAACCATCGACTCTGTGGTGCAAAAATGGTCAGTTTGATTAATTCTCCCATCTTAACCGGGTGGGAATTCTGTCCTTGATCTACCGGATGATGATTTGAGGAACTAGCGTCATTGACCCCCTCAACACCGGTGTTGAGTCGGGAAACGCGCCAAAGACGCGCCAAAGACGCGCCCAACATATTCACGATTAAAATTTGTCTCATGAGAACGGGTCACTTCTACTACTCAATCTTGAGTTCAATAGCTCGGCTGTGGAACGATTTGCTTAGCCTCTGTGTTTTCTCCTTCCTACAATATGGGTCTTTCAGGACTCATGTTCACCTGTCTCCGAAATAATATCCTTCACACAACATCTTTAAAGACGACAAAACAAAAAGTTAAATGCATTTTTATATCCTCTACACACTGGGTTAATTTTATGAAAGTTTCTTAAATTTTTGTTGTTATCTACACATTTTGCTCTGTACATGCAATAAATCATGTAAAATATTAATATTGTAAAAACCCATCAAGGCGCTTAAAATTAATAAATAAATAGGCAATTTAGGCTTTCATCTAAAAATCACCTAACCGCAAATGATTTTCCATTTCCCGCGCTGCTATTGTTGTTCCCGCACAAGTTTAATTATCTAATTATTATCCGTTTAGTTGGCAAAAGTAAAGTTAGTATTCACAGTTCCGCCGCAATCATCATTTGGCCCTAAAATAATAATATTTCGCTATACCTATATTACCAAACCGCATCAAACATTCGACCATGGAAATATATTAAAATGACTCGTTGTGCCGGCTTGTTCATGTTTACGTAATATTGATAACTAGTATTTCATGATTGCAGAATAATAAAGGTGTACACCGCAAATAAATCATTCGCCGATTATAAGTTAAATTTGCAGTTTAGTATTTTACTCGTAAATTTAGAAATAAAAAAACATGCCGAGGGTGTTAACTATTGTTTTAATTTTTTTATTTTTTTTATTAGTATATAATATATAAACCATTACTAGAGTGTGACCACTCGTGTGTAAGGGAAAAAATTAAGAATGAAAAATTAAGAGTTATACATAATATGTACATACATAGATCAGATACCTAAACAAAAAAAAAATTAAAAAAATATATATCTTTAAAATTATAAAAATATTTAACTATTTACTAAAAATTCATGTATAATACTTAGGGAGACCCGACAGTTGATCCCCCTCCTACATTGTAATTACTACAAATTTATAATTTTGCACCAATTTCAAATCTGAAAACGATTTAAAAAATACCTTTAATAATAATAATCATATTTGGATAATTTCTATTGCGCCATTTTTGTGAGAAAATCACCTCAAGGGCGCAAATTTAATAAGTTGACACGACACCATACGAATTTATTAACAGTGTTTTTTTTAGTACTTAGGCCCTTCGTTCATGGGAATACTTACAAACTACGTGATTGTGACGCAACCACAAGTACCCTGCAGACATACTACTCTTAAATGCTGGTTTCCGTACACGGCGCTACCCGAAATGTACTGAACTTGATCATTTTTCACGTGCTGCCGTGGAGTTAACACGATGTCAACCGATGTCAAATTACTTTTTTTGCAACATCAATCTATGCCTTCTCCACTAAATCTTTTCTTACGTATAGTATATAGTATAGTAAAGTTATATAATCTTGCATTTTTTCGACTTTTAGAATAAATCTAATATTGCTTTCATGTTCTATCGCCATTTCTGTCAAACGTCAAACGAATAGTAGCAGACACGAATGATGCAACGCGTAGCGTGCGATCAGCACCGTCGGTAGCGTGAAAATGACTTTCAACCGACAGCTGCCGCGTAGCGCCATGTACGAACACTAGCAAAATCGTACGGTGGGTACTCACGAGCGGCGCGCATGCTACGCGCATGAGGCTCGAGTAGCTTGAAAGTAGCGTCATGTAAGGAGGCGCTTATACTCTGGTATATACAGTATGTAGACAAGTAGTTTTATCCTTGATGCATTTTAATGAAAATATGTTTTATATTTTTGTTATTCGGCGGTACATCCTTTCTTCGGGGACTCTTAGTTATATTTTGTATATAGGTAGGTACACGGTATTTTTAATAAGCCGACTATATATTGTATATAAGTGTGCCGGGAGGCAATCTTTCGTGGGATCAGTTGTTACGGAACCTTACGTTAGTAAATAACCCTCACACCAGGCAACCTAACCCCAGATTCCTACTCACCTTTCAAATATTTTGCTACACAGAACTTTCTCTTCTCCCTTAACATAAACAGACTATCCACACTGGTTGGAGTGTCTTCTTCTTCTTCGTGTGCCCTATCGGGTCCCCCCGACGTTGGCAATCACTCTGGAAAATGTATCTCTACATTGTGTTGCCCGGAATAGCTCCTCCGCACTTCTAATGCCGGTCCACTCTCGTATATTTCGTAGCCAAGACATTTGTCTCCTACCAGGCCCTTGGCGACCTTCTATTTTTCCTTTCAATATTAATTGGAGCAAGTGATACTTTTCCCCTCGAAGTACGTGACCCAGATATGATATTTCCCCGACTTTTATTGATGTGAGCAGTTCTCTATCTGCTCTAGCCCGCCAGAGAATTTATTTCTATGTTAGTGATCATGTCGGTCCATGGAACCTTGAGCATTTTCCGGTGAAGCCACATCTCAAAAGCCTCTAACCTGTTCATTTACTTTCAAGGTCCATGTATCACATCCATACAACAAGATTGACCACTCACCACTGGTTGAAGTGTGACATAGTTAAATTTGACCGAATCGGATAGGTACACATTAGCTCAGAGCTCCACCCGAGCAAGGCATAGGTCCTGGGTTCGAGTTTTAGACGTGATCGAATCTTTTTTTGATTTTTCTGTTTTCAGATTTTCGATTGAGTTTAGCTAATATTTTCTTCATTTACTTAAATAAAATCTTTTAATGGTAAGATACTGTTTTCATTAATCTTACATTTTTTTTTTTTACATGAGCTCCACACAGGAGGCCCTGAGGAAAATAATTTCCCACAGGGCCTATGTCATCTTTGGGGATGCTGTGTGGAGGGTTTTTTTAAGGAAGTTTAAGGGTTTTAAGGTTTAAGGAAAGGAGTTTAAGGGGTGGGTAGGAAGGAAAGGGGTTTAAGGGGTGGGTAGGAAGGAAAGGGGTTTAAGGGGTGGGTAGGAATCTGGGGTTCAGTGTGTCCTGGTCATCCACCTACGAGACCTAGACAAACTTCACCCCATGAACCCGGGCACCCCTGCTAAATCACCAAACGTAGTGAACCACTTGGGGTGACCTATGGCAGAGGTGTTGGTTATCCAATAATGGTTCCCGGGGCGGCGGTACCCATTCCCGCCTCCCAAATTACATAAAAATAACGTACATTCGTGAGTGACGGTTTAAAAAAAGAAGATATAAAAGTTTGTTAGAGTATTGTGCCCTAAAACAGATTTTTTATACGTCTGGGTGAAAATTAGTACCGACTTTAAAAATAAAAATAATTTATTGACGATATCTGATTTCCAAAAACTTCGCATATAGCTCAGGCAACTCCGGCGATTGAAGCTAGTAAATTTCTAAAACAGTTCGACCGAAAAAAAACAAAAAATAAACGTTTGTAATTTTGCCTTTTCATGCTTGAAAAACTCTATGTTTATGCATGAATGAATTTGTGTTTCAACAATGTAATGAAATATAGTTTTGTGTGGAAAACATGAATGGAATACAAACTAGCGACCAAACTGTAGTTAAGGGTAACTTTTGATTCAAATAACTATTTGTGTTTTGGGTAATTCTGGAATACCTCCTAAACTACCTCTAAACACAATATAATGCGAATTAGGCGTAGAATTTAGGAGCCGATGTTTAAGTTCTTGACGTGTTCGGTATTTATTTGATTTTAACTACCGGAGTTGGGAAATTGTTCCAGTGGAGCGAATCCAATGAATGAAAAGGGAAAACAATCCGATGGAAAAAAGACAAATTGACAGATTAATCCAACAGTTGCAAATCAATCGGAGAATTTACGAATAAATTCCCAATTTCATTGAATAATGAATAAGGGTAAATGGCAGAGCATTGTGTTCTACCGCGCATCATTATTATTGTTTAGATTAAATATTTCAACTATGAAATAACTTCACACTTTTTGGTTGTCCTGTTCGCTTTTTTGAAGCTCAATTCACTTTCGTGTTCACGTTAATAAGTTCTCTAATAATTAAAAAATAACCGAAATCCATTCAAGATTTATCATACGCGTATCGTTAAATCATTAATATGACAAATACGCTACAACCATCCCACGGATCGTTATGAAGTGCTACTTTACTATTTAAAGAAAAACAGGCATTGGGTGGGAATGCTCTTCTTGTTTTCAGCCTCGATTACATTGAGCGAGTTTACAAGCTGCTAGCCGGCGAATTCACTATCTGCTATTAAACTTGTTCAGTGTAAAATCTGCTAGTTAGCTAGTATTTCATTTCCTCTCACTTTAATAATTTGTCTATGTTCTTATTTGTCTATACTTGTTTATCTTTTGTTATTTTTTATATTAATCTCTTATCCCGACGAAGAAAACTTTGATGAAAACAATATTAATTATATAGTGGTGTTATACAAAGTAGTTTGTTTTCATTTAATTAGAAATGACGCCCCAAAGTGAATTTGTTAAGTTTGAAGAAGTAAAAAAGAATCGCTTATTCACAAATAATAATTGAACAAAAACTTTCTTTAAAACCACTTTATTTTTAGTGGGTAAATTTCTTTACCGGTTTCGGTTGAGCAGAATATTAAAACTAATTAATTATTTTTACATTTTCCTGATTAGGGAAGGGCACTTCTGAAACCAACAGAGCAATAAATTAATAATAAAGTGGTTAAAAACAAATATGGTATATTGTTAAATCAGTGGTAAGAAATCGGCACTGATTGATCAAAAGATTATTCAAACACTGGTTGAGCAAAGTATGGTACTACTAAAGTATGGTAAACTCTTACATTTATTTCTTACTTTGTATGTAGGTTGCACTTGCAGATTGTAAGGTGGCAATAGAACCTAAAAATCCATGCTTTCACGGTATCTGCGAGCTCTGCAAGTAGTGCCGACGGCTTTTCACGGGCTAACTTTGTTTCAATAGAGCCCGCCGTGCTTTTCACTTTGAGACACGACGAGTTTGACAATAAAGTCTCGAGAAGATCGATGTCCAACAAAAAACAAGAATTCTCTTGTACCTGTTGCACCATACACTGTTATTATTTTGTTTTTGCAAAACCTGCATGAGCGATACCTGCCCAAATGTTTGAAGCTGTAGGTTGGTGATTTTCATCAATTGAAATGAATTTATTTTGAACTTCCCTGCAATTATCTAATCATTGTATTGAATTGTTCAGTATTGGCTTGAAAAGGCTTCGATCAAAAATCAAAATATGTCACTAATATCTTCGTGGAATATTCTACATAATGTTTTGTATCGTATAAAGGTTGTCAATAGATGTTATTCGTATTATTTTGTAAAAATTGAACATCTGTCAACATTTTGAAATTGCATTTTTTAATGTCTGTGATAATACAAATTATCAGTAGACCATAGAAAACACAGAAATATTAGCTTTAAAGCTTATAATGATATATAAGCTTATAAACTTGAACACATTTTTACGAGTGTATATCTCAATA
This sequence comes from Glyphotaelius pellucidus, assembly GCA_936435175.1. Lineage (NCBI taxonomy): Eukaryota > Metazoa > Arthropoda > Insecta > Trichoptera > Limnephilidae > Glyphotaelius > Glyphotaelius pellucidus. Next base: position 38,188,806 of record OW386546.1, read on the forward strand.
TTTATTTAGAGATAGCAGAATTATGTGCATAAAATTTTAAGGTAATTTTATGTTCTACTAAATATTTAAAGCTACTTTAGCCGAAATTTTCATTGAGAACGAAATATTTGAGAAAAACTAGATTTGGGCGCAATTTCGGCTGGTTTTTTCAAAATGGCGGCAAAAGCTCAAGTACGTCGAAAACCCAGATTTTACTTCAAGAGATGATATATTAAAAAATTGGGACTAACGGAATAATTCCGATCGCGGATCGCTAATTGCACTGACCTAAAATGGTTGTTGCTAATGTTACAAGGATGCCATTGTTAGAATTCTCATGTCTAAGAATAATTAATTAATCCGTGCAAAACACGATTTATTAAAAATGTACATATTTTTTAGGAATTCAGAGCAAGGCCCACGTTGCGTGAAATACTGTAATTTACCAATTTTAATATCGTAGACCGTTTTTACGGCATTTTAATCCCTTGCGAAATCTTTATGATCGTAAACATCTCAATTACTACTTTGTGAAACTCCTGTCTGCGCATTTTCTAATTGGTATTCTGTGGAGAAATTTAATACCGGGTAAAATGAAATTAAGCAAAACTTTTGGAATCTGAATGCTCATCAGGATAAAAAAATATGGTGAAATATAGTTTAGCACTTAATTAACGTAGTCTCATTATCCCCCAACAAATACTTATTAGACAAACTTAGCGAGCACCGAGATATGAAATGGATATCTAGTTTACAATCTGATGGAATAACGTGGAATATTAATTTTATCTCTTGTTTTTAACTACAGCACACACATGTTAACCTCTACAAGGCAGAACAAGGTAGATTATACTTAACACTATACACTCAACCCAATGGAATGCCATAAGAGTTCAATACAACAAAGTTATTGACAATTGTTTCGGTTACCGGGGTCCGGGCAAATATTTGCATCAGGTAGAGTTTTTTTAAATTTTTTTTTTTTTTTTTTTTAATAGTAAGAATAGTTAGCACATATCTACAAACAAGTCCTGCTAAGCCAATTACATTGGTTTATCAACAGGTGCTTATAATTTAGTTACATTTACATTTTAAAAGTTATAATTTGCATTTTATATCTACAGATTAAACATTTTTTCATACATATCAATATAAATATTTTTTTCCGATAACCAATTTTTCACCATATATTTAACCTAATTCATAGAATTAATTTCATTTGTGCAACAATGAGGCCAATTAAAGTGGCCAACTCCCTGTTCATGCAATTGAACTTCTGAAATGCTCTTTTAAAGCTGTAATCTCATGGACGGGTCAGAAACTTACATATTGTATTTTCAATCTTTTGGTATAAGTCTTAGGTTTTTGTCGGTCATTAAGCAATTGAAGATATATTATATTAATTTTTGGTTTTATTAAAAGACAAATAACTTTGTTATCGTCACTTTATTTTATACACATGTAGAGTGTGTATAAAATAAAGTGATGATAGCAATGTTCACATCCTCAGGAGTAAATGTTAGCTGAAGTTACAAATTAAATACAGATCACAGATTAAATACAGGGGAAGGGGTAGAATGGAGGGGGAGGGGTAAGGGTGCGGGAGTTTATTTTAATTAGGAATTACAATATAATTAGAAGGAAAAGACTGGTTAAGTGGGAAAATATTCAAAAGAGGGTTCAAATATTTTGACTTCAAGCTATGTCAAAGACTTGTCACATCTGTTTTTTAAGTTTATATCTGATTCTGTCATTGCTTTCAAAAACCATCTGTTTGTTGTAATTACATTTATTAATTTCCTTCCCTTTTAAATTTTTTTATATTTTTTGAAGGTATCCTAGATCAATTTGAATTACATTGCAAATAATGCACAATCCCTTCCGTGATAAAATAATTATAATTAGTTTTAGCAAGTCAAACTGCTCGGTATGTGAATTGATCTTGTATGCATTTTTTAACCCGTAATAATATTTTTAATAGACAAGAACGATAATAGGATCCATGCTGGGAAAGTTGGGCAGCCATGAGCCGCGTGTATGTAAAGCAAGTCGAGGCCATCCGGGGCCAGAGCGGGGTATCGGCTGCTCCTAGCGGATGGAAGTCTTATTAAATTTCAGGCCAACTTTAGCCCCGTAATGCCCCTCTTCCCGCCAGACCTCTGACCTTCTGACGCCGATATGAACCCTTCTGTCTTACATTTTCATAAGACTCGAACATTGGCGGGGAATACAATAGATTAGAACCCCTTTAACTACAGAAATAATATGTGCATAAATCCATATTTGCAAAGATCTTAGAAATTAGTTTTAAGGTATTAGTTAAACATCCCTACATAGTTTGATGGTTGTAGCAGACACTTATCTATTGTCAGTATCAGAGGCAATCCATGACTCTTCAGTGACCTAGAGTGCTAAGTTTGAATGACGTTATTGAAGTTTTTGTAGCTGATTTCTTTTATTATTTTGGGGTGGCTGTGGCCCAGTCTAATGAATTTTGAAAACATTTTCAGTTTCACAATAGCACAATTTTTTTCAATCTTCGCACTCCTGCTCAAGAAAAGTCTAGAACCGAAACTAAGCACATGAATCCTCGCTCATTTTTAACATGGCTAATTTGGCCGCTTAATCCTTGCTAGGTTTGGAACTAGTGGTGACAAGCATCTACAATCTACATACATAAAAATTTACGTTTACCCGTCTCCCCGAATTTTAAGTAAATTGCCTTGGATTTCGACGATTCAACGATTCGAAACATCACCACAAACACATACATTGCATTGACGAGACAAGGGCTATCCTATTAGAGATAAGAAAACTAATAAAAAACTATGAAAGTCAAGAATCTATTAAGAAACTACGTTCGAAATTATTGGTGTACTGTCGCCGCAACCACAGCAACAAGAACGAAGGCGACAAAATATGAACTACTAAAATCTACAAAGGATGACAACACGGAAGAAGAGGAACTCATTGATAAAAGTTAATCTTTAAAAAGCAAGAGATTTTTTGATCAGTGTTTTTTTAATTAATTTAAGGTCCTTTCGGTCTGAACTCTTTTTGAAAAAAATGTTATTTCAGATATTTAAAGAATCAGAACTGTCCCAAACGCGAAGTTTAAGTCCTAGAATATTTGGGATTGTACATGTTAATAGATGCAACACTTCAGCTGCACAACACCTTTTTGAATACTTAGACCCTATAACGATTTATCTGATTAAATAAAAAGTGAGAAAACTATTTCAAATAAAAAAAAATATTGCATTTTTACTGAAAACTAACAGATTGATTGGTTTTACCGAAGATGTTCAGTTATTATCTGTTGCTATTATTGTATGTATTTTTACTTATCATCGAATATTTTAGATTTATTTTATTTTTTATTTATTTATTTTATCTTTACATTGCAGGTAAAAATGTTTACAAAACAATTTGCAACCTCACTAGGACAAGCCTGTGTTGAAGTTAACAATTCTACAATTAACAAAATAACACAAAATTATACAGATATTGAAAGAACAATATTGTTGCATTTCTTACAGGTTGAGATTATTACTAAACTGCTGGCGCTAGGTAGTACATTCACGTAAACATGTAGACTTTTGTAGGGTGACCATTGTTTTGAGGACTGATTTAAAGTAAAAAATAAAAGTTTTTTTTGTTTTTGTTTTAACGATGAAGTTGTAAATAATAAATATATGTATATAATATAATATGCTTTAAATTTGGCAGAAGAATGCTAATACTAATAGATACTGTACAGTTTTTTATAACTATACCTACTAGTGTTAAGCAGGGTGTAGAAGCGTTAATATTTGTCAATATTATGAATTAGTGTATACGGAACTAATCGCATTCCTTCATGGAAAAAATCTCGAGAAATGATCCTCGTACAAATTAATAAGGAAAACATAAACACATCTAAGAATGTAAAATACTTGGGGCACACATCATACCTGAAGACCTCTCGGATGATGGTAATATTGAACGACAGAGGAGAAGTATCAGTACACTGTCTAATTGCCCGAAGATTCTTCCAATGCAGTAACATTGTAAAAAAAACATTGTTTAATGCACTGAATTACATAGGGGAGACCTGTTCAAAACCGTTTAACTAAGGTAGAAGCTCTGTAGTTTATTAATATTAAATTAAAACTCGGTGTACAATATTTATTTTTATTAATGAAGGAATAACATATAAAATAAACATGTCAGAAAATCTTAGTCATAAATATATGAAAAAAAAAACAAGACCTCCAATATTTTTGATTTTGCCCCGTGGGGTGGGTAAAACCGTATACCGGGCTTGTATTGCGTAAAATGCAGGCCCAAAACGGCCTAGGCTTTTTGTCGTAAAGCCAAATCTTAATTTCTGTATTTATTGACACGGTCTTTTAATGTGAATTTCGGGATTCCTTAGGTTTCTGCTGCTTTCAAGTATCCCATTGATTCTTCAACTACACTCAAAATTGCTGTCCTATAGTTTTTTTTGGTAACTTAGCGGCTCGTTTTTAACACGTGTAAACAAATAAATAAAAATTTGAAATAAAAATATTCCTTATCAACGTATACTGACCGGTTTTACCCCAAACGGTTGTGTCCTGAGAAAAAAAAACGGACAATATTACACAATGTAAAAAAATGTTACGAAAATCAACCAAAAAAGTTACACGTAAAAAAATGTTAAATATACATGTTTATAGTTTTTGACATTTCACTCACTTGCAAATTATAATATCTTAACTATTAATCAATTCAACATCCGTAAAAATTACATCAGGATACCGAAAAACTTAAAACATGTGGTAACATGTAGCAAGTTTATGCTGACTTGCGTTGGTTTCGGAGTCGTACACGGGGCGGATTGCGTGGCGGGAATATTTAAAGTAATAAGGCGGGAATATTTAGAGTAATATAGTTTTACCCCGGTATACGGTTTTTTACAAGTCTCTCCTAAGTGTGAAATATGATTTCACTAATAAATCAGCTCGATGGAACAACTCCGGATCCAATATAATAAAGCGTCGACAATGTTTACGGAGCTAGTGCTGTGTGGATTCACCGGCCTGAGGAGCCAGGATGCGGCTAATGGCCTCCGATAATACAATGATGACCGCAGTCTTACAGCACCAAAAGCCACGCCTGAGTGAGCGCTGGGCCCGAGCTCACCCCAGACCACGCCCTACATAATAATTATTTTTTTTATTACCATTTATGTTATTTTTCTTATTCCATATACTCGATTTTTTACTTAAAATCCGTTGTATAAATATGAATAACTATATGGGACGTGTGGGATTTAATTATTCTCCCCAGATCCTGGAATAAAAACTTATTATTATTATTACTATTAATAGCTAGCTCCCTAGTTGGACCCGTGATAATTTATCTATTTTGTGCTTAATTAAAATACATTTACAAATTTATATTATAATTTCATTAAAAAATTACATATCGACGATATTTATTATTGATAAACCGTTGATGAGAACCGTTGTTTTTAACGGTTAGTTCCTTATGCTTTCATTAATAATGTTCTGCCTTCAGCCTCCAACCACACAAATACTATTTACAATTAGGTAAACATAGTTCAGATCGTCGGAATTTTATTTAAAATTACAATTTTTATGATAATGATATACTTTTCTTTGAATCATTAGTTTTTCCAGTTCATTTTGTCTGGCGCGTAGGCCAATCTATTATGTCCAAATTCAAGTATAAAATAAAACATTTTCCACTCCATATCCCACGTCAAAGGGATGACATAACGTTATTGGACCGAAATGTTTTTCGTATCAAAGGCAACATCGAGAATAAATGGAGAAATGGCACAGCTCTGTCCTTAGGGAGCGAATAGTGCCGCCCTTATCGCATCTTCTACCCATCAACCATCACCCATCACCCTGTTACTCTCTCTTGTGTTGGGCTGCTCTCTGATAACTGATACATATGGCAACAGGAACCGTACAAAAAGAAAAATCCAATCGTGCAGACACGTGCCGTGGCAGACGTCAAACGTGCAAATAATTATTTGTTGTGAGTTGTGAATAATAAACGAAATTATTGATTAAATTAACGACCAACCACCATATCAAACTATTGATTTTTTTTCTTCGGGTACGAATATTTGCTCATTTTTTCACAGGAGGTAGAAATCCCATTAGTGGAGTCCTTTATATTGTTTAGTTATACTGTTTAACTGGTGTCTAGCGATTCGATTTGAGTGTCGCTGTGTGTTGTATTTATTATGTTTGTTTAGAAATATGTTGATTCCACTTATTTTATTTATTACTATACATTTCATACGGATAGGTTAAAACGCTAATGCGACAAGACATTAACAAATATGGATTATCGTTAAAAAAAATCGTACATCTGAAATGAAAACAGAGACTGTTAACTGTCCTTTTAAGCCGAAAATTCAATTTAAAGCTAATGACATTAATTTGTAAAAAGCATTAACTTTGTGGCTCGTCATAATTTACAATAAAAAACACATAAATTTGTTGTAGACCTATTTTATTTTATTATTAACACTCTACCGGTTTCGGAAGCACCCTTCCTTCGTCAGGAGAATATTGTAACTGTTAAAAGACGAAGGAAGGGTTCTTCCGAAACGAGTGTTAAAAAAATATAAGTGGTGTGCAACAAATTATTATTATTTTTTTTGTTATTGTTTTTGGGGTGTTATGCCGTGTTTCGCTACCTCCTTCTTTAGCCAACGTTTCGGACAGAGTTACAGTGTCCATCATCAGGGCAGATGAGTAAATGATATTGGTGAGAGTGTTTACTTATGTGTGTCGAAGCGATACCGTGCTGCCAGCTCCATTTCTCTACGAGCTGGTGTTAGAAAAAATTCAGCATGGTTTTTTGCGTTTAGCTTTGGTGTAGTCGTCAATTACTGGATACCAAGAACTATTGAGCTTAGCTCCGTCGTCTCTGTTAATATTGATGGGGTTTTTATGGATTTCAATTGCCTCCGTAATTAGGCGTGCTCTGTAAGTTTTGGGTCTTCCCAGGACTTCAGGAACAAATCCAAAGTAATGGCCGGTTTCGATTAAGTGCTCGGCGATTGCCGATTTGTCAGGGTGGCCAAGTTTACAAGCACGAAAGTGTTCCGAAATCCTTTTGGAGATCGTCCGCTCTGTCTGGCCTACATAGACCTTGTCACATCCGGAACAGCTGAGTTTATATACTCCATCTGTTTCCAGAGGAAACTTAGTCTTTGCCGACCTCAGTAGGTCTTGGATTTTTGTCGTGGTTCCGAAGACCGTCTTGATGTTCTCTTTTCTCAACAGCCTGGCAATTCTGTCTGACAAATTATTTGTTTTTTTATTGTAAAGCTAATGAATTTACCTACATTTCAACACTTTTTAGCAATACGTCACTAATCTTGTTTGTGGGTTTTATAAAAGAGTCATTAAATTCACAAGCGCTTGAATTATACATAACTGTTGACTGATTTTTAAAAATGATGTCCAATAAATACAAAGTTGGAAACAGGACCGATCTCTGTGGGACGCCAGCATTTATTAAATGCGAAGAAGAAGTAAAACCATTCGCAAGGTTTTTTTTTATGTGAATGCCGCTCAACAGTCCCAATTCCCATTTGGAACCAGTGTGAAATCCTCAAACGGGTTACGTTGTGAGGCTGAAAGTAGTGAGGAGAGAAATGAGACGGGAAGAGAAAGGTGGGGTAGTACCTGGCTGTTCAGATCTGATCATTAATTAACGCAAGCAACAAGTTTAAGTTAAGTTTCAAGCAACGTTTCAGTTTTGAATGGTGGTCTTACACCATGGCGATATTGCATTCTGGAACGTATATATCTGCCGCAAATATAAAATATATTATTTTTAATAAAGGCAAATTCAGGTAAAAATTCATAATCTACACTTTCATACATGGCTCGAGTTGAGTTATTTTACACGAACACTTTTTACAGTTTATGCCTTAAAATAGCGTATTATGCAAGGTGGACATTTTCAATTCCGAATTTACCAAATAGAAGGGGTACATAAAAGAGTATTTCTCTGATGTTTCATGAATTATGTTACGTGAATATGTTTTTATCATTTAAACGATATTCTATGATTTGATTTATAAGTACAACCTGGCTTTTTATGGATACCAATGTTTTGATATTATTATGTTCTATGTAAATTTTAGTTTTATACAATCTTTTGTTTTATATAATTTTTGGTTTACTCCTTTATTATAATTTTTTTTAATTCTAATTTTTTATTATGCTGTTTAATCAGAGGTAAAGTCACAAGGAGAAAATTCATAATTGGTTTTATTCAAACATGTACAAACTGAAAAAATGTTAACTTTCGATTTCCCGAAAATAAATAAATAAAATAAAATATTGAGATTAATAAATTATTTGCGCCCGTATCTGTGCAATATAAATTTGAATAAATAGTTTTATCCACAACTAAACTCTTCATTAATTGTTTTCGTTTTTAATTCGTAGAACTCCATTTAAATAAAAATAAAAAAAATTAAATCCAATATAATAATTTTATTTTTTAGTTCTGCAAGTAGGTTTATCAGTTTTCATTTTCATGACAGCTGTTTCCTCTTACAAGATCATTTTTAAACTGTGGTTAAACCACTTTAAGACGACTTATTCATTGAATTCTAAATTAAAATTTTTTTGAAGGTGCCTAAATTGATTTTTTACTGGTTACCAATTTGCTGAGAAAATAATTGAGACAATTGAAATGTTGATGTTTTCTTAATTATCATGACGTTCCTGCTGTCACTCAATTAATAATTAATTGTGTAATAACGGTACGTGATATAAAGTTACTGGTCAGGTTAAGTTTAATTGCAAGATTAATAAAACTTAGTACACTTGCCGTTCAAAATAAGAAGAAGGTAACTATACGTACAAGATCTAAAAGCCACCCCCACCCCTAAAGGCAGAATATTGACACTTCTAGATTAAATTTTTTACGCTAGAAATTCAAAATAAGACGTTCGATAAAGCTCGGGCAACGCCTGAGACTTCAGCTAGTTTATGTAAAAATTGTAAAAATATTTTGTTCTAGCTTTTCCCCGCGGCTTCGCTCGCAAGGTATTAGGGGAAATTACTGTAGCGCTTGCACTTATCAATTATCCCGCCTCCCCCCACCCCCTCCTGCATTCCATACATTCATTCCCGGTACATTCAGTTTTCAAACAGCTCGCATGCCACCTAAATTTCATAATGCTAGACCTCAAAGAAAAAAATAATTATCCAATTTGGTGCAGTCAACATTTACAAACTTTTTGGAGATTTATTTTTATTTAAATATGTGGAAGTTTGTAAATATAAGAAAAAAACACTATTTATTAAACAGTCTTTATAACCGTTACGAATTATATTTTTAATGTAGGAATCTGTCATTTATTCCAAAACATAAGCTTGTCCAAAAAAACAAAGCATTTTCTAATATTTGAATTTTCTGGAGCAGTAGCCGACCAGAAGGCCGAGTACCTACCAGCATAGAGCAAATATACCACAAATATATCAACACCGTTTCCACGGCAACGATTCGTTTCCTGACATAAGCAATAACTCGTTTTTGTTAGCGACAGAAAACGTATAAGAAATATAATACATTAATATTTATAATTTCATAACGCCAGAGCTTACAATCATATACAATCTATAGTCTTCGCATATAATTTAGCTTTCTATTGGTGAAAGAATTTTAAAATCGTTTTATTGTGTTATGTGTGAAAGCGTCATAAACAAACTCGAGTAGTTTCGCGTTTATAATATTAGTATGGATGGATGGATACAGTTTTCCCAAACGGATGAAATTTTGCAAACTTTCTATATGAGATTTCAATAAACCACTGCCCCTCCCCCTTCCCCAAATCTTAAAGAAACCTAAAGCTATAAATCACACAGAAGCTTTGATTAATTGACGGAGATAAAATGAAAGCCGGCATTTCATGTAGGTCCGTTTTACACGAAAAATGAAAATGGAAAATAATTATTTCTCAAGCTGCTGACATCAACTGCGAAGGGTCGTTCCGCTCTTGTCCACCGAGATTCTTACGCGTGACTTAACCCGGTCTGCATGGGATTACTGCTGATTGTTTCGGTGGGCCGCGGCCGACTCATTGTAAGTGTGCGCTGCAAGGGGGTGATATTTGCGACCAATTCGTGCTTGTTTTGCCTGCGTTCATTCCTCTATTCTTTATCGCTCTGATCACCTTGAAGCAAGTCGTGTGTACAGTGAGTTCCACTTAAAATAAAAATTGATTGTTTCGCCTCTGTTATCGATGGCTATTATTCAAACAATAATCTATACTTATATTATAAATGCGAAAAGCTAAATGGTGCAAGTACTATATGCTGTAAACAACGGTAAGTTTTGGCGTTATGATATAATAAATATTAATAAATTATATTTATTATATGTTTTCTGTCCCTAAGAAAACCAAGCTATTGCTAAGCAAAACAAATCGTTGCAGTGGAAACGTTGCTTTATTAAATGGCATAGCAACGCATGCTGGGTACCAGCTACTAATGTTATATTTGTATAGCGCAGTTTTGTGTCATTTCACTAAAAGTGCGCAAATGTTCAACCAATTGGTACGGTGTGGTCTTTGACAATTTTTAGTACGTTAATGTTAGTTTCACGCAAGCAAGAAGGCAATTTTCATTCAATTTGGGAGGAAGGTAATGTGTAGAGGGGACCAGTTATTGTATAAAACACATTGACCTCAGATTCCTACCCATCCTTCATAGCGTTTTCATTCCCAGAACTTCCTTTCCCTAAAAAAAGCCCTCCACACAGCATCCCCAAAGATAACATAGGCTCGAGGGATTTTTTTTCCTTAGGGCCTTCTGTGTAAAGCTAATGAAAAAAAGGTGACCACCATTTTTAGGGTTCTGTATTTGAAGTGTATTTCTATTGTTTAAATATCTTAAAATCTAACCAGTAAAGTTGCATTACATATTTGTCAGGAGTCTGCGCTTTTCAGCTAATACGCAATTATCAAAATTACAACTACAATATTCTTTGATTTTTTTAAGTTTGAGTGGCAGTATTCAAATAAAAAAATATTCAACAATTTATGTCCTTTATGGCAGTGTTCAATGTTTCCATATCTGCTGGGGGTTGTGCGGAAGTGACTAGAAGGGAGGAGGGGAGCTGAAGGTTTGGAGGGTGGAGTATCCTAAATCATTCCGCACACCTCCCCGTCTCACCTTCCCCGCCACCGCCCACCGCCCGCCGTACGAATTCCCAGCCATATCACGTCTTGTTACTCTTTTCAGGCGCGAGGGTTATAATGGGATAAATCATCGGATGATCATATAAATCTGGAGACGCACACTAATACGGAGGAGCGAACAAGTCGGTATTGGATGAAGGCTGTTTTTACACAGGTACTAGTCGTATATTATTATTTATATGGTACCTACATGCCTGTATATGTATTAGCTTATAACTGCAATTTTTCATCTGTTCCGTGTGATATTTGATTAAAATATTTATTTTATTTGTCTCTGTCTGGAACAATGCATTGAAATATTAGTCTAGATTTTTGCCCATTCCACCCAACGGGTTAATAAAACCAACCACAACCACCCCAAAAAACCATCAAACAACCACCAGGGTTACCACATCAACCACAACAACAACTAAAACAACAACCGTTAAAAAACTAACTGCGACGATAACTAAAACAACTACCACAACAACCACCACAACAACCACCATAACAACCACTAAACAAAACCTCAACAACTACAATAACAATCACCACGACAACAACCTCAAAGACAAAAACTACCACAACACAACACAACAACTACCACAACAGCCGTTACAAGATTACAACAACAATCGCAACGACAACTAAAAAAAACCATTTCAATCACCATAACGTACTACTACAACAACCATCGATACAACCACCATTACAACCGCCACAAGACTACAACAACCAAAAAAACTTCCACAACAACCACCAAAAACTACAATAGCAGCTACCACAACAACAACAACAACTACAAATTAAACAACTACTACAAAAACCATCACAAAAAATTACACAACCACCACAACAACCACTACAACAACTTTAAAAACATTCACCATAACAATATGAACAACAACCGTCACAACAATCACCACAACAACCACGTCAATAACAACCACAACAATAAACAAAACGACACCTACAACTACCACAACAAACGCCACCCTGGAGGATCAGCGTTCACGTTTTCCAAGTAACCAAACAATAGGTTAGTTTTGTAGCTAGGTGAGTATTTAACAAAGTTTCACGGGTGATTCTCAATCATTTTATATGTGAAATATTTCAATACACCAAAGTGTCATTTTCAAAAGCATCTTTTCTCTTAAAACCAAAAAGCCATAAATCTAAAGTCATGGAACATCCATGCTTGTAAAAGTACCCATCTCTGTAGAATGAGATCTCAGTTCTACCAAACTGAAGACCTGGGTTAAACGTGAACCCAGTGGTGCCCTGGTATTATTACCAAGCCTTCAGCTCCTACCACTTAAATACTATAAACATAACCACAATTTATTAACACGTACCTTACAATGGACGCCCTCAGTGGCCTCTCATTTATATGCCCGTACAAAAGGGGCGTCAGTCAAAATTTTCTGTTTTAATTTTTTTTATATTGGAATAGTGAAGGGATTATGATTGTCTATGCCCCACGAAAACCGTTTTTAAATTGGATCACTCTCTAGTGTATTTTTTCGACGGGACCGCTTATTTCATCAATCATCATTTGTTTTCCGAATTCTCCTATAAAATTTACTTTTTGACTGACAATATTTTCAATGGGATGTGCGATATGTAATAATTGGCACCCATATCTCTTTATGTATAAATTGTGGCCCACCGTTATCTTTAATCACGTCACGAAAACAATAAATAAACTGGGTTTATTTCCTTTTTACCTATCAAATTGTTTAGAAACTCATGAAACAATTAGCCCGTGTTGATAAATTTACATCTTCCGGGTAAATTTTGAGTAGGGTACTCCCAAAATTTGGATCATGTCATAAATCATAACAAATCTCCCAAAACATATTTTTTTTTTTTTTTTTTACGTGAGCTCCACACAGGAGGCCCTGAGGAAAATGATTTCCCATAGGGCCTATGTCATCTTTGGGGATGCTGTGTGGAGGGTTTTTTAAAGAAAGGAAGGGAAGGAGAGTTCTGGGAAGGAAAAGGGCTTAAGGGGTGGGTAGGAATCTGGGGTTCAGTGTGTCCTGGTCATCCGCCTCCAAGACCTAGACAAACCTCACCCCATTAACCCGGGCACCCCTGCTAAATCACCAAACGTAGTGAACCACTTGGGGTGACCTATGGCAGAGGTGTTGGTTATCCAATAAAGGTTCCCGGGGCGGCGGTACCCATTTCCGCCTCCCAAATGGACGCAGAGTACCATCAAATCAAACCCTTCGAAGAATGAACAGCATTACAATTTTGTATATCGTTGGCTGCATCATGAACCCAGCTCACTTCTCTGTGAGACAGATCTAATTCGACCTGAAGTTTTCGGACCCAGGACCCAAGGATAACGTATAATAATAATAATGATTGGATAATTTGTAATGACAGTGCGTGAAAAATCATCTCAAGGACGCTGTACAAATATTGCTCGCTGTAAGTACAAACGGATTTTGAAGCATACTTACCTTAATCTAATTTTATTTTTTACAATTTATTTTACTTACATAATCGTTTTCATTTAATTAGAACTATGTTTAGTATACCTGCCACAATGCCAAAGTGGTCCACAAGTATCTTCAAGTTATGTATAAACTTCAATGCTCCCATTTGGCCTGGAGGTAGCCCCGATATGAACCTTGAACTATAAAAAAAAATCCTATCGAAAATCTAAGGTCGATTGTGATTGTGAAAGAAATGAAGGAAAAACGATGACCACTGATCGAGGAACTCATTCAAATATGACGTCACAATCAAGACAATAAATTTAAAACAAATACCAAAATTTGGTGCACAGCATACCGACCAACAATAAACTGCTTCTTGGCCACTGACCGATCGGTGGCTAGGTTGGCATCGCATTTAGGTCTCACCCACCCTTACCCTCCCCCCCTCCCGCGTTCCCTCTCTACCGCTAAACTTTACGAAATAAACTTATTTTTTAAACAACTCGTGCGCCCCTGTTGCAATTTTTTTTATATAAATTTCGTAACGCCAGAGCTCTCCGTTATGTATAGAAACCTTTGCGGGCTTGCGCACAACAATTCATAAAAGTTTCATTGCAATTGGACGAATAGTAAAGGAAATAATTTCATAACGCTAGAGCTCACTATTACATACAGAAACCATCGAGGGCAGGCGCACATCAACTCACCAACGTTTCATCGCAATCGGAAGAATGGTTTAGGAGCCCATTAGGGACAAAAAAAGAAACATTCATTTTCATATATTAATAACGAGTTCCCGGCATGAGTTGCATTTCCATTATTAAGGAAATTGTTTGGCCCTTTGTGTCTTTTCCCATTCGTCCCATTCCCTTTCCCATCCCATGTCCCCTTACGTATACGTTCCCCTTCACCTTCTCTGCCTTCCCTCTCCCGCGAACGCCCTTCCCGCAATCCCCCCTCCTCTTCCACCTTCAATATATTCAGTCCCGGTACATTCAGATTTTCAAACAGCTCGCGAGCCACCAATTGCAATTTTTTTAATATTTTTTTTTTCTATTAGAAACATTCATTTTTGTTTATTATAAGAACAATCAATCGAATTCGGTACCTTTTTAAAATTAAATATAATTTTGATTAGATTCAAAGTATTCGGTACTTTAAACAAATTCTTTTAAAAATTAAAACAAACACTTTGTATTTGAACCACGAATTTATTATTTTATATATCTACCGGTTTCATTAGGACCCAGATTATCAATTGTAGCTCTTTCAAATTAATTTGTCTCTGTCTAATTACGTGCTTTAGTAATATGTAACCGATAATTCTGTTTTAACATTTAGTTATCATTATATCCCGATGAAGGTTGGTTGAAGCAAAAACTTAGATATATAAAATAATAAATTCGTAAATACAAAGTGTTTGCTTAATTTTTTTTTTATGTAAAGTCTAACCACAAATAATTGCTTCTTGCGAAAAAAAAAATAAATTCATTAATTTAAAACGTTTCTAAAATTCAATTTTGATTTAACAATTGATGGTTTCCAAAATGTCTTCCTCAAATTGTGACATTTTTGACAGTTTTTAAGAGCTTTTGTAATGATCAAAAAACTTTTCAAATATATTGTCATGTGGTTTTAATAATCCAAAGGCCTTCGTGAGGACGGAAAGAAGGTATTTTGAAAGTTTCATATCTACATATAATAGTCTATATTAATATCATAAATGCGAAAGTGAGTGTGTTTGTTTGTTACGCTTCCACGCCTAAGCCATTTAAACCGATTTTAAAAATTCGTTCACCAATGGAAATCTAAATTATCATCGAGTAACATAAGCTGTATATAATGATAAGCTTTGGCGTAGTAAAATTTGTATAAATGAAAACGTGTATTTCATATATTTTAGTGCAGGGAGGAAAGGCAGGGGGAAGGTGGGGTTCGCGGAGAGGGAAGAGACAAGGGAGGGGGAAGGCGGGGAAGGTGGAAGGGAACGGGGACGCACGGGAAAGGACATGCAGGTAGAATCAATTTATTTATGTGAATGGCATTGCGCAATGCGCATGTAGCTAAACCATTCGAATGAATTAATGAAAGAGTGAGTGAGTGAGTGAGTGAGTGAGTGAGTGAGTGAGTGAGTTAGTGAGTGAGTGAGTAAGCTAGTGAATAAGTGAGTGAATAAATCCATAATAAATTGAATAATCCACCTAATACCATGCGAGCGAAGCCGCGGGTAAAAGCTAGTGCTTAATATAGCAATACATAGACAATTCTTAACTCATATACCCCCAAGCAAACATATTTTGATTTTTGATATAGGTTATTAGATAAGACGATTAAATTAGAGATTTCAAAAACAAATAAAATTGTGTATTATATTGGAGGCACTGCTGAAAACCGGTTGCATTCTGGGAGAAATCCTGAATGTACAGCTGAGCAGTGACAAACAAAATGTATTGAATTGTAAACATTATTTCTTTATTATAATTTTTATTATTATATCAAAGTTTGAAAACTAAAAGAAAATCGTTAGGATCTAATAATGTGCACACGTCTGTAATATAATATTCAACAGAAAACTATTATAAGTACGAGATAAGGCTCTATTGGTTTTCCTAATTTAAATTAAATGAAATACTAAACACACTGAGCCGGGCGGCTGGATTGGTTCAATACTGAATTGAGCGGTAAGCTCCTGGAACGTTTTGACAGTGTCAGCGACCGAAGTGGCATAGTGGTAGGAGCCTTTGCAACAGTAAATTATACGTTACGGGTAACAAATTACAAACATCGCTTTTTTTCACCTATTTTATTAAACACACACTCTTCGCTTCATCCGCGTTCACACGTCAAATCGCATAGTGTTTTAACCCCTTAGTTGCCTGCAACGGGCAAAAGCTAGTTATAAGTATTGCAATAAATTTTTCAAGAATTCGTGATTTTTGAATGCGCTGCGCTAGTACTTTAATATATAATACGAAGCAGCCAGTTTTATTAAAGCGGTTTAACATATACCTCCCGCGCGTGAGTGAGTTTTTTTACGTATTTAAATGCGAAACACCATACCGTCACATTTTCATGGAAATTTTTGGGATATTTTTTACGAGATTGTAAATAAGGTACCGCCACAAGTACTGCCACAAGTACTGCGCGAGTGCTTACTACTCTCGGCGGAACGAATATTCGATATTTTATTTTTTTCAGGCCACGAAAAACATTGTTTGCATACATTACGAATCTCTTTACAGGATGTTTACAGTGACCCGAGGCGGAAGATAAATTCTTCTTTATGGTTTTACCATAAAATTATACGAGAACTTGTTTTACACCTTATTTATGAAAAGAGGAAAAGTCATAAGATCACATAAATCTTTTGAGATAATTTTCCGGTTTCATTTTTAATTTTAATCGTAATTTTTTGCTGATTTATGCAGTTTCAAAAATCTAATAATAAACATTCACTAAAAATAAAAACGATGTCCATCAATCTATCTGTATAGGGTTTAATGTTTAAGGGATCTACTTGAATTACGTATCTAGTGATTCCTGATATTATTTGGCATAAAAAATGTTCATGAAATTTTGGCCTCCGGTCACTTTATTTAATTTTTTTGTTGTTTAAAACCTAACAAAAAAAATCTTCCTCGTGTCATAACTCGTAATTAAGCCGAGTAATTAAACAAACCCTCACTCTGACACTAAATGTCCAATACCTACTGATTTTTTATGTTTTAAGTTAAAATAAAAATGTCACCAAATATCAAAAATTCATATACATTGTGAGCGCTATGATTTCCATTGCTGTCAACATATTTATTCAATGGCCGTATCAGCGCAAGTTCATTGCCTACGCGACCACAGCCGTCAGCCGTCAGCCGCGCGGTGAAGAAATTTAGGAAATCATTCCGTTAACTGTACATGGTTCCTTACATTATTATTCTTAAGTTCGTGTTTCAAATCCTTTTGTTTTAAATACCGCGTGTGTAACATCTGATTAAATAAAGTTTTTCGTTTTTTTTAAATAATCAACCTTTCATTTCGTACAACTTAAATGCAAAATCTGTCCTCGTGACCTCAAACTTCAACAACATAAAAAAAAACGCAAAAATTAAACACGTAATTTGCAACTTATTTGCAGTCTGGCGGTCAGCTCGTTTCTGAGGCAGTTTAGTAAGTACATTTCCAATTTTTACGATGAAATTTCCGTGTTGCCAATTCCACTCCATTATTACAATATACTTCATAATGGTTTTGTGCGTTTAGCTTTGGTGTAGCCGTCAATTTCCAATTTCCAATTTCCACCCCTTAAAGCAGAATTTTGATACATCAAAATTTGCACATTGACGTTCAAAATAACAGAAGAATTGGTGTCTACATCTGTTTTCCAAACACTCTCTGGAAAGTCCGGGAACTTCAGTTAACAACCATAAAAAGAAGACTGCATGTGGCGGCGTGGCTTTGTGCTTTATAAAAAAATACGGTTTTATTCGAATATTTAGGATAGCACATTTCTAAACAAAGGGAAAGTCACCGTTTACATAAAATATCTATGACAAAATTTTCCCTTAACTTTTTACTCACCTAAAACAGAATAAAACTCGGGCATCGCCGACTTTAGCGAGTTAGATTTAAATTTTAAATTTTAATTGTAAATTTATCACATGAAAGCTCCGTACTTTTTGAGCCGTTTGGTTAGCAAAGTATTCCCAAAGTGCGTTTGTAATTCCCGGATAATGTGTTCCACTCATAATAAAACATTCAGCACGGAACATTAAGTCCTTTGCGCGGCCGCAAAATGCTGATGATTGCAACAAACTATTCCACTGTCATTTCGGCAATTGCAATAAAGGAACGCATTAATAATGCTTCAGTCGGGTCCCATTTCACACCCGCGCCCATTGTGGGATAATAGTTGGTGCTTTAAAACTGTATGGCGATTGAAACGAAAACACTTTCAACAGTCCAAGTTTTCAAATAAAATTTGATAAATGGACAATAATAAAATTGTCTGTTGATTCCTGAACACATTATTTGCTTTTTGTTTCAGCAGAATGTAAACGAAAAGATATTATAATAAATCTTTTAAAAGGTACGAATTTCTTAGTTCATATTTTACAAGAAATTTTTAATGTTATCTGATCAATTTGGAACGTATAACGACCGAATTTCACACTATAAACTAGACCAGCTCTGACAGCCAGACGGAAACTTTCCGATTTATAGCTTCTACATAAAATTATTCATGCGTCGGTTGATATATCAAATATTTTATTCCAAATTAACATCAACACACCACCAAGAAATTCAAAACCTACCACATAAATATAGGATACTTCTACCGCAAACATTAGGACATTATAACACTGAACACTGCTCTAATAATGAAAGAGACTCTTTTAATGACCCATTTAAACACTTTAAAAAATATATTTTTCAATCAATCATATAAAGCTGATCTTATGACGAAGCATTTTATTTAACACTAGAAAGACCGGGTACTGTTCCATACCTATAAAGACCACGACCGTCAATTTGACAGCTGATCACTT
The DNA here is from genome assembly GCA_936435175.1 of Glyphotaelius pellucidus. NCBI lineage: Eukaryota > Metazoa > Arthropoda > Insecta > Trichoptera > Limnephilidae > Glyphotaelius > Glyphotaelius pellucidus. Next base: position 38,207,990 of record OW386546.1, read on the forward strand.
TTTTTCAAATTGACAGGCGGATATGGGTACCGCCGCCCCGGGAATCATTTATTGGATAAGCAACACCTCTGCCACAGGACACTCCAAGTGGTTCGCTACGTTTGATGACTTAGCAGGGGTGTCCGGTTAGGGTAGGTTTGTATGGCCTAGGTGGCGAATACGTTTGCCCACCCACTGCGTAGCGGACCGGGTCGGGAGACGCTTGTTGAGGGAAACCTAATCTGGACCTCTCCAGCAGGATCTCTCTCGACCCGTCGCCTTGCACCGCAGTAGGAGGGATGGATTCATTCGTCCGTCACTCCTGGATACATGTACCAATTTTTCCTATTCACCCTTCACACTTTTTTCCTTCCTAGAACTTCCTCTCCTTCCTTTCTCTGAAAACACCAATGCACACATAAATGTACACAGCATCCCCAAAGATGACAAAGGCCCTGAGGGTTTATTTTTCTTCAGGACTTCCTGGAAAAAAAAACATGTGAGTGCAAAATGCTCTAATTTTGGTACATGTGTTATGTTACATGGGTTTCTTACAATTATCACATGTGCATTTATTTGGTTTTTCTTACATTCTTTTATTAATTTGGCACTGTCGTCTTTCAGAAGTTTCATTTTCCGGTTGCGTTCCTTTTTCATTTACATAAACTCCACAAAAAAGCCCTCAGGGCAACTCCACAAAAAATATTCCACTCAGGGCATTTGTCATCTTTGGGGATGATGTATGGAGGGTACCTAAAGGAAAAGGAAGAAGAATAAGTTCTGGGAAGGAAATGAGATATGAGGGGTGGGTAGGAAACTGGGAGTGCTCAAGAGTGGCGGACGTATGAATACATCCCCACCACTGCGGTGCAAGGCTATGTTCCGATAGTCCTGCTAGTGAAGTCAAAAAATCATCTCTGCTGATCTGGTCTGCCACGCAGTTGTTTGGCAGACACATCTGCCGCCAAGATCCGGTTAAACCTAACCTTACGAACCCGGGCGCCTCTGCTAAGTCACGAAACGTAGCGAACCTCTTGGGGTGACCTACGGCGGACGTGTTTGCTATCCAATAAATGATTTCGATAGTTCTTCAGGAGCTAATGCAGCTGGATCAGCTCTGTTATTTGTATACTCTGTCCATCTCCAACAAGTCATAAAATAAATTTAGGCGAGAAATATATTTTTTTGGTCTTTTTATAAATTATGTGACAGTGACCAATTAACATGCAGATCGAGTTCGAATGATACGCGATACCAAAAGAAAGAGACACACATATTAGTACTATCATAAACGAGGAGGATTGGGTATGTTGTAAACTTGGGTAAAGAAGGTTGTAAACAAACCCAGCCTTACGGCCCAAACAGTCACATTGACGGCGGCGGTCTTTGTAGGTATAATTCAATATATCTCAAAAAGTATAAAAGACACGTACCTGTTTTTTTCACCATAGTTGTAAAACCATAGATCATGAAATGTAAAAAAATATCATACCAATACAACAATAATTAAGCATTATATCTTCAAATTACTTCGAGCTGCCGTCAAAATGACTGCTTCGGTCTTTCTAGTGTTAAAGACAGGTAATATTGGGAATGGTTTATTTATGATACTAACTAAATCATTGTCCCATCAGTACAGGTGCCAATAATAAATTATCTATTTTTGCTTATTTAGCCAATTATTTTTGCTACTATTTTTATTATTACTTCTAATATTACATTTTAATTAAATTATCTATGTATGTTAATTTTTGGACAACATGCCTGTTTAATGTACTTACTAAAATAAAAATAAAAATGTTGTCAGCATCGTTGCGCACAATTTTAATAAAATTATTAAGCAAAAAAAAAATATTATCAAGCAAAATATGAATTGGGTTAGAACCCGTTGAAAGCATTTTTTAAATATTTTTTTTCTAAGTGTAAAAAACCATATTTTTCAGAAGAGGAAATATGATACCCCTTTTTTGGAAATGATGGAATAAGACAACAGTGGGCATAATTTAATAATTGTGTTGTTGTATTAATCCGCAAGAAAGGCTCCTGGAAGAAGTGCGAACGTTAATACTGACATTGTTATTTACAGAATCATACTAGGTAAGTATGGTATTTCTTCTATTTTTTAAATATGGTTTTTATTTCTATTCTGTATATTTCTGACTGTACTGCGTATAAATAAATCAATATATTGCCGATCACATTGTAACACCGCGTAACTCATTTAAATAGATTTCCACTAACATTGTTGTATACGGAATCAAACCAGGTAAGTATGGTATTTCTTTTATATTTTAAGTATGGTTTTTATTTTTATTCTGTATATTTCTGACTGTACTGAGAATAAATAAATCAATATATCGCCGATCACATTGTAACACCGCGTAACTCATTTAAATCGATTTCCACGAGGAACAAAAAACCGTATAGTTTATTAAATAAAAAACACATCTTTGAAAAAAAGACTTTGGTAATGAATTATTTAGATATGTAATTTTTTTCATAAATTAGGTATTTAAATATCATACGCGGTGTAGAACACAAAAAAAGAGAATTAATGAGATTCGCCTAATCTCATTACCAACCTAATCTTATTTAAAATAACCTTAACCTTAAGCGAGAAAAATAAAATAACACTTTCTTCACATAATAAATCTTTTAATAACACTTTCTCTAAATAATAAAGCGAAAATAACAATAAAAAACATAAAAAATTAGAATAATATTTTTCTTTCGACCAAATTAAACTTTTGTTAAAACATTTACCGCTAATCAAAGATAAGTACCAATTATTTTGCTACAAAGAGCGGTAATAGGTCAAAATATTTGTTAGTCGATTTAAACCTTAACGTCTTAAAGAAATTCTAACGAAGACTAAGAATTCTAACCTTAACGAAGTTTTAAAAGAAATTCTAAAAAAATCGTATTTCTTAGAACATACGCGGTGTTATAATGTTAGCGACGATACGAACATTTTTACGCAGAATCACGTTTGTTGGTCAAATCTATTTATAGTATAGTATAGTATAAATCTAGGTATAATTTTGTATCAGTGATCGGTGAACCAGTGAATGCAATTTTTTAGCCATGAGTTGTTGTAGTGGTTTTTTTAGTCTGTAGTTAGAAGTAAGATTTTAGAAATATTTATAAATTTGTACAGTGAGTTTGTATGTGAGTTTTCATAAAAACGGCGCTTTACCAGTCATCCAAATATTATTATTATTATTATTGTTGTTACCAAGGAAAAGCTAAAGAAATAAAACAAAAATAATTTTTATTTAGGCTTTCATGAAATTTTTTTTTTTACGTTGATATTGATTATCAATCATCACCTTAAATTTTAAAATAAATGTTTACGTTATATCTCACAAGAGCTCCCCTATCTCCACACTGTAAGGACAGGGGAACTATATCGTCACCTGGTTTGTGCAGCGTTGTGAGGCGGGTTAAGGTAGAAAGTAGGTAACTACATTAAAGAATTTATTATTGCGAGCCTTGAAGAAGCCCGGATTTTACGACGGAATAAAACCAGTTACGGGCGCTCGTTCCACAAAACGAGTCGAAAAAATTACCCGTTCTCATGAAGCCAACATCAACTGTGAACGGGTGTGCCATTCACGTCGTGTTCGTGTCGAGTTTCGTCAACGTGCACCGTTGTGTAAACTGTGCAAAGGGCATCAATGCATCTCAACTCCTTTGAGCAGGCTGTTTCGATTTTTTTTTCCTAATATTATTACCTCTGTTCAGGAGGCCCTGAGAAAAAAAATTCCCTCACTGCTTACGTCATCTCTAGGGATGCTGTGTAAAGGGTCTTTTGAGAAAAGGAAGGAGTAGTTCTGGGTGGGAAAAAGATACGGCTAGGAATTTAGGGTTCAGTGGCTCCACAGAGAGTGAAAGACGAATGAATTAATATCCCCCACTGCGGTTTAAGGTAATGTTCTGAGAGCGTCCTAATTAGAGTTTAAAAGTTTTCCCTCAACTTGTCCCGATCCGGCCTGCCACGCAGCTGGTGTATAGATGCGTCCACCGCCAATACTCGGAAAAACCTCACCCTGCAAAACCGGGCACCCCTGGTAAGTCACCGAACGGGGTGACTTACGGCAGAGGTGTTCGTTATTCAATAAATGGTTCCCTGGACAGAAAGAATACCCATACCCACCCCCTAATTGAAATACTTGTAGAACAAGACGCCTACTTTTGGTAGGTCTGTGCGTAAGAGATGGCATTCGGTCTATTAAAAATGGATTGTTAATCATACGGACCGTCCTTCTTTTAACATAATCATATAATTTTGGGCTCCAGTTCAGAGGCGGCAGCCAAATTTCTCTCAAAGTTGTGCGGTATGAGCTTGTAACAAAGAATATTCACATATTTTTTTTACTAACGCAAAGCTTTTTTATTAACAGAATGTCCCTTTTAAGATAAACGGCAAAAACACGATATAATTCAGGTAAAATTCCGTGTGAATGTATTACAGTGTTAGCTACTACTTCAATTGTACAAAACAGGAAGTCTGGATGGCGTTGTATCCCACTGTTTAAATAAGCGCGCACCGTTTCAGACTTTGCTTTGAATTTCCCCTTTATTTTATCTTTAGAAGTTCGCAAGCCGCACACAGACTGGCAATAAAGTGGGAAGGAGGGCTGCGCAGAAAGGGCAGGTGCCGCTCACGTACTAACGGGAACTCCCTAAAAACGCCACACGTTAAAAATGATGTCTTTCGCGAGAGTTGTTGAAGGCAAACACTCTATCCAGGGAACGATCTCCCCCAGTTACTGTAGATGTTAGAACTGGGTCGATCGTTCATTTTACATGACCCACTGGCAAAATGATCGGGTCGAAAACACCCGTTCATTGAATGGGTACTTTTAAATATGGAAATTACCGTAGAGTACACAAAGAGAGATCGAAAGTTCCCATCATAGTACTCGTACCCGATCTAAGGTCAGGTACTTTTTACTATCGAATACCTACTTTCCATCTTTCTAAGGTAGGTGGATATTATAATTAAGACTCTTTTGGGCTTGTAAATACTTACTAGATGAAAAAAAAAAAGTTCTCTAATATCTGGGAATAAATTGTGTAATGAATGAATGAAAAAATATTTTTATTTGCATTTAAGGGAATTTACGTATCCAACATCTTTATTTGGAGATTGAAGATGTCCGGTCTACAAAATTCATCCGTATATGGTCGCTTTCCACACCGAAACTCATCGCGGAATGTGGGTGCTGACGATAAAATCAAAAAATGGTCCGTGAGCGGGTTAAAAAGAGCGAATAGTTCACGATCGACCCAGAACTAGTAGGTGCTAGCTGCTGGCTGCTCTTAGACGGTGTAGTTCCCACCCCCGGCAGTAAAATATGTACACCGTTTGATCACAGGCTGTTGGCAAACGGAAGGGATGCCGAGAGAATAAAGACAAAATCACGCCGCTGAACTCAGCAATATGTTTTTTGTCTCGCGAGATAAGAGATATTTCCGTCGCATCTCGTTAGGAGTGTGTGGGCGCCCTCGCCCGGAACCTCGATAAATACTTTGTCTCGGGGCTGTAATTTTATTAATATTTAATGGGCCGCGAAATGATCAGCCACGCGCGGAGGGTTGTCAGACCCCGGCCAACCCCGGCCAACCCCGACCAACCCCGACCAACCCCGACCAACCCCGACCAACCCCGACCAGCCCGCAGCTCGCCGCAGTTCGGCCAGTGCGGCTTTTGGCACCGATTATTCCCGTGCTCTGGTCTTAACAAGCGACTACCTCTCGCTGTGAGCCCATTTACTTTTCCAACGGACGGAATATGATATAAATTGTCTCTCCGTGTTATTCTGGAACAGTAATTTATTTACAAAAACAATAATAATGCGTCGATAACCTGAAAAAATAGATATGGCGAAGCCAGGCTGGAAACGTAAACAAGAATTTTATCACGGGACTTTGATTTTATTCGTAATTATTATTATTATAATTGTTAAAAATATTTACATGTCAATACATTTTTACAAATTTATATATCTTTTTTATTTTTATAACGTTGATTCTATTGAAAAATGTGTCACTGCTCATCTGTACATTCAGGATTACTCCCGGAATGCAGATAGTTTTCAGCAGGGCCTCTTATATAATACATGAAATATAATAAATAATTTAAATAAAATTATATTCAAATCTTATCAATCAATATTCAGATAAAATAAAATAATATTAAATACTACAATAAAAGATAATAAAATAAATAATATAACATAATCACAAACTCGCGTAGGTATTCCTTACATTGTAAATTCTATCAACTGTGATGTGCGAAAGGCTGAGAGGTCAGCAACCACTTACGGCATATACTCTTGAAGCACTGCAATGATGCCGACGTTCGAATAGATATCAACAACTCACAGTGAAAATAAGATTCAGACAAATACAGAGAAAATAAAAAGGTAACGGTCGCAAAATAAAAAGGTAACGGTCTGCAACCCGATCCCATAAAAAAGACCGGTCGTATTTCCAAGGTGAAATTTTATTATTTTATTTTAGTGTTATTAGGAAACATACCAGTTATAAGTACGTGTAAATTCATTTTAAGTTTAATAGTGAACAGAAAAAAAAATCAGTTACATTCATTCCATTTAAAATAATTTTTGTTACGGTTATAGATTAGAAAGCAAGTAAATATAAAAAGCTATAATATTAATAAAATAAGTAAAAAAATAATAAACAATCAATAGAGTAACAGGAGTTTTGATTAAAGTTCACCCTGAGTTTAATTTGATTTTAAACATTTCAAGGGTGCAAGTGAAAATTATTGTTGATATTATTTTTGATGTAATTATTAAAATAAAAGAAGAGCAAACAATAGTTAAGAAAAAAAATAATAACAGACAGGTGGATTGCCAAACGAACGAACTTGTAGTGACCACTTTCATGTTCACTTTACTTTGAGCCCGTTCCTGAAAATTTATTTTTGCACCGTCACTACGTCATACGCAATCAACGAGACGTGCCTACCTCTGTACTATCGTAGCAATAGGTAGCTCCAGTCTAGCACCGCCTAACACCACCCGCTCCAAAAGTTTAATTAAGGCGTTTGCTAGAAAGGTGTAGACTTGCCGCAGACGTCTTACAAGTGCTGCGCCAAACGTTCGGGAATTTTCTAATATTATCACGCATCCAAACTACCCAATGTTTTTGAAGCTACTTGACGAGTCGGCGATCCTATTTGAACGCCAGTGAGCCGCAGCTAGTCAGTCGGTCTTCAAGTCAAGTTCATTTAAGTAACAGTCTGAACAATCAACACTGACGTAGACCAGCGTTACAAGTGCACACTGTAAACGTGATAACATAATCCATAACATAAGATTTTGCTTGCCACAAAATTTGGGGCCACCGCGTCTGTTACATAGCGATACGCTCTCAAACCAATTGAATACAGATTTAAAGACATTAATAATGAATACATACACTGATCAACTTATATTCTTACACACCTCCACAAGTAATCTCAATCGGAAGGTCTCGTGTTTGCAGTTCGTTTTCAGTCTCAATTCGAGAAGATTATCACTTAGTTATTGATAGTATTAACACAGGAAGATTTTTCAATAAATGAAAAGATCTCCTTTGCTATAAATTATCTCGTGAATGTATTTAGGATGCTTTGACGCTTTTAGGAAAAGCCTTTAATTCCCACGTGAACTCTGTAAGTTACTGATTTTAAAATAATAAAAGGAACAGCGCCTTGAGGTGATTTTTTACAAAAACGACGCTATACAAGTCATCCAAATATTATTATTATTATTAAGAGCTGATTGGATAATTCACAATAAAATAAGATTTACGTACTCTATCCCGCCACCGGGTCACATCTGGGGCGAGCAATGTCGTCAGGAAACATCGCCGAGTTGATTCAGATACATAAAATTTAATTATATTTTAAAACGGAAAACTATTTGAATGCAAGAAGTCTGGGAGAAGGGACCATGGCCGACCCGTTAGAAAGTTAAAAACAGTAGAGCTGGTAGGCCTCCCGCAGCCCTCGGATGACTGTCCTTACCTCTCTCACCGTAATCTGGGCCAATGACAATGCACGTCAGTATTGCTATCTTAAAACAAATATTAAATATCCAGTATCTGACGCACATCATCTTAAAAAGAGAGGGGGGGGATTGGAATTTAAACATTCAAGAAATTATTTTATACAACACTTTATTCCGATAGCTTGTGCTTTTGAGGGACTTTTCCTTCGAGGCTCGATACATCTCGCAGCTTATAAGGTCCGTTGTCCCTTTTCAAGAGATTGTCTTCGCCTCTCAAGGTCTAGCCGTGCCGTTAACAACTCAAACTCACTCAAGTCATCGCCGTCATCTTCACCGCCATAGTAAGACTTCAGAACATCAGGTGTTCTCCACGGTGCTGCAAGATGCGTCATTCAAGATCCGTGATCTTCCCCTCCTCAGCATCACGACCCCCATCTCACATCACATCTCAACATCACTGCCAACATCATTTCGGTATGCACTCTGTCTACTTTGCTGCTTTGACCTTAGCTACGTAGCCAACAAAAAAACTTACTTCACTAATTGCTCGCCTTTCAATCTTCCGTCTCTACCCGCTAACGAAGCCTCGTTCCCCCAAATTTAATGACTTGTTTTCTTTTTTTTTTGTAAAATCTAAAAATATTGAGATAAACGGTGAAATTTGAGTGGAATCAATGGCTTTCAGCCGTGGAAATTGATTCATTTTATGTTTCCGTATTTAATACTTGGCGGTGTAGTCAAGAAGTGGCCGAATTGAAAACCGAATACCTAGAAATCCCTATCGTGCGAGCGGATAGGAAATCAACCAAATAGAATAAAAATAGAATTAAAAAATTTCGAGTTTTCTCGTGTTACTTTGTTTTACCATTTCCAAGCACTAATAATTTAATTAATTCAATTTGGGAGGAGGGAATGGGTACCGCCACCCCGGGAACCTTTATTAGATAACCAACACCTCTGCCATAGGTCACTCCAAGTGGTTCGCTACGTTTGGTGATTTAGCAGGGGTGCCCGGGTTCATGAAGTGAGGTTTGTCTAGGTCTTGGTGGCGGATGACCAGGATACACTGAACCCCAGATTCCTTCCCACCCCTTAAACTCTTTTCCTTCCCAAAACTTTCCTCTCTTTCTTTTCCTTAAAAAAAAACCCACACAGCATCCCCAAAGATGACGTAGGCCCTGAGGGAAATTGTTTTCTTCAGGGCCTCCTGTGTGGAGCTTATGTAAAAAAAATAATAATAATATAACGTCTTAAAAGTAAACATTGCTTCACAACCTTTTGTCCAATTTTTATATTCATTTGGCTAAAACTGCCGAGCAAATATTTGTTGTAATATTTCATTTGCTTAAGGGCTGTATTACAAACTGGTACCGTTACCGTAATTGGGCCATTCGTGCGCGTTTTATTGTAAACCTTAAGTACCTTCTCGACCTTTGGACCACCGTGTATATATGAATTAAACGTAGTCATTCGAAATAATGAACAGTTTATTTTTGTAATGATAAATGAAATTTACTCAAAAGTCACGGTATTTGTGAGAAAAAATTCGAAAGTACTACGCAATTTAAATTCGTGACTAACAATCTATAGCAAATAGTAAAATGCAAAATCTGAAAGGGACATTGCCAAAAGAATGAACTAGTCTGGCCAACTACCTAACTAGCTACATTTCGAACCTTCTTCAGTAAAAAAATAGTATTATTCGTACAATGCTACTATCGTTACCTCAAAGGCGCCGTACAAATAAGACTCCAAAGGATCTAATTATGTGCAAACCGATACAGAAAGCATTCTTACCAGGTCACTTCAAATAAATAAGGTTTATCTAACTTTCACCTTTATTGCATTTGTAGCCCGCGACATTACAAATAACTAAATGTATTAATATGTAAGCAAATAAGTACCTTGTAAGCTTTTGAGGGTAATTTCATAAAAAAAAATAGCCCTAGGTAGTCCTAAATTCTGCAGTCTTTGCAAATAAAAATCAACTCTACTTTTGCCACTAAACTTGCAATATCAACAGTAATAGAGGGTAACAAATGTTAAATCATGCGATCTCCGGTGTTTTAAACACACATAGATTTTACTGAAAAGAACAATATATCTCGCTGTCAGTATTAGGTATTAAACCTAGAACTTCTTCACGACCTCAGTGAAAATGACGATATATTTTGCTGTCAGTATCAGGCATTGAACCTAGAACTTCTTAATGACCTCACTGAAAAGGGACGATGTATCTCGCTGTCAGAATTAGGTATTGAACCTAGAACTTATTTACGACTTCACTGAAAAGGACGATGTATCTCGCTCAGAATCGTCAGAATCAGATATTGAACCTAGAACTTATTTACGACCTCACTGAAAGGGACGAAATATCTCGCTGTCAGTATCAGGTATTGATCCTATAACTTCATTACGACCTCACTGAAAAGGACGATGTATCTCGCTGTCAGAATCAGGTATTGAACCTAGAACTTCTTTATGACCTCACTGAAAGGAACGACGTATCTCGCTGTCAGAATCAGGTGTTGAACTTACAACTTCTTTACGACCTCACTGAAAGAAACAATGTATATCGCTGTCATAATCAGGTATTGAACCTAGAACTTTTTTACGACCTCACTGAAAGGAACGATGTATCTGGCCGTCAGAATCAGGTGTTGAACCTAGAACTTTTTTACGACCTCACTGAAAGGAACGATGTATCTCGCTGTCATAATCAGGTATTGAACCTAGAACTTCTTTACGACCTCACTGAAAGGAACGATGTATCTCGCTGTCAGAATCAGGTGTTGAACCTAGAACTTCTTTACGACCTCACTGAAAGAAACAATGTTTCTCACTATCAGAATCAGGTATTGAACCTAGAACTTCTTTACGACCTCACTGAAAAGAACGATGTATCTCGCCATCAGAATCAGGTGTTGAACCTAGAACTTTCTTACGACCTCACTAAAAGGAACGATGTATCTCGCTGTCATAATCAGGTTTTGAATCTAGAACTTCTTTACGACCTCACTGAAAGGAACGATGTATCTCGCTGTCAGAATCAGGTGTTGAACCTAGAACTTCTTTACGACCTCACTGAAAAGAACAATGTTTTTCACTATCAGAATCAGGTGTTGAACCTAGAACTTTCTTACGACCTCACTAAAAGGAACGATGTATCTCGCTGTCATAATCAGGTTTTGAATCTAGAACTTCTTTACGACCTCACTGAAAGGAACGATGTATCTCGCTGTCAGAATCAGGTGTTGAACTTAGAATTTCTTTACGACCTCACTAAAAAGGACGGTGTATCTCGCTGTCAGTATCAGGTATTGAACCTAGAACTTCTTTACGACCTCACTGAAAGGAACGATGTATCTCGCCGTCAGAATCAGGCGTTGAACCTAGAACTTTCTTACGACCTCACTAAAAGGAACGATGTATCTCGCTGTCATAATCAGGTTTTGAATCTATAACTTCTTTACGACCTCACTGAAAGGAACGATGTATCTCGCTGTCAGAATCAGGTGTTGAACCTAGAATTTCTTTACGACCTCACTAAAAGGGACGGTGTATCTCGCTGTCAGTATCAGGTATTGAACCTAGAACTTCTTTACGACCTCACTGAAAGGAACGATGTATCTCGCTGTCAGAATCAGGTGTTGAACCTAGAATTTTTTTACGACCTCACTTAAAGGGACGGTGTATCTCGCTGTCAGTATCAGATATTGAACCTAGAACTTCTTTACGACCTCACTGAAAACCTCACCTAAATTTACACGTTTTGTAAAAATATGTAACTACCTGTAACAAATATTGTTTCTTCTTACATTGGTATAATTTTTGGTTAATTCCATATTTTGTATGGTTTCACAGAAAACAGAATATTCTAGTCTTTTTTTCAAAATTTGAAATATTGAAGGGGATTAAATGGTTGAATGCTCATAGAATAGTAACTTCTTGAAAACCTTTCAACCTCTTTGGGTGATGTCTACGTTTTCTTCTAATGCATTGGAATATATAAAAATATTTCACGATTGGGTAACTTGGTAAAAACATTAAAATAAAATGGGTTCTTTAGAAATTTCCTTTTCTTCAACCTTATTTTATATCGAAAATAAATCATCGGTAAGTAAATGCACTAGCATCCGATTTGATTCCCTTCATAAACAATTTTTTTAAATTTTATTTGAAAGAAGGGTAAAATTGACAGAAGATGGATGGATTTTTGATGAAATTCTTATTACAAAAAGTCACCACCGCACCGGCCTAATAGCAATTGTTGAAATATATGAGAATCTATATGTAAAAATGTATGAAAAGAAAGTGACATTGGCGTGTTGGCTTTTTTTATAAATATTTCGTTTTATTCCAAGATTACCGATATTTTGCACACTTGACCTTAAAACAAGAGGACTGTGTACATGAGATTTCGAAAAATCACCCCCGTCACCTTTTTCATACCATAAAGCATAAATAATACTTCGTAATGAAATTTTGCATATTCGACGTTCAAAAAGAGGAAATAAATTTTTACACCTCATTTTGAAAAACCCTGCTAAAGCCCGGGTAAGTCTGAAACTTCAGCTAGTACCATATATGTATATTGTTAAAATGTGAAAAGGTGTTAAATTTCTTGGCGTGTTATAAATTATTTCAACACACTAGTTAAAATTAGCTTTTCATTAAACTACATCAGTCAACTACATTAGTGAGCAAATAATTCTTGATTTGAAATGTGTCTTTATCTCCTTTGCACCCCCTTACTTCCTTTTTATTATTATTACTCATTCATTCACTAATTAAGTTTCAAGAACCGTTCATATCTCAGGCGAAACTACCAAATGACTTTCTCTGAAGTTACGTGGCAGGTACGTAAACCGTGTAATAATTTAATTTAACATAACTTACAAGTTGTATTATAATGTACTAAGTATGTCTTAATAAACCATAAAACAAATAAAATAATCATAACGTTATATTAAAACGGCACCGAGACAGAGAATTCATTGAATAGACATGTTTAAAAACTAAACTAACTTTGAAAACTTTTGAGCTGCACTCATTGTGATATGTTGTACTAAATAAGCTTTAAATTAAAATGATTTTCAAGATGTCACCTCTTCTAAAGTTTCACTCCGCGGTAAAACAACTTATAGAAAATCTGCTTGAAAACTTAATTGGATCGAATCCGCCAGGTGTTTCCATTGCAGGCGGCATTTGTTGAGTTATTCTCGCAGCGTTGAGTCAACTGATTATATGGAAAGTCGTTACTGGCGACGAGATGGAAATATTGCAACCTTTGAATTATTCACCAATGTTCAATTCTTTGTTGAAAAATGCGCTTAGCAAATTCCAAGTTTACCGAATAAATCCCTAATTCTCAGTGTTCATGAAAATCTTTTCCGAATTCTATCTCTTCTTTCAATATACTTTTGTTTTATTACAGAGAAATAAACATCTTCTGCTTTCGAACATTCATAATTTCTTCATTTACAATTTGTTATTCCAATCATACACATTTATTATTTGTATTATCTAAAATACCTTGTAATCTTCCTGCTATTGCATAATTTATTAAATTATTCTTGTCTTATTTTAAGATAGTTATCACATTGGAATTCGATTCTCCTTACTAAAACCACCCGAAAGAGATTGTAAATGTGTGCACACCAATGATTTAACAAATTATCTTATTCTCTATCTAATGGTATATCTCCACAACCTATGCTTTTTTGCCTTTTTAGTCATTATTGCATTTGTGTGTTGTTAAGTTAATTATTCAGTTGTTATAATATTATTTCGTAAAATGTTACACGTACACAAACACAACATCGTGTACGTGTGTATGTTTTAATGTTTTATTGGTGTGTTGGTCCATTTTGTATTTTCTAAATTAATTGTGAAGTAAAGTAATTGTGTGCAGCTTTCTAATTTTCTAATATTCATTAATATGGCGTTCAGATTTGAATATAAATAGGTCTCCCTCGAAGTTTTCAATGTGCACTTATCCTATCAACGTGATCGTTGATCATCAGTGTGGTCTATTTTGATTTCTGCGTTGCGGTAGAAGATTTTGACCAAAAGTCACGTAGATTTCCGATAACTTCTCATAAAGCAAAGTTTCCGGGAGTGGTAACAGTCTCGTCCTTTTGTTTTTTTACTTCTGAAAGTTATTCCGTAAGAGACGTTAATTTTTTTGGATTGTATTATCTTCAAGAAGTTTTAGGATGGCAATAAAGTTGACCGTTGGTTATGGTAAAAAACATTTTTTTTGTTTTTGTAAGTCAAAGAAGAATATTGTAATTTTACTATTATAACCAAATTCTCCCTAATCAGGTGTCATATTGAACTTAAAAATACCTACGTAATTGTTCGCTTGAAAAATTATTAATAATTAAAATTTACAAAAATGATCACGGAAAACCAAAAGTGTTTTTATTAAATATGTACAAGTTTACTCTCTATTTGATACAATACTTATATTACTCATAAAACCATAAAATTGATTATAATGCTGAAAAAATTGTGGTGAATTAAATTTGTAAAACTATAACAGTTACTAACATTTTGATTACCAGACACAACATTAAACATGTTACTTTTGTACTTTTGAATGTAGCTATAACTTTGTGGTTATCCATTACAAATAAATGAAACAATATAACTTTGTTAAAACCACTTTATATTTTATCTACGCCGACCGGTTTCGGAACGACCGTTCTTTCCTCAGGGCAAACATACACACATGTATCTTATATATTCGAAAGCTATCAATTTGACTGTCCTAGAACGGGAGTCCTTCCTAGTTGGACAGTCAAAAGCTTCCTTATACTGTTACTGTATTTTTAAAACAAAAAAAAAAAAATAAATAAATGTTTGTTTGCCCTAAGGTACGAACGGTCGTTCCAAAACCGGTCGGCGTAGATAAAATATAAAGTGGTTTTAACAAAGTTATATTGTTTCATTTATGTTACTTTTGGTTTAGGGCTTGTTCTTTTCAAAACTGAAACAGATTTTGTGAAGAATTCAGACAAACGATATAATACCTACCTAATGAACGCTTTATTATTACCGTGACGACCCACGTTTGCGGTACCGTGACGGCAAACAAAAGTAATAAACATTCATTCCTCATTGCTTTAATGCTGCAGTTCTTTCTGACACATTGAGTGATGGTGAGACAAAAGATGAGACGCACCAAATACGTATTTGTTTCTCTTTCTTCCAAAGTTCTACATTTTTCTTTGGAGGAGCGTTTCATTTTCTTTATACCTGGGTGTAAAGGAGATGTATGATAATAATTGTATGTTTCCTTTGGAAGGGTGCATACATACGTTCACCGTTTGTCGCATTTTCGACTGTTGTTATTTAGTGTGTAAGAAAGAACTGCAGCATTATATGTTTAAGAACAAAACCATCAGCGTATTGACGCTTGACGTTTTTGATTTTTTGGAGTTAACTCACACTTCAAAATTATCCTTGGAACTATTTTCCATACTTTCAAAATTATCGTCACAACTAGTAATTTTGTAGGAGTCTACAAAGACGTCACGATGCGGTGTGTGAGAAGATGCAAGAAAATGATTAATTTTTTTCCTTTGGAGGAAACTGACCTGCACTGAGCTGCAGCATTATTGTGATTAGAAGCGTATGTTTGGTGCCTCTTTTATGTCGTTGCCGTACCGTAAATGTGAGTCGTCATGGTAAAAAAGAAATACACAAGTATTTATTTTTTACCGTGATGATCCAGATTTACGGTAAAATTTTTAACAAAACATCATTTTAATTTATAATAATAATATTTGGATGATTTATAAAGCGCCGTTTTTGTGAAAAACACCTCAAGGGTGCTGCAATTGATACGCCCGCGCCTTATTGGCGGGTTCAACTTAAACTATTAAATTTAAATTAAGAAGGAACAATTAAACAAAATACTGATTAAAGAAACGACACATATATTTTATTTCTACAAAAGGCAATAATTTATAATTCTATATTTGAAATGGGTATTTATTTTTTTTAGCGTCAGTGTTGACAAGTCTGATTTTGTGATTTTTTAAGGGATTGAGTTTTTTAGCTATCATGAAAATTTTTAAACTTACAATCGTGTAGGAACGCGCTTATATAAAAATACAAACTAATCGCATCGTAACCTAGAATCTTCAAGACTTCTAGAACAGGTAGCGCGCAATCCATCTGGAAGCTTCTAAACTCGCCGGTTTACTCAAGGTTTTACATCCAGCGGCTCCACCAAGCTCCCTTAAGCCTTTTCCTTCCCAGAACTCTTATCTCATTCTTTTCCTTAAAAAAAATCAAATACAGTTAACACGCGGTAGATGCAAAACTTAACCAAAAAAATCTCAACCAAAGAAGAACCAAGGAGCCTTGAAAAGTGAGGTCGTAATCAAAGCGGCAAATGAGCGCAGACCTAGCGTCACTACCGTTTTACATCTCAACCAACAGGAGCCTTGATAGGAGTTTGATGCTTCACAGGTACTGTGTGCATCATTTCCGTTTCATCCGAATTCCAAATCACAAGCGGTCTATAGAAGTTTCGCTTCAAAAAAACCCTCCACACAGCATTTCTAAAGATGACAAAGGACCTGAGGGAAATTATTTTCCTCAGGACATCTTGTGTGAAGCTCATAAAAAAATAAAAATAAATTGTTTTACCACGGTGTCGAGAATCGACCTGGAGGAGTTTGCCACGTCATCTCCATCAACTACGATATCGAGAGCTTCTTACTTAAAGACCAGGAAGATCAGTGATATTCACCGCCAATTAACCATAATAAGGTCATCAAGTCTCCGTCCGCCGCACGCGATCTACGAGTTATGCATCCTGTTGGTATAAACAAACTACTACAGATTTCATAAGAAAGACACAGTACTATTTATCACCTTTCTATCTTTGTATATTTATCTACGTTCTTACCTACCTCATCATGAATTTACAAGTTTTTCACCTGTTTCCGAAATATAACATATTTCATTTCAAAGTTTGACGCAATAACAAGAATAGCACACCTCACCAAAACAAAGTTCACAGTTCTAAAGTTCATGGATATCTTCTCGTACAGACATTATTTGACTGCTGCCTCTAGTTGGCTGCGAAAATTCATTTGCTGCCGGTAAACAACTAACACATACTTTTCCTCAACTTTTAGTTGACGTTATTTGTTGATTTGTTGTTTGATAAAAATACATTTTGCCTTGGTAAACCTTTTGGTTTAAGGAACTGCAGATAGCGTATATAATATTCCAATAAAATGTATATTAATTATTCATTATCCTTGTTTACCAAGTAATAACACAGTGCGTACCAAGTAACAACACTAACTAAGAAACAATATAAATTAAGTAATTGGTATCTACAAATTATCTACACCTGGTATGACAAATTACACAAAAAATACATCGGTAATATGATGTCTGAACTTGCTTTTGAAAAAATACACGATTTTAGCCACATTAGAAGTTTTTACAGTTTCAAGTACAGTACTCAAAATTGGCTATGCATTAATCTTTCTAATGTTTCAATACAAAGCACAATTTTTCGTTTTCATGATGGCTTTGTATTTTATTTTAATTAAATATATACAAGTTTTTTGCCAAGTCGATATTAGTTCCTCAGACACATTGCCTATTCTAAAATAAAGTTCACGAAAATGCCGAACAAATTATTCTGTTCATTTGATACAGAAATACATATACATTATAAGTTAGTTTTGACTGTCTAACTAGAAATTTTCCCGTTTTAGTACAGCCAAATTGCCATTTGCCAAATTCACGTTAGGTAGGTGCGTACTGTTATAAAACTTAATAATAAATGCTTTACGGCACAAGTGTCATTTACAAATAATCAGTCCCACAGTCAAGTGCTAGGTTCTAAAAGCAATAAAGTATCTAACTAAATATAGTATTAGTAGTAAAAAGCTACGGAAAACACAAAGTAAAAAATTAAAATGATAATTCCATTCCATTTTCAACACAGTCGTTTATTTTATTGGTTAATGCGACTATTATTTTTTTTAATGCGTAAATGCAACGCCACTTATTGAACGTTGAGATTTTGGGGCAAGACAACCCACTTGTGCCGGAGTCTCACCATCGAGGACGTCCTCATAACAACTTGTATTTTCGAGTTAGCGTTCCAATCTGTATCAGAGTTCACCCACAGGGAGAGCAACCCGCTGTCTGAATAAGATGGTTGACCAATTCTATGTGTACTTTGAATCTTACAGTAAGTTCATAAGATTTTTAGCACTTCATACTAAATGTATCACGTAGTTAAACAACCAGTAATGTTGTGATATTTCGTAAATAAATAGAAAAAGTTATGAGTTCGCAGTGTGGTTTTCATTCTAAGCAATAATTTAGACAATATTCTATGTTGTGTAAACACATTAACGAAATTCATTGACAGCTGTCATGTTTTTTTTCGCTCTTGAAATTTATTAAATAAAACAGAATTTCTATCTGAAATTTAAATATGAATATTTTAATGAGTTTATAAGTGGAGTGTTGTATTCCATGCCTATATGACTACTCTGCCAACTGCAAAGACTGCGGTAAATAAGTCAGATACTCAACTCCTCCAATTGCTTAAAAAGAAGTTTAAAGAAATCAAGACACAATTTTTAAAAATTATCTTAAACGATTACAGACAAGATATTGACTTTAACAACCAATATCATTGTCCTATATCCTCCCTATATCCTCCCTATATCCTCCCTATCCTATAAAAAACATTTAATTAGATGTAGCAACGATCGCATTTAAAAAAAAACAAACGCTCAGTGTTAATAATAACTGAACGACCCTCCACGCAGCATCCCCAAAGACCATACAGGCCTTGAGGTAAAATATTTTCCTTAGAACCACTGTGTGATACGCTACTGATGTCGTGGGAGTCTTGTGATTTGGGTCCAGATATAATCATGGTTATATCAGTGAAACCGATATTAACTACCGATATTAAGCCTCCCTATACCCAAGGGGTGGTAGGAGGGATGTACCAGGGGATCAGGAGAGTGTAGGAAGTCGGGAGAGGATACAGCCTCCCAAGGAAATACATTATCACGCTTGACCGGATACTAATTGTGAAACCGGCGCTTGCGAGGCGCTACTCCGAACCTGTCAGACGCTTTATATTGTTACTTCTGATCATCACTTATTACCATTTTGTCAGTGTTGGAGGAATTTCGAGGAAGATTTCTTGTTGTTCTGCCTATACAGCAATTACAATTGTTTTGCTCTTTGTTTTCTTTTTATTGTTGCCATTGGAATGCGCTATACTAGGTGAGGCTGTAAAATAATTTAGAAAACTGATCAATTTTCAGACATATGCGTAATTAACATTTGAATAGCTCAATTCCACTTCAAGGACATTTTACTCCAAATAGCTTAGGTAAGAGAAGCAGATGAATCACCACTCGACTCCCCAGGTATTTTATAAGCCTAGATTCATCCACAATAGAGAATTGCAGTCCAATTTTTTTTATTTTTTTTATGAAACCTTCTAACTTAAATAACTGCATATTTATTTTTATTTTTATAATTAGTTTTAATAGTTAAAATAAATGTCGAAGTTTTAATTTTTCAAGATCCCCCGAAAACCACCGAATCTAGTGTAACGTCATCATGACTAACCGAAGTATGAATCTTGTAGGGAACTGGAATCAGCTGTTCGACTCCCATTTTGAATTTCAGCATTGGAGCGTTTTCATAGACATTACTGGGCAATACGATAGTTTTTTGTACAGTTAAAGTTTTTGAATATTTTAAATAATATAGATAAACTAACAGAGATACTTTATTTTTGATACTGAATTATTTAGGCCTAAATAATGTTTCAATAAAAACAAAAACTATTATATCTCAAATTCTCTATAAACCAATAACACGGAATGCCGAACGGCTTGCGTCTTCATTTCTATTGATTTCTATACAACTTTGACCCAGGTGATGCGGCGCGGTGACGTCATGCCGCAAAAATCCAGCAATAGGGTGTTTTAATGACACGTTTTAAAATGAACTTTTTAATATTTAAAAAAAAACTCTACGTTAAATATTATGTAATAAAACTTATATATTCAGAATCTGCGTATATTGGTCTATATGAACATATTTTTTTAAAGCCATAATATTTTTCACTGGAGTTCCTTATTGCACAACCATATATTTCACATGACAATCGTCGATTTTCATATTCTCTTCCAAAGAACCAACCTAACCAAATATAACACAGGGACATCCTTAGCATGGTGGATGAAATAATATAAACAAATGTTTCAATTGTGCAATAACAAAAACACACCAAAAACATTTTCCCAATGTTTTTGGTGTGTTTTTTTCCGATGTCGACTATATTTATAACCAATGACAATATTCCGAACATATTTAGTTAAAAGTCCGCAGAACCTTCTTTACATAAAACTAACACTGTCTCCCTCCCACTGACTTCTTTTCTATCCATCGTCTTTCTTCCCTCTCCGCAAACCCCACCTTCCCCCTGCCTTTCCTCCCTGCCGCTAAAATATATGAAATACACACATTTTCATTTATACAAATTTCATAGCGCCAGAGTTTACCATTATATATAGCATATGTTACTGGCTGAAAAGGTTTATTTATACTGGTGAAAGACTTTCTAAAATCGGTTTAGTGGTTTAGGCAGGAAAGCGTAATAAACAAACACAGTCACTTCTGCATTTATAATATAAGTACAGATTTAACCTTCCGTCAGGCGCAATTCAAATCCTAACACAATACGGCGCAATTCATCTGTGAGATTAAATCACAGAAAAACAGATCGAAATAGATTTTTTTCGCTCGATTTAATTGTATTAGCGATCCAAAAGTCATATAAAAGAAATATAAAAGCATATAACAAAGAGTAAAGTTACCTATATAATAATCATGCTATGTAAATAAAATCAGCAAAGGTACTTATAAAAAAAGTTTCATGGCTTTGTGTGGTGACACTTTTTTTTTAAATAGGTAGGTAACATGATATAATTCCATAAAACAACTTTGCGGTTGGTCAAGAAAAAAAAACAATAAAAAGATATTTTACAAAGGAATGCAGTATTGAAATATTTACTTACACAATCGGGCGCAATTCATCTGATAGATTATTGCATAACAATGACCCACAATGCGCACGAGACGAACGGAAACTTGCCCTCTGTGAGTGGTGGGGAAGGAGGAAAAGTCAGGAGGCCACGCCCGATCGGCGATATTAACACTTTGGCATAAAAATAACAGATCACTTGGATCGTCTTAAACCATAGTGAACTAACTCATTTTGCAATTTTTGAGTTAAAGCTTGAAATCATAATTTAGCTCCGTCAGAAAGAAGAACCAATCAGAGAAAAACTATCTATGATTGGCCAAGACAGTATTTCTCTAATTGGTTTTCTCTGGCAGAACTTGATTATAATTTGGAGGGCACATTTCAAGCTATAACTTCAAAAAGTGAGTAAGTTCACTATGGTTTAAGACGATTTACAAATTATGAAATCTTACAGATTAGTTGCGCTTGACGGAAGGTTAATGTGTAAAATACAGACACGTGCAAATAATACTTGATTTATGATGATCATTCGAATGTCATTATCCCAAAACTTAGTATTTGGAGAAGTATGACTAATCAACTGGACGATCGGCATACTTACCGCGTTACCGTGACAACATATAGTTGAGCTTAACTATCAAGTACTTTGAAAATATGTTTAATTTTCTTGAATGAGAATTGGCTTCTATTGCCGTTCCATGGCTGTTTACTTCCATGGTATTGTCATACCCACTTGGTTTGATCTTAATTCCAGGAAATTCGTTAGATTTAATTAATTAACATTTTTTATTAAGCAAATAATTTTCGCCAACAAAGAGGAGTGTGTTGATATTTAAATTCCATGATAAAATGTCAGATATTAAATTGTTTCCTGTTTTGATGTTTTTGCTTACATTTTGTTCAAAAGCGGAACTTTGTTTTCAATATTGGGGAGATTAACGAGCTACCTGCCAGGCCCTGGGCGCTGAGGCCTCCGTGAAATGAGGACTAACGAAAGGAACAGCAAACTTCAACCCCTAACTTTCATCTCTCTTCCAGGGACTGTTGATTGAAAAAGTAAAAAGGTTTGTGTGTCCAAACTTTCACGGAGGAAAAGGTAAAATACATTTAATTTTATTTGGTTTATTTATATCACGTATGTTATGAATTAAACGATTTACCTTTTAAAAATTTTCACCAAATAGTTGACGAAATTATTATAATGAATATAAGTACTTTGATACAAACCTATACTAAGAAAATTTTCTAGTGGTTTCTGAATGCTTAATAGTCAGTGGCTGAATTGTCATCGCGACTGGGTCCCACTTAGGCATTGTGAGTTCAATTTCTCGGCTGGCTAAGTACTCAATCACGATATGAGCAACATTTTCCGCTTACTGAGATGGTAGGAGAAGATTTTGAAACATTGTTAGGTTATTTGTAATCCGGGATTGTACGTCTTCCTTTCCTGGGGTAGGAATATATTCTTAAATAAAATTTGTTAAATTAAAATAGTTGTACATTTATTTGAATTAAAGAAACAAAGGGACATTCTCAAGGTATTCCTTAGAATGAGGCTTTAAAATATTATCAAAATCAGGCATGGAGAATGACGTTGAAGACGCCATTCTACTGGTTTCAAAGCAGTTTTCTATTGGTTCATAAACGTATGTCTAACCATTCTAACTCAACATAAAAGAGTGAATTCTAGTCAATTGTTGTATTTAACTGCAGGGCGCCAGTCCAATAATAATGGTCTGAACAAATTTATAAACAGTATTCCTCTAATGTAAAATAATCTCGATTTAAGTAATGGTATTCTCACGCGTGATCCCTCGATGGCCGCAACACGAGCAGCCTTCCTTAACGCCGGCTCCGAAAAAAATGAAATTGCGGCTGAATTCAGTACTAATCTGTCTTTGTGACGAGTTGCTAGAGAAACATGCAGTAACACGAGAAAATGTACAATAACGTAGATAATAATGTAAAATAATTTAGATAATTGTGCACATTATATTTGATAAAATTTAAAAAAAAACATAGATTATTATGCTCAATAACCTAGATAAAGTGAACAGTAACCTAGGTTATTGTGTACAACATCCAAGAAAAAAGTGTGCAATATCTGAGGTAAAGTATTCAATAACCTAGACGTGCAAAATAATCTAGTGTACAAAAAACCCCAAAACATAAAGCACACCCAATTTAACAACTTTACAGTGCCAATTTACCTTAATGAAAAGTTATTTATTTATTACTAAAGGCCTCCGCTCACGGAGAAACTGAAATAAAACCAGTTGTCAACGCAATTCTAAATTTGTGAGTGCTACCATGGCAACCTGTTAGCAAGGTAACTGAAAAGCAACTGCCACACAAGCAAAAGTGCTGGTGCGTTGACAGCTGGTTTTTATTTCAGTTTCTCCGTGAGCGAAGGCCTTAACACTGTAATTACATAAACTTTCCTTTTTTGAGATTCGTTTGTGTTTTTGTTTACTCCGTGGCATTAATGTTTTGAAAAAAAAAATTGATTGATTTCTGCTTGTAAGGAAATATTATGATTTATAGGTAAAAGATTAGTATCGGTACTAGATTTTTTGATAATAAAATACGAATATCTATTAAAAAAACTAAAAAGCACATAAAAACAGTAAGCAACAAAGTACCTGACTCTTGGAGCCAAGTTATAATTCTAACATCACTTCTACTGAAAAAAAATATTGCTTTTCTCCCTCCAGGCCTCTACCGAAAGAGTTTTTTTCTCTGGAGTGAAATTGTTTAAATTTATTTAAATTGAACATTTGAAAAACCCAACTCAATTTAACACAACTGCATTCTCGCTACGCGGGGTTTATAACCCGTGATCTTTGGGCCCGGAGCCAAGAAGCTTAACTGACTCCAATGGTGTTAGTAGTAGATTCAGTATGGAGTGGAGGAAAGAAAGGAGGTGGGTTAAGGAAGGGTGATGAGAACCTGTTTATTTAGATTTAATTGCTAAACAAGAAAAGCCATTCCAAGGAGCGCTTCGCATCTAAATAGTACTTCCACTTTGGAAATAATTACAAATTTACATTTATGTTTATCTTACTTACTAAGAAGCTCAAACTGGCACTCTGAAATAGTAACACTGTGCAAGATAAGTTTCGTTGTGCAAATTATAATGATTTATATACTAAATACACTAAATTCAGGTGTCAAAATTGTGTATTTTAATTAGAACATCTGTTTGTGAGTGCTATTACATAAACCCTAATAATCGGTGTGGGTACTTGACGCCAAAGAAAAATTTATTTTGTCTTTGCGGGATATGTTAGTCATTCCCGCGTAAAATTTCTCACCTTCAATGAACTCAATTAGCTCACTTGCTTTGAATTGAAGTATCATATTCAAATTTGAAATATTAAATCTGATTGTTCAGCCGAACAATAAAATAGGAACATATCTATGGTCACAAAACCATTTTAATTTATTATTTATTTATTTATTTATTTATAAACATACATATTTCAAAAATGAAACAATACAAAATGGTCCTTTGTCTATCCAACTGGGAAGGATTCCCGTTTCAGGATAGGCAAATTGCATTTTTTAGTTCATAATATTCTTAACTGTCCAAATAACTATTGAGAACATTAAAAATTGCATCCTGAGCGTAGGAATAGATTCTTTATGTCCTTGAAAGAGTCGCAAAGTTGCGATTATTCTAAGTTTGATTTGGAGAAAATTAATAATTGCATTCAGGAAAGTGAATGGTTTCTTAATAATAATATTTTAATCCATTTTTGAGATGTGTGTGCGTGAATTTTCAAGTTTACTGACGATGATCAATCAAAATGTAAATTTCTGATCGTTTTTGATTTGTCAACAAAAAATTATAATTGTGTTATTAAGAAAATTGAAAATAGTTGATCCCAAGGCAAAACATTTAACAGGTTTGCGGTGGTAATAACGGACTCCGTGGTCGAGGGGTAAGGCTCTCGACTAGCGATCCAGAGGTTGAGGGTTCAAATCCCGAGTAAATTTTATTTGTTTGATTTGCGTTATTTCACATAATTTAAAATAACATAGGTACCACGTATATTTGCGGCACGCTTTAGAGTGGAAGATACACTGTCCTGGTGTAAGACCACAATTCAGAATTGAAATGTTACTTGATATGGTTTTAGCCGTGTTTGGTGACCAGATCTGAATAGTACTTCCACACCTTCAACAGACCCCAATTGGGGATGCTATAGTTCCAATGGCTCCAGGCCGTTGAGAGTGGTTGAGAGTTGGGAGTTGCGGTGTGGTGTTAAATAAAAAATTTCTCGCTAATATTTAAAACAATCTAGCTTTTGTATCGTTATTTTTTTTTTATTAGTGTCAAAAATAAACATTAATTACAAATAAATTTTAAACAGTAATTAAATACATTGCAGATGTACCCCCATAAATAAGCAAATATCAAATAAATTCTGTATCTGTTTATTTCAAGTGAATCGTGTTTATTTTATATCAAGGTGTATTTAGATGGCGGTGTTAATCACCAGAAAGAATCTCAATTGTGCTCGGGGCTCCTTGTTCCTGACATTAAGGACATTAAGGCGCGAGTGTGAGCGATGATGTTTGCCCACGTTTTGGCAATTTGTTCCTGATAATGGGCATCGTAACTTGTTTGGAAACGTCGTTGAATCTTGAACTATCCAAAACTGTGAAGTTGAATCATTACATCCTTGCAGATGTTTTTTATTGTAGAACTTTTGGCCCTAAAAACATTCCGGATAAATGGGTGAGAACGATTTTATAGTAAAGGGGATTTTGCGAACAATTAACTGCTTAATTGATCCCATCAATATGAAACTTTGCCCCGCATTGTGATAAGAGCCCTGTGAGCCCTGTGGAACATGTGAGCCTACGACTACCAAGTAGGTATTCGACTAACTCTACATTAGGCCTTATTTCCACGCACCACTTAATATACATCAAACTAATAATTATCTTTTCTACCACTTTAGAAAAGATAATTATTGCAACTGTGTACACACCGCTACTATCTGATACCCTAAACTACCGAAGCCACTACGAAGACGTTGAAAATCTACTCTACCAACACCCCAATTCCAAAATCATTATTCTCGGGGATTACAACCTCCCTTACTTTAAAAGAAAATCAAGTAAAGTGGTTTCATTATAAATTAAGGCTGAAATAATCATTCACGTGAGATTTTCACGTGAGATATTAAATTTTTTAAATCTTTTCCAACATAACTTTATATACAACACAAATGATCGCCTACTAGATTCAGCAATATCAAATTATCCCAAATCGGTCATTGACAAATGTAATGCTCCTCTCTTACCTGTTAATAACCATCAATCTCTTTTGATATTGAGTTAAAAACATGTAGCGTCAAACCAAAACTATTTGAAGAAACTCTCAACTACAATGTTGAATCTATAAATTATAATCTTTCGCGTGTTGACTGGTCTTTTTTATCTGACGTGAATACTGAAAAATCCTTTGATAACTTATGTTCAATATTGTCCACAACCATTAAATGAAATCATAAAAACATACAAACCCAACTAATGTATCATCATAACTAAAAGCCTCACTACAATAAAAGAAAAAATTTAATTTTTTTTTTTTTAAAACTTGATCGATAATCGATTACGCATTTTTCAGTGAAAGAGAAAAAAATGCAAAGATCTCTCTAAAATCTGTTACAAAACATTTATAAATTCTATAGAGAATACAGTCTTGTAGTCGAACAATCTCTGAAAATTTGTCAAAACAAAAAACAACGAGAGCACAGACTATCCACCACAATAATAATAATAATTGAACAATTTATAGAGCGCCGTTTTTGTGAAAAATCACCTCAAGGACCACAAATGCCCATGGACTACAAATAAGCCAACAACACACAGAATATCATAAATCTTATCTCAGATTTCTTTAAAAATGTTTACGAAGATGAAATCCCTAAAAAAAAAATCCTTAATAAATGCGTAGGCATTTAAAAAACCACGCATTTCACAGACTGCTACATAAGAATCTAGCAAAAAGAAACTATGTGTCCTAGACATTAACAAATCTTTTTAAACATTGCGCCTCTGTATTTCTAAACCATTAACCATTCTCTTTAACCAATTACTTATCTTCTGGATATTTTCCTGTCTACTAGCTTTATTATCCCAATATTTAAAAAAAGGAGTTGAGACCGATATTTCAAACTATCGACCGAGACGCGTACAATCTGTAATACCCAACATCTTTGAATCTCTAGTTCTTGATAAAATGTATCCCACATTAACACACGTAATAAATGACAAACAACACGGTTTCATTAGAAGTAGATCAACAACAACAAATTTACTACTCTTTAAAAACTATATAGTGTACATACAGTAAACAATTGTATGTTCATTGATTTCTCGAAGGCTTATGATAAAGTGTCTCACAAAATATTGATCGTAAAACTTCATACACTGGGAATCAGAGCAAATATGCTAAGCTGGCTAAGTAGTTACTTTATTTGTCAAAATAAAATAGAACCTTATTTGAGCAAATGATATTGGTGAGAGTGTTAACTTATGTGTGTCGAAGCGATACCGTGCTGCGAGCTCCATTTCTCTACGAGCTGGTGTTAGAAAAAATTCAGCATGGTTTTTTGCGTTTAGCTTTGGTGTAGCCGTCAATTACTGAAAAAAAAGGAAAAAACATTACTGTTTTTCGACTATTCGGTAAATGAAATAAATTTAGAAAAGTAACCGAAAGCGAGATCTATGACATAATAATGGATGAGAAACTAGACTTTACGACCTTAAATTTTCATTAAAATTATTAAATTTTAAATTCGATTGCTGTGAACATAGTGTTAATAAATCTGTACCTACACGAATAACTAGGCATATATTAACATTTTATATACATACATCTCATTCCAACTATAGTTTGAATTCTCCAATACAACGTTACATGGTAACAAGTATTTAAACAATATGGATGTATTTGACAACAATTTGAATTTGGCAAACTTCAAACAATATAGGTAGGTGCCAAATATTTTTCTACCTACTTCATAATCAATTTTTATTAGAAATGAGTGTCGATCAATTTTTTTAATGAAAATGAAAATGTGTTACAGCATTCCGAAACAATACGTTATTCTGAGCACTGCATATTATATCTGAATACCCCGGGCCTAGCAAGATAATATTAAAATATTCCCAATTTTTTTTATTTCTTATAGGGATTATGGGCGTTAACTATGTAACAATTTCTAGATATTTTGTTTTTGAAGAGTTTTATTTTCCAATATAGATTTGTTACTTAAATTCAAAATTAAAAATTTTCCGCGACCGGTTTCGACACAGCCATGTCATTCACTAGCAGGATTAAAACTAACTTAAAATTAAATGCCAAAGATTAATTAGGTTTTAAATTTTAAATTTAAGTAAAAAATGAACATTGGAAAATAAAACTCTTCAAAAACAAAATAAAATATTCTTGTTTGACGTTCAATTTTAAATAGCTTCGCAGGCAGATGAAAAATTCATTTTCATTTTGATTTTACAAACGGAGATAAGCGCAATAAAAAAATATTTGAGTACTGAACGCAAGCGTAGCAAAAGTTTTTTTTTTTAAATCGCTCGCTAATGGTGTTTTCTTGTAAACTATTTACCACCTTTGTTCTGATTTTCTTTTTTTAGAATTTTTATTTCAAATTATACGGGAGCATAATATGATATTATGGTTTAAAACGTATATGGTCTTCCTACACCTGTTCACATTACGAATATGTCCGACCATAATAGAAAAGGTGATATGACATGAGGGCGTGTCATTAGCGATGCATTTGGTTAAAACAAAGCATTATCCTCTAATGAGTTTTAATAGTGTGGGGGACTAACGATTTTTCATAAAAGTTTTTTCTTTATATTTTGCCTTTTTATTTGATTTGTTAGGAATTTGTTAGGAAGGATTTGTTAGCATTTGGTAGGAAAATGGATCGTGATCGCTAGTAGTAATAATAACTCGTTTATTTTTTTTTAATATTCCCGCAAGGACACGCTTAGCTAGAAATAACTAATACCAAGTCTGTCCAGATGGTGCGATTTGACAACTACAGTATCCAGAAACGCGCGCTGCAAATAATCACTCGCGCGTATATCGCAAATTTTTCGATGTCAAATCACTCGCGCGTATATCACTTTTTCACGATCTACAACAGTATATTTAGAGATATTCTTGAACAGGGTACGGTACGAGCTAGTTTGTTTGCTAAATATTTAGTGGTATTATGAACATCTCCCTTTTCAAGAACCTCTGACCACGTTTCGTTACAGATTACATTTAATTAGGGCTGTGGCGTTCATACAACTATTTTTCGCCACTCTAGAATTCGCGAGAAGGAATTACCGCCGCAAAGTATTTGCAAATTCGCACTACGCGCAGCACCTACCTACGCACGTATAGGCAGACAATGTACTCGTGAGACCGGCTGCCGACGAATAATAATATGCACCAACTTCGCGAAAGGTCTAGACTCAGCGTGCATTCACGACTGCAGTGACGAGTACATTCTAGCACCTTCCAGCGCACGTATTGCCAGCGAGTGGAAAGCTACTCGGCCGCTCGCTCTTATATAAAGCGGCCCGCTAAACTACAAACTAGTTCAGTTCAGTTCAGTTCAGTTCAGGTTCAGTTCAAGTCAGTCTCGCCTCTTTACAGCGAAGCAGTGTAACTCTCAGTGCCCGCGCATCAGCTCTCTCTCCTCCCAGGGCAGCTTCCTTCGTGGACATCACAAGGACTATCTGCCGGTGACTCCACTCACCGAGTCACCGCCGTTTCCATCCGCAACGCGCGTCGAGCAGCGGCCTGGGAGACGAGGTCATCCTACACCGCCACGGTGTCAAGCATCACGCTGGTGACTCCACTCACCGAGTCACCGCCGTTCATCACTCCAGGGCAGCTTCCTACGTGGACATCACCAGGACTATCTGCCGGTGGCTCCACTCACCGAGTCACCGCCGTTTCACCTCCGCAACGCGCGTCGAGCAACGGCCTGGAAGATCAGGTCTTCTCCGCAACGAGCGTCGAGCAACACTCTGGTGACCTGCAGGCCCGTAGCCTGCTCCACCACAGCATCTCCGACCTGCTTCACCCATCATGACCGAGCACCCGCAACGCTACATTCTACGGCACTTCATCATCTCATGTTACACCGACCGACCTCAGCTACGTAGCTCATCATTCTTCAATAAACGACTGGACTCGCAACCAACACGGATGCCTTTCATTTCTCAGGGCGCTGGAAGTTCGGTAAAGTCGAATTAACTGTTTAAAATTTTAGGTAAAAGCGTTAAATCAGCTTCTGTTTGCCTTCAATAATACTTAACATTGTTAAATTTGATTTTCTTAGTTTTGAATTAAAAAAAAGAAATAATGAGTTGACGAGAGCGGCGAGAGTGACGCTCTGTAAAACCGCCAATCTGCCTTCAACCACTTTTTAAATTGTGTTATGGACTTTTCAATTATTCCTTCACAAACAGCAAACTTCTATTACAAAATTTCTATAAAATGTAAAACACTGACAAGTATAGTTTTTGTACCGGCAAGAGAACTGATAACCACTGGAGCGACATCCGAAATTGAAACTTTTTTCTCGGATTGCTTGAAATTTTTTGGTGACCGTTTTGAATATTTTCCGCCCACCTTGAAAAAATCATAACTCAAAATTTTAATACGGAAACATACAAACTGATTATAGTTCTATACAGCCAATAAATTCACATTTAATTTTTTGAATTAATAAAAAAATATTATAAAAACATTTGAAAAAGAAATATTCTCAAGATTTTCTATCTATAAACTCTCGTAAGAAGTTCAATTTTGGGTCCACATTTAATATTTTCCAAGAAGTTTCTTTTAAACGATTATCACAAAGCACATATATATATGTATATATATGGTATCAAAAAAGAAAGTTTATATTTGTTTTGCTTACTGAGTGATAGCAACTGTTCCGAGGGGCGCGGGGGGTACGTCAATCGGTAGCCTAGGTCTTGGGAATTAAGTTGTTATGGAGCGTTTCTCGGGAGTCAACCGCGCGTTGTGCGTGCGCGAGTTTTACAAAAATGGTGATTCGGCGACTAGCGCGTAGAATATTCTGCAATATTTGACGTTTTTGTCACTTAAATGATGCGCCAAGCATTCCTCTCATTTGAAAATGGGTCAAAAAGTTTGAAGAGACCGGCCCAACGCTGGCAAAACCAAAATAAAAGTGAAAAGGCTAATGTGACCGAATGGGCTGAGATGTCGGCGGGAGGAATTATTGGTCCTTACTTTTTTCAAGATGAAAGGAGACATGCAGTTACAGTGAATTCAGAACCTTATGTGGAGATGTTAGACGACTTCTTGGTGCCTGAACTGCAGAACTTTACCGGCTTGCTGAAATCAAAAACATGGTTTCAGCAAGATAGAGCAACGTCACGTACGTCCAACAAGTCTCTGCCAAAAATTCGTAAAATTGTTCCTTGCGAGTTAATCTCCAGGAGAGGTGACATAAATTGGCCTGATTAAACCTCTATGGACTTTTTCCTGTAGAGCTATCTCAAATCTTAAGAAGTGTACGCCAATAATCCGACTTCCCTGGCGCAATTAAAAGAAAATATCCATCAAATGGCAACCATCACGGAGCCTTCTTCCGAGCCGTCACGAAAATTTTTACCATTCGATTAAATGAAAGCTGCAAACGCAAGGGTTTCCATTTCTCTTCCTTTTTTTTAAATCGATTAACTAAATAAAAACTTTCTTTTGAGACACCTGATATACAAGAAAGCTGAATTTTGATACGTTGTAAAGTGTTTAATGTTCCTTTTGAATAAACTTTTGACACAAATTATGGTCGAGAAATGGCGACACTTTAATGGACTAAAATGGAATTTATAAGGTACTCACCAAAAATAAATGCAGCACTTCAGACATTCATTATTCGAAATCCACAATACCAATTGACTGGATTATTGGTTTATTTATTGAAAATACTACATTGTCAATCACAGTCCGATCGGCAAAAAAAACGCAAACATAACCACAAAAATTTTGTTATTCAAATATTCATTCATTATTACTCTGGTATACAAATACGTTAGACAAATCCACTATAACACGATAAAAAAGCCGCATTTTACACGGAGGCATTTCGACAGTTGATCGTTTTAAACAAATTTACGTACTTAATACGATTTCGAAAATATAATAATTGGTAAAGAACTAGAGGTCCATCTGCTGAATATGAATAGAAGGATTTTTTTTTTTTGGTAGAAAGCAGTTACTTTGTGGTTTGACATATTATAAATTGAAATAATACAATAATTTTGTTTGTAACCACGATTTATTTCATTTTTCGGTTTCGCTTTACATAAGCATCTTCAGGGTATAAAAATTAAACTGATCAAAAATGTACATTGTGTGAGCTTATATACATATAGAAAAGGACAAAACATAATATAAGGATAATGAGAGGGTACAATCAACATTTTATGTACATAGTGACGGAGAGAAAGAGACAGGGGGTATCTAATGATTTATAATATTACAGGGACAAAACGTCACTTGAATAGGTGATTGGCGTATGGTGATTAGGGGTTTATTACTATTTTATTGGAAATATTGCTACCCCTAGTGTCTAACAGCCCCATGGCTAGGGTAGGGCACGACTGTATGGGGAAAAAAATTCTTGATTTGATTTGTCTGAAATTGAAAGAAGGGTGTTTAATGGAGATAAAATTACGTTTTTTTTTTTAATATTTGGATATCATCTTCTTCTTCCGGATTGACTTTGAAATTTCACATAATAGAGAAAAACCCGCCCTTGTTAAATTTTTGAAAAATGTTAGGTAAATAAAAATAACAATTTTTTAACAAAACACGAAAAGGGGGAATATTTAGTTTTATTTATTAAAAAAACATTTGAATGATTTATTCTTATTTTTCATTAGATTTCAAAGTTTTAATTTTAAAGAACAAATTATAAAAAAATATTTTTATTATTAAAGTTAGAGTACAAAAATTATGTTTTTTTTAGAGGCTGAGTTAAAGTCTGTTGTCACCAAATAAACTTAAAGTTTGAATATATTTTTTTAAAAATTCAATTATTCCCTCTTCTATATAATAAAATAAATACCAATGATGCTTAGAAAGAATCTAATTAAAATAATACAGACGAGTTGAAATCACGGTCTGAGGCACCGTGCGCGAGTATACGTGTTATGCCGTTGGGCGCGAGTATACGAAGGTTAAAAGAGGACGCAAGGGTTAAAATTTAATAAAATAATAGATAAAGTAGAAGCAGCTGAAACCTTAAAGCCTCTAAATTTCTAGTATGTGTATTTAATAACCAAGTAAATTTACCTTGTAGACCTAAACAAATTCTAAACAAATTTCCAGTAAACCGCTCCGTTTCTCCTGTAGACCCCTTCATTACCTCGTTCTCCTTTGTGCACCACCCATTTCAACACCTAAATATCGTATGTATAATGCGTATGTATATTTGTCAGTAATTTTGAGTTTACGTTTTGTAATATTCTCCGGAAGGAGGAAAGGCACTTTTACAACCTGTATATTTGTGTTAAAAATAAATAGTTATAATATATTGTTTTATTAGGCGAAAGAAAACGCTGTGCGCAATGCCCTGTCTGCCATAAAAAATACAATGTATGATTCGTTCATATGATAATTATTATGGAATCAATAAATTTCTTATTTTATGTATAAAATTTCATTATGCTTAGATTTTTAAAACATTGTCAATTCTATTATTATTGCTAATCACAATACACGTAAGAATTTCATGTAAAGAAAATTTATTTCTAACTATACATAAATAAAGTTTTTTTTTCGAAAGAAAAATATTCCGGCTTACGAATTACTTTACAATATTTGAAAATCTTTTACTATATAGTCGTGACGGAGGGCTTAGCCAGCCGAGGAATTGAACGCATGACGACTGCCAACTCGGCCACTTACCAGTTATGTATACTGTATTTATATTCACACTTTTATTAATATTTTTCTCTTTTGTAGATAAAGTTATATGTATATCAGCGCCCATGAAGCAATCAGCGCCCGTGAGGTGATTTTTCACCAAAACGTCGCTATTTAAATCATCCAAATATTATAATTATATGTATATGATTGTGGTGAACGTTTGTCTAATGGTATGAAAGAGACATGCGTGTATGAATGAGACAGCATGAGTTCTGCATAAAAGGGTGTGATCATAAACCAAAATATTTTTCTGGCTTACCACGTAGTCCGTCATTACGCCTAACTACTGGAAAAAAAAAAGTGTATCAGGCCATTATCGTTTTTTTGCTTGAATTTTAGAGTATTTCTTCGACCATTTTCTATGAAATATTAATAGAAATAAAGCGATATTCTTCTTCAACCATTTTCTATAATAAATTAATAGAAATGAAGTTATTCTTCTTTAGTAAATTTTCTTCGAGACCTATAAAATTGTTTTTCTCCTCCAAAATTTGCCGTGTAGCAGCATAACTCGACTGATGCGTTTTTTTCTTCTAACATCTCCAAAATATCCAAAATATATATCAAAGGTACAGGCTCTGTAAAAGTCAAAAGAGCACGTAAGAGCGGACAAATTTTAACAGAAAATATAGATAAAAAATGGTTCCATATGAAATTTGTTTAATTTGGAGGTACTAATTGGTATACGATTTTGAAAGCTTAATCAAACTTTGGCAAATAATTGTAAATATTGATAATGGTTTCACGATTTTTTAATGAATAATAAAAGTAATATAACATAGGCAAATTATTAAATACTTAAATAAATTTGAAAAAACATACCATGAACCTCAAATTTTTTCTCCACATAATTTCTCTCCGATTTCAAATAACACCACTAACGACCAAACAGCGTGTACACCCGAAAAAGACGGGCCGAAGAGAGGCCGCTTGGCAAATTCAAAGTGCCGTGTTTACAGCGTTGCCACGTGTCGCGCGCATTGTTTACATTTTTTTATCGATGCGAACATAATACTATGGACTTTTTTCTACGATGTAATATGGTTTTGTACATAAATAAACACATCGTTCAAATCTTTTTGTTTAGCTAGAATGGGGTTTGGGACCACTGTGCGACGTCGGGAACCTGAAAAGGACGCTTTCGACCACGGACACACAGATGAGTCGATGAAGGCAGGACTCAAGTCGGGAATCAACATGAGAGAAGAAAACTACGTAAGTAATGGAATATTTGTATGTATTGTAAATACTATTATGGTAATCGTGTTGCGTTGCTGTCTTCAAATTAAGGGTGGAAGGTTGTGGGGAACGGTTTGAAAGAGACATGCATGTTCAAGTGAGACAGCAATATTGTACAGCTCTCCCAATAAACATGAATAAGATTACCTACGTTTTATAATTGTCTCTCTACATCAGAGTAATCTAAGGATCTATAAAAGATAAATCAACACATACAAATAAAAAGGATATAATGAATGGTTCATTGATATGATAATTACAAGGAAATCAGTAAAAATCTAATAAATCACATTATGTTACGATTTTAAAATTATCATCAATTTTATTATTATTGCTAAACTCATAACATTAATTCTCGTACTAAGTAATGTATTTCTATACTCTATATAAACATAGTTTTTTTTTAAAGAAAGACAACATTTCCCGGTTACGAATAATCTGAAAATAATTGAAATCTCCTGCTGTACAGTCGCGATGGAGGACTTAGCCAGCCGAGGAATTGAACACACGACGCCTGGGTGGGATTCAAACGCGCCGCCAACTCGACCACTGACCAATTATACATACCCTATTTTTATTCTCACTTTTATTTTTATCTATCTTTGTAGGTAAAGTTATATATTATGTGTATATGATAAAATGACTGAGCTTAGCGGAGTTCAGTTTTAACTCGACCGTTTGGCGTTTCACCCCTTTCAACATTTGTTTTTACGTTTCGTTGCTGAATTCGAAAATCTGCTTCGTTTACTTTATTATACCAGCAAGCATTAAGAACATTAAAAAAAATTAATTTTAATTCTCAATCAACAAAGTAATGAGAGTGAACAAAATTGAAATATGGGTAATTTATTTGTTTGGAATGAAATGTAATATGCATTTATTTCGTTATTTCTTGTTAAGTAAATGAAAACGTTTATTTTTTTCTGGAATAAAAACAGCAATCTTTTTTATTTATCGAGAATGTGCCGTAATTTTAACGTGTCAAGAGTCACCTTTTAACAATATTTATAGCTCCCCTTTATGTTGTTCTATAAACTTATTGTTCTAA
This sequence comes from Glyphotaelius pellucidus, assembly GCA_936435175.1. Taxonomy (NCBI): domain Eukaryota; kingdom Metazoa; phylum Arthropoda; class Insecta; order Trichoptera; family Limnephilidae; genus Glyphotaelius; species Glyphotaelius pellucidus. The sequence continues at coordinate 38,244,361 of OW386546.1, forward strand.
GAACTTGTTTTAAAAACTAATGTGTATGTATTTTCTATGCTTACGAGCTGATATCTTGTTGGGTATAATTTACCGTACAGAATGTTTTCTTAGAATTGTGAGGCGTATTACGCTTCATTATGGTTTCAATGTTGTGCTGTCTTTAATTAGTGATAACACCAACCATGTTCAATGCAATTGTATTTGTGAGCGCCTTCATATGAATCACTGTTGACAAACGTTTAAAAAAAATACTTTATTTCGCTTCTCGGAAGTCTGAAATAGATGCGCGATATTGTAATTAAGCTTATTTGAAATGTTTTTAAAAAACGTAATAATGGTAAACGATGTTGGATATTTACCTATAAGTTTTGAATGTGATCAAGTCAAACCCTGTAGCAGTAATGATACAGAATCTGCGTTGATATAATGTAGGTACTGCAGGCTTACTACACCACTTGCTGCAGTTAGTAGTTAGCACCCCATCGCCTATATCCTGTACCCCACAGCCTGTAGCCTGTTGTAGCCTGTTGTAGCCTGTAGCAGGGCTACATAATATCTCTCGGCTTTACTGAAATCGTTAATAATCCCGCTTGTAGTTTCATTGCCTGAAAATTCTGCAAAGCTACGGAAACGGGCGAACTTTGGCGGAGATCGCCGAACGCCGAGCAAAGGAGCCGAACGGATTTTACCCAACAGTGTTCTGTCGACGTTTAAACCAAAGACTTGTGGGGGAACTTAATTAAATTGCGCGCGTTTAAAGTTTTACGTTTCAAATCGCCGATTTTAATTTGGCCAATAATAACCGTTTAACGTTGTGATCCACTTCAAAATAACTTTAAGGTCGTTCATTCATTTTATTTACATAATTCTTACAATGTTGAACATGTTTTGTGCAATTACTGTTTCTTAAGTGGTTATTTTTTCATTGTGATTTGTGAAATTATAACTCGATTGTGGCGTGTGAGGTTGTGGATTGAAAAAATCTGCTGCAAAAATCGGAAGGTAAGATTTTTTGAATTATTGTTTCTTGTTGTTATTGTTGAAATCTGAATCAATAATCAATCCTTGTTAAAATTCTTAAATTAAAGGTAAGTTTTCAGTTGAAGCCTGATTGTGTTTTTTTTATTAAATGCTCAAAATGTCATTAAACCATTAAAACTCTCCCATATTGCGCATAATCACCAAAAACTATACTTTGTTTTAACTCAATAACCTTCAATAGGAAACAACTATTTAAGTTACTGGAAAAGTAAAATATTACTTTCAAAATAATACTTCGTTCATTTTTCGATTTCACATTGCGTCTACGTTGAAAGTTTGATCTTGATTTGACATTTTTTATGGTAATACCAACTTTAAAAACAATTTAAATGGTGCCATAATAAAAAATCGATATATGTTAGGAAGGTTCTTGTTTAGCTGAGTTCTAATAATAGCATTATCCAATTTTAAAGATTAGTCTAAAATACTTTTACTTGTTCAAACCAAATAAGTTTTAAGGCGGTTTTATTTTTTTATATTTTTTTTTTAATTAAAAACCATTTTCAGAACCTACTTCATATTAAATGTAAAACAGTTTAGCTGTTTGGATTTAATAAAATATTTTAAGAACTAGGTAGGCGCCATTGTTCAATGTCATAAATAAAGGAAACTATCCGTTTATCAATTTAAAATAAATTGGTGAGTAAATGCACTATTTCCCATTTTTGGTAACATTAATAATGTTTTCCACAAAGCACTTTCTTTAGGGTGGATTGCCTATTTAAAAAAAAAGTAAAATGGTTTATTAGAATGATGAACATGAAACGAGGGATTATTTTTCGCAACAACAAAAAAGGAGACGTAGAGACGTAGGGAAGGAAAAAAGGTATGAGGGGGGGGTAGAATTCAGGGGTTCGGTGTATCCCGGAGAGATGGAGGTATGAATCCATCCTTCCCAATGCGGTGCGAGTCGATGGGTCGAAAAAATCCGGTAGGAGGGGTTAAAAGGTCTCCCTCAACCAGTCTCTCCCGATCCGGCCCGCCACGCAATGATTGGGCAGGCGCACCCACCATCGAGACCTAGCCAAACCTCACCCCATAAACCTTGGCACCCCTGCTTGATTACCAAACTAAGCGAACCACTTGGTGTGACTTTTAGAACAGGTGTTGTTTAAATGGTTCAGATGGCGGCGGTACCCATTCCCGCCTCTCAAATTGTTTTGAAGATCAAGTGATCAAAATTTCACCAAAAGTGGAATAAAACAGTAAATTTTCTTTAAAAAACAAGCCACACCAGGCCACTCGTTTTTACATACATACAGATGGATACAACTTGAAATCTGATTATTAAACGTTCAAAATTAGAAAAAAATTACGGTCTACATCTTATTTCGAAAAATTTAGCATAAAGCTCGGGCAATGTCGGGAACTTGTTATGTATCTATCTTTATATATTGAGACGAGTGTCCTGGTGTAGTTTTTTTTTATTCCACGATTGGTTCCCAATTCTTTCACATTAAGAACGGGTCACGATAGTAAATACTTACCTTCATTATAATTAATTTATGTTTTTACTGAATTTATTCTCATTATAATTAATTTATTTTTGAATTAACAATTCTTGAGGTAAAGAGCACGATTTCAAATATTTTACGTTTTATTTGGTCAAGATTTTTAAAAGTACCAACTTTGGCACTAACCTACAAAAAAGGCTTTCTTGCTAGGATGTTATTTTTATTTTCAGATATTCTTCATTTTATTGATTCGTCGGAAATTAGATTTTTTTCTTCTAATATGTAAATATTTTCTCAACTTGAAGCACATTTTTAACGATGTCCAATGTATTTCATCTATGTGTTAAGGGAGGAAACAGATGTAGAACGGCGTATTTTTAGTGATTTTCATGAATTTTTTTTAACACGTAAGGAATACAAATATTTTGTAAATACTTTGAGGTCATTCTACACATATATTCAAGAGTGTATTTAGAAATTTTCTAATTTTTTTCTTAAAAATAACGGAGATACCAGATGCTGGGTATTGTAAGTCACCATCCAGCTAGGCAATTTGTATAACTTCTGGAGGTCAAAATTTATACTAAAAATCAATTTAAAAAAAAAACTTTTTTTAGTAGTGTGTCTTCTATTTGAACTTCACTAATCACAAAAAACGCAAAAATTTATATTTTTTTGAGGAATGTGAATATTTATAATGATTTTTTACCATTATTTTGTACGTTTTTTGGCAATAAAAAATAGTTTAAATATGAATACTGTTTAGGATTGAGATTCAAATAGAGCGCTTTTATATAAATAAACATAGTTTATTATAGTTTGATAAATATTGATTAAAAACTATAGGAGCTGGAGGTTACACAAATTCTAAAAAAGCAGTTTTGAGAAAAACGCGATTGAAAATAGTAGTATTTCGACCGAAGAACACTCACTCAAACGCTTAAAACTTTTAAACGGCATGGAATTTTGGTTTGAAATTTTCAGAATATATTTTTGAATAGTACTACTATTGATTTATGAAAGAAAAAAAAGATTTTTTGAAGCCTCTACACCTATTTCCCCCCCTTAAGTTAGCTACATATATTATGAACGAATATTTGTTTTGTAAGATCTGTCTTTTACATACAAAATTCTAATTTAGACATGTTTTCAACTTGAAATATACTTTACTCATAAATACCTATCCTTGTCTACTTACTACACTATGTTTAAAGTTATTTACATAAACATGATGTATATGTATATGTAAGTAAGTAACTTTAGATAAGTCTATGTATACGTATAATTAGATTTCTAAGGCATTCAAATATTGCAGGATCTCATTTTGCATCGCTATTTTCGAATGTTCTAGACTTTTATTAACTCTCTTTTGCTGTTTTACACGCTCAAGGGCTCTTTATGATTCAATTCTAATTTGTAATGTTTATGCCTTAGGATAAATTATGTAAAAACTGAAAGGCGTTAATGATACAAATAAATAAATAAAACCAGGAAATCATAACACGTGCACACGTGTGCATAATGGAGGGGTCGAATGGTCTGTTTTACCGGAAATTCGGTTCCATAATTTAAATGAAATTACCGCGAGCACGACCTTTGAGGTTCCTTTTGAAAATACCGGATAACACAGAATATTTAAGTCTATCATACCAATTCTCGTTATGAAATTAAAAATTAATTTTGTAATACGGAATTACCGCAGTGACTGAGCGAAAAATTCTTTTTGTCATAACTTACGGTACGCACAGTGTTTTCTTAATTCGATCACTCTAATTGAAGATACATTCAATTTTTGTTATTTTCTTGTTTCGTAAATTCACTTCCACGGCAATTTTTTTCAAATTGCTTACATCTTTAAACAAAAAATAAGTTCACATCTATTATTTTTTAAAACCCATACGATGGACTTTATTAATTTGTTAGTGGGTACAAGCTATTCGTAAAATTGTAACTACTGACAAATTACTCAATTTGGGAGGCGTGAATGGGTACCGCCAACCCGGGAACCTTTATTAGATAACCAACACCTATGCCATAGGTCAACCCAAGTGGTTCGCTGCGTTTGGTGATTTAGCAGGGGTGCCCGGGTTCATGGGGTGAGGTTTGTCCTGGCGGATGACCAGGACACACTGAACCCCAGATTCCTAACCACCCCTTAAACCCTTTTCCATCCCAGAACTCTCCTCCACTTCCTTTCCTAAAAAAAAACCCTCCACACTGCATCCCCAAAGATGACAGGCCCTGAGGGTAATTATTTTCCTCAGGGCCTCCTGTGTGGAGATCATATAAAAAAATTAACCAATTAATTAATTAATTTGTGTTAAACAGATGACGGACAGAATCAACTTACAGATAACTCATTTAAAAGTTCTTAGTTACCGGTGGCAAGTTGTGAGATATTATTTTTATTAATATCTTGCCTTTTACATCATGACTTAGAGAGATGAATTAAGATTGCGTTTATTTTTGTATAGTTATGAACATTTACAGATGTCCGCCAATTGAACATGAAGAATTTGTCAATCTTAATTAGAACGATGTATTTAAAATGCTTCTATAATACACATAAAATGCACTATTTTGCTTCTCAGCAAACTGAAATTATTGACTCTTTTATAATTGAACTAAAACAAAGTGTTTTTTGAAATAGTTTGTGTAATTGTGCTGTCCAACAGATATGAATATTTTCATTAATTTTTTAAATTATTATTTCTGTATTTATATTCTCGTACATACAGTTATATAAGTGTATACAGTATACTAGGTAATAACTACCCACCAGTAATACAAAAGATGTTAATAATCAGTAACTGAATTAAAATGCGTTGGTAATAATATTTTGTGAACACCTCAAAGAGAGAACTTGTGCTCGCATGTTTCAGAAAAAGGTTTATTTTGCCGTCATAAGTAAAAAATCACAAAATCGTCCTTAAGAGGAATATAAACGCTAAAAATATTTCGATTCTCACGCCTACAAAATTTAAAAATTGCGCTTCGTATTTGCACCAGATAAGTTAGCAAAAAAGTGTTTTTTTATTTATTTTGATCATAATTTTATAAAAATTAAAAAAAAGTTAGGACATACAAACCTCAAAAATAGTCTTAGCCATAAAGGGGTATTTTTAAAAATTGTTTCTTAAATTACTTCTTAAATTACTGTCAGAAAAAACATTTTTTTAGTGCTTTATGCTTATATTTTTTGTTTTGTAAATAATAATTTTATTGTAATTGCAATCCATAGAAAAACTAGTAAAAGCTTCAATTTAATCGTAGCAGATTTTTTGATGTTCGTACTGTAAACCGATTTGTCGTTAAGACGAATCTAAATAGTATCTAAATAGGATTTCACGTATAGCTTCATCTTCACTCTTACACTCTGTGTTAGAAGGACACTTGCTGCTTTTAACAATAGTAGCAGTATTGTGTATTAGGTTGGGAGTAGTTCTAATAAACACAATGAAGTTAAAAGAAAAGAAAAGAAAATAAGTGTTATCCTACTGTTTTACAACAAAACTTGATAAAATAATAAACTTTCAATAAACTGTTACAAAAACATTGTTAACGCTTTGAAACTTTCAGTGAAGAAGCTTTCAGAGGCTTACATATTTGTAGGTAGCCACCGCACCGCATCATCTGCATCATTCAGTGTTCATCTGCGGTGCAAAGCTCAGTCACTCCAATGCAACCACAGAAATGGTGTTAGTTTCGCGTCTCGCCTCACAACCTGACTTATCCACGACAATAGCGGCGAAGGAATAATGCAAATGAACAGGTACCTTTTGTCACCTCGGAACCGACTGCACAGGGCACAATGTTCGTCTGAATAAACTTATATATTATGTCGGACAACTTTCCGACTACGACGATAAAACTCTTTTTCTACCGTTATTGAAATTGAAATCTCTCTGTAGGAATGGCTGCGTGTTTAGTTCAAAACCGAGTTTCGGACTAAAATACGAATTCAAAGTAAATATTTTTTTAGATTAAATAAACAGTAATTTTCTTACTAGAAACATACATAATATATAATGCTCTTTCAAATAAAATCAAAAACATCATGGAGATAAAATAAATTAATATGGAAAAAAAATATGGCCAACTAAATGGTAATATGAGAAATTCAATCAAATTATGAAATAATAACTACAGTCAACAAACATAAAGATTTAAATTTTTAAATTTTTTTATTTTGATGTAACACGCATACATCAACCTACAATCATCCCTTGCCCAAAAACAACCAAAATCCCCAGTGAAAAGGTATGTGATTAAACTACTTTACTCTGTATTTTTTTAATAGTTCAAGGACAAAGAAATTAATTAGACTTAGCAACTATCTTGTTTAGACCGCTCAGAAGTTCTTTTTTAATTTTTGTTATAAATTTTAAATTATAACCCATTTAAGAAACCGATTTTTCTTGATTTCAGAGGCAACTTTGGATATTATTTGCGTTTGACCACAGCTTGATAATGCCTTCAGAAGGCGAAACAGCTGTCACGCGTATTAATAATTACATAGCAGAACTTGTTTCCAAATAAACTATTTACCTTAATTTAATAATAATACGAGTATTTTTGAATACATTAAAGAAATACAAAATTATTTGCGAGTTTATGGAACTTATTTAAAAAACAGCTCTGCGTCTCCACAATGAAAATAATGTTAAAATAAAACAAAACGAACGTGGTTTAATATAAAAATTATTCGCCCAAAATTAATTTCACCTGAATTTAGTAATTTTAACTAATTTTACTGAAAAAATTCATAATGTTTAAATATTTAATATTATAATACAAAAAGGTGGAATTGAATTCAAGGAGCCATCCAGTTGATTTTTTAATTCACCGTATATGTATAAACAAGACAAAAATTACACATTTATAATAATAATAGGTATCTGGCAATGTTTTGAAAGATTTTTTTTTTAAACATATTCTCCTTTACATTTTAAAAAGCACGTCCATTCCGTGCTTTTTTAAAGTTCGAAAAAGATCTCTAAAACTAATCTGTACAACAGTTATTAATAGTAATAAGCCCTTTTAAGACCCATTGTTTATTAATGCAAGTATTTTAAAAATACCATCAAATATGAGTTTGGTGATTTTATTCTAAAAAGCAAGGTCAGATATGCTGTTTCATTCGATATTCTGTAACATTTCGTACAAAGCCATAGTTTATTCATTCCATAGGAATATCCTTTATAACATTTATAAAGCGAAGAAATATATTCAAATTGCTTGCGAATGAATATTATAGTATGGAAACTAGGCAGAAGATTGTATTCTGGTTGACTTCTGAGAAATGTGAAGCATATCTTCACTACGTAGTTATGTCTTTCAATTTTCTTGTTATTCTAGTTCTTCACATCAGAGAGATCAAAAGCTGGTTTGTCTTTGTCATCAAAACAATAATTTTTTTATTGTAATAATAATAATAATCTGGTATGTGGGGAGGATAGTGCAATAAGCGCAGTCATAAAATATTTGAAAAAAAAAAAGGAAGGTGGATATGATTGTTATGGAAAAAAAGATTATATGGTAATGGTAGCAGTAAAAAAAAGATAATATAAAAAAAGCTTTTATGATTCTGTGACCACATTAAGAGCAGTATTGTTCTCCAGTATGAGATGCTGGATGATGATGGACTGAGGCGGGCTTCTATGACAAGGATATTTCCAGAGCTGCTTATCCTTTCCCTCATTGCTGCCGCCCTGGATCTAATAAGGGCTGCGTAGCCGGGAACTCGCCACTCCAGGAACATTCGGGAAGCGCTGCAATGTCTGGGGAGACTAATCTTAAATACATAACAGCTTCATAAGTATTTAAGATCTACCAACCTTCAATAAAGGCTTTGATGGCCTCCGTGGGGGTGAGTGGTTACGATCCATGGCTAAAATCTGGAGTTCGTGGGCTCAAATCCCGACGAGCGCAAGTAAATTTTATTTGATTAATTTGCATTATTTCACAACTAATTCAAATAAAAACAAACGTATTATACTTGAGACACGTTCCGGAGTGAATACTACCATTTAAAATAGAAACGTTGCTTGAAATGGCTTTAAGTGTTTTTGGTGACCAGATCTGAATAGCCAGAAACTTCCCCAACTTCCTCCACCTCATCATTCCTCAACACACTACCATCAAGCTCACAACATACTTCAATCTCGGCGGCCGTAGTCTCTCTGGCTCCAAATAGTTAAGCGCTTGCAGTAATTGGGACGTCCATGTGCGGTACTCACCAAAAAAAAAAATCGATTTTTTTTATTGCCGCTTTGCATCATTCTGGTCGTAATTCAAATGTCGGAAAAAAAATTCAGGGAATTGTCGGAAGGTTTCCGTCTCAACCTTTAAATCTTCACCTTATTACATTTTGTGTTGTATATAATTATTAAAAAAAAACAACGGGAAAGAGGAACAATATTGACAGTATAAATAATGGCTACCTGTCCCTTCTCATCCCTATCTTTCTCTCCGGATAATACCGCAATCGTAAAGAAAAAATATTCATGAATAAAATAAAAGAAAAAAACATATTAACTGAAATTTTAAAAATGAATTTTACCTCAGTACCTTCATGGAGTTTAACACAAATGCTTCATTTTAAAGTTACATTATTTTTGTATTGTTTTTGTGTTTAATCAATAATTCGTAGAAATACACTTAAAGTAAATCAAATTTATTTTTTTTAAATTAGGCACAAAGGAGGCCCTGAGGAAAATAATTCCCCTCAGGGCCTATTTCATCCTTGGGGATGCTGGATGGAGGGTCTATTTAGGAAAGGAAGGAGAAAGAGTTCTGGGAAGAAAAATGGTATGAGAGGTGGGTAGGAATCTGAGGGTCTGTCTGTCCAGGAATGACGGACGTATGAATCCATCCTTCCCACTGCGGTGCAAGGCGGTGTTCCGGGAGAGTACGGCTGGAGAAGTCAAAAGGACTCCCTCAACCAATCTCTCCCATTTTGGCCTGCCATTCAGCTGGTGGGAAGACACATCTGCCGCCAAGACCCAGTCAAATCTCATCCCATGAACCCGGGCACCCCTGCCAAGTCACGAAACATAGCGAACCACTCGAAATTATTAATGCTTTTATAATAATAATAATAATAATAATAAGGTCTTTTTTCCAGGATGTGGGGAGGGGAGTGCAATCCCACACATCCCATATAGGGTATAATTACAAATGTTATCGTGAATAAATAAAAAGATAAAAATTAACAAAATAAAAAATAAAAAAGAGAAGCATCATTAGATACACTATTCACAAAAAATATAGTAAAGTCTTTAATCAGGTTCTTATTGTTCCATCGGATCTCAGATTGTAGGAGCCAGTGTTTTTCTCCAATATTCATCTATGCTCGATCCTGGAATCAGACGGGCTTCCATGATGAGGATATTACTGGAGTGGTTTGTCCTTCCCCTCAGTCCTGCAATCCTTGTTCTTAATAGAGCTTCGAATCCTGGAACTCTCCCTTCTGTGAACATTGAAGAGGCACTACAGTACCTGGGAAGTCCGAACATTAGACGGTATGCATTATTATATTGCACCCGAAGCCTTTCCATGGTCCTTTTTTTGAAATTTGCCCAGAGCTCGCACGTGTACAGGGTGGTACAAAAGGCTAGGAAGAATAAATTTTATGAAGTTCTTTAAGTAGTTTACCGTCATTATAAAATAATCGTGCCTGGAACGCTTTGGTGAGACCCAAACCGTTGCACTGGATATTTCCAAGGCCTTTGACCGGGTTTGGCACCGAGGGCTTGTCAACAAACTGCCTTCTTACGGACTTCCCGCTTCCTTGTGTACGTGGATTGCCGACTTTTTGAGGGAGAGGTCGATTCAGGCGGTTGCTGATGGTTTCACCTCTTCCTCGCATTCGATAAATGCTGGCGTCCCACAGGGATCGGTTCTGTCTCCGACTTTGTTTCTGTGCACATCAATGACCTCTTGACATGTGCACCGATTCATTGTTACGCGAATGACAGTACAGTCCATGATAGCTTTTTGTTTGACAAGCCTCCAAAGGGCTCACAAATCCCAATGGCTCGGAGGGCTTTGAAACAAAGAATGGACGGTTACCTCGAGAGTGTTTTCTCTTGGGGTAAGAATAACCTCGTCGAATTTAATGTTTCAAAGACCCAATCATGTCTGATTACGTCTAAAAGGGATCGGAATGATAATCTAGTCTCCTTCAACGGAAGCAATCTCCCGAACAGGCCTTCCATTGATATGCTTGGTGTAACTCTAAGTGACCAGCTCAGGTACGGGGGCTCCATCGAGGCCAGAGTTAAGTTAGCCTCTCAGAAACTGAGCGTACTGTACAGGGCCCGCAGATACTTTAATAGTACACAACTGCTAACCCTGTACAAATCGCAAATGCGCCCCACGGTTGAATTTGGCAGCCACCTCTGGTCTGGAGTCCCAAAATACCTGAAAAAAACCCTCGACTCTGTGCAGAAACGGGCGGTCCGTTTGATAGATTCTCCTAACTTAACAAATGGACTGCAATCTTTAGAGCACAGGCGTCAGGTGGGAATGCTGTCCTTGTTCTACCGGTATTACAATGGAAAATGCTCCGAGGAACTAGCGTCACTGATCCCCTCGGCACCGGTGCATAGTCGGGAAACACGCCAAACACGCGCTCAACATTTGTACACGGTTGACATTAGCCACATGAGAACGGGTCGTTTCTACGACTCGTTCTTGAGTTCAACAGCCCGGCTGTGGAACGATTTGCCGGCTTCTGTGTTTCCTCCCTCCTACAATATGGGTCTCTTCAAGACCCATGTTCACTCCTTCCTCTCCTCAACAGCACCCTCCACACAGCATCTTCAAAGATGACATAGGCCCTGAGGGAAATTATTTCCCTCAGGGCCTCCTGTGTGGAGTTAATATAAAAAAAAAAAAAAAAAAATCGAGTCATCAAAAAAAAATATGCCTGCAATCAAATATTTTGACGGTAAGTGACTCACACAATTGATTTTCTAATCAGTTTTTAGTGTTTTTTTTTCTAAAATATAAATACTCCAATCACTTTGAACATCGTTAAAACAAAATGGAGTGAGTAAATTATGTCGTATTAATAAGTCGTCTCAATGTGGCTTTACCACAGATTGATAATGTCCTGAAGTCTGAAATAGCTGTTACAATAACTGGATCATAATATGAGATTGGGGTGTGTAAATAACCCCAAACTCTCTGGGCATAATATACTAAAGCTTACTGGATTGGTGAAACTCCTCGCGGACAAGGTACGTCAACAAAAATGGCAATTTTCAAATCTTAAATGTACGTCAAGAGACACCAACCTTGCAAAGTAGCTTCTGCTGAATAAGGGGCCTTATAGATGTTTCCACGTATTTGATATTATTTGTTTCATAATTTGATAGTATTTCACAACTGACACCACTTAGGTAAAGACGACAATATACCCTAAAATATATTCAGAATCTTAACGACGTAAGTAAAGAAGCCGTGTATACAAATTGCGACTCGCGACCCGTGTATTGGACGAACCTACTGTCGAATTTGCCCTATCAAAGAAAAAACGAAGAAGACAAATAATGTGAGAAAAGACGCAAGTGAAGAAAGCGTGTTAACTAATATACGCCCGCGGCACGGCGTATTAGACGAACATACGGTCGAATTCACCCAGCGGGTCTAGAGATTTCCGCCGCGTTCACTTTAATTAATTCTAAAGAGCGCGTTACAAATATTTAAGATGTTTCTAAATGAAAACCTCCCGAATTTATTAATTTATTGTCTAGAAAAATAAAATCTGGTGCTTACCGCTAACTTTATAGTTGAAAAGCTGGTTATAAAGTTTTAAAATGGTTGTACATAAAATAAGTTAATGGTAGGGTATTGTTTTTATTAATTTTAAATATAAAAATAACTTACATTCCCAAGGGTCTAAAAGGTCAGAGGAGTAAAAAAGTTATTATAGTTACGAATTCAGCAAACAAAAATTATTAGAGATGTGTACCGCCTTAAGTTGATTCTGAGATAATAGAATTCACAATGAGGCATATCACAATGGTTAGGCAAGTTGAGTTTTGTGACATGTTCCAATAACATACTTTAATATTTCAATTCATTAAATTTTTGATCCAAAAGGACACTTCAGTGACATCTATGACTCAGTTGTTGTCAGTCGAGAGAGTCAGGCTGGAAGGGTCAAAAGGCCTCCCTCAATCTTAAAGTCGTTCTCGATCCGGCCCGCCACGCAGCAGCTGCAGGACAGACGCATACGCCGCCAAGACCTGGACAACCCTCACCCCATGAACCCCTGCTAAGCCATCAAACGTAGTGAACCACTTGGGGTGAACTATGGCAGAGGTATTGGTCATCCAATAAATGGTTCCCGGGGCGGCGGTACCCATAACCACCTCCCAAATCTAAAATTAATTAATGTTATTATTAAGTTTTGCAATAATTTTAGTGTTTTATTATTGTGACAGTAACTGTCACAATAATAAAACACAACTGTTGTGCCACAAGGATTTTTTTGTTTGGATCACAAGGCTTTTTTTCAAAATGTGAAACAATACAACATATTTAAATAAGTCAATAGCAGCCACATCATTATTAACAATTAAGAATATTAACATTTAATGTGAGAACAACAGATTTAAAAGGAACTTCACAATTATTTTCTCATCAACTCTATTTAATCAGTAATAAATAATTTAGGCGCTCTCATAATTGAAATTGGGAATCATATAAATCTCATCTCAAAGTGGTTTAATCACAGTTGAAAATGGCCTTGTAAGCCGAAAAAAAACTTAAATTCTTGCATTACTTAAAAGTAACATTATTAATTTTAATTAAAATAAAATTTTGAAAAATTAACTGGAGTTATACGAATTAATCACTACAACAATATACATTTAAAAAACTCAAAATTTTCAAAAATGTTAGAGTTTTCTTCTGCACACAAAAGAGTACACTTAATCACAATCTTCATGTCTGCTGGACACTGCTCGTGCTAATCTTACAGCCGTTGTTCCCAATTTTTCGATTGATCAATCTGAGCCTCCGATCAGCTAAGTGATTTTTTTAGTAAAGCTCGGTTCGCCTTTTGGTCGGAGAGTTGTGCTCGGTAGAGAGTGTTTGTGCATCTGAAGAGTGTTGAGCCAAAATTTCGGCTCAACAGAGTTGATTAGTACAATTGGGAACATTTCACACAACAACAAGTTGTGTGAAATTTAAAACACGTTAATTAGTATGAGAATAATGCTGCTCAAAAGAGGAGGAGGCTCAACACGGTTTGAATACCCCAAAAATCAACAAAATGTAAAGTACATGAAATTCATTATATCATTTTTGTCCTTATGTCAAAAATCCTCCGAAAACGTACGTTAACTTAAGCCCGGAAAGAAAAGCTGTTGTGAAAATATAAAAATCACGAGTTTTAGAAACATGAAATAAAGAAAGGTTATTTTATTACTCTTATCACAAAATCACATTAACTGTCTGATTTCAACTACTTATACTAACTACATTTACGTGTGAAAGTCCAAGTCCAAAGTCCAGACGCTTTTAGAACGATATTATCTATTTTAATTTCAAGGGTCCCAAATCGCTCTTCAACATAAATCACTCGCTCAATTTAATTTCGGCTGTTTTCGAAGGCTGGCCGAGTGTATAAAATATCAGTGACGATTTGCAATTATAATTAAAGTTTTACATTTTTTCATTGAAAAAAAAACTCAGGATAAAGCAGATGTTTTAATTTATCTGAAAGTGGCAGTAATTTACTGGAAATTCAATTCGGAAATTTGAATAAGTACATTATGGAGCTAAGCCAGATTTATCGGTAAAAAAATACGAGATGGGCCCTCCAGTTAGTGAATACAATAAATATACGAGATGGGCCCTCCAGTTAGTGAATACAATAAATATACGAGATGGACCCTCCTGTTAGTGAATACAATAAATATACGAGATGGACCCTCCTGTTAGTGAATACAATAAATATACGAGATGGACCCTCTTGTTAGTGTATACAATAAATATACGAGATGGGCCCTCCAGTTAGTGAATACAATAAATATACGAGATGGACCCTCCTGTTAGTGAAAAAAATAAATATACGAGATGAACCCTCCTGTTAGTGAATACAATAAATATACGAGATGGACCCTCCTGTTAGTGAATACAATAAATATACGAGATGGGCCCTCCAGTTAGTGAATACAATAAATATACGAGATGGACCCTCCTGTTAGTGAATACAATAAATATACGAGATGGACCCTCCTGTTAGTGAAAAAAATAAATATACGAGATGAACCCTCCTGTTAGTGAATACAATAAATATACGAGATGGACCCTCCTGTTAGTGAATACAATAAATATACGAGATGGGCCCTCCAGTTAGTGAATACAATAAATATACGAGATGGACCCTCCTGTTAGTGAATACAATAAATATATGAGATGGACCCTCCTGTAAGTGAATACAAAAAATATAAGAGATGGACCCTCCTGTTAGTGAATACAAAAATTATATGAAATGGACCCTCCAGTTGGGGAATACAAAAAATAAAAAACCAAAATTTATATTTTATTATCAGTTAAATGTTTTCAAAATGCTCTAATATTAGGTACATTTCCCAATATCTCAAAAATTTCGCATGATTTTAACTTAATTACTTTTTCAGTTGAAGCTTTGTCTTTTTTGATATTATATGTTAATCTGTTAATTACACTTTTTCTCTGTCTTTCTCTCTGTTCTCCTATGATGTTTTCATTTCACCTCTATTATTATTTCATAACTGTTGTTTTATTATATTTAATATTACGTCTCACTCCATGCGTCTATACGACCACTTACATTTTTTTATTAGTTTAATTTATACCCTGATGATGCTCGCGTTAAGGGAAACCGGTTAGTCCTAATAAATTGAACTTCGTGGTTGTCAAACACGATTTGGTTTTGTCACAAATTATAGTTTTCGTTCCACAGTTTTACGTATTTATTTAATCACAGGGACTAAACACGTGCAAAATTGGTAATAAAATGAACATGAATTTCAGAAATTATACAGTTAACGTAAAGATCGATGTACTTTGCGAAATATAAACGTGTAAATACATAAAAGAGATTTCCAAATACCAAAACAAAAATGGTTTGATGTAAGGTGACGCAGCCTGCCAATAAAATGTTGAAAAAATCGGTTTAGCTAAACTGATTGCTATGATTTTCACAGAAACACATATATTTTTTAATTACTCTTCACACTTGATAGCAAAATTTGTATACTACAATGTTAAAGATGTGGTTTATAGTTCTTCTGCCCAAAAATACTGTTATTTAAGGAGAGACTTTAAGATTTCGTAGAACGCTACGTATCTCAGCAAAATAAATATATAATAAATTGGAAAACATTTCTTACTTTTTCCAAGGATGTGAGTCGCTGTTATAAATAGAAGATAAGACATTATCTAAATGATAAGTTACAAACAATCACGTAATGTTGTACGCCTTTGTGTTCAGGACCAAAAGTACCGGCTTAGAAATAATTCGTAACGAAGTTTTTCTTTTCCATTGCAGACACCTAATATCCCTGGAAACCAAATTTTCGTAAATGATAGAATTTCAGTCTATTTCATAAATGCGTAGGTTTACTCGTATTAATTTTTTGCGAAACCTGTCACACTACGTATAAGGTGAGGGTAGTTCTAGAAGGGATCGAATTGATGGAAAAGTAACATGAAAGGAAAGTGTCTATTGGTTTTCATGTGCCCATTTTCCCAGGAATATGTCCGACCAGCTCGATCAAATCGAAGTTGTTTTTAGTGCTAAAATAGGCAATCTGGTCATCTTTATATTTATGTATGATCCCAGCTTTCTTATAAAGAGTAAGGATTAAATTCGTGACTCAATTGGAACATCAATTCGCAAATTAGCATTTTTATTAGATTTTGCGGAATAAAACGCCCGCGTCACTAAGCTGTGTTTGCTAGTTAGATTTATTTTATATTTGAATCAGTGATATACATCAACAAACAAGATTGATTTTTGAGAATTCTTTCTGAAATTATGCGTAGGTAATAGCAAAGTGTGAGTGGCGTAGAATTGTGCTCCAAGTAACACTTAGACAATAAAGTTATCAAAAAGGGTATTCATAGATTTATATGATTATATGAAGTAAAGCATCAATATTCATAACTGACTGTCCCCTTTATTATCTTCTGCTAGTTGTATTGGGTATTTATGATTTAAACAATACAAGAAATTTAACCATTATTGAAAAAGATAATAAATAAATCTTAACGAAGCGTGAAACAAAACAAAACAGAAAATCTCATTATTTTACGCCAATTTTATCAATCTCTATTTCAATGAAATATCATTATTATCACCAATTTATTACCATATTTTAACTGATTTATTTTGATATGGTAACAAAGTTCCAATTGAATATATTTTGTAATCTAGATAGTTTCTCTGTGCGATTTTTATTATTATTTAAATCGGCTTTCTATTTAGTTTTCTACAAGACCTTGATGAAACTTATTTTATTGGAACATTTTTGGAGAATATAATGTAAACACCAAGGTTATAATGTAAATATTGAAGAATAATAGATTTTCAATCAATTCAAACAAATCGTGAAACACAATAGACACGATGTGAATATTTCGTTTAGATTTATAAATATTATCTTCTACTTCAGTGATTAAAATATTACATTAAACAAAGTTATTCAAATAAATTGATTAATATATTTTTTTTAAAATTGACGGAACTAGTTTGCTGGCATTCCAACGAATTTTTTTTAGTTAATAAAATTTTTTACATTTATCATAAATGTAATTCGTGGTTTGCATATTGAAAACTTAACCTCATTTTACGTAGGTGGCATTGTGGAAGTACTTGTTATTAAGAAGAGTACGGAGGTTTTCCTTAAAAATATATAGTTTATTGTTTTAGTTTTAATATGTTTATTTGGAGTACAGCAGATTTAAATGAAAATACACCTTACGTATTCTAAATTAATTGCTGGTAATATTTTGTGGTTTTGTGGTAATATTCAAGTGTTCATTATTTGTAAATGAATCATTTTTTAAAACGATGCTCAGAAAAAAAACACTCAGACACATGAGCAATGGCTATTTTATTAAGCTATGAAAATTTTTCGTTCAATAAAAGTTTACGATATCGCCCCTGTCCTGGGATATTTTATCTATAGTGTTATAGTGTTAGCACTTCGCAGCTATCATATTTTTATGGCAACAGAGATGTATTTTATTTATATCAGCACTTAAAAGAAATCTCATTGATATTTTTTACGTTGGTACTCAGTTTTTTCGGATATGGAGATTGTTAATCCTATTACCACAGAATATTTTTATAGAAACGTGTCTTTATAAGTTTTTATCACTCCCACTTTGAGGATGTTTTATTCATCGATTGAAAACTTAAACGCGAAGGATTTTTTAAACATTAATTCCACAAAGGAGACTTTAAGAAAAATGATTTCCTTCAGGGATTATATCATATATTTAGATGGCCTCCATGGTTCAATCCCATCGAGGGATCGAATCCCGGCGTGGGCAAATAATTTTATTTGATCAATTTGTGTTATTTCACAATTAATTCATTTTAAATAATATATTTGAGACACGTTTCAGAAGGTACTCTCAGTATCGTCCTGGTGTAAGACCAGCATTCAGAATTGATACGTTGCTTGAAATAGATTTAGCCGTGTTTGGTGACAAGATTTGAATAATCAGGTACTTCCCCTCCTTCCTCTTCCCCATCTCCTTCCTCTCCTTACTATTGTTGGCCTCACAACACAATTGGGGATGCCATAGTCTCATTGGCTACAGACGGGAGCAGCTGGCACTCTTGTGAGGTATTCGAAATTAAAAAAAATTGAAAAAAATTTTGGATTACCCGAGTGGAAAATATTTTTAAGAAAAAAAAGGAAATGAAGTTCTGGGAAGGAAATAGGTAAGAAGTGTGTAGGAATCTGGAGGTCAGTGTGTCCATGCGTAAAAGTGGTTAAAACTAAGTAGGTACTTTATTGATTATGAACATGGTTTTGATTATGAACATTAAATTAATTTATTTAATTGTTGATGTTCCAAACGTTAAAAAATAAATATATCTGGTCTTCTTTTGTTCTTACTATGTTGGTTCCAGCATCCACCGTCATACATGAGAGTTGAAATCAGAACTTCATTGAAAACTGCCATCTATGTTTCCTTTTTACCTTTTTTAGCGTCTGCTGCATTCGGTTCACGTCAATGTTCTTATCGGCCTTTCCGTCTCTCATAATATACTTCCCAAGTCCACGAATTCATTCACAAGTTCCAAGAATGTACCCTTTCCATCTATATTTGAACCAATTTGACCAAATATAAGTACTATATTTTATGCAACATCAATCCAATCCATTTTCAGATACAAAGGAAACCGTTGAATTTAATCTGTGTCGCCGGTGTTTTTTTTTACATTTGCTCCACACAAAAGTCCCTGAGGAAAATAATTTCCTACGGGGCCTATATCATCTTTGGGGATGCTGTGCGGAGGGTTTTTTTAGAAAAAGAAAGGAGAGGAAGTTCTAGGAAGGTATTAAGGGTGGGTAGGAATCTGGAGTCAGTGGATCCAGGAGTGACGGACGTATGAATCCATCCCTCCCTCTGGAAACAAGGTATGAGGGGTGGGTAGGAATCTAGGGTTCAGTGTCCCGGTCGTATGTATCTAGTCCTCTCACTGCGGTATCAGGCGATGGGTAGAGAGAGTCCGGCTGTGTAAGTCAAAAGGTCCCCCTCAACCAGTCTCTCCCGATCCGGCTCGTCATGCTGGGTGGGCAAACTCATCCGCCACCAAGACTTAGATAAACATCACACCATGCACCCGGGCATTCCTGCTAAATCACGAAACGTAGCGAACTTCTTTGGGTGAAATATGGCAGGAGTGTTGATCAATGGTTCCCGGGGTGGTGGTACGTATACCCGCCTCCCAAATATATATAATTAATTGTACAATTTGTATAAAGTCTTTTGTCGTTAATATAATAATGGGCAAACTGTCAAAGAAAAGGTAGCACTCCCAAGCAGGTCATTTCGGATAAATATAGATTTGTTTTAATGTTCCTGGGAAAGATACGATTCATGATGCAATATTATAAAAAAAACACTGCACAATGTGAGATTTTCCTTTGTTTTTTATTGATACTAAGGATGGGTTGTTTAAAAAAATTTGACGAATTCGTCAAATATTTGACGTTAATTTTCACGTTCTGTGTAAGTTCTAGTCAAGTTCTGTGATGATTTCAGTTTTGTGAAGCAGCTGGCCTATGATGATAAAAAACAGAACTCGAAAAGAACTTACACAGAACCTGAAAATTAACTTCAAATATTTGATGAACTCATCAAAATTTTTGAAACAACCCGTCCTAAGATTCACTAGTGACCTTGAGGTGGTTTTTCACAAAAATTATTATTTTTAAATAATTTGTGGTAAAAGTATGGTTGATATTTATTTAAAATAAACGTAGCAACACTCACCGGTAGGTACTGTCCATGGATCGGTTTTCCTATACGTCAAACGGCTATGAACATAAGATTTTTGGTTTTAAATTTTTCTTTATACAGTGCATTGTTTATTATATTTTTTGATAATTTTTCGACCACCTTACTAGGCACATGTTTATGTTTGACATTTCAGAAATAAAATTCTTTTACTATGCACATTGGCACATTGGTACATTGGCAGTTCACGTGTAGTTTTTGACTTTAAAAAGGGAGTTTATTAGTCAAAGAGGTCTAAACTGAACAACTATCTGATTTCTATTTCTTCAAGCTTAAACGGATTCAATTGATCGCGCATATTGCGCTTGTCTTTCGATTCTACGAACTTCGTTAGTCTGCCTCCGTTCATTAATTATTCAGTTTGTCTGAATAATTCATTATTCAAAAAAGGTGATTTTGGCGGTCTCTTTGGATTACAAGAGACGCT
This sequence comes from Glyphotaelius pellucidus, assembly GCA_936435175.1. Classification (NCBI taxonomy): domain Eukaryota; kingdom Metazoa; phylum Arthropoda; class Insecta; order Trichoptera; family Limnephilidae; genus Glyphotaelius; species Glyphotaelius pellucidus. The sequence continues at coordinate 38,264,809 of OW386546.1, forward strand.
AAAATGTTTTGTTCGAAAAAACTGCTAAATCATCGTGATCGACCAAATGAATCAGAGATGGCGAAATCCGTTTGGAGAAATAAAGCAGTTTGAAATGTATTTATTTGAAAGTGTTATTGTGACAAGTGGAATAAATGTCACATTATCTTCTGGTTTAAATATCTTGCAATTCATTTTGATTTCTACTTTAGTTGTGTAAAGTTGACCACACACATTCAAAAAGTTACATATATTCACAGTTAACCGAAGCTAGCTTCATTCAAAAGGCCGCGTTAAATTAGGCGGCTTTTATCTACCGGCTGTCGGAATCATAATATGCTGACCGTGCTAAGCCGATAACGCCGCCTAAGAACCATTAATGACGGATTTAATCAATATCGTATTGATGTAGGGTTTTATCGATCAACCTTCCATGGCTAATGCTGTGTTATATTGCCGAACCTCCATACAGGTCCTATTATATCCCAGCGTGGAAAGTGCTCTTACCTTTATCACCGTCCACTGATTAAACCCCGGTGAAGTATATTTCTGAGCCTGGCCGGCCACAGCAGAGCCAGTAAAGTCGCATCAAAGGGAGTATCGCCCGGAGTGATCTCCACCGACGTTTAATGTTCCGACTCCCCCCGGTCCACCATGCAACGGCACAAGCACAAGCACAAGCACAAGGCACCTAACGCCTGGCTGGTTAGTGACTGCAGTGAAGTGGCTAATGTTTATTACCTATTTTCGTGCTTGTTACGTGGTTTGTTTGTAATTGGAGCAAATAACCAAAATTTTGTCCGCATGACAAAGGCACTACACATCACGAATGAAATTTTGTAAAGGAGAAGCGGAAAATTCAACCTTTACCCAGTGGCTATCTAAGAGAGATTTTAATCATATATTGATTTTAACACCGCCAATAATTTTGTCAAATAAATAAAGCAAGACAGAAGGAAAGTATTTGATTATGTTTGGATTTTGTATTTTGAAGTGAAAGATCACTAAGCGCCTATATGATTTGAAATTCCACGAAACGAAAAGTAGCGGCACTAAAAAGAGACATACATATACCATTTAGCGTGCGAGAGAATGAGATAGTATAATCCGTCTCCTCTATATGCGGTGCTTCGTAGCCTCCCCACTCTTGTCTACTTTAGTGTTCTGAAGGTTTCACTTCTACCGCATGTGAATTGCACACTCTGATTTTTTTTATTTCATCTAAACACAATGCTATTTTTCTCCACGCTGGTAGTTCACCTGTTTAGGACACTTTTCAGTGGTACTTTGATTCAATATAGTGGATGAACGTACATTATAGAATAAAATATTATTATTATTATTTTTTTAAATATTATCGAATAGTATTAATACGTCTGCGTCTGCGTTATTGAATTTAAGAACCCAGTTTTGAGTGCACAGTGATGCCACTCCGTACGCGTTGCGCCACAAATAACACCTGTGTACGTGGGATTTCAAACAAAGCTACAGCTGTAATTTGGTTTGAATGCAAGAATTCGTCACAAAATGTCGCCACTTCCGTCAGCAGATCTGATGGGAACGTGTCTCTCCTAGGTATAAGTGCTACAAATTTGTTAATATTTAGTGTCTCTCCGGATATGGAAAGATTGACGGCAGTACATAGTTGTATCAAGCGGATATATATTACATATGACGTAATAGCTTGTCTCGGTTACTTTGTATCGGTGACTTTCACTCGAGGAACAGACTATTTTTGAAACCAGTTTCTATTGGATTTATAAAATGGTCACCGACACTAAATGGGCGAAGCCAAACCAAAAGCCACCCGCGGGATCTAGCAGCAAAAACTGGCGAAGCGAGTTTTAAACGGCTAGTTATTAATATTATTAAAACGATTTCAACATTAAAGTTCGACATTTATCAAGAGATCATTAATTTATTGATCACACTTGATTGCTCGGATTAGTCTATAGAAATAAATAAGTTCTATAAAAATAAGAATCTATCTAAATGGAGAACACCATTGGTTATAATATAATATGCATCGTTTTAATTTTTAATGATGGCCGATTTTGAAAGTAGTATTACATTGGGGCTGAGAACATATTGTCAACATCTTTATTTTTGGTACCCTTCCATACATATTAGAGCAGACTTTCCCTACCTAACCGTAAAATCTGGGTATAATTTAAACGAGCTGGTGGCAAACCACATGGCCATCTTTTTGTTACCAGGAGAGTTCAAGAATGCTTTGAAAACCGCCAAAGAGTGCACATTGAAATAACAAGACCCGGCGCAGAAAAGTGAAGATTGCTTAAATAAGGCAATAATTTGCAGTGCAGTTTATTGCGAGACTTTTCTGCGCAGAAAAGTCTCGCAATGAACTATTGTGATTGTTCGCTTTTAAGCCGCCGCTACCCGAATTTCAACCGATCTCTTCCATATCTCCCTTAAACATCTGAAGTTTTTAAGCTCTTCAAAAAATATGTTATTTTTGAAGATTATACGTTTCACGCCGAAACTCAAATTATATGAAATTCCCTTGATAGAAAAAAAATCGAAAAGTAGGCTCGAAAATTATTAAAAACAGGGCTATTATTTTACAGGTTATATTTGTGAAAAAGTTCACAAAGTTTCTTTAAATGATACTTGAGATACCTTCCACGAGATTTTTGCTCTATTTTAAACGAGTCATGTTTTGTTAAGCATTTTCAAAAATTTCGCTTCAATTTTATCATTTAAAATATTGGCGCGTTCTGTTCAACATTTATAATTACATATCAATTTATCTTTTTTTTGAGCAGGGAAGGGCCGCCTTAACAGAATCATCTAAAATTGTTTTTCGTAAAAGTAAAAATATTGTAATTAAATATTTGATTTTAGAAAAAAAGCCCGATTTGTTTTATCCGATTCGTAGTTAGGATTTTAACGCAGCCAGCGTTTAATTTGCGAACCTTGTAAAAATGACCACTTATTCGTAAGCAGATCGTATTTTCGAAAATGATTTGATACGGATAGGACAACGCGTATATTGTCAGAATCATTTTTTGACAATCCATTAACTCAATTTGGGAGGCGGGAATGGGTACCGCCGCCCGGGGAACCTTTATTAGATAACCAACACCTCTGCCATAGGTCACAAGGTCACCCCAAGGTAGTTCGCTATGTTTGGTGATTTAGCAGGGGTGCCCGGGTTCATGGGGGGAGGTTTGTCTAGGTTTTGGAGGTGGATGATCAGGACACCCTAAACCCCAAATTCCTACCCACCCCTTAAACCTTTTTCTTTACCAGAACTCTCCTCTCCTTCATTTCCTTAAAAGAAAAAACCTCCACACAGCACCCCCAAAGATGTCATAGGCCCTTAGGGATTTTTTTTCCTAAGGGCCTTCTGTGTGGAGCTCATGTAAAAAATTTTTTTTGTTCATAATCACAGTTCACATCAGCTCAAAGACATTTCATGTACCTAGCTCCGAAAATGTTTAACCTTCTCCCCGAGAACCTAAAATCCGAAACCCAACCCCATATCTTTAAAAAAAAATTATCAAAATGGATCCTTACATTCAGTAACGATGGTGTGTAAAACTTGCTATTTTAATTGAATTGTAATATAATTAATACAACTTGTAACTTGAATAAATTGAATGTGTTACTTAAATTACTAACTTAATTTTTTACTAAATTTGTTACTTAAACTACTTAAATGAATTGCTTAAGTTAATGACCGTACACTGTACCTACCCAATCTGTAAACTTCATCCGCCATAACACAGGGACATCCCTAGCATGGCGGATGATTAACACAATTTTTTTGTTCATTGTATAAACTTCTTTTAATAAATAAATAAATAATAAATAATAGGCGTTTAAAAAAGAGAAGGAGATGGTTTAGAAAGGAGATACATAAATATGAACGTAAGAAGTAGCGTGCTTATATTCAAAATGATTATAATTAAGCGAAAATTGGGAACGTATTTAATAAAAGATGATTCGCTTAAAACAGATTAAAATTCTCTCGGTTGGTGTCAAGTAGCATTCAAATACGAATTGTTTATTTTTTCACACCTACAACGTGTTGAAAAAAAAACCAAATGTATTTTTTAATTTTCGGGTCATTCTTTTTAATGTTTTTCTAAGGGAATGTCACATAATTACCATTTCAGCTCAACAAATGTGTAGATGTTGTCTTAAAAAGTAACACACATTTTTTTAAGAACTTCAAAAATATGAAGTGTTCAAGGACAAGATGTCATAAATCGCAGGAAATTCGGAATTAGGAGACCACCGCCTGCTCCGCGCAACTCGTTCGGTCCCCTTTCCGTCATGGGCAGGTCTATTGTTTTGTATATATGTATGCCTCACAAAATATATAAAACATTATTTTTGCAGTTTTACAATGGCAAAGCACAAGTTTACATTAAAAAATAAACAATTTAATTACCGTGTGTATCTAATCTCGATGTAAAATTAACACGAAGGAATAAGTTATTGAAAAAACAATTCGAGTAAAAATTACCTACAAAATTAAATATCTGTTCGTTATATATCCTATACACACGCCATTACAAATGTTACTGAATTATATCTCCAGCTCATAAATAAGTGAGTTTCAGTAATAAAATCACCCCCTACTAATGACCGCTTAACTAGACAGGTTGTGTGTCCCTGGTATATCATATCAAAGTCATAAAACGCATGACGCTAACCGGTCGGCCATCAAACACCCACAGCCTCGCCAAGTACTGGGGGGGGGCTTGGGTGGCTGTGAGGGGGATCGATTGGGTGGCCAAACAGAGCAGGTGGGAGGGACACCGGGCACTCAGCGACGGAATGGAATTACTGAAATTGGCACTGAAAGCGCAAGTACAGATGATGGATTTTCAACCTATTAAGTTATATAGTGTTTCACCTATTAAGGTATACATTTGTTCTTTTTTCTACAATCTACAAGTGGCCTAGGTCATACAAAAAATATAATGAGGAATGCGCGTCTTATTAAAAAAACTTTTATCTCTTTGATGGGAAATATTCATGTCGTAACATTTCTTCTTTGCTCCGGAAACTAACTCAGTATATCTAAATAAATGCAGTTTTATGACATACCTCTGTATTTTCTCAGCTGCTTTCTCTGCGTACTCACCAATTCGTGCCACTTAGGTTGGGACAAGAGGGGTCAATTTAATTGTAAAGATTTTAAATGAATGGGCTTTTAATTAAATTTGGCCAAGTGTATACATTATCTAAATTACACTTAGATTAACTTATATCTAAATCTTAATTAGTTGTCATATGGTTCGGGTTCGCTTCTCATTGTTCACGTTGTCATTAAATTCACTACTACCTTCATATCGCTATATCGTAGTCTCTGCGGGTGCATTAGTAAGGCCGAGGTCCTCGATGGCAGTTCCTGCAGTTCAGCAGCTCAGGCCCTCCTAGCCGAGTCGAGTCTCCTCCAGTCTGCGCCATTGTCTTCGCCACTGGCCGCGCCTGATTGCCGCTCCTCGTTGCCGGGCGGGGAAATACACAACTTCCGAATCATTTTCTTCAACTCAACTGTAACTTCTTCATCAACCGCCCAGCACTAGGCCGCTGGGCAAGGAACGCGTACTTGGTGTTGCACCACCACTCATGTCTCTTCTGTCTCCCGTCTCGGTCTTGACTGTTTTGTGTCGGCGCGCCCTATGAACTCCTGGGACCCGTGGCTCTACCCCGCACTTCTCCCTTCTTCCGTTCCTGTCCTTGCGAACCCCATATGTCAACACCTTCTTTGTATTGCCAGCGAGACTCTTTCATAAATTTAAATTATTTATTCAAATTTCTTTGTGACGAAGTTTGATTCGTCACAATTTCTTATATATAAAAGAAAAGGTGAATTTTGAATTTTCGCGGGCTGTGTACATTCGATTATCGATTTTTTTTTGTTATGTTGGTACACATATGTTAGCATTATCAGCCATTTTGGATTGGGGTTTGTTTTTGACAACTGGATAGGTTAGTCCCGTTTTTGTGTGTTCTTCGATTTTTGAGAAGTTTGTTCCGAAATTGTTAAATTTAGAGCAAAAGCAACGTCGCATTAGTATCGCTCAGGAGTTGTTGAATGACGTCAACGACGATCCAGATTTGCTCAAAAGGGTCGCAACTGGTGATGCAACGTGGGTATATGGTTATGACGTCGAAACTAAGGCCCAATCATCCCAATGGAAGCGGCCAGAAGAGCCAAGACCGAAAAAAGCACGCCAAGTTCGATCAAATGTGAAGGTTTTGCTCACTGTTTTCTTCGATTACAATGACGTAATGCATCATGAGTTCTTGCCAACAGGTCGTACTGTTAATAAAGAATACTAAAAGGAAGTTACGCAACGTTTGCGTGAAGCAATACGGCTCAAACGATCGGAATTGTGGAAAAACAAATCATGGATTTTGCATCACGATAATGCACCAGCTTACACATCAATGTTTGTTCGTGATTATTTGACCAAAAACAACACCGTTATCATGCCTCTAACCACTAATTTCACCAGATTTAGCTCTCTGCGACTTTTTCCTATTCCCAAAACTGAAGAAACCAATGAAAGGAAAGCGTTTTGCCACAATTGTTGAGATAAAGTCAGAATCGAAGAACGAGCTGATGGCCATACCTAAAAGCGTATTCCAGAAGTGCTTACTGCTAATGATAATAATGCTCTGATAATGCTAACATATGATTAACATATGTGTACCAACATAACAAAAAAAATCGATAATCGAATGTACACAGTCTGCGAAAATTCAAAATTCACCTTTTCTTTTGAACAAACCTCGTATAAAGAAGAGCGTCCCGGTGTGGGTTTGTTTTTTAAATAAATCTACATAAAGGTTAATTATATTTTGCACACTTGACATTAAAAACAGTAGAAAGGTTACTGTCTATATGATATTTAAAATAATCACCCACACCCTTTAAAGCAGAATTTTGATACTACTTCAAGAATATTTACACACTTGATATTCTAAATGAGAGGAGAAATAGAGGAGAATTTCTAAATCTGATTCCGAAAAACTGTGTACATATCTCTTCGTAGATCACCACTTCTCACGCCTACAAACATACTCACACACACACTAGGCATACCACCCGGTCATTACTAAATACACATTCAACAAATAAGACATTACGTAGAAATATATCAAAGGTATCCACTATGAAATACTTTTTAATTTCTATTCATTGTTTCATCGCTTTAACGAATGCTTTGTTTATTTCTATAATATAAAACAAATAAAATCAAGGTGCTAGCAACATTGGTCGTGGGTTAGGGTTGGAGTTGTTGGATTGGAGGGTCGGAATCTGAAACGAAGGTTCCCAAGCCAAAGAAAACGTGGCAAAACGGGCGCGCTGACAGTTGATTTATTCTATTATTTGCTCCCAGCGAGGACACTTCACCACGTGAATTTGTATGAGATCCGACAGAGGTGAAGCGGGGCCGAGGGTGGTGTTCGTATTCAAAATATCATGTTTGATTTGTCAGATTTTCTCGGGATGGAATACGGAATTGAGCTAGACTTTTTCAATATGCTCGCAGAGTTACTAAAGTGCAATATTTTCATAAAATAAACACATAATTTGATTGACAAAAAAGATTTCTGTTTTATCGGAATTGATATAAATAACACGAGGTTGAACTTTTTGAGAAATGATTTGAATTATTACGATGCTTCGTACATTCTAAGGACGGGTTGTTTCAAAAAATTTGACGGTTTCGTCAAATATTTGAAGTTAATTTTCACGTTCTGTGTAAGTTCTATTCAAGTTCTGTGATTATTTCAGTTTTATGAAGCAACTGGCCTATAATGATATAATAACAGAACTTGAATAGAACTTACACAGAACGTGAAAATTAACTTTAAATATTTGAAGACTCCATCAATTTTTTTGAAACAACCCGTCCTTAGTCTTATTATTTTATTGAAATTTGGGTGAAAAAAAACCCTCAAGGCCAATGTCGTCTTTTGGGATCCTGTGGTGGATGGTCTTTTAAGGGAAAGGAAGTAAGGTACGAGAGGTGAGTAGGAATCTCGGATCAATGTTCAATAATAATGGATGTGTGAATCTATCTCTCCCACTGCAGTGCAAAGTGATGGGTCGAGAGACTCAAACCTCATCCCATGCTAAGTCACCAAACGTAGCGAACCACTTAGGGTGACCTATGGCAGAAGTGTTGGTCATCCAACAAATAGTATCCGGGGTGGTGGTACTCATACCTCCCTCCAAAATTATTATAGTTCGGTAATATCGTAGGTATATTAAAACCAACTAAAGTATTGCAATAAAATAGAAACCAGCTGAAAGCAATAAAATTAAAGCCGGTTGATCAATTGGATCTCTGGCAATAGATCTTTTTTTTTACATGCGCTCCACACAGGAGGCCCTGAGGAAAATAATTTCCCTGAGGGCCCATGTCATCTTTGGTGATGCGGTGTGGAGGGTTTTTTTTAAAGGAAAAGGAGGAGATGAAAGTTCTGGGAAGGAAAAGGGTTTAAAGGGTGGGTAGGAATCTGGGGTTCAGTGAATCCTGGTCATCCGCCTCCAACACCTAGACAAACCTCACCCCACGAACCCGGGCACCCCTACTAAATCACCAAACGTAGCGAACCACTTGGGGTGACCTATGGCAGAGGTGTTGGTTATCCAATAAAGGTTTCCGGGGCGGTGGTACCCATTCCCGCCTCCCAAATTGAAATTCTTTGTTTTATCTGTACATTATTTTGAAAGTATTTGGAACAAAAAAAATGACAACATCAATATGGCAACAAACAGCATTTTTGCGGCTAGCAAAAGACACAATTCCAACAATAATCATTGATTCCGACAATTCTGTTCGAGTTTCGGACTTTATTGGAAGTATTTTCTTCGAGTATCGAAATCGCGGAAAGTGGCAGAGTCCTCTGTGACTCAAGAGGTAAAAGCATTTTTCTTGTGGTTAGAATTTAACGTTGTGCCAAACCACGATTTTATTAATATACAATTTTAATTTTTACAAAAAAATTAATTACGTTAAATATGTAATGTGAATTTTGTTTGAGAGAAATCATTGAAAAATACTTTTAAAATATATAGTTTTTTTTTTAAATTTATGGGTCATTTCTTTACACACAATATTATTAAAACTAAAATGACACTAACTCAACTCACACTCCCCAACTCACTACTCACTACTCACGTCCGGTTATTGTAGCATTTAAACAGGATTTTAGAATGATAGGCTCTCGTGGGTATACGAAATTCAATGAGCTTAGTCATCAGGACTGTCTATTCTACCATTTACAATTTTTAACATAAATATCAAGTCGGAAATAATTTTTCGATCCGAGAGTCTTAATAAATTTAATTCTTTCTTCAAGTAATTATAGTTTGATATCATATCATTGATATCAATGGGAATGCCGAATTTAAAATATATGTGTGTTAGGACGGGTTGTTTAAAAAAATTGATGGATTCATCAAATATTTGAAGTTAATTTTCACGTTCTGTGTAAGTTCTATTCAAGTTCTATGATTATTTCAGTTTTGTGAAGCAACTGTCCTATAACGATGTAATAACAGAACTTGAATAGAACTTACACAGAACGTGAAAATCAACTTCAAATATTTGATGAATCCATCAATTTTTTTGAAACAACACATCCTTAGAAATTTATGTTGAATTTTTTCGCTTGAATCTGAATGGAGGGACCAGATTGAGGGGTTATATTCGAATATATAGGAGTTAGTTTTAAAGGGATGCCCGAGGAAGAAATAATACTAATTACGTCAAGTTTTTCAGCATAACTCCGAATACTTTATCTAGTCTTTATTTTCTGTGATGATTTTCGATTTGGTAGTGCACAATATAAAATTAAAACCGAATAAGTTTTTGAGAAAATTCCTTAACCCATTTGTTAGAAAAAAAAGAGACTAGATGGATTAAAACTAACGATTTACCCTGATTTCAACGACCCTGTTTTTCCTCGTCTACGTAATTATTCCGTGGGTGGACTGTCGTTAGATCTTTCTTGTTCCCGGCGATGGCCTCTTGCGCTGCCCAGACCCTCCATCCCCGCAATTAAAGACAATCACGACCCGCCATCATCTGCCTTTGTGCCACATATGCCCCTCGTTTTACTCTATTGCCTACAAAATGCCTGTCATTGCCCGGCAATGTCCCAATCGCCCGCTTTTATTTCTTTTAACTGTCCCACATTGTACTAACTAACTAACCATCACACCGTTTCCGATGGGGTAGGCAGAAGTTTTTGTACAGAATGATTTATCCGGATGTTTCTTATAAGCGTTTAAACGCGGAATATTTTACTGTGAAAAAATTAAGCAGGATACGATATATCCATATATATAAAAATCAAAATGTGTTTATTAATGAGATGTCTATGTATTGCTTTACTAAGCATAGGAAATACCTTCTTTAAACCCCCGCGAAGCTTTCTAGATTTTTACAACCAAACGACAATACATCTGAAAAGTCTTTTAATCATCACAAAAATTCTTGAAATTCACGAAACTGTCAAAAATTTGAGGACGATATTTTGTAAAACAATGATTAAGTCAAAGTTCAATTTTCAAAACCTAATAATCTGAATCAAATAAAAAAATTATAGACATTTTAAATAGGTACCTTTGCTAGGTAAAAAATTTGATTGATTGTTTTTTTAATAAAAGAAAAAAAAATTTCGTAGAAAAATTAAAATTTAAATTAAAACGATTGTAATAGGTGGCACGCAAGCTGTTCGAAAACTGAATGAACTGGGACTGACTGGGACTGGGACTATAAATGGAACACGGGAGGGGGATTGGCGGGGCTAGGGGACGGGGGAGCGTGAGAGGGGAGAGGAAAGGTGGAAGGGTAAGGCGGGAGGGGAAGGGGCCGCGGGAGGGGAACGGGAAGCGGGAGGGGAACTGGGACGCACGGGAAAAGACATGAAGGAAGAAACAATTTATTTCTTTGAATATGGCATTGCAACGCATGCCGGAAACAGCTAGTTAAAGATAATTATGTGCGTCAAAATCAATTGAATGTAGAAGGGTAAGTGAACACACTAACAAAACCACCTTCGCTTACCCTAGCGCATATACCCTCAGCTTACGGTTACCTCACATGACTCTAATCATTTGAAAATACCTGTAATAATCTGCCAACGCCTACTCTCGACATCAAAGCTTGCATTTGCGACCATTTTTCAGCATTGCTCCTCATTCCTATCTTTCGGCCATTACTTCTAACAAATTCTATATCATTTGTCTGTCATTGACTGATATCGCTCACTGAAGTTGTTCGTCATCGCTTGCTTTTATTTGCAGTTTCTTTTCCAGTAGCCAGCGGCCCCCTCTCTATTTGATGACTTCTCATTGCGTTTAAATGCCTGAAAATGGCCGTCAATGCCCGCTTAAAGCCGCAATTGCCTTCATCTCACGCCCACGATCAGCTTCTCCAAGCAGCAGCGGGTAATTTCCTTGGTCCCTGGAGGCACGTTAGAAGCCCCACGCCCTCCAGTACTACCACCCCTGTATCGCTCCGAAGATCAAAATCACCTTGCTAAATATTGTCGGTATTATTGGTTCGTGTTGATAATTCATTTAATTTACGCTCATAATTTTTCCCAAATCAATTTGTTTACATATTTATTTCTTATCTTTGATAAGATAGCAACAAATGTTATATTGTCGTGCTCTTATTTTAATTTAAAATTTCTTCTTTCCTTTTCTTATGATCACAACAAGCATGCTTATAAAGATACAAGATCGAATTTATTAAATAATTACTTTAAACTTTCTCTAGAAAAGAAACAATTTTATACATAAAAATGTATAAAATTGTTTTGAAATCAATTTTTATGTATAAACTAGCAATTTCCCGGCATGCATTGCGATGCCACTTTATAAAGAAATTGTTTCTTCCTGCTTTCAATTATATATAGAAACCATCGCGGGCATGCGCACATCAAATCCCCAAAGTTTCATCGCAATCGGATAAACTATTTAGCAAAGCATAATTTCACGATTCCAGAGCTCAATATAATATGTATAGAAACCACCGCGGGCACGCGCACATCAAATTTAAAAGTTTCATTGCAATCGGGTAAATGGTTTACCAATGCATAATTTCATGACGCTAGAGCTCACAATTATATATACATAAACAATGCGGACATGCGCACATCAAATTCCCAAAGTTTCATCGCAATCGAATGAATGGTTAAGCGACGCACAATTTCATGACTAGAGCTCAGCATTATATACCTATATATATATATAAACCATCACGGGCATGCGCGCATCAAATCCTCAAGGCTCAATCGCAATCGGATAAATAGTTAAGCAAAACATTGAGCAACTTCATGACTCCATAACTCAATAATATATATAAAAACCATTGCGGGCACATGCACATTAAATCCCCATTTTAATGCAATCTTATGCAATATTAATATAAATCATTACAGTAAATAAATAAATAACTTCTACATGAAGGTAGGCAAAGAGGATAAAATGTCTGTCAACTTATTAATTGTAATCAAGCTTAACTAGCTAAAGTTCCCGGCGTCGCCAGGGTTTTACGCATAGTTTTAAAATAAAAAAAAATGAAGGCAGTAATTTTCCTTGTATTTTTAACATCCAGTGTGCAAAAATTCGTCAAGAAGTATCGAAAACTAGCTTTAAGGGTTAAGAAAAGAGTGAGGGTAGTTTTTCAAAATTTCGTGTGGGTGAATAGTGACCTTTTTTCTGTTTTGAAAGTCAAGTTTGCAAAATTTCATCAACCCCGAATAAAAGTGTAAGTTTGTCTTAAAAACAAGCCCACAAACCCACATGGACGCTCTTTTATGCAATATGCAATTTATATATTTTGTAATTATTGGATTTTTAAAAAATTTTCTACTTATTGACAACTTTTTCTATGTAATTATTATCAAGCCTGACAGCTGTTTTACCTTTCAAAGGCATTATCAAAGTGTGGTGAAGCCACTTACAGACGACAATTTTTTTAATATTTTTTTTCTATATTGGAAGTGTTTAAAATGAAAATCTTTCTACAAATTGCTTTTGTTGGTACCTGTTTATAATTAACCATTTTTTTTAATTGAATTATGATAACACATAAAAGACTAAAAAGTCTTGTAACTTTCTGCTATACCATCGTTACTTAACGTGTTTTTTTCCCCGGCTTCTTCAATTCATTGTGGGATCTATCTTTTCTTACTTTTAGTGTGCGCTAATTAAATTTATTTTTAACCACCACATTTGTCATGTGGTTTCAGTGCGTTCATCTTCTCGTAATGTCGTTACACGAGGGCGCTAATATCATTCCACAGGACATAAATACTCATACCAGGCTCCGGCCACATATCCCGTAATAATGCATCCCGCTAAAAGGCTGTCTGTCCCGAGTTAAAAAGTTAGCCTCGCCTCCTGACTGGAGTCCCGGGGTCCTAAGGGGCTATAAATATCACGCTGAGCTAAATAGTAAATAACTTCCCTGGAGGCGCAACACTGCCGATAAGAATATCAATTCTTGTAAATCATCCATTTCACTCTAGGTACATGTGGTAGAGTTAAGGATGGTTTATTTATATTTTAAACTGACTAACTATCTAGCCATTTCTCCAAAAGAGTAAAAAGAGTGTATACATAAATCTATTTTGCCAAACACTTGATTCTTTTCTTTCATACGGTCCGTTTGATAGATCTATTATCTTAAAAAAAATAATTCCAATCGTTAACATCTTGGCTGCAAAACAATTTGCCGGCCTCTGTTTCATTCTTCTTACAACATGGTATTTTTCAAGACTCATATTCACTCTTTCCCCCACAAAAAGATCTTTTACATAGTATCTCCATAGACTACATATATATGATGATGTAGATGTCATCTCCATAGATGACGCTTCTGTGTTTACACATTTAAAAACAACGTTGCACCGGGATTCTATGAAAAGACAGCAGATTGCACCAATAAAATAAAATAAAAGAAGTGAAAGAAGGTACTGGGTCCATTATTCAAATTTCGATCGATTTCTTACATATCCCCCTCAAAAATTTGAAGTTTTTAAGCTCTTAAAAAAATACATGTTATTTTTGAAGATAATATCTAGATACGTTCCAGGCCGAAACGCAAATTAAATGAAATTCCCTCGATAGAAAAAAAATCGCAAAGTATGCTTCGAAAATTATTTAAAACAAGCCTATTTCTATTATTTTACAAGTTATATTTGTGAAAAAATTCACAATGTTTCTGTAAATGATACTTAAGGTACGTTCCACGAGATTTTTGCTCTATTTTAAATTAGTCATGTTTTATAAAGCTTTTTCGCCATTTTCGCTGCGATTTCATCACACAAAATATTAGCGCGCTCTGTCCAACATTCGTAATTACACATCTCTCCATCTTCTTTTTTTCAGCCGAATAGCGCCGCCTTAAACGAGGACTTATTATTTTATTTAAATAGCAGGAGACAAATCGTAAATAACTATCGACCAATTGCCATTATAAACTCGCCATCAAAGATCTTCGAAAGAGTATTAAAAAACCAAATTATAAAATACTTGGACCAGAACAAATTAATCTTGGATAAACAATTTGGATTTCGAGAGAAATAGGAACAGAAGAAGCATTGGCATATGTAATAGATTATATTTATGGCAACCTATATCAAGAGCATAAATGCATTGTGGTATATCTGAATTTAGCTGAAACTTTTGATTCAACCTACCATAAAACTTCATTTAAAAAAATTGAAAATATTGGTATCAAAGCCAAGGTGAAATTTATCAAGTGAAACGTAATATTAGTTACAGAACAAAACAAGTCAAAATTAATCACTATCAAGCCACTGCCGACTACACTACCCTAGGAAAGATATAAGGGCCCGTTTTATTCACCATTTACACAAATTTGTAGCTCGATTACTCTGGCTGCCATCAATCAATATCGATACCAGCCATAGATATACATACACAAACAAACAAGTTCATTCCCTAACTCAGCGGTCGTCAACCTTTTTGAGCCTATGTACCCCTTGACTCTTATTAAAAAATTGTTGTACCCCTCACCCCCTATTTATCTTGTATATAAAGACATGTTTTATTTTGTAATTTTTTAATACTCTCATTAAAATAGGAATTCAACAATCAAGTCACACAAATACAAATAATGCAATTTTATATATTTAGTGTTACGCGACTTTGGGCATTTTAACTTGTGATTCCACAAGCGAGATTGAAAAAAATTTGTTCCACGTCTTTTTATTTCCACGAAAATAATTTACGCTCTCCATTCACAACTCAAAACTCACAAAGTGTATTGAGAGGATGAATTTTTTCACTTAAAAAAATTTTGTAGAAAAAGAATTTCTCATGTATCAATATTTAAAATAAAAGCCCGATTTCCTGTTACACCCTGTATAATAAATCATATAATGTAAACCTCCAGTCAATATGAATCTTGAGCTTGCTTCGCAGATCAAAGTTTTACAAAGTTTGGCTCAATTTCACACAGGTAGAGCTGAGTTTATAAACCTACATTCGTGCCGCGCCATTGCGTACCCCCATTTTTGCTTCGCGTACCCCTAGGAGTAAGCGTACCACATGTTGAAAACCACTGCCTAACTAATAACTTAAAACTTTAAATTATAATGATAAACTACCTATTCCAGTTAGTGGTATACAAATATCCCATTGTTTGTCCATTAATTATACTTGCTAGCGGGTTTAAGTTTAAACCGGCTCGGAAACATTTATTTGTACAAATTTAATGAATATCTGTATCGCTCTCTGAAACAGTGGTCCAGATAAAGTTTGGCCTGCCTTGAGATCGGCCCCTGTAGACTTGAAATTATGATCATTTTATGAGATTTTGTATGAAACTTTATGGAGTCCCGTAGTAATAAAAATAATTGGATAATTTATATAGCTCCGTTTTACTAGAACTCTACCCCTGCTTGTAAATATACCGCAAAAATATGATTTGTTTTTGGTAGATGGCAAAAAAAATAAACATTTGTTTGCAGTTCGATTTGCAAATTAGAAAATTTTATGTTTTTACTTCCAAAATATTGCGACTTGTGGATCTTTAGTATTTTTTTTTTAATTTTGTGGAAATTATTTGGGCAAGGGGAAATAAAAATGACGACCTCCGTGGTCGAGGAGTAAGGCCCTAGATTTGCAAACCGAAAGTAGCGTGTTCGAATCCCGATGTATAAATGATTTATTTTAAATTTTTGTTATTTCATATTTAATTGATTAAAAATAATATAGAAAAATATAAACAAAAAATAATATTTAAAATAATATACTCTCAGTATCGCCCTGGTGTAAGACCACCTTTTAAAATTAAAACGTCGCTTAAAATCGATTTAGCCGTGTTTGGAGACCAGATCTGAATAGTCAAGTACTTCCCCACCTTCTTCTGCCATCGCCTTCCCCTCCTCACTACCTTCATCCTCACATCTCCCAATTGGGGATGCCATAGCCCCAATGCTTACAGAAGGGAGGAGCTGGGACTTTAGTCAGGTATTCACATTAAAAAAAGGCAAAGAAGACTGTTGGGCAGTATACTGTTGTTTTCTATTTAGATATAGTTACATACTGAGCACGATCAGAGGGTTTTCAATTTCACTTTAATACCGGACTTTAACACTACCTACATATTAAAAGTAGTTGCGACACGATTTGAAGCGATATATAGTGAATGTCATGCGTGCTCACCGTCCGCTCCCGTTCCGCAATTTACATATAATATTTGTGTTGAGGAATGATCTACAACATGAAAGTCTTCTTAACATTAACTGACTTATTAATTATCTTGTATAATGTTCAGCAGATAATAATACTTATCGTCAATCGTCCACTTCGCATGAAAATACCTACAAACCAAACTAATCATGTCGCTGAAGTCATGTGTAATTTGTCACGTAGGACACTTCCATGAGTGGCATTTGTTTGATGTTTTCGCTTTGCGATCGCATCGATTTCGCCCCCGGAAAGCGCAGCCTTAATGTGATATTACTGGCAGTATCTTTGCTCTGCAGAACGTGGCACAATATTTAAAAGGCTTCATATTAATTTATTTAATTTTCATAATACGGAATAATGTAAATAATTAAATAACATTTTTATTTTCCGCATTAGGATTTAAACCCGTAATCTCTGATCTCATAATCGTAAACTTTTAAAATGAACTTAATCTGAATCAAATTTAAACATGATTATCTTCTCTGCTATATCCCAGATGAGTTTTTGATAAATATTCTTACAAAGGTAAAAAACTTAATCTTAATTTTTCTAATATAATTATTTTTTAATTCAACCGGAACGCCCGTCAAAGCGCTAACCGCTTAAGAAGTTTATTCTAAGCCGAATATTTATTAAGTAAAGGAGGCTGTTAAAAAAACGTCTGTTTGAGACTCGCGTTAGCCTTTGGAAATCTTTTCATCCCTGAAAACCTACTTTAATCTAAAAAGATTCAGATTTTTTCATATAAATATGATGCGGCTGTGGATTTCATTATTTTCCTGGAAATTGAGCAATTTATTATTAGATTCTGGAATTAAGTAGAATAAGCGTTTTGGCAGAGCGGATCATTGGCATTATACATTATACAGTACATTCGCCTGGAGCGATATTAAAAAAATGTAATGGCAGTATTATAATAGCAAAAAAAGATGTCTCAATCATTCACAGTTTCGTTTAAAAAATTTTTAAACAACTCATTTATCTTTTCCGGGCAACTTGTCAATTTTTTTAACGCAAAAATCTGTCAAAATTTGATTGAGCAATGGTAGGTACTTTCCCAAGAATCTATTTTTATATTGATGTGCTTGTAAACTTGGATTAAATGAGATTTTCTGAAGGCAGGGGAGGCAAACCGGCTAACATCGTTCGATCGCCTCTCTAATCCCTGTTTCCGCGCTTTTACCGAGAGCAAATCAGTGCGATGATTTATAACAACGTTAAATAATTTGGCGTACAGATTTTTTTAATCGATAGATTGTAGAAATTGAGTAAAAATAAGACCAAAACCTTTTTTTTACAAAAACTTCCAAGAAATTATTTCACAAAGCATATTTACAAATATAAGACAAAATGTTTTCTACAATGTCTAAAATATGCATTTTCCATATATTTAATTTAACAAATATTTCCAAACAAACTAAAATTTAAGCATTCCTTAAAAATAAGCTAGCGCAGAGACATGACTTTTTCATTTCTCCAAAAACTTACTGAATTTAAGTTTATCGTTACACATCACGTATAAAAATGTTATTAAAAGCTGGTTAAGTACCAAAGATATCAATCTCTTCTTACTATATCTACTCTCCGAATTCTTAATTTCCCACTATCAATAATTAATATTTGATTACCATCAAGTAAAAATATACACCACAATGTTTGCTTTGATATTGAATGATGACCTTATTAAAAGAGACCGCGCGCGTCAATATTTGTGTGAAACTTAACATCGTGATGTTATTAATTCAAGAGCAGACCCGTGAAAAAATAGGGCATATTATAATTGCGGGGTGTTTAATTTCATTTTAAGCATTATTAGCAAAAAGCGCAGACTAGAAAAATCACGAAATCTTACTTTACTTGCCAAGATTAATTATAAAAAACTTTAAAAATTTATACAAATGTCAGATTGAGTCCTGCTAAAGAAATAAAATAAAAATTGAGGCCAAAAAAGTATTGTGTAATGGGAAGGTACCTAACCGCTTGATAAATTACTGATCCATCAGTTTCAATTTTGAAAATGATACTTAAATAGTAAAAATGTGCATTATAGGAAGTGTTTTATCGTTTGTGTGAATTCTTGACACAATCAGTTCCAATTTTGTAAATGACACGTAAATTTAAAGCAAATCCGAGTTCATTTCTTTATGTGAATACCGCACAAGAGTCCAAACTTCCTGGAGCCAATGAGACTATGACTTCCTCAATTGGGATTTGTTGTGAGGCTGAAGGTAACAGGAAGAGGAAAGAGATGGGGAAGAGGACAATGGAAAAGCACTTGACTATTCAAATCTAATCACTTAACACTTTCTTAAGCTATTTCAAGCAACGGTTTAATTTTGAATGCTAGTCTTACACCAGGGCGATACTGAGATATCTTCCACTCTTAAACGTACCCCAAATATACCTTTTATTATTTTAAATTATCAAATTGGGAAGAAAGTGGTGTAAGAAGAATATATGACGCAAATGGTCGAAGAAGACGGGGACGCCCGAGGAAGACATGGCACGATCAAGTGAATCAGATACTTAAGTCGAGCCATGTCAAGTCAGAATAATCAAACAGTGTGTCGATTTATGAATGTGAATGAGGCAAATAGTATGTGTGGCGGGTTGTTTGGCGGTCCGTCCTCTCTGCCTACAACGGCGTGATGGTTAATTAATTGGTGTAAATTGCGAAAAAAAACGCAAATCTGTCAACTAAAATGTAATTGTCCGCCTCGGGATTTAAATCCGGGACCTCCGCGATATCGCTTGTCGACAGCATTACCCCTCAACACGAAGGCCGTCGTGGATTCAGATTTACAATCACAATAAATTCGTATTTTTGATGGCTGTTTGATTTTATATACGGATATTTTTCGTGGTTTTTTTGTGTTTTTGTATTTTGATGTTGAGTTTGTGATGAAAATTAATCGGTGGAATAAAGCGGCCATGGATGGAAATATCAAGCAGTGTATAAAGCAATAATAATTAATTGTCTTCATGGCCAGAGGGATGGGCAGGGAAGGTTGAGGGGGTAGCGAGGGTAAAGTGGAGTGGGAACAGATGGTGCCCAACTCAATTGATTGAAGAGTAACTTCAGAGAGCTGGAAATTTCTTCCATTCAATATTTACATTATTAGAACCATAATTACGCTGCCAGCATTAACATAACTTTTTATTAACCGTATCTGCTGGCAAAAAGCGTGATCAAGATATATCCCTGAATATTAAAAATTATGCCCTGATTGAATGAAATATTACATATCTGATGATGGACTCTGTAACGCTGTCGCAACATGGCTTAATACCCTAAAAATAAATCAGGTTAACTGTGGTTTAAAGCTGTTTCCCGTAAATAACAAAACAACTCCGATGATCTGATAATGATGATTGTTTATTGTCGTATCGTATTTACAAAAAAATATTTTACTAGAGATAACCTCCGTTCTAGAGGATGCTCTGAGATAATCTGAAGCGGGGAACCTCTCACTGAAGGTGCCCGCCTGTTGATCGGATATGATCGTCTGTCTTTGTAACCGTTATTAGACTCAAACGTCCGACAGTTTCCTGTATCCTGTACTGTTACTAATGACATATATTGATTTAAATGTTGGAAGATGGTGAATTAATGTAACTCTTTACATGTTTACATTGTACCTGCAAAGCTACTGCAAGTAGCTTATCGGCAGGAAAACAGTAAAGACAGAAACAGAACAATTAAGAATAATACAAAACACGAAAAAAATATTTCAATTTAATATAATACATAAAAAAACTTAAATAAGAAAAAAAAATAATAAGAATACATGTAAAAAAAAATTTTAAAAGTGCACTAGGTGTCAGTCAATACAGAAAATCTGATTTCAATAGTCATTTTTATAACAAAAGCGCAAATTAAGGTGTCGAGCAACATTTTTTCAAATCATATGGCAGCGTATTAAATATAAGCGGTACAATGTATTGAAGAGTTCGCTGGACTTGTTTATTAGAAAATCTAGGTACAATCACCCCTTCGTTTTGTGTGAGCCTATTATTGTATACATGATACACCATTGTTTTGTATGGGCTATCTAGTATATGTTGCATACAAATTTTATGCTAAAAAAATAGCACTTATAGGTAAAACATTTATGGATTTATACATTTAATGAGATATTTTGCCGCTGGTCATAAACTGCTTTGCTGACGAGTAATTTGACAATGGCGTTTTGAATTGACTGTACATGATGGATGTTTGTCTTACATGAGTGCCCCCAAGAAGTTATACCATATCGTCCATATCTCAGCCAGGGTCAAATGGATTAATTTCATGGTTTTGATATACCTTAATAAATCGCCGTATCTTGAGAGACATTGAAACTGCATAAATATTCACATTGTACACTAAAATAATACTTTTGGCCGTAAAATCTCAAATCATACCTGAGATATTACAACCAAATTAAAAATGCCGGATATTTGAACAAATTTCTTAACGGAAACGATATTTTGTTAAAATAACATTTGCAGTTAACTGAACAATTGCAATGTTTTAGTTTGACAATGGCGGGTTTTCTGGAGTGCTCGAATCCGCCGTTGGCGCTTGTGAGCTGGCGGTCATGCCAATTGTATATCTTTGCTTATTCTTGCTAACGAAAGTTTTTTCAAAAGATTTTGATATTTGAAATTGAAATGACTCAATTTAGTGTTTCTAAACGTCTGATGAAGGATCCCCAGTGATGAAACTTTAAAAAAAGTGGATTTTGTGGTAAAAAGGCACGAACTTAAACCGATGAAATGTTAACATGTTTGAAATAAATTCAATTTGCCGCCGCCCCAGGAACCAATTATTGGATAACCAAAACCTCTGCCAAGTGGCTGACTACATTTGGTGACTTGAGGGTGCCCGGGTTCATGGTTGTCTAGTTCTTGACGGCGGATGCGTTTGCCCACCTACTGTGTGGCGGGCCGCATCAGGTGAGACTGGTTGAGAGACCTTTTGATTTCTCTAGCCGGACTCTCTCGACCCATCGCCTTGTACCGCAGTGGGAGGAATGGATTCATTCGTCCGTCACTCCTGGACACATTGACCTCTGATTCCTACCCACCTCATATCTTTTTCGTTCCCAAAATTTCCTTTCCTTCCTCTCCCTAAAAAAACTCTCCACACAGTATCCCCAAAGACGATATAGGCCCCGAGGGAAATTATTTTCTGAGGGCCTGTCATTTTTGGGATGCTGTGTGGAGGGTCTCTTAAAGGAAAATAAGGAGAAAAAATTCTTCGAAGGATAAGGTTCGTGGAATGGGAGCAATCTGGGGTCAGTGGGCCTAGGAGTGACGGACATATGAATCCATCCCTCCCACTGCGGTGCAAGATGATATTCCAAAAGAGTTCTGCTTGAGAGGACACAAGGTTTCCCTCAACCAGTCTCTCCCAATCCGATCTGCAAAGCTGCTGGTAGGCCACATGGGTCACATGCGCCGCCAAGACCCGGACAAACTTCATCCCATGACCCCGGGCACCCCTGCTAAGTCACCAGACGTAGCAAATCACTTGGGGTTTCCTATTTCAAAGGTGTTGGTTATCCAATAAATGGTTCTCTGGGCGGCGGTACCCACACCCGTCTCCCAAATGCTGTCACGTCGTGCAGATGACCGCCGACTACACCGGAACTTAGAGTTTTCAGATTAACTGCCATTATTGAAATCATTTATCCATAATTCAAGTACTCTCTAAGGAAGTTCTTTGTTAAATTGTGAAATAAATTTACCTAATATATTTATAACATATGTCAACGTATCGTATCGTATAAATGCATATTAGTAATTAATTGTATGATTTAAAGGAATTTTACAAACCATCACAATAATAAAAAAAAATATTTAAACTTTTTTTTCTTTTCATCATTGTTACGAACTTACAAATATTGGTACTCTCTTACAATAATTCTTATTATTTTGTTCACAGATTTTCTTAATGTCATTGTTTCATTGGAAATAAGTTTTTTTCCCAGCTTTAATTTTTTTTAGTATATATTTTACTTATTATTTACCCTCCATTAAACAATTTCAACGTACCTCTTAAGTTAATTGCATATATATCATAAACATATAAAGTATATTTTTTCATTTTTTTTTTTTTTTTACATGAGCTTTACACAGGAGGCCCTGAGGAAAATAATTTCCCTCAGGGCCTATGTCATCTTTGAGGTTGCTGTGTGGAGGGTGTTTTGAAGGAAACGAAAGGGAGGAGAGTTCTGGGAAGGAAAAGGTTTTTAGGGGTGGGTAGGAATCTGGGGTTCAGTGTGTCCTGGTCATCCGCCTCCAAGACTTAGACAAAGCTCACCCCATGAACCCGGGCACCCCTACTAAATCACCAGAAGTAGCGAACCACTTGGGGTGACCTATGGCAGAGGTGTTGGTTATCCAATAAAGGTTCCCGGGGCGGCAGTACCCATTCCCGCCTCTCAAATTGAAATTGTTGTTGCAATATTGTAATATTTAAATTAACAAGCTCATTTGAGCTTTTTTCATGTTGTTGCTATACTCTATCTTTGTTATTATGTAAAAGCCGAATGGCCTTAATTTTATAAATAAATAAATAATTTTAAATATCAAAGTTGTTTTCAAACCAACGAAACAATGTTATTTCTATTCAAGTCATTTATTTGAATCACCCACTTTGTAAGTTTCAATTAATCCAACTGCAAATATTTCTAATAGATTCCATTGAACTTTGTGTTGCGGTACACTATTTCATTTAATAAATTAGTCAAACAATTTCGACCGGGCTGATTTGCCAACGCTTTAATGAAATGTTATCACAATTGTAACACTGATTAAACGTGAATAGCCGTTACTTTTCGTAAGTTACGATGTCTATTTGATTATTAAGTAAGTTTCACAGGCTGTTTCTCGAAGATCGCCCCTTATCCAGCTAATAATAGCCGCGCCTCGGTTCAACATTCATATTTCTTATACTTCTGTTTCCAGCAATATTTGCTTCGTGGCTGGGAAGAATAAACTGCGTGTTTTGCGGAATACAAACGTTGAGTACACATTTTGTAGGAACAAGATGTAAATCAGTGCTGAGCAACGTACGGCCCGTGGGCCGCAAGCCCGGAATAAGGCTTTGACTAATACAATAAATACCCAAAAAAATTGCGGTAAAAATTCTCAACGGTTACTGTTCTATTTTTCAATGAGTTTTTAGAGGAAAACTTAAGTCACTTTTCAAACTTTTGAACGAACCTTTCAATAAAATAAGGTTTTTTTTTGCGTACTCTTAAAAAGAAAGAATTTGTGGTTTGATGTAGAAAATCTTTCAACTTCGCAGTGCAGAGGATTTTTGTTAAGTACTTCGATGATTTCCCGTTTATGAAATACCAACATTTTTCTTGTTGATAAGTTGACATTCGGAAAGTACAACATATTATGTTGAAATTTCCGAATGTTAATCAATAACAACAATATGATGTGTGTTTCATGACAAACTTTTCTGTACATTTTAGATCAGCCGCCCAAAATCAAGTACCTTAGTACTTTTTACGTGTTTTTTAATATTTAAGGATGATAATGATCGGCAGCATTAATTGTTTTGACCTTGAAGATATAAAATTGTCACCTGCGGCGTTTGATTTTTGCTTTCTCTGATAGTTTTATTCAATGAAATAGTTTTCGATACCATCGACTGCAAAGTTCACCAGGTCCAGCTGCATATGCTGGTCACCCCAAGTGGTTCGCTAAGTTTGGTGATTTAGCAGGAGTGCCCGGGTTCATGGGGTGAGGTTTGTCTAGGTGTTGGTTACCCACCTCTTAAGCCCTCTTCCTTTCCAGAACTCTCTTCTCCTTCCTTTCCTACAAAAAACCCTCCACACAGCATCCCCAAAGATGACATAGGCCCTGAGGGAAATTATTTTCCTCAGGGCCTTCTATGTGAAGCACATGTAAAAAAATATATATATACCCTAACCTAACCTTTATTAGAAAAAGTGTAAATATAAAATAGGAATATTTTCCAACTGACCATTTTCTCCTTCTCACGACCGTGTTAATTCCCGCCTCTCCTACCTCTTTCACTCCTTCATCAAAAGTGTTATTCTTCTCATCCCCATCCCCATCCATTTACATCTCAATGTTTAACTACATTTTATAACCGTGGAGTCATTCGAATATAGAGAACTGTGTTCTCGAAACACTAGTTTGTGTAAAATAAAGTGGCATAAGAAGTAATTTGACGATAATTATTTACTCGTATCACCACAAAGTAAAAATCCACCTAAAGAAAAGCTATTCTTCGAGGTCAAGATGTTATTCAAATATAAAATGTAAAATTTCTAAGTTATTCCACCACATTTAGTATCGGGTCGTTTCTACGTCTCGTTTTCGAGTTCAACAGCTCGGCTGAGGAACAATTTGCCGACCCCTGTGTTTCCTCCTTCCTATAACACAGGTCTCTTCAGGACCCATGGTTACTCAAACAGCCAATAAAAATATGCTTTAAGAAAATGAAGATAATATGGGTGGTTCTTAGTCGAAGTATGGTAAAGTTAAAAATGACCGAATTGGATATCGACACCTTAGCTCAGTGGTCAAGAGCACTCGCTCGGAAAATAGAGAGGTCCTGGGTTTGAGTTCCAGAGGTGCAAATATCTTTTTCTATTTCCAGATTTTCGATTGAGTTTCGCTCATAGTGTCTTCATTTAATTAAAAATGTCTTTGTTTTTTAAGGGGATGAAAAATTATTTTTTTATTATTATTCATTGTGTAGCACCGTTAAGATATTTGTAGAAAAATTCGCTACAGATATTTGCATGCCAGTAGTATTTTTAAAACATTCGTAAATGAAGATAGTTTAAACACAACAAATACGTAAAACAAGGTTAGAGGAGAATGAACGGTTCAGAACCATGTTTGTGTTTGCCAAGTTGATTAAGCCTAGCGAAACCAACAATCATTTGCAATGCAAATAGCCCAGTGCCCAGTGGTCAGTTAAACTGTTTGATGCTGAAAGGAGTTGCACACTGCAATGATGCCGTTACACTGTCTGATGCAGTTGTTGCAGATTAGATGAAAATGCTGTTAAACTGGCGAATATTTGTTATTTGCATTTCATTAATATGATTTTGTTCGACAAATAAATCGTGTCACTGTTTGCACTCAGTTTTGTATATTATTATCTATATTCAAAATTATTAAATACCTTTGAGTAGACACATTATTTTAATAGTTGAGATGTAATTAACGGCCTCCGTGGTCGAGGGGCAAGGCTCTTGACTAGCAATTCGTAGGACGCGGGTTCAAAACCGACGTTGCAAATAAATTCTATTTGATTAATTTGTGTTATTTCACACTATCGTATCACAATAATCTCAATATCGTCCTGGTGTAAGACCACCATCCAGAGTTGTAACGTTGGTGAGTTCTCTGTTGTATAGAAGTAAACTCTCTCTACCTAACCCTTATGACCTCAGAAGGACATTACCAGATTCAAAAATCATATTCCATAAAGAGACTCTGAAATTTAGATCTGACCGGGGCGTCCAGACATTGCAAAAAATTTTTTTAATCTTTTTTCTATATTGCGAAGGTGTGTAATTTTTTCGTCGTTTAGTGTGTTTCAAATATTTCTTAAAAATTAATTCCATTATTATATTACAACAGGTTGGCAGGATTTTTCATCAAAAAGTTTTTTGTGTTAATGAATGAATCCCACTCCAAATGAATTTTTTAATTGTTTGTGAATACTTTGTGACAGATGCCGGGGTGTATTTAATACCGTTTATCACCAAAAAGGTTTCTTTCTTTTATATTTTTCTTATAACTATAATGTGTTAAGGCCTACTAAATAAGATACGCTACCTGCTGTTGACTGGTTGATCAGTAAAAGATTTACGATTGAAAAGGTTAGATTTGCTGGCGGGTGGAGTAAAGCTCTTTTGGTAATGATGATTCGTTCAATAAGCGTGATTCGTTCAATGGGTTCTAAAAAAAAAAACCAAGAAAACTATGTTATTTTTGGGGAAAACCTGTACCTGTACCGCAAACACGCCATAATGTATTTATGGTTTTTATAATTAATTTCTAAAACTCAATGTTTGTGTTTATGTATATAAACACGGACAAGTAATTACTTTGGCTATTAAGTATGTAAATGGTTCAACTGCTAAAATTCACATGGCCAAATTATATTTCAGTAAAGCATTCCAAGCTTTAATATTAAACGCTATATCAAATGGATTAAAATCGAAAATAATGGAAATTAGTAACTTTGTGGTGTAATTTTTGGAATACTAAAACTAAAAAAAAACAATTTCAAATTAGAAAAAAAAGATTTATTTAGGTTGAATGCTACAATCTAAAATACTAATTTCGGTTGTGGGTTTATCTGTGAGTGATTGTAACTCTGGTTCAATGAACTCGAATTTGTTTTGAATTTCAGAATTGGAGCTTGAAAAAGTAAAATTCGAACTTGGAAAACTGGAGCTGATTGTGTCAAGAATTCAGACTAGCTCAATTTAACATTTTTTAAGAAAAAAATATTTTTATTCTATATTTGAGAAGTATTTTTCTTGTTTAAATTTATTTTGATTTAAATATTGACAGATCGAGTCAGGTCTCTTAATATTTAAAAAACAAAATTATGTACTAATTTATTAGTTTACTAAATGTTTTTTTTTTTAAATAAGCTCCACACAGGCCCTGAGAAGAATAAATCCTCTCAGGGTCTATGTCAAAGTTGAGAATACTATATGGAGGGTATTTTTAGGAAAGGAAGAAGAGAACAAGTTCTTGGAAGGAAAAGGCTACGAAGGGTGGGTAGGAATCTGTGGGTCAGTTTGTCCAGGAGTGACAAACGTATGAATCTATCCCTCCAACTGCGATGCAAGACGATATTCCGAGTAGGGTTGAAGAAGTCAAAAGGACTCCCTCAACCATTCTCTCTCGATCCGGCCTGTCATGCAGCTGGTGAGCAGACGCATCCGCCGTCAAGACCCGGACAAACCTCAATCCCATGAACCCGGGCACCCCAGCTAAGTCACCAAACATAGTGATCCCCTTGGGATGACCTATGGCAGAGGTCTTGGTTGTCCAATAAATGGTACCTGGGGCGGCGGTACCCATAACCGCCTCCCAAAGTAAAAAATATGACCAATCGAAAGGTAAAATTCTGCTTGCTTCTCTAAATTGTAAACAAAAAATTATAATTACATGTTTAGTAAAGAAAATCAACAGTTTTTTTTTTGAAATGCTAAAATTTTGAGGAAAATATTTTTTAAATTTTTATATCTTCCCAATTCTATTGAAATTATACCCCGTGATTTTCACGGGCTACTGTAACATCGGTAGGCAAAATTATTTCTCTCTGTTCCCGAATCTTATGTTCTGAACCTTAAACAGTGCTGAAATGTATTAACAAGTTGGGAATAAACAACGGCGGAAAGTCAACAGTCTGAATGATTTATTGCTCGCTACAAGTAATCACGAACCTTATAACAATCGAAAGGTTTCCGGGGTGCAGGGGGAGGAGGGGGGGAGGTGACAACACGACACACCGCCAACACACAACACACGTGTTCATAATTAACTTCATTTAACGAGATGTGTTACATAAAGTTTATAGAGTTTGTTAGCGTCAGCGTGCGTGCTGATGCTATCGGCAGGGTTGGAGAAAGCTCCCACATATTTAATACAAATTAGTTGCTGTATCTGCCCCAAATAAAAACTAGCTCAGGTTCGGTGCAAGCAGGGTTTCTCTTAACCTCAAGGCTAGTGCTTGTGGTTCGGAACTTCACGCTTCTCCATCCCCCCAGGGCCTCTCTCGACAAGCAAAACACGGTAGGTTATCACATAAATAGTTTATTCAAATCTAGGAGACACAATAATACATAAGAGGAACGATCCTAGCTGAAAGTTAGTTTGAACGTCAGTCTCTGCTCTCTACACGCGTGGTTAGGGCTTCAAAACATTTAATTGCACACAAAGGGTAACTTGGTAATTGACTCACGTTTGGTTTATGGGCCAACAGCGGCTTTACGCGCTTGTTCTCCCGGTCTCAGCAGCGTCCATGCGCGGACACCGGAAGTGCACAACCGGCGAAACTGAACTTGTGTCGCACATGTTCGCGCGGGACGTGGGCCCGGGAAGCTCGCTTGCTGAAGACTGATTTGAATGGCCGTGTGCGGCGCGTCTCCTGATCCGTGGGTCGCGGGAGGGGTGATGCGCCTGCGCATTACCGTCCCGCGGTGCAACAGTATTTTAGGGCTCGATTCGCTGACTGTCGAAACATGACGGTACTTAAGACTCGATTCCTTATTCTTGTAACGTAACACTTCCCCCCTCGCCGCAATAAAAGCGACGTGGCAATGGAGCTGTAGGGCTAATAAATCCTCTTACCCTTTCAGCACTTGTGCCAAAAACATTTAAGAGAAACGAGGAGAGAGAGAGAGAGAAATTCCTAGCTGGAGAATAGTTATGAACAGAACACAAAAGAGATGATACATGGTGTAACAAGGAATTGTCAATAAATGTATATAAAGGCAGTGGCATACATAAATACAGTTGCAAAGAACAAGGATCTGTTGAAGAAAGGTAC
This sequence comes from Glyphotaelius pellucidus, assembly GCA_936435175.1. Classification (NCBI taxonomy): domain Eukaryota; kingdom Metazoa; phylum Arthropoda; class Insecta; order Trichoptera; family Limnephilidae; genus Glyphotaelius; species Glyphotaelius pellucidus. The sequence goes on from OW386546.1 coordinate 38,294,082, forward strand.
AAGGGTTATGCAGTGATAGAAAAAAAAACTCTAAAATTGTATCATTGGTCTGTGAGCTAATGTTTGCGAACGTGGTTTGCGTAGGATGTCTGGGGTGGTTGAACGTTTCACTGAAGTTACAAGGTTACTTTGTCACAGTAACCTGGCCCATTTGAGATTACACTCAAGGGACACTAGGGCCTTTAAGAAAATACGAGGAAGAGAACACATGATGAGGCTTCTAGGTGGTGTGGAGAGTTCTACCTGTCACAGAGGTCGAAAGGGTAACTGCTTCCGGATCCTGTGGGTGAGCCAGTACGAAACCATTGAAGTATTGGAGAGTGGAATCGTAATTGGTGGTTGGTACACTGGTTTTTGTATGTAGTGGGATTGTTTTGTGAACAATCGTTGGTATTGTTATTTGCGCAAGGGCACAGGAACATTTGTATTATGCAGCAGGAATATTTGCATAATGGCAGCAGAGCATTTGCATTATGCAGCAGGAACATTTGCATAATGGCAGCAGGAACATTTGCACAAGGGCAACAGGAACATTTGCACAAGGGCAACAGGAACATTTGTATTATGCAGCAGGAATATTTGCATAATGGCAGCAGAGCATTTGCATTATGCAGCAGGAACATTTGCATAATGGCAGCAGGAACATTTGCACAAGGGCAACAGGAACATTTGCACAAGGGCAACAGGAACATTTGTATTATGCAGCAGGACTATTTGCATAATGGCAGCAGAGCATTTGCACAATGGCAACAGGAACAGGAACCAACCTAGAGCTGGCGTGCTCGGGTTTGTTTTGAGTGTCGGTTCTTTGTGGTGATACAATTCGCAACTACACGCACGACTCACACTAGGTTATGTTAGATGCGGTCGGGTGCTTTTGGTACGCAGGGATTGAAGGCAAGGGACCTCCGTGACGGTAGCGAGGGCAGCATGAAGAGGCGCAGATGTAGATAGGGTGCAGAGCTGCTGGTTTTTTTTTTTTAAAATCCGGCAAAAATTATTATTAGAACAAAATTCTTGAAGTTTACCTGCCTAGTAGACCAATGATGAAAAAAGTTTGGAGAGAAACAAGTGTGCATGTTGAGAAAAAGTTGGATTTGTTTGGCGTGTAGAGAGAGAGACGGAGAGAGAGCTAACTAAATGTGGCTAATTCCTAATACATGTTACAAAGGTACGTATTCAAGGACAGGTTCTGTGTAACCCCTTTTGGTTTTTTTTTTTTTTACCAAATACATTTCCAAGAATACGTGGTTGAGGGATTGTACGTATAACAAAATTCCCCATTCGAAAGAAGTTGGTCTTCCATGACCTATGCTCACGTCTATACGGTAGCATTTTTTCTACTTTCGAAAAACAAAACATTGCGTACAAGATTAGTTATAACAAAGTGGGAAAGGAGTAGGAAGTTGAAAGGATCCGCGTATGAAGATTGTCCCATTTGACAAACGAAACGCCAAGTGCGTAACGCATATATCCCCATTCACGGATAATTTCGAGGAAGGGGGAGGGTGATAATTGGGAACATTTGAACGAAGAAAACTGCTGGGGACTCGGCTATTTCCGAAATTCGACCTCTGGGTGGAGGTGAAACAAGGTCTACAGCAGTCATCCTGGCACATTACAATAATGACAACTGGGAAAGGAGTAGGAAGTTGAAAGGATCCGCGTATGAAGATTGTCCCATTTGACAAACGAAACGCCAAGTGCGTAACGCATATATCCCCATTCACGGATAATTTCGAGGAAGGGGAGGGGTGATAATTGGGAACATTTGAACGAAGAAAACTGCTGGGGACTCGGCTATTTCCGAAATTCGACCTCTGGGTGGAGGTGAAACAAGGTCTACAGCAGTCATCCTGGCACATTACAATAATATTTGGTAGTGTTGGACAAAAGAATACACTGACATAAAAGTCTAATCCTCTACGTGTATTGGGCAGAAGATTAGGGGTCGTTTTATTCTCCTACTTGTTTGCGAGAAATGACAGACCCTTGCTCAAATCTCACAAACCTGGGGATTTTCTTTGTTCGTCTCCCAGACAACGAGTTAGGTGTTTTTGTGTCCATCAACTTAACTCCCACGACACGATGCCCCATAATCATGAGTGAAGCGTATGATTAGTCCTTTTGAGATAGTAGATAGTTCCTGGGTTCTTGTGACAGGAAGTCCACGGGCATATTAATGATTACAAAAAAGGGGTGTGGACTACATTGAGTAGTTCACACATAAAGGTTTGATATTATTTCGTTCGCACGATTCATGGTGAGTATTATAACGTCTTCACGTATAGCGTACAAGATTGCAAAATCAAAAGATTTGCAAGTAAGTTTTATAACGTCTTCACGGATAACAATGAACGAATTACAACTGGGTTGCCCAGTATTGAAGGGAGGTGCAAAAGACTAGGTATTTATGACATTTCTGACAAAAACCCACAGAGTAATTATAACGGGCTCCCCGTATCGCATTTAGTAGATATTCTGAGATTCCCATCTATGACGGCAGATTTTATAAGGTTCCCACCTATGATGGCAACAAAGGTTAACGTTCATATAAAGGTACCTATTCAATACAGACGGCGAGACATACTGATGTACTTAGTACAACAATACCGTAGCATAATAAATCCATATTAGCGTACGTTAAAGACTTGCACAAAGGCAAAAACATATTTGAAGATCTGGCCAAGATTTTATACTTCAACAATTAAGGGACAAAAAAATTCTGGCGTGCTGATGGAATGTGAATTTCATCTAAGCTTACCGCAAAAGAGATCCTTTGTGGTACAACCCTTTTGGTTACGCACAGAGTATCGTATCGTGATGGTACAACTTTTGTTGTACTTACACGTACGATGGTAGCAACAATACAAGACATGCGCTTATCGTTGTTTGACAAGGAAAATTATTTACATTGGTCCGATTTGAGTGTTTAAGACCTTCTAGGTTTTACTTACTTAAACAGACTGCGATGGACACACCTTGGTGTTATGAAAATTATAATAATGGGATGGGTTGTTCACAGGGTGGTTCACTTGGAGACCTGGCTTCTTGTTGTGACCTCGTACTTTGCACGTGATAAGTCACAACAAGGCAACCCCAAAATTTCAGTTTGAGCAGTTGAGACCCAGGGTGACTCAATGTTGCTGAAATGTTGTAAAAAAATTTATCGTTAATGAAGAGGCACGTTGAAAGTTGTCCCTTTTATAACGATACTTTCCAGACTCCACATCCAGTTCTGGGGAGAGCTAGAGCAATTTGGGTTATTTATTGAGCGCCATTCTATTTTCTTAAAAAACAGAAAAAAAACTTAGAACGGGTAGCAAACATCTGATACCGCCGTGGGTTTACACAGGTTTGCTTACCTAATTTAACTACATATGACATAAGGGTTAGATGCACTTTGGCGAGGACCCGATATTTAATGTACAAAAAAAATTTTTCTAACATTAAGAAAGGGGTGACGAGGTATGACATGATGATGTGAAAATATGATGCTGCTAGTTGTGACGATGCACAAAACCTTGGGCACGTAGTCTCTGACTACTTGCAGTAAGCCACAGGGAATTCCTTTCTCCGAAGTGATCAATTTCAGGTAGAGGTGTGCATGCTTAGAAAAAACGATGTTTCCAAGGTTTGACACCTGGGGCAGCAATTAGAGGCGAATGACTGATGATGACGAGATATTTATACAAACAAAAATAAAATAAAATGAAACGAAACCACAAGGGAGAATTATAATTTCTTCCATGACTTTGGCTACAGTTGACACCACTGTGCCAGAGCTAGAAAGGTTTCGTTTGAGTGTCCTAATGAGTGACAATCGTTTACGAGAGGCCGCTCATTAGTGACGAAACAAAAGGGTTGACTTCCATAGTGATCCATGTCACGGTGTAGACGAATGGTTGCTAGGAGTCAAGGAATAACCGTTGGGGTTATACGGGCGTGGCAATGGAGTTTGTTTCCATGTTACCACTTTTTACAATGTCCTTTATATGGTAGTTACCTATGTGTTTACCAGAGATGTCGGACAATCGGTAAACCAGGTCTGAGATTTTCTTTAGGACTTTCGTCTTTACAAAACGGGGTGCCAATTTGGCAGAGAAGTACAGCGCACCTTGTGACAGAGTGTTGTTTCTCCTCCAGACGATGTCTTCTTCCTTGAATGTGACGTGCCTCCTGCGAAGGTTATACCTGTCGGCGCTCTTTTGGTGGGCCAATAGTAGAGCGTCTGTTACTTCACTATAGATAGCGGAGAGTTCCTCCAAGCGGTGGGCGTAATTTGCTGCGGGGTCTGCTGTGGAGGAAGGGACGGGTGGAAGGCAATTGTCAGGGTGTAGTGAACCGTGAACTACTTGTTCCATGCCGTGTTTGAGAAAAAATGGTGTATAGCCTGTAGCGAGGTTCACCGTGTTGTTCATGGCTGCTTGTATTCTGTCTAATTTTTTGCACCATGTGCGTTGGTCTTTGCCAACCAAAATTGCCAGGGCCGTGTTTATGGTTTGGTTGTATCGTTCAACGGTGTTGTTCTGTGGGGTGTAAAGGGTGTTATAGAATACATCCTTTATACCATATTTAGACAAAAACTCTTTAAATTCCAGAGCTATAAATTGTTTACCATTGTCGCATATTATAGTACGAGGGGTACCGTAGGGTATGAAAATATGTTTTTCCAATAGATTGGTTATTGCTGCTGCAGTTGCCCTTTTCAGAGGAAACAACCAGCAGTATTTGGAAAAGATGTCCACTACGCTGAGTATATGCATGTAACCGGCGTAGCTTCTAGGGAAGGGTCCAATGAGGTCCATAGAAAAGGATTGAAGTGGTCTATCGGCACGCTTGGGGTTGCCCATTAGACCAGACGGTGGTGCCGTACTGTGCTTGTATGCCTTACAGATGTCGCACTTGGAGATGTATAAACGTACTTGTTTGAATAGACCCGGCCAATAATATCTTAAAGATATTTTTTTGAATGTTTTGAAAGTTCCAGGGTGTATGGAGTCTACGGCACTGTGGTTATCAATAATAACTTGTTCTCTATTTTCGAGAGGGACTACCATTTTCCAGGCATAGTCCTCTAAGATTGACAGTGGAGGCTTGCAGTTGCGATATAGTTGTCCGTTCTTAATTATAAAATTCGTGAACTTTTGTGGGTTGTCACTGCATCCTCTAAAGATTTTTTGATACCATACGTCTTTTGTGGGGAGACTAGAATTGGGTAATTCGGCATTTAATGTTGCTATCTCGATCCTAGAAAGGGCATCCGGGACGATATTATCCGCGCCTTTACGGTGGATGACATCGAAGGTATATTGAGATAGGCGGGACGACCAGCGAGCCAATCTCCCAGAGGGGTTGTCTAGCGAGATCAGCCATTTTAGGCTGCTATGGTCTGTGACGACGGTAAACTTACTGCCCTCAATGTATCCGCGGAAATGTTGAATGGATTCCATGACTGCTAACAATTCTCTCTCGGTAATCCCGTAGTTTTTTTCGTGTTTATTTAGGGTACGAGAGAAGTATGCCACGGGGTGTTCGCCGTCCGTAAAATTTTGAGTGAGGACTCCTCCGATTCCGACGTTTGATGCGTCCGAATGGATCGTAAAGGGAAGATTGAAGTCGGGGCAATTCAGTACTGGGGCTGATTGAAGAGCCTCTTTCAGGGAGTTGAATGCTGACTCAGTCTCTGCAGACCAGGAAAAGTTACTGGTACCTTTACGGATTCCCGTGATTTTGTTGAGCGGCGCCGCGAGAGTTGAGAAGTTTTTTATGAATCTTCTGTAGTAACCGGTGAGTCCGAGGAAGGCTTTTACCTCTTTTGCATTTGTAGGTCGGGGAAAATTTGTCATAGCCGCTACTTTTGTGGGGTCTGTTCTTAGGCCTTCTTCGTCTACTATGAAACCCAAGTATCGTAGGCGGTGCCTGCAGAATTCCGATTTCTTCAGGTTGATAGTCAAACCGGCCTGTTTGAGTTGTTGAAAAACCTTTTCTAGAATAAGTATATGTTTTTCAAAGGTATCGCTAATGATGATCAGGTCATCCAGGTAGCAAAATAAATTGTTATCAAACTCTGGGCCAAACAATTTATCCATGAGTCTTTGTAGTTCTGCTGGGCTGTTTTTTAAACCGAAGGGTAGTCTTTTGAAATGGAACATACCCCTGCCAGGCACCACGAAGGCAGTCTTTTCGCAGGAGCTGGGATCCAAAGGTATCTGCCAGAATGCTTTGCTTAAGTCTATGGATGAGATGTATTTAGCGTTTCGAAGTCTGTCCAGGATGGAGTTGACCAAGGGGAGCGGGTAGGCGTCTGATATTGTACATGCGTTGAGGCGTCTGCTGTCGAGGCAGAAACGGGCTGAGCCGTCTTTCTTTGAAACTAATAAGGTGGGGTTGGTCCATGCACTGCGGCTGGGTACCACCACTCCCAGTCTTAACATATCGTCCAATTCTTTTTCCAGCGTTTTCAATTTTTGTGGAGCTAGGTTGTAATACCTTTGTTTGATTGGGGGGCCTGTTGTTTTTATATGGTAATGTACTAGGTTGGTTAAGCCTAAACCGCACCTTTCGAAGGAGATGGATTCATACTTGTTGATCATTTGATTTAATTGTATTGTTTGTAAGGGGTTCAAGTTTTCGTAGGGTATTACCGTACGGATTTCGTTTACTTGGGGAGTGACGGAGGGGTTGTTAAACAGTTGCGGGGCAATTTTGAAAGCCATCCAAAAATCCACTCCCAAGATGAATTTCTGTGTGATTGTAGGTACAACTAGAAACTTGATCCAAACTGTTTTTTGGTCGCAATTGATCGGTAGGGTTAGAGAACCGATGACGAGTTGTGAAGTGTTGTCTGCCGTGGTAACATGTGAAGAATGTTTTCCCATTTTAAAACCACAGTTTGTGAATAAGGTGTGGGCGTTGTCGCCCAGGCAGCTGACAGAGGCGCCGCTGTCTAGGAGACCTGAAAAAACCACGTTGTTTATGGAAAAATGCGCGAAGGGTCTACCGTCTATTGCCTGTTTGCAGCAAACTGTAGAGAGGGGTAAGGCCTGTTTAAAAAATTTGACGTGTTCCAACCACTCCGACCATTCCTTTGGCCTATGGGAGGGATGGTCCGGGGGGTTGGGGTCTAGTTTTTTGTCTTCCTGGCTGTCCAATTGGGAGGGGGTCTGGAGAAATCCATAGGGGGTTTGATGAATCTGAGATCCGGGATGGACGTTTCGGTATTGTCTTGGCGTGGTCTTTTGCCAAACTTCCTCCCTTCATCTCTTCTTGGAGAACGATCGACGGATCGCCTTTTGTTAGAATGGGTGTCTTTGGAGGATAAAAGTTTTGCTTGTTTAAAGCAGGCGGCTTGGGAGTGACCAATCTTGTGGCAAAAAGAGCAGGATTTCTTTTCGTTGTGCTCCGGTTTTATGCCGGACGAAGTGCTTGGGCGAAAGTTTTCTTTGGGGAATCTTTCGTCTCTCTTCCGATCCTGGTATGCCTCTAGTAGCTGGCAGACATCTTTCAGTTGCTCCAGCGTGGCAATTTTCTGAGAAGTAATGATGTTTTCGTATCTGGGGAGAAGACCGTCGATTAAAACCGGGAGAAGTTCCGCTTCAGGGACAGGTTGGGTGAGCTTTATATTGATGGCCTCTGCCCTCTGTGTGAATCTAGCAACAGGCTCTCCGGAGTGCTGCTTGATAGCGAGTAGGGATAGCCTGACTCTATGTTGGGCCTTTTTTTCTCCGAAACTGGATAAAAGTGCCACCTTGAGTTCCCTCCATGAGTTTGTTTTTCTCTTATGTATCCTGTGCCAGGTAAGCATTTCAGGAGCGATGAGGTCTATGAAGTTCCTGTGTAGAATACTTTCGGGGATTCCTCTGACTTGGGCTGTTTCTTCTATTCTGTTGATGAAATCCTCCACATCCGTGAGTCCGTTGTATTTCGTCTTCCAGGTTGTCAAATCATATATTTTCGTCTGTTCCTGGGCTTGTACCACCAAGGGTTTTGCTTCGGAGACTGTGAGGGAGGTAGAGATGATTTCTGAGGTGTCTTCCTGTTGAAACTGCAACTTCCTGATGTACTTTTTGTTGTAGAAAGAAGCATATTGAATAAGGCATTTTTTGGATTTATTCCTGGGAGAAATCTTTCTACTTCTCAGGGCCTGTAGTAGTTCTTCCTTTTTTGACGTAGAAATGTGGGGGATTATACCCAGCGTGACTTGAGGGACTTCCATAGTGTATAGGGTCGTGTCAGGGTGACCCTACGTTGGGAGAAAAACGAGAACTCGACTCTTTATCCGTAATTGGAAAGAAATTTTTGCCAGGGATTGACCACTGGGGACGTATATATATATTTTTTTTTTTTTTTTTTACAAAATGCTTCTGCGAAAAAACGCGTATTTGTAAGTGTTTGGGTTATTTGAAAATTTGGGCAGAGGTTTGCCTCTGGCCACGTGCTTTTTAGGAAAAATCCAAGCGTTTTGGAAAAAAAATTTCGAAAATTAAAAAATCGAAAAAAGGAAAAAATCGGAAAAATTTTCAGAGTCCGAAACTGGAGAAAATTTGAGCAGCGATTTTCCTCTGGCCATGCGTTTTTAAGAAAAAATCCAAGCGTTTTGGAAAAAAAAAAAAAATTTCGAAAATTAAAAAATCGAAAAAAGGAAAAAATCGAAAAAATTTTCAGAGTCCGAAACTGGAGAAAATTTGAGCAGCGATTTTCCTCTGGCCATGCGTTTTTAAGAAAAACTCCAAGCGTTTTGGAAAAAAAATTTCGAAAATTAAAAAATCGAAAAAAGGAAAAAATCGAAAAAATTTTCAGAGTCCGAAACTGGAGAAAATTTGAGCAACGATTTTCCTCTGGCCATGCGTTTTTAAGAAAAAATCCAAGCGTTTTGGAAAAAAATTTCGAAAATTAAAAAATCGAAAAAAGGAAAAAATCGAAAAAATTTTCAGAGTCCGAAACTGGAGAAAATTTGAGCAGCGATTTTCCTCTGGCCATGCGTTTTTAAGAAAAAATCCAATCGTTTTGGAAAAAAAAATTTCGAAAATTAAAAAAATCGAAAAAAGGAAAAAATCGAAAAAATTTTCAGAGTCCGAAACTGGAGAAAATTTGAGCAGCGATTTTCCTCTGGCCATGCGTTTTTAAGAAAAAATCCAAGCGTTTTGGAAAAAAAAATTTCGAAAATTAAAAAAATCGAAAAAAGGAAAAGTCGAAAAAATTTTTCACAAGTTTTCGTGGAAGTAATTTGTTTGAGAATTCAACAATATCTTGGGGGCATGGTTTCATTACGCGGCTTCCTATAGCCTGATTTTATACAGCACCAATTTTTTGGTATTTACACGCGAATTCCCTTCGTCTTTTCGACAAGATATTACCTTCTTTGTCAATTGACAAGGTATTATAGTGTCAGGTGTCAAGGAATCCACGTCAACGCGAATTTAGTATTTTTTGCATTATTCGAATGTGATTCGGCATGACCCGGTTTCAGCAGACGACAGAGTCAAAAATACTTAATTGTCAAATGACAGAAAGAATTTAAATCCACTTGTTCCCTAGGTGTCAGCAAGTGTCCGTTTAAGAGACGTACCAGCGTGCTGCAATATAGTATATTATTAAAAATATTTAGCACTTTCGAGACCAAGCGGATGATTTGTTTATCATGTACATGATTTTAATTGTTGAATAAATTCTTCTTTAATTTGTGTTTATTTCCACTATTCACTTGTATTGAAAATAGCAATTTTAATCGGCCGACACTTTGTAATCACTGTATTATTCGCAGCGACAACTTCCTAGGTTGGGCACCTTGCGTTGGAATACCGGTAATATTTTGTCGAGTGACGAGTCACAAATGATAAAATCGCGCCCGTAATAATTTAAATTGTGATTCGAAATTACGTTCGCGCCGAGATTCCTGTTGGAAGTGCTAGACAATTGGGAATAAACAATACATCATAATAACATTTCAGAGTTTACAATTGTTGCTTGGGAACGAGGCCGTGGTGGAACAGAAAAAAAATTTAAATGGCCCCACGTTTAGCGCCAGTGTTAGCGTCAGCGTGCGTGCTGATGCTATCGGCAGGGTTGGAGAAAGCTCCCACATATTTAATACAAATTAGTTGCTGTATCTGCCCCAAATAAAAACTAGCTCAGGTTCGGTGCAAGCAGGGTTTCTCTTAACCTCAAGGCTAGTGCTTGTGGTTCGGAACTTCACGCTTCTCCATCCCCCCAGGGCCTCTCTCGACAAGCAAAACACGGTAGGTTATCACATAAATAGTTTATTCAAATCTAGGAGACACAATAATACATAAGAGGAACGATCCTAGCTGAAAGTTAGTTTGAACGTCAGTCTCTGCTCTCTACACGCGTGGTTAGGGCTTCAAAACATTTAATTGCACACAAAGGGTAACTTGGTAATTGACTCACGTTTGGTTTATGGGCCAACAGCGGCTTTACGCGCTTGTTCTCCCGGTCTCAGCAGCGTCCATGCGCGGACACCGGAAGTGCACAACCGGCGAAACTGAACTTGTGTCGCACATGTTCGCGCGGGACGTGGGCCCGGGAAGCTCGCTTGCTGAAGACTGATTTGAATGGCCGTGTGCGGCGCGTCTCCTGATCCGTGGGTCGCGGGAGGGGTGATGCGCCTGCGCATTACCGTCCCGCGGTGCAACAGTATTTTAGGGCTCGATTCGCTGACTGTCGAAACATGACGGTACTTAAGACTCGATTCCTTATTCTTGTAACGTAACAAGTTGTATACTATTGTACAGCATATTACAAAAGCGAAGATAAATCTCCTTGGTTTGTTGAACAATTATTTTCGAGCGGCTTCTTGTCTATAGGCAAAATTCATAGCATCTACTTTTGTTTACGTTTTAAAAATTTTTTTGTGTATTTCTTGGGCATTAACTATGTAACAATTTTTAAACATTAAGTTAATGTATAGTATTTTAATGTATACACGACAAATTTTTTTTCCGCCTTAAATAGATAATTTGTATTTTTAATTTGCACCCCATCAAAATGATTCTTTTTCTTAATTTTTATATTACATTTCATTATATTAATATAATAAATAAAGTAAAATTATTTTTTTTTGTTTTTCATTTATTCACAAATAATTTCCCAAATTGCCTCTAAAATCATGAAATACTTAAAATTTTTATGGCGTATATCTTATAATTGAAAGCAAAAATAAATAAAGTAGCTCTCATCAGTATTAGATATTTGATATACCTTTTGATCAAAAAATATTTTTTAAATTTGGTTGGGTATTTTGAGCTTAAATCCAATTTTAAGATTTGTACGAAACGGGCCGCCTAATAATTACAGATGACGGATTTAGTCAATATCGTAATGATACAGGGTTTTATCGATTCACCTTGCTAGGGGCTCAGTTCCTCTGCAGTGCCTTGCCGGCGTACTTTTGCGCCTTGTTCTTGACTCGTAATTCATTTTTTCACTCAATATTAAATTTAATTCTTCACTCTGAGGACGAAAAACAGTTTTCTCATAAGATACGCGCAAGGGATTATTTCATACGCTATTACAACTCTGGAGTATTACTTACAGCGGACTGTTATTTATAGTTTTTCTCGTTGATGTTTATTTGTTTTCAAAAACAATTTGAAAGATGTAGCGCTGCTAAAAAGCCTTTTGCTACTTATTTAAAACTGAAAAACGAGCGGTTTTTGGTTTCGTGGAGGTATTGTACCCAAGAGCAGGGGTCGGCAGTCTGTCAAGTGAGAAGAGCTAATTTGTCATAGACATAATAACAGGATAACAAATGTATTACAGAGCATTATGGTGGAGGGAGAAGGGTGGTTAGAGAACGTCTGTTGTTTTTCCCACGGTAAGTCAGAGTTACATTTTAATGATTTTTTTATCTAATGAAAAATTATCAAATCTTATCAATCAATCAGCTAAACAATCATGATGTGGCAAATATGGGAGCAGTAGTAATTACAATCTGCTTTCTGTTTACTACGTTTATATTGTTAGGAATTAATTTAATTGTTTTATTTGGGCTTCGAACCAATTTACGTAATATTTTCAGTTTTTATCTTCAAAAAAATGTTTAATTTATCTTAAAAAATATAATGAATAATTGTTATGACTGAAATGATTTAGGTTGTAAATACGCTGACTCATGTCAATTCGCTCTTTTTTGCATTATATTCTTACAAAGAAAATACTCATCCCAGTTTTTTTTTAGGGAATCAGTATTTGGGCGATATTGAAAAAGTGTTATTAAATATTTCAAACCTTTCGGAAGAGCTTTATTAAAACCTCAAACATTACATTTGGTCCTTCAAACCGGATAAGATTATTTTAAAATACAGCCGAATTACGCCATTTCTCGAGACATCGAAGAAAATCGAGTTTGATTTTTGAACCAGCCATTCGAAGCATTGAAGAAAGAAAAAAACCGGAGAAAGGGCAAGTAATCATCCCATATCCCAGTTGCCATTTTTCATCCCATATTCCAGTTCCCTTGGCAGGAGAGCAAGATTTTAATGAAAGTACAAAAAAATACATTTTGTTTTGTGGTATTGAATTGATTTAATGCTCGATATAAAAGAGACATTGTAGTAACAGCCACATTGTCCATTTTCCACAAATGTTCCGAATACAATGATAATGATGAAGCATTTCGAAGGAATCAATCTCGTATTCCAAGTACAGAAATAAAATTCTAGTTTTAGACTATGTGTTGCAAACATCCGACGAAAACCGTTTTGGTGTTCTGAGTGTAGTTTAATTAAAGTTGAGGAATTGCACACAGAATTCACTCGTAAGTTAAAAGTGTTCAAAATGTCACGATAAAATTAAATCGATCGATCAATAAAATTCTCACGTTCCGAGAACAATAAAAACTCCAGTCGCAGAACGTTTTGCTGCAAAAATTGTAGGAAAACTATTTGCGTGTTCTAAGAATTAAACATGAATCCTGGAGTCTCGCACACGGATTCATTGTTAAATTAAACCAGTTTGGTTTTGACTGACGTTTTTCAAAAGAAAACTTTTTCGCGTACCTAGTTAAATTAGAAAGCTCCAGAATATTCTGAAAATTTTTAAGAAATTTTGCTTGTTCTCCGTGCAATAATATAAGCTTGTGAACATTTCAGCAGAATCACTCTTTAATTTAAATCGGCCTTGTTAGCCCAGTCAATGAACGCATTGAACTGGAACATGCTAGAGGAAAGCTGAATTTTTGCAGGTGAATAGTACTTTTTATGTGGAGTATTTTCCAAAAAAGTCCCTACCCCTCCCCCGCTTGCTTCCTCCCCTGTCCCCTCCCAAACTTTACAATTTTAGAGTTCTACAAAATCCATTTTATCTCTTAAACTATTATATGCATCTGAAAAAAAATTTCTCCGTTAAACTTCTTAAAAAGCTGTCTAAAAATAAATTGTACATTTGTTTTTGTTATCTATTACGGTTTGGCAAATAATAATGACATTGTCGCAAAAATAATTTTTTTTTTCGTAAAATTTTGATTTAAAGGTGAATATTTTTTTTATCTGGGGGGACACGCAAAAATATTTCATATAATTTATTTGCCAAATTTAATAAGCTTTAAAACGATGTATAATATCGCTTACTTTTATTCTTAATACTGGTCAAAATCCGATTCGACAGCGGGGCGGCACGGCGTGCTTGGCGGTCGGGCCCAGCCCGCTGTGCTTGCAGATGACCGATTTGAGCTTAGGTAGGTATTTATAGTTTTAATTTGAAAGTACTTTTTAATAGTACTACTTTTAGAGTACTTTTTAATTGATTCACGATATAAAAACGCTTTAACACTAAACTGTATAGTAATAGTAGTAATGGAGGCTTTCTTACCTTTCTTTAAAAAAATGTCTTCAAATAAAGATGGATGCGAAGCTAGTTCAAACTTAAAGTAGGATTTGAGCTTTGCAGGACTGTCACATACGCATAATATTCTATTGAATATTTTAGGGTTGATTATAAATTCTTTGTTTCTAACTTTGTTAGATTTATTACTGGCTTGAGTATCAATCATATCCGATCTGTGTAGTTTTACTTCTGAAAAACTTTGCCTTGCCATTTTCTTCATAGCTTTGAACCCTACCTCATAAGCATCGTCATATGTTTTAGTTGAGTCTGATACTAATCTCGAAGAAATGCAAATTAATTCACCAGACTTTCTAGCAAAAGTATTGTGTGTCACCAGTATGAATTTTGTTAAGTCTTGGTTATCCCGTAACTGACTCTCCCTAAGCTCAACATGCTGCTCACTTTTCTTGTAACTTAAACCCAAGAAACTATGAAAAGCTTCACTGATTGAAAGGAATAATGGAGCTCCTAATATCCATTTACTGAGAAATCCCACACCCTTGCGTAAGTGCTCCTACTGTTTTTAATGATTTCATCGATTTTATCAAGGATTGTTCATGTCAATGCACGTATCAGTCCAAACTCCTGAGCAAAACATATTATTAAGTAAAAACATATTGTTAATTTTGCTGTCCGACTTGTCGCTTTGATTGTGTTTTAAGTGTCGGTGAAATGTTTAAGATTTATTGCAACTGTTTCGTCTTCACAAGCCAATTCATGTGACATCTTCTTGTTCACAATATTTCTTTTATTTCACGAGGAAAAGTGTATCATGAGAGTCATTGCAAATTATTTTGACGATTGCAGCACCTGTAAGAACATAGGCTCTTACAGCTCTTGCATAAGCGTGTCCTTTTATCATGTGTATCACTGTGGGACCTCCGTACACAGTTTTCCATAAATCTTCGAGCCCACTTTCTTCCGTGATCCAATACATCCCAAATATGATATTTACAAATGAAACTTCCTAGTCGTACAATAATTTTTGAAATTTCAGATGATCCACCAGCCCCCGCTACCATTCAATAGGTTTGAGAAAAAGCGGTTGGTCGAAGTTACAATGTCACACAATCGTTCATAAACCCGTTCCAGCTAACTTTTGAATGCACAATGCTAATTTTATGTCACTTGACCACAAATAATTGGTTGGAGATACAAAAGATAATGAATCGGCATGCTCTTTTCTGAAAGATATACATTCACTGAGATGGTTACATCTTTCAAGCCGCTCTTTTTTCTCTTCGCGTAACAAGGTTGAAGGATATTTTCTTGATTAACGAAATTTCCATTTCATCACTGAAGACAAAGTACATCTAGACTTATAAAATTAGAGGCTGGATTGATGCACATTGCACTTTATTCTTTCCACGGCATGAAATGTGCTTAGGCCATCAAATGTTTTTATATTAACGTCGGCATTTTCGAACACAAATTGTGTGAATGTATCATCTTCGATTGTAGGAGGCCCAGCTCTTATTACAGATCTTTGGTATCTGTCACCTTCACGACACGACGAACAAATGCCCAATGACGACAACACTTCTATTAAATTCTTAGATCCGTACATTCTCTGTAGAAAACACAAACTTGTCTGAATTGATGACAAAAAGAACTTGGCCTTGCAGATGCTATTATGGCGTGGTTAATTACTAAACGTCTTCTCGTAACATCAGGTCCATTATCATACAATCTCTTCTTGCTTACAGTTAACGTGAACAGATTCAGAGTTTCAGGAACTAAATCATCACCCCCACGACTGATTTCCGGAACATCAGGATAGCTTTCACAATCATGTGGCATTTTTTTAAATATCTTTTCTGATTATTTCTGCGGCAGCAAGTATACAATTCTTAAACATTCCAGATTCGCATTCTTTTCTTTGTTTCTGTACCAGTCGCCTAGTAACTTATAACTTGAGTGATACATGCACATGACAGTTTTTCTGCCAAAAATACACGTATACATAAAATCTTGAAAATAGTCAATTACTTGTTTTTTAGGAAATGTATATGAGTACGGAAGATCACTGCCACAAATGTCTTTTACTATTTTCCCTAATTTCTCTAATATAAACTGACATTCGTCAGTATTTTCTAAAAAACTACAGAGTTTAAGAAAATTTTTAGCTGAATTATCATATTTAGGTGTTCCTGTATACTGAGTTGGTTTACTTTTACAGAACTTCTTGTAGCAAATGCCATGATAGCGAGCTTCTGCTACGACCAAATGAAACACACCTAAAAGTTTAGATTTTATTTTTGCACCCCATTTGTCATCTATTATATTACAATGTTTCCCCTATTTCTGGTCTTAACACCAAATGTATTTGTTAACGATATTTATGAGATAGTTTAAGATCAAACGCTGTTTTTTTATTATCACAAATAATACTCACAAATAGTTCTCCGTGAAATTAAATGTATTTTCTAAATGCCTTAGGAATGGCTGAGGTGTACCTACTGGTCAATAGGCTACAATTAACATTTGTGAAAGCTTTAATACTGGTAGGCTTATTATACATTTTTCTACAATCTACGTGCACAGTTGGTTACGCTACCTAAAGTGGTTATTTTAACATAATTATTATCTCTTTCAATACTAGCGTTAATTAGCATTTGTAACCCTTTCTTTACTTTAACAAAATTTCCTGGAAGGTATTTTTTTACATAAAATACACAATAAGTTCTCTTCAGACATTTTCAGTGTTTTTTTTTTATTTATTAATTGTTAATTAATTTTTTCTCAATATTTTAACCTGATGAAGGAGGGAAAACGCACAAAAAACTTGATACACGGCTTGGCGCAACCACGCCAAAATATAACCACAAAACCGACACACACCTTAACCTTAATACATATCTTTTTTTTAACATATGAGATCAAACTGACCATATTTTTTTTTTTTTCGTTTGTTTCAACTTGATAAAACAGTCAGTAGCGACGCGACAAGAACTACATGTCGCTTGGCCTCGCCACTCCGTGTTACTACGGCCAGCCCGCGCACGCCGTTGCGTTTGTCCACTATTTTCGATAGAAATAAAAGATGTAAGTAAAAAATTTTATGCATGGTTTTAAAGCTTATTAAATTTGACAACTTATTTGTTAAAAGTATTTTTTCATATTTTCTCAGACAAAAAAAATATTCAACTTCAAAAAATAATTTTGCAAAAAAAAATTTTTTTTAACAACAATCTCATTATTATTGGCCAAACTATTGCAGATATTAAAAAAAGTTTTAATATAAAATTTTTAGGCAGTTTTATAAGAAATTCAACGACGAAATTTTTTTTCTGATAAATTTTTTAGTTTACTAGATATAATCGCTTTAGTAGAACCCCACATTTTAATGTTTGGGAGGGCACAGGAGAGGAAGCAAGCGGGGGAGGGGTAGGGACTTTTTTGGAAAATACTCCACATAAAATGTACTATCTACCTGCAAAAATTCAGCTCTCCCCTAGCATGTTCCAGTTAGGGCCTGTTTTTTGTCTAGATTGACTGGGCTATGTACTCCGAATGAACTGAATGAACTGAGTGACTCGCAAGCGCCTATCCAAAAGGACACATGCGGGTCGCAAGCCACGTCTGCCGACCACTGCCCTAGGGGAAATTTCACATTAATACGATTCTAGCTGTAAAACCAATGGCATGAGAGAGATTTATGGAAGTTTATTTCTCGTGAATGTAGGCACGAAAATTATGTAAACAGTTTACTAACTTAAGGAATAAATTTTAAAATACGTAAGTACACAGTAGGTAGGTACGTCCAATTAAATTCGTATTTAAATATTATAAATAAATCTAGTTTGACTTAGTTCAAATCAGTAGTTGCATTATTTTTCAATTAAATGCTTTTGGATAGATCAGTTGGATGGGTGCCAGTCTCGTTAACACTAGAGAATTAGGGTTTGAGTCCCAGTTGCGACTATTAATTTTTTTTATTTCTTTTGCGTTTTTCATTGGTTTATTACTTCTTAATGATTCAAATTAATTTTCAATTACGCATTTCATAAGTATCTCATTTACAATTCGTTTAAAAAAGAGAATAAAAATAGTAGAACTAGAAAAAGTTTAGATCAGCTCTTGCTAGGTTGTAGTAAGCCGATCAGTGGCTAAGTAGGCATCGCGTCTGATTCCCACACAGGTATCGTGAGTTCGTTTCCTCAGTTCTCAAAATCCTCCATCAAGACAAAAGAGACATTTTCTTTTTTCGGTGTTAATTTTAGGAGGTTTCAAATAATGACAAGTAATTCATAACCCGGAAGTGTTTGTACTGCTTTTAAAGAAATCTTCATATATTTGTGTTTTAACTACCAATGTGGGAGCTACCCCGGATACCACTAATTGGATCACCATCACCCACGCCAAAGGTGTTCCCAGGTGGTTCGCTACGTTTGGTGACTTAGCAGAGTGCCCTGTTTAATGGGGTGAGTTTTGCCTTGGTATTGAGGGCAATTACGTTTGCCCTACCTAATGTGTGATGGGCCGGATCGAGAGAGACTGGTTGATGGAGAACTTTTGACATCTGCAGCCAGACTCTCGGAACGAATTGATTATGACAATGGATCCGTCGTCCCCTCACTGACCCCCTCCTCATCCGTCACTCCTCTCACTCTCTTCCTTTCCCTAAAAAGACCCTCCATACAGAACCTCCAAATATGACACAGGCTCCGAGAGAAATAGTTTTCCTCACTCTCTCCTAAGTGGGAACAATTTAAAATAAAAATAAATATTCATTTACTGAAGATAATTTAATCGACACTCAAGCGTAAATCTAAAACAGAAATATAGGAAAAAGATACGGTCTTGTCTAGGAATGCCTATATGAGACCGTATCAGAAATTTTCGTGTGTGTGGCTATGAATTAAATGTAACAATTTAAGGTTTTACTCAAGTTAAAAATAAATATTTATATAAATATTATGTTACGCCAATCGCGTTAAAAAAAATCTTAAAATAATAATTTCTGACATTTCAGAGAAAATAATGAAGCCGGTAACTGAGCTTATGTGAGTTATTGAGAATTTTTCCCGGAAATTATTTTGTTGGCTTTTCACGAAGGCTTATTTTTTAAGATGACATGAGTCGACTTTTTTAATTGAAGTACTTATTGAGGCTTTCAAACATATTACGATATCTACCGAGGAAATTCTCAAAAATAGCTATTAATTGGAATTTGTTCAATTATTTTTTGCATGAGTTTTCAATCAAAAGTCCCCCATCCTTCCAATTATTTTCAGTTGTCGGACTAATATAACGTACGTCCCATCAATGACACTTCAATACTCGTCTTCACGTATTGCAGAAACGTTCGCGAAGATTGCTGTTCGTGTTATTGTTACGAATCATTTTTTTCTCCTATTTATTACTTTCCGAAGTAGATTGTTCATCGCACAAATAACAATTCGATACGTGAAATATATGAATTGGAAAGGACCAGTTGTAGATCAGAGCAGTGGGGTAGCATGGTCTGATTGGTGAATGGGTTTATTATTAAATATATGCACCAATATTCATTTTTGAAAAAAAAAACTTTAATTGCTGACACGGGAGTCTATCAGACGGCATGCGTACATATAATCTTATCTTTCCGCCTCAAATTAATAAAAATATTCAGAAAAAATTTGATCAGATTTTTTTCATGTTCGTAAAAATGTTGAAGGCAGTAGTAAGTCTCTCTGGTGGGTCATCAGAATAGTGCGCTTACAAACCCGTGTCAACAGTTAAAGGTAAAGCTATTATTTTTAATTTTTTCTACTTTCAGATACTATAATTTCGTTTTTTTCTATTCCATGGGAACGAGTTACAATCATCAATAAAAATCTAAAGAACTAACGTAACACAAAAAAAATTACCAAAAAATACAAGATCAAAGCACACTATGATTGTATAACTTGCATAGAATAAAGAACTACACTAGAAATGCCTTCCATATGGATTAAAGGGTTATATACAGTTAGGATTTTCAAGAAATCGATTTTTTTTATTATTACATTTTCGTAATGCACATAATATGTGTACAAATTTTTATTTTAATAAATTTAAAAGTCTTCTCAGGAAAAATTCTTGAAAAATCCCTTTTTTGAGCCTCCTGACTCTATACAACCCCTTGAAATGAAAATCAAAATGGCAACTGACTTAGTATCTTTTGCAACCATTAAGCAACGCGGTCTGTCTCTCCTAAACTTTTTGTTTTGAAAATTTTATTTCTCATGTACATTTATTATTTACATTTTATTCATCTGTTACCGGTTTCGACACATCCGTGTCATTCTTTAGCAATCTTAAAACTAACTTAAAAATTATACAGGTACAGAAATGATAAGATTTTATTAGGCGAGAACAGTGGATATGATGTGTTTTTAGGTTTTCACGGCCAAAAAGTATTTTTGTTATTGTTTTTGGGGTGTTATGCCGTGTTTCGCTACCTCCTTCTTTAGCCAACGTTTCGGACAGCGTTACAGTGTCCATCATCAGGGCAGATGACAGGTCATCTGCCCTGATGATGGACACTGTAACGCTGTCCGAAACGTTGGCTAAAGAAGGAGGTAGCGAAACACGGCATAACACCCCAAAAACAATAACAAAAAAGTGGATATGATGATTTTGGGTAGGAGGGGAACTAAGGAAGGAGTCTTTTAAACTTGCCTAACGTCATAATCGCTATCCCATTCGAATTTCATTACGACGCATGACGGTGAAACACAGTTCTGGACGTTAAATTTAAGCACATAATGGTCAGATTTTTAAATGACAAAACACGCTCACATGGCACTTTTTGTGTTTTACTTTATTCTATGGTCAAGTAGATATTATTTTAATTTTAAAAATTCTACGTCGTTATAATTTCCGACAAATTAATCGATTAATGTATTCGAAAATAAAGAATTAATTAATCATTTATAACGGTTGAAATTATTTCTACCAATTTTTCATGGCAAAACTGTTTTAACTTGCCGGTTTAAAAATAGATAAAACATAGACCAGTATGCTAGAGCGTTTCCCTTTGGCCATCGGGTTTTTCTGGTGCTTCCCGGTGGTGCGCTGTTGCCAGATAACCAGCTGTGTGATGCGCCACTGTTTGCCATGAGTTCGGTCGTTAAAGAGCAAGGGAACTGACCTGGAACAGTCAACATGATCAAAGCCTCATGCCTGAAATAAGATGAACAAGTACCTACCTACACCATATTTTTTTTGTAAAACAGAAAATCAGTGAAAACATGAAGCGTAAATTAAATATAAGGCGAGACGTGTAAATTAATCTTAAAATTACGACCAGTTTAGCAATAAAATTTTTAAAATCATAACCAACAGTTTTGTAAATATTTGCATATTTGTAAAAAGCATTAATTTAGTGGCTCGCCATAATTTACAATAAAAACACATACATTTTTTGTAGACCACTTTAATTTTATTACACTCTACCGGTTTCGGAAGCGCCCTTCCTTCGTAAGGAGAATTATATATCACAATTATTATCGTCAGGAGAATTATATATTACGATTCAATATTCTCCTGACGAAGGAAGGGCGCTTCGGAAACCGGTAGAGTATAATAAAACAAAAGTGGTCTACAACAAATTTATGTGTTTTTATTGTAAGTTTTGTGTTTAATACTTTTATGAAAAAAATTAAGCCTGAAAATGTAATAAAAAATATCAATTTATCAAGGTTAAATTGTAGAACTCCATCTTTTTTTATTCAACAATATTATCATTCAATTTATAAAAATAGTTTATTTTAAAATAAGTTCTGCTATGCATTTATTTTTACGCGTGACAACTGTTTCGCCTTCTGAAGACATTATCAAACTATCTTGTTTACGTTTTTATGCCTTCATGAAGCCGAAGCAGCTGTCATGCCTAATAATAAGTACTTAGAAGAATTTCTTTACACATAAACATTTTTTATAAATTGAATGATAATATTATTGAATACATAAAAGAAACAAAAAATCTAAATATCTCGGTGCATCGGTGCACACGTTTTCCTGCGTAATGCGTAAAATGATAGAAGTTTGGGAGGCTGGTATGGGTACCGACGCCACGGACACCACTTATTGGATCAACAACACCTCTGCCACAGGTCACCCGAAGTAGTTCGCTACATTTGGTGAGTAACGTTTGCCCGGGTTCATGGGTGAGTGTGATGTTTAGTTAGTAAGCTGAATTGGTTCTAAAAAGTTTAAATTTTATTAGCCATAAATGGTACTAAAATTATTGTTTAATAAATCACTCTTTAATTAAGTATTATTCGAAATGTTTTTTAACGCCGTTTTGTAAAAAAATACATAGAAGGTGCTGTTTATTTGATTTGTTTAAATTTTTGACCAAATTTGCCTGGCAGGTCCATTCTGATAAACAAATTTTTATTGGAAAGTTTAAGTGTGGAGAAGTCACGATTTTACTCACTGAGGAAACTATACTTAAAACATTGCGTTTTGCATGATTTACAGTTGCCATTTTCCTCCAATAAATTATAAATTTTTAAGATATCTAGATTTTGTCAACACATCTTTTTCCGAGGAAAATAAGGCAAATTCTTGATGAAATTTCGGACATATTTCAAGATATTTTTTTCTGTTTCGAAGATTTCTGTGTAAAGTTTGGGCCACGTATAAAGTACAAGCATTTTTTTTATATAAAACTATTCGTTTAAAAGTCATTTTTTTTTGTTAGTTATGTTTTTTTTTAAACTTTAAAATGTGGTTTGAGATAATCACAGTCAAAAGTATTTCTCGGGATTAATTTTAAGTTCAAGATGCAGTGTTGCGCTTTCTCCCTCTTTAGTCAACGTTTTGCTTTCTGTCCTGATGGTGGACGCTGTACTGTTGTTCAAAACGTTGGTAAAATAAACACGGCATTATTACCCAAAAATATTTTGTAAGGTATTCGAATTATCTGATCTAGAAGTACACAAACATAGAATTAAATTGGTTTTGGCCGACCTGTTCAACTACAACCAATTATTTAATCCCGACTACCTTTCATTCCAATAATAATATTCCGGCCCACTGCTGTTTGATCCTCGCAATCACAGTCCTTCCTCCTTCTCTCTTCATTCGTAATATTGCTCGCTCCTGGCCGAGTTTCCAGTTGAATAATTAAAGTGAATGTTCCTGGATATTGGCACAGGCCAGATTAATATTGTTGCGTGCACAAAGTGAGCTACCTAAGCCCGGGTTTAAATTAAATGAAACATAATATCGGGTTAGCCACAGGTACGCAACTGGGTACTGGTTGTTAGGCAAATATTCCATATTCTATACATAGGAAATTCTCTAACCTTCACCTACCATATCATTAATCTATTATCTACCCTACCTGAAGTCCTGACGTTGCCCGGGCTTTATGCAAGTGTACAATTTTTTCCGGGTTATCGCTAATCTGGATACAACAAAAAAAGTCTCAAAAGAAATTATTTCCGGGGAACTCATCATCCTGCCTATCTTTGAAATAACATTAAAGGAAATATTGGGATAAGAAATCAACTTGCGTAACGATTATATATAAAAAAGCAAGCGCCGGATAAAAGGTTAACACACTTCGTTAAAATATTATCTTTCAGATGTTAACGCTTTCACGTAACAGTAACGCGCAATGTGTATTCAACTACCTTTCCACTTGTAATAAATTATCATTTCATAGGAGATGAAAAATTTCAGCAAATAATGACTTGCCAACAGCTTGAATGAGATGAGAAATTTGATATCATACGAGCTGTTGGCTTAGCCATTTATTTTAATACTCGATGGTGCTAACTAAAAAGTCGAGAATCAGGAATATAGAAAACATGTAATTATTACAATAGTGGTTTACTCAAAGTTATTTGTTTTCATTAAATTACATATAATTATCATTAAAATAAAGATTCAATTCGTTACCAATAAAAATTAGTTTGTCAAATGGCGTTTTTTATTCATAAATAATATTTGTATTTTTACTCTGATATTAGCAAACCATATTTGAATTCAACACTTACGAGGAAGCCACAAGCCAAAAATGTATTTGGTTTAGTATGGCTTATTTTGCCACAAATATAGGTAATAGAACTAAGATTGGTTGGAGAAATGGAGAACTAGAGGTCTCGATTTCAAGCAAAAAAATGTTAGTATTTTTATTTTATCAATGGAAACTGTCACAGACAATTTTAGCCATTAAATTATATTTTTAAAAGCTGTTTCTGTTACGCGCTCATTCATTTCCAATGTTTTTTTTTTTTATTTTACGCTTATATTTAAGAAAAAAAATTAAACAATTTTATTTTAATTCTACTCAATGGAAACGATAGGAAAAACTTTAATTTAAGCAAAGCATTTTTGTAAATTTTTTTTAACGTTCGTTCACACGGAGGCCTTGAGGAAAAACATTTTCTTCAGGGCCTGTGTCCTCTTTGGGGATTTTCATTTCTGGGAAGAAAAAAGGTATG
This sequence comes from Glyphotaelius pellucidus, assembly GCA_936435175.1. Taxonomy (NCBI): domain Eukaryota; kingdom Metazoa; phylum Arthropoda; class Insecta; order Trichoptera; family Limnephilidae; genus Glyphotaelius; species Glyphotaelius pellucidus. The sequence continues at coordinate 38,318,351 of OW386546.1, forward strand.
AGATGTGGGTTAATATGTCTAGGAATGATAGACGTGTGAATTCGTGTCTCCCAATGCAATGCAAGGCGATGGATCGAGAGAGTCCGGCTGGAGAGATCTAGATTAGGCCTCCTTCAATCGTTCTCCTCCTTCGTTCCGACCCACCATGTAGAAGGTGGGCAAACGCTTTGGCCGCCAAAACCTAGACAAACCTCACACCATGAACCCGGGCACCCCTAATAAGTCACCAAATATAGCGAATCACTTGAGGTGACCTACGGCAGGGGTGTTGGTTATCCAATAAATGGTTCCCGGGGCGCCGGTACCTATATCCGCCTTCCAAATCATAATTGTACACCGATTGAAAATAAAGATTAATCGAAATATGTGATTTTTCATAACGTTTGATAATAAATCAATTAAATTGTTACAATTTCGTTTTCTTATATTTAGTACACCTTAATTAGAAGAAATATATTTTTACAGATTTTTCCGAGCAGCAGCTCTGGTTTGGTGTGATAAATCTTTTACTTATGACGGAGGAAGGAAACCTTCTAACTTCCGAGTACATCAGTGTCTTTATGCTTTTAGCTTTTAAATAATATTTTACTTAGTAATAACATAGTGTTGTAATTTATTATTAATACCGAGGGTAAGGTTAGGTTATTTTCAGAAATCGATACAAAGTTAAATGAAGGCAACTAAATTCATCACGTTTATTTATTATTTTAATGGAGCTCACATTATCGGCAAAGGACATGAGCTAAATAAACCTATTAGAATGTGGGTATGAATGCGTAGAAGAAAGGTTCTACGGCCACGTAAAAAGACTTGCTAACGGCGGAAAATCAAAGGCACAAACGCAATTTTAAACTTTATTCAGTTTCTTTTTTCACAGAGAAAACCCTTCTTGCATTCATATTTCCCCCCGGAACACTTGAATCAAAGTGTGCATAGTTATTTTAATTAACAAATTTTTAACCCAAAAAAGCTCTCCATTTAAGTCAACATCTTACACAGTTATTTCAAATTATAGTAAGAAATCTGATCACCGCACAACGCCGGGTACGGCTAATTGCAATAAATAATCACATTCCTGTTGGGTACACGGCGTTTTCTATAATCTGCAGATGCTCCTCTGCAAATGAAAGCATTCCACGTTTTAAAGCTCTCCGAAACAATTAATACCACTTTTTAATAGTTTCGTCAATTGAAGCGATTGATATTTGAGACTTCCCGTTGATGAGGGGAATAATGTATATTTTGATTGCGAATACAGGTACCGTAGATAAGCGCCATTCACGCTGCAAAATCATCGTGTTGTTGTGCGATTGACAATAGTTTGTTAATTGCTGTATCTGTCAAGTCCTTTGGAATTCAGATTCATCGCGGAGAGAGATTTGTTTTACTCGTGGTTGCGTTATGTCGTAAACGTTCAGAGTTATGTAAGGTAAAATCAAAAGATTTTTACTGAATTCGCACACTTTAGACAATGTTTTCGCAGACATCAACAGAGCAACTGCGCACAAATATTAATTGATTCCGTCAATAATACTTCAGTACACATTATCAATGACACAAGCACATTGATATTTATTGACAATGATCATCTACGGACCCCCTAAGAAAGAGACTGAAATGTTTATCGGCTGAAAACCCACCAATCGCACTTCAAACATTGTCAAACATTAAATAAGTGATATATGTACCGCACACCGCTGCGAAATGCGATGGTTCAAAAAGTGAGTTACATTCTAAACTACGTAAATGTATAATTTCATTCATCTGCACTTCTTCCCACCTGCATCAGTACACAATTCCCCAACACATTAATTAGCTCCGGGATGGGGCGCAACACCCCCGGGATTCCCGCCAGTTGTCCGGGCCCCCCTTTACCCCCACTCACTCGAGAGGAGGCACATTTTGTCGACAGCCTCGGGATTTATCGAGATAATTTTTTATTTCCTATTTCACGCTTTCAGAGCTCACTTAATATCAAATATTATAACATTGAGATGACAAGAACTGGCATTAATCATATTGTCCGTCTTATTTTAATTTCTTAATATTTGAAAATCAAGTAAACAGGCGTTTATTTTCAAGAGGATATTAAAGTCTATTTGGGCGTCTAACATTAATCATAGCTAATTTTAAGAATTTACAAAATCTTTTCACTCCTTTTCTTGCAAACTATACATTAGTTACATAAATTATTAGCCTTTAGTGCTGACAAGGGAGAAAAAACTTTCGTTAAAAGTTTTGCAAAAACATGAAATTGGTTAGAAAAATAAGAGAACCATGTCAAGAAGAATTTCATGTAACAGACCGGTAAGATCCTTGGCTTTTGGCCAAGAGATTGCGGTTTCAAACTCAACCCAGCGTAAAATAATATACAGTTTGCGGAAATGAATTCCTTTTCTGGAAATTTATTTGTCACTTGTGTGAGAATTTATGTTTATTCAATGATCATTTAATTGTAATTAGAAAAATTTAGTAATATTATAAATATATTCGTATGTTCATTATTTATCTTTGCAATATACTCGTACAACTGAATAAAATTCATAATTAATAAAATCTTGAAAAAATGAATGAGAGCTGCTACCGAAATGCAGACTTTTGACGGTGGCAATCTGACAGATAAAAGTGAGGTTAAAATAGCGATAATAGCGGCAAGCGAGGATTGATTAAAGCTGCAAATTGAGAGACATGTTGTATTATATTATAGTCAAACAGGTACCAAGTGCACTCCCAACATTCCAAACAGGGAAGAATGTTCTTCCCCGTTTGAAATGTTGGGAGTGCATTTGGTATCTGTTTGACTATAGTTGACAACTTAGAAACTATTTATGTAGGGTGATAGTTTACGGTACGCAGTCTAAATATGCATCGGCCAGTTAAATGATACAAAATAGGTTACTAGTACCACCCTGGTGATGTTGGTAGACAAGTGATCAATTTAGCTAATTAAACCTAAAAATCACTTACTTTCTAACTAATTCTTCTCCATAATAACTGCTCCGTTAATTAACAATATTTCGAAAATGGTGCCACCAAGGAACTGCTGAATTCAAACTGTTCACTTCTCTGGGGAATTCACATAAAAACCTAGTTTTTTCGGTAAAGGAATATGATTTCAGAATATTTTCACATTTCACAGTCCACAAAGAGCATTCGTAAAAATACGGTACACTTTGTAACCACGGGAAGGCCATAAAATCCTTCCGATTTAAATGTAGCGATATTACTAACGACATTATTCCCGCCAAACCCGTTCCCAGAATTCGCGAACATGTTCAACTTACAAAAAGGGTACGAAATTTAAATATTCGTTCGAAATTATTGAAATTTTTACACCATTCAACGGGATGGCCCTACTCGACGCGAAATGTCATTATTTTATTTGAAATTCCCGCGGAAGGGCGGTGTGGGTTATAAGGTATAAAGGACCGCCATCACGCAGATGTGACGCGCCATCACCATAATCATCAGCTTGGAGCTATTCAAGCACCTTCCTCCCAACAACTTGTCGTGAAAGGGGAACATTCCTGCGAGATGACGCGAAGGATGGAGGCAATGTGTTATCAGAATACAGGGAAGAGCGAACGATGGCGTGTGAGTTCTTGAATATGGTTTGCAAAACAAGTATAAAAAAAAAAAAACACCCAAAATTAATTCCCTTATGTTTCGGAGTGCACATATGTTTACATACACCACAGGGTAGTAGCCTTCCATTAAAATACCAGGGTGCAAAAATAATTTAAATGAAAATAACCAGCTTTATTTCCCCCACTCTTTAATAAAATTTTAACATGTTTCAAAACCAACGATTTCATTATCAGATTCAATTTATGTTTATGGTTTATAGGTTTATCGATAATTTTTATTAAAACATAAATTTATTTATTAAATGTATAAAATTGGCTAAGTTTTAAAATTGATTGCCTTGATTATTCTATTTAATTTTTAAAATTATCAATTATTTTATTATGTATCAATTCTGTTTTATTATTGAAGAGGTTTTGAATAAACAGTATTTTTGTATGTAAAAGTTCTTTTTTTTAATGTTTTTATTCTAGAAAAAAAGAAAATTGCATTTTTACTTATTAATTACACAATACATTTTGTATCACATTACAATAAAACTTTATTCTTTTTCATTAATTTGTTGATAATAATGAATATTTTTTTTTAATCTACCCAGCCTTTTCTCATTTTTAATATCGTTTGGAAGGCATTTACATAAGTTGTCCCCGTAGCCGATGGATTGCTTACCGTGGTGTTTCAATGTGTGTTATCGTATTGTCGTATAAAGTGTGTGTGTACTTGTGTGTGGAATGTTTGAATAAATTCTGTGTTTGTATGCATGAGTTTATTATTTGTTTTGTATATGAGAAGATATGTGCTGAGTTCAATGAGTCAAATTTAAAAATTATGAGAAGCATGGTGAATGAATGTGTTTTGTTTGTTTTTGCGCTAGTGTTGCATTATGGGATGTTTAATGTGTCGTTTTGTCAGGTTTATATAATTCACGACAATGCATCAGTCGTGATGCATTGTCGCGAATTAGTGAATGATGAAAAAAATTAGTGAACGTCGATTCACTAATTTTTGTGAAAATGGAACGTCTCCGAAATTTTAAATTCCTAAATCCTGAAAAATGCGGTTGACTCCTGATGACCATCATTGATAAGGTGTAAAAATTTCAACATCTATTCGTTGCTGTCAATATTCTTACTAGATGTAGTAGCGTATACACAGTGGGGTAGGTACGAATGTGCTTTCATTCAAATGGGTATGTTTTTACCCATTTCCTGCTGTATGATATAAACATGTCGAGTTACAGATCGTTTACGCATCGCTGTGCCAACAGGAATCCCTAACGCCTAATGCCGCCCCGCACCGCACCGCTCGTACCGCGCGCCGCCTGCAGGAGACACTTTTCACGCTGTAAGGGAGTCGTTAGTTAGGGAGCGTGCTGGCTGTAGGCAGCCACCCCCAATGTCATGGCTTCGGAATTCATATCTTCCTACCGTACGATCAGACACAGGTGTTCAACTGCCGCAGTCATAATGTGCTACATTTTTTAAAGTTTTGGAGTATATTTTCTCACTGACTCCAGCGAACATGTTGGACATAGTGAAAACTAGGTGAAGTCTTTCTCGTTGCCCGAGCTTTGTATAGAGTTTATCGAAATCAAATGTAGACTTCTTCTAATTTCCTCTTATTTTTTAGATCAAGACTGCAAAAAAATTTTTTTTTTGTTAAATTCTAGCGAGTACCCGGCATGCGTTGCCAATATCACTCAAAGAAAATGTTTGCATTTTAATTCTCGTAATGAAGTGCTTTAGATCCACAATATTAATTAATTTTCTGTCTGATGCGTTAACGTAAAAATCAGAAGGTCCGTAGGAAAAGCATGTATTTTCCACATTTACACCCTGCTGTTCCCAATCGCTACTATGTCTCCTTTGCAATCCTCTACCAGTTTCTCATCCCTCACCTCTTCCCAGCGTGTCTTTTCCTAAGCATCTCCGTTCCCTCCTCCGTTCTCCCGTGCCCCATTTCCATTTCGCGTTCACCTTCCACCATAACAGTCCTCCCCCTCCTTCCCACGTTCCCTGTCCCACGAACCATCCCCCCCTCCCACGTTACCCTCTCCCCCTCTCGTTCCTACCCCTACTTCCGCCAACCTCCTCCCTCCTTAGTTCCCCCCCGCTCCAAGATTCCCCTTACTCTCCCAACTTGCCACTAAATTATACGAAATACACACGTTCATACAACTCGTGCGCTACCTATTGTAAAATTCTTAAATGGATTTTATAACGATAGAGTTCACCATTGTATAAAGAAACTTTCGTAGGCGTGCGCAAGAACAAATCATCAAATTTCATCGTGATATGGTGAATGGTATAGAAATAAATTTTATAACGCCGAAGCTCGCCATTATAAATAGAAACCTTTGCAGGCGTGCGTACGATAAATCATACAATTTTCATAGCAATTGTTTGAATGGTTTAGGAACGCATATGGTACAAACAAATAAACAATTTTTATATATCAAGAAAATTATGTTAAAATGTTTTTTTGTTTTAAATTTATTATTATTTACCCAGTATAAGTCCCTTAAACGAGGTTCTGGTTGACTTTGAACGGCCGGTTAAGTAGTTGATAGTAGCAGCTGGTCGGTAGCTACCAGGGACTATGAAACATCAACAGTCGCCGCCTGATTTAATGCTCAACAAATATTTGGCCCTGGAGGACGTTCCGTAAAAAGGGTTTTTTCTTTGTACGAAAAACGTGATGGATGGGATACGTGTTTACGTTTACCCTTTTGTAAGACAAGTTTGCAAACACATTGCCCTGTCACAGAATAATGTTATATTCTGTCATCGCAGCGTTCTCCCCATCAGTCTCTAGGCTCACTTTTCTTGTAAATTTACAAGGGTACCTTGAAGCATGCTTGATGGCGACCTTCACGGCTAAGTGGCAAAAACTTCTTAGATTTGGGCCCTGACGTCGCAAGTTTTTTTTTCTGAGTAGGTGCCGCACAAGCGTCCCAACTGCTCCAAACTGTCTGAAACCAGTGAGACAATGTCATCCTCAATTGGGAATTGTGGGTCTGAAGGTAGGAGGAAGGGGAAGGAAATGGGGTGGAGGAAGGTAAAGAAGTATTGGCTACTCAAATCTGGTCAAAGCCATTTCAAGCAACGTTTCAATTCTGAATGGTGGTCTTACACCAGGGCGATACTGAGAGTATCTTCCACCCTGGCACGTGCTGCAAATATACTACATAATTTTATTTATAAATTAATTGTGAAATAACACAATTAATTTATAAATAAAATTTATTTGCCAAGCCGGGATTCGATCCCGCGGCCTTCGGATTGCGAGTCAAAAGCCTTACCGCTGGACCACGCCGGCCGTCTAAAGCTATCTAGCTATTTATGTATAAATGAATTTGTAAAGCGCCCTTGAGGCGATTTTCTCACAATAATGTCGCTATAGAAATTATCCAAAAATTGTTATTATTATTATTATTTCAAGCAAGGTTTTGATTCTGAATGGTGATCTTCACTAGGAGATACTGAAAGTACTTTTACCACTATTCAACTTGCCCCTAATATACTTTCTTTCATTTTAAATTTTAAAAAATGTGAAATATCACGAATTTATTAACACAAAATTTACTTGAGCATGCCGGGAATTGAACCCGCATATTTACTCCAGATTCGTAACCGAGGATCGTAACCACTCGACTACGGAGGCTGTCACCTTTGGGCAGTTTTTTTTAACTACTTTAATAATTATAATAATAAATAAATAATTAAAACATTTAGGATCACGAAATATTTTTGAAATATTTGTATTGAGGGATCAGTAGGATTTATCGGTCCAGTTAGGAGTTCTATCGAGCCGAACCTCTGATATGAAAATATCTGGTGTCGGTTAATTATTTTACCATTTGGTCTCTGGTAGGTTGTTCTTGTATTGTTTTGTGTTTATTATACTTATACAGTGCAATTGCATGGCGTGGATTGACTAGATGATCATTTGTGGAAAAGTGTGTGGAAGAGTTAAGTTTTTCCTGTGGGGAAGATTTAACCCGGACATAAAGTCTAAAGAACAATTACATGTTTATTCAATGAAATTTGGAACATTGTAACTAAGAAAATACATGTTCAGTGTGGTTCAACAGGTTATATCAGTACAAAAAGTTTAAAAGTAGATAGTAATATACATATAAACAATAGGTTAAAAGTAGATTAAAGAATTCAACAACAAGAACGATAGATGAGAGGAGGACAAAAATTAGTTTTTAATGTTTGGCCTTTAAAAATTTTCTCTCTACGATGCCCTAAATTAAAAAAATACACTGGAAAATTTCAATTCGATTAGCTCATCGTTATTTTCCAGGTATTTTTTCACACCAAAGTGAATCATCTTCTTTCCATTTAGAAAAGCGAGTTGAGGAAAATATCAGTTTTCCGAGAAAAATTAGCCGGCCAAAGAAAAGCTATTTGTTTCGAAAAATATTTTGCTTTCTTTTGTCTTTTTGACTTTGAATCAATTTATTTATTAATGTTAAAAAAAATATTCACAGCTAAATTTCTGAATTACCCGAAGAATAAAAAACTAATTTATATGTAAATATAAGTCTTGGTAAAAATATGTCTTTTGGAACAAAAGTATACGTGTTTCACAATACTTTAATAGTTTATGAAAAAATATATTTTATATCAACGTGTAAACTGCTTGTTTTTTTAATGGAAACCAAAACCACAGATAACGTAATTTTTCTTGCAGCGTCTGACAATGGAATATTCCACAAATGCTTATATTGAATCTTTGGCACCGGTAAATTTTCAATTCGTACCTCATTTTCATCACCAAAATCTAGAGGTGAGATCAGAATTGGCTTTTACTGGTGGTTTTATGGAATTTTTGATTATTTGGTCGCATTAGTCATCATTCTATTCCAAAAAAGACAATATTTATTGTACTGACAAGCAATAAAAATATAATTTAAAGAAAACACTTAGAATGCCCGTAACCCTACCACGCCAAAAAAAATTGCACAACTCCCCCCTCCAATGAAAGTTTTTAATATTTATCCACTTACGCCTACTTCTTCTTTCACTGGAGCAGTCCAGCCCATTTTGTTTTAAACCATGTTATATTATTTCTAACACATGTAACTTTACTTAAGTTAAGTTTTATTTTTTATCCTACTTGAGTATTATACTGCTCTGAAGAAGCTACGGTTACCCTGTACAAATCACGAGAGCGCTCCACGGTAGGTTCCTTCTTCGAACAACATCTTTGCAAGACTCATGAACACTTCAATTTGGGAGGCGGGAATGGGTACCGCCGCCCCGGGAACCTTTATAGGATAATCAACACCTCTGCCATAGTGGTTCGCTACGTTTGATGATTTAGCAAGGGTGCCCGGGTTCATGGGGTAAGGTTTGTCTAGGTCTTGGAAGCAAATGACCAGGACACACTGAACCCCAGATTCCTACTCTCCCCTTAAACCCTTTTCCTTCCCAGAACTCTCTTCCTTTCTTTCATAAAAAAACCAACTACACAGCATCCACAAAGATGATTTTACATAGCTCCTGTGTGGAGCTCATCTAAATAAATCTCCTTTTCTTTAAAAAGACCCTCCTCACAGCATCTTCAAAGATGACGTAAGTACTGAGGGAAATAATTTTCCTCACGGCCTTCTGCGTAGATCAATATAAATAAAAAACTTTGACTGATCACTAGTGATTTACATCTAAGACTTAAACTAGTGACTTAAAACTATATATATTTTTTATGGCCGAGCGGGTATTGCTTTAATTTGACTTTCTACAATGACCTCAACTAAAGATGTACATACTTATAAACATTTACTAGTACATATTTTTATGAATACTGCTCAAGAGCAGTATTTATAAAAATACTTACAAAAAAAAAACGTAAAAAAAAAAATGTTCTGTAATATATTGTTAAACCTTTAAAGTGGGTAGTCAAGAAGAAAAATAAATCAATCCAGTAAATCTCCTGGACTAGGCAATGAAATAATAGCGAAGAAATACCGTTGTTATTCTGGATACGATGATTTAACGTGAGTTTTATACCTAATGTAAATTAATGAATAATACAATAGCTGCCACGGCGTGTTATTCTTTCTATTGTCATTTTTAATCTGTTTTGAGAGTGGATCACCTTCATGTCTGCTAAATACGGTGGCATTATGAAGCTTACAATCAAAATACTTGGTTTGTTCAAGCAACGAACACTGATATTGTTAAGGCTTATGGATTATTGCGTACATTATTAGGGCTTAAGGATTTTACGCGAAGCAAATATCCTGCCACTATTAGGTATTATATTCCTTTCAGTGGCATCCCATACATACTGAGTCATTATTTGTGAAGGTTGATATTATAATTTTGTGAGTAACTTTTATATTTTCTTGAGAGAAATAAAATATTTATAAATTTTCTTCGCATTCGATATAATGGCTTTGGAAGTGCTTTGAATTATATTTTCTTATTATAGGAGAGCTCGTATCATTTTTCTTTTGCTTGATGAAAAAAAAATTTAGAATCAATGAAAGAAATCGCTAAGAAGATGTAAAGGAATTTATAATGGGGCATTATTAAAATTGTATCGATTTGAAGCCTGTAGAGTGAGGGAGGGAGTAAAAAAGCAGATAGGTTGCGAATTGTTTTAATTTACAGCAGAACTTTTATTCATTTTCAAAATATGCAAGTTTTATACTCTTTTCTTCTTCGGATGTGATTTTAAATTTTCTTAGGAAAAAATTTTAACGTAATTTATTAATTGCTTTCCGACGCTTTCCGAAACGATTCCCGATACGTTAGCTGAAGACGGAGGTAGCGCGACACGACATAGTACCCCAAAAATAAATTCCAATAATTCTTTTCTTTTTTTTTTTTTATTTCCTTTATTTTTCCCAAATTTTACATTAGATGTATACATGAAATCTATCTATCATGAAATAGTAAGAATAATGGGAACCCACTAAAGCGCAGCCTGTGCGTGGGTATTAGTAGTTTAATATATTTTATTATTGTACCTAAAAAGAACAAACAATGGGCAAATAAATCAAAAACATGATTAAAAATTGTCTAAACAGCTGTGCACAAAATGAACATACACAGTGTAATAGTGAGTGTATAGTGTAATATTAAGTGTAATAGTAAGTGTATATAAAGTGTAGTAATGTTATAATAAAGGTGTATTGTAATTAATAAGTACATAGTGTAATAATAAGTGTATTGTTTAAATATTTGAAATATAAAGTGGTAGAAATTAAACAAACAACGTTTCAATGTCTTGTTATATTATTTTCTTTCACACTTTCTAATTTGGCTGTTTTTTGTGGATTTTATATATCTTTAGGTCCATAAAAGGTATTCTTATTATAAACACACCAATACGATTTGTACAAATTCATTGATACAAATGTATGAATTTTATCGGTAATGTAATAATAAAATCAAACAGATTTTTTTTTGTTGAGAGATTTTATTTTGTCTTCATGAAAGGTAGACCTTTCTTAAATTTTCAAGTGGAAATAAATAAATAAAAGCTCGTAAAGCTCGTACGTTCGTTTTTCGTTTCTGATTTTGGTTTACCGAGCAGTAACTTTTTTTTTCTTACTTATAACTTTTGACTGTTTGCATTCTACTTGTGTTGGATGAGAAATGGTTGTTGAAAGTCTATACCCAGTGATCGAGGTATTTGAAATAACACACAATTCTAGAACAGTGACAGATATAACACTAGGACGTTAAGGAAGCGGACTATCTAAAAACGATACAGCCGAACAAAACGGAAAATAGAGTATAATTTATTATATTTATTCATTGTCGAGAAATCGACAGTTTACATTTCACCAGTTTGTGCATGTGTGATATGTAGCCAAAATAAAAAAAAAATGTAGTTTTTTTCCGTGTGAGTTAACCTCTAATAAAATGACATAATTTAAAAAAAATTATATTTATTAAAAATAGCTCATGACAAATGAGAAAAACTTGTACTTTATAGAGCTAATCTCGTGGGAGCAGAGAGGAGAAAATTATATTGCGGTGTCGGAAACCATAAAACAATATAAATTAGATAATAAATTTAATACAATCTGTAAAAACCACAAAAAAGTATGAAAAAAGTTAATTATATTATAAAGTTGTGTAAATTAAGTGTACAATTAATTTAAATTAATAATATTATGTAAGTTGTGTAAATTAAGTGTTCAATTACTTTAAGTTAATAATAATACGTAAGTTGTATCAATTAAGTGTATAATTAATTTAAGTTAATAATATTATGTAAGTTGTGTAAATTAAGTGTACAATTAATTTAAGTTAATAAAATTATGTAGGTTATGTAAAATAAGTACCTATACAATTATTTTAAGCTTAAATGTACAATTAATCTTATATCAAAATAAAATAAAATAAAATTGACAAAAACGCCACTATTTAAAAAATATATATTGACATGTTTCAAAACAATGGTTTATTCATCAGGATACCAAAATATCTTACTAAATATTATAAACGCGAAAGTTTGTATGGAAGGATATGTGTGTGTGTTTGTTACTCTTTCACGCAAAAAATACTGAATGGATTTTAATGAAACAGTACAATAATGTGGCACATACATCAGGATAACGTAAAGGCTATACATAATGCTAAGCTCTGGCGTTAAGAAATTTGTATAAATAAAAATTTGTGTATTTCATATATTTTAGCGGCAGGGAGGAAAAAAAGGGGGATGGGAACGGGGGAGGTGGGGTACACGGAGACGAGAGAGGGGGAAAGTGGGGAGGCTGGAAAGAAACGGGGACGCACGGGAAAGGATATGCAGGACATGCAGGAAAGGAATCAATTTATTTCTTTGAATGGCTTAGCAACGCATGCCGGGAAACAGCTGGTACTAAATAAATGTACAAATTTAATGAGTAAAATAACATAAAATACTTACTGGATCCATTCACTGAATGCAGATGAGATTAAATAGAGATAACCCCATCGGAACGTGAAGAGCCGCCTCTGCCCCACCACCTTATAGCATGCTCATAGCACGTCCCATATCCTCCAGCGCTAGCGTCAGTGCTAATAATGCGGTTACCGAGCTATTCAACATCAACGAATTCTGCTTAGTTATCCCGGAGCCGTTACACAGTGGGCCAACGTACATGTTTATTGTGTTCAACCAAACATTTTCCGAAAATATATAAATGTTATTATTTATTCGAAAAAACGTTAGCATCATTAAGTTTTGTACTCAATGAAAGCCAATATAAAATGCACTTATTTTTATTGAAAATAAGAAAATGCTTGGGGATGCAACATTATATTATATTAAATGAAAAACACACGGTTCAGGATATTTATTTCGAAGCCGGAAATAAGCATAGAGGTTGACTGTCATGTTTTGAGTCCTTAAATTGGTGTATTACAAAGTGTGCTTTTCAAACATAGTGATAACGAAAGCAAATTAATTAACAATATTCTTTTTTTTAAATTTATTAAAACACAAATATCTTCGTACACATCACTTTTATTTAATATACACTCAACATGTTTCGTGAGCGATGCTCACATCTTCAGGAGCTAAAGTATAAGTGAAAGTATAAGTACAAGTGATGTGTACAAAGATATTTGTGTTTTAATAAAAAAAATAATAATGCCATCACAAAGTAAAACCCTTGATGAAGAAGTTTTCTTCGAAAAATGAACAATATTCTCCTTACTTAAAAGTATTCCCTCGGTAGCGTTTAAAAAGCTTGCATAAGGCCTATTCATATAATGCCTATTCATTAAAATATATATCAAGAAGTGAGCATTGCTTACGAAACATGTTGGTTGTTTACAATAATAGAACTTAAAACTGGTTGTTGATTATTTTTCAATAAGTTAATAAGGTTGATGCCTTCAGAGTATTTCAGAACTGTTAAAAAATCAAATATCTTGGAAAATCGTTCCTTGTTCCCTGGTTTTGATTAAAAAAAACACATCCAAACAGTATTTCTCAGTTTACTTTCTGGTGAACGATTTAATTTTTTTTCCATCCGACCTTCCTTATTCTTGACCTTTTCCAGGTGTCTAGCTTTAGAAATTCATTTGTTGTTCTGAGAAACATTTTTTATGTTGGTGTTTTTACTTCACGCTTCATAGATACGAAAAACTCTAATACATATAAATTGTATTTGTATTTCTAGCAGGTTAGCTAGAACCTCTTTGATCCTTAATTTACTTAAAATCTCTCCGCACGGCATCCCCAAACATGATATAAGTCACGAAGGAAATTATTTTCCCAAAGATGATATAGGAACTCTCGTTTGGAAAAAATCTTTGAACAATTATTTTTATGCTTCTGATTTCAATGTTCTACTGCCGTCAGATTTAGTTCTCTGTGCAGTTTATCAACGTGCGGGTAATTTTGCTTTGTGTTGACGGACTAATAATTGTGATCCGATTATCACAATTCGTAGAATAATATTAACAGAGTATCACAGAGAATCGATTAATCATCTCCGCTGTCAATGAGCCACCTTCCCCATCCCCTCACGACCCCGCTACTCTCCGCCCTTCCTCCAGGAGGAGCCAGATGGGGCCTCCGCAATTAAATCGCGAACAGATCCTGCTGTAATGAAATATTCCGCAGTAAAGGATTTAACAGCTCGAGCGTGACTTCTGAAGTCTCTTTTACTGCTATCGTCTCTCATGCTTTGCAGGTTTCAAGTGTGCGGTCTTCAGCTTAAACTGAATGTTTCTTAAGAAAATTATTCTTACTTTGAAAATTAAATTTTTTTATTTTTTTTAATATTAATTTACGTTGGTGGTAATTCAGACACTTTCATTGCAATATTATTATGTCGGACAAGAACCTGGTTTATTTCAATCTAAACTAGCATCATAAAAAAAATATTAATTTTAGTTGTGGATCTGTTTGTGTCTATGTAACTCTGTTTAATGCACTCAAATGAGTGTGATTTTTATTATCGGCACTAATCGTGTTAAAAGCATAAACAAGCAATAAACAAACCTGCAATAAAATAATTTAACAAAAAATCTAATTAATTGTTTCAAAAATGGAAAAATGACGTGTCAAGAATTCACACGTGTGATTGATGAATGCAGATGTGATTCCCGTGATTTTTTACGGGAATTTCCCTAGCTTAAAACATCTCAGTCAAGTGATGCCTTTTTCAGAAGCAAATCGCTCTGATCGAAAACAATCAAGTGATTTTTTTTTTATTAATTAGAATACCAATGTAATCAGTTATTTTTAACATTTTTGATTTCTGACGCATTCTTAGATTTTTGTGACAATGGAGCTTTATATTTTAATTTTATTTAGAAAACGAGTGTTTTTATATATATTTCGTCTTTATGAAATTTGACACTAAATCCATTTGTCCATTTTGAACACGAATCTTGACAAGCGCGGATTTTTTCGATCACATTATTTCCGCGCTGGAAAAGGGATTAAGTACGGAATAGTAAAAGTAGAAACTTTTCCAGTCAACTCGTGTTTTCCGCTATTGATGGACGACCTAAAATAGATGATCACCTGAACATTTAGAGTGCGCGCGACAAAGGCGGGCCCGCTGAAGCCCCCGCCGCCCACCGCCTCCTAATGGACCTCACACGCCAAATTCCAATTATAAATCAATTAACGATTAACCCACATTATCTAAACATTGAAAGCTTTCAGCGATAATCGCCAGGAGATTGATGGAATATTTACTTTTGTATCGCCAGAAAGATTGAAACATTCGTGATCACATCGCTTGTTTTTCTCTATTAGAGTGGGGATTTCTAAATCGGTTTAAGCCTAAATCGGTTTTTCTGAGAACTTCCGACTTATATTAACTTAACGTTGTATTACCGTCTGGAAATTGGATGAAGAAATCACCAACCACATTAGTTTTGGGATTTTTGGGTTGGAGAAATAGTTGGGACATCACAGGGAGATATTTTTAAAAATTAAGATCTTGAAGAATTTTTGTTTTTTTTTTTCTTTTTGTAGAAAGCAGTCATCTTGTGGTTTGACATATTTAATGAAATAAAAAAAATTACTTTGTAAAATACTACGAATTATTATTTTTTTTTCATATCGACCGGTTTAGATTAACATAAGAAATAACAGGGCTTAGCTTAAGTTTGTATTCTGATGGTGCTTCTGAACCGGTCGGTATTAAAAAAAAATGAATCGTGGCTATAAAGTCATTATTATGTAGAGGGTCTTTTCGAGGATAGGAAGTGAACATGGGTTTTGTGTTGTAGAAGGGAGAAAAAACTGGGGGCGGCAAGTTGAACTCAAAAACGATTCGTAGAAATGACCCGTTGTCATGTGACAAATGTCAACAGTGAACAAATATTGGGCCCGCATTTGATGTAGACAGCATTTCTATCTAACACTTTTGCTGCGATATGGCATGTTTAAAATAATGATGTCAATGCTTACATATACCTGTAGCATGGAAAAGCGAACAATTACCCTACAAATATGTTATTATATTTCGCCTTCAAATCTCTTGTCTGACAATAACAGCTTCAATTTCCATTTTCACATAATTCTAGTGAATTTATCTTGGTAATAATATTCTTAGGAGAAATAAAAGAACTTTTTATGTTTGTACAGAACAAGATCGGGAATTTTCCTGAAATTTTATATTTATTTCTTTGTTTAAAATCGGATAAAAACGGTTTTATTGAATGCAAAAAAAAAAAAAAACAAAAATCAGACAACCAATCTGGACAAACAATTGATAGCCCTCCTCGTAGGACAATTGCGATTACTATATTTCAGATTGAAAAAAGCGTTGCTTACCAACCTTGTCCTATAATGAAATGAATTTTTTTTTTTAAATACTTTTTTTTTACTAACGCTGACCGCTTTCTGAGCAACGGTACCTTCATCCGGGCAAAAAAAAAAAATAAATTTTTTAAGAAAAACTCTCGTTTTATAACTTTAGAAGGTCATTCCTATCAATGTTTTATTATTGAATAAGAAGATAACAATAATTATCTTCACGAAAATATGAAAAATAACAAGTCACAGAAAAATAGAAAAAGACATGGGTCGCAACTGGGATTCGAACCCTGACCTCTCTAACCGTCTAACCGGGACGTGGGCGTTAACCAATTTCGCTTTTGCCACCTTTTGTCAAATCGTCATATTTGTCAATCTTATATTTAAAATTTTAGAATTAATAATATTATTTTCAACTAACTGATTGTTTCCAATAAAAAGGGCAGTTGCTCATTATATGGAAAAAAGAATCACAGGCTAAGCTTTAAAGCACATTCATTACCAGTTTAAAAATCTGTTAGCAAAGTAGGTCATCTCTTTCTGCGATGCTAGCTTTAACTTTATGTATTCCATTTGTGCCCAACGAAATATCTGTTTGTATAACTGACAATTCTGAGGGCTCAAATAAGCCAACGTATTCATCAAAAAAGCTCATAAATAAACATACTCACATTCCAGTTTATTGAAATATTATCCGGATGTTTGTAAGTATCGTCTGTCTCCAGCCTTCAAAACTTGAAAATAAAACAATTACTCAATACTCGTATATCTTTTATATCCTCGACTGTTTTATACTGAACAGTGGAATACGTAATACAGGGAGGCGAGGAAATCATCGCAGGTTTTGCTGGGAAGTTTTGCGAAAACATGAAAACTTGAGCGTGTTGACGGCGAACGAAAGACGGAAAGGTAGACGGTGAATTTATTTGCTAAAAATAATGAAACAAGGATGTTTTCAGAAAAATATTTTCATGCCTTTTGTAAAACAAGCTGAAGTCCCCGACGTTGCCGGGCTTTACGCAGAGTTTTTCAAAATCAAATGCAGAAAATGAACTTTCGCTTATTTTGAAATTCAAGTCTACTCCACGCCCCCCGCCCCAGTCTTTCTTATTTACTTATATTTTATTTATTTATACACGCTTTGAAGGCTTTTACAGTATCACATTATTAAAGTTACACATCTTATTCAGGAGTATAATTGTAAGCATCAAGAATAAAATATTATAAACTGTGCATTAAGGATACAAGCAGGTTTAATATGTAGGTATGTAGTTTCGTTATCATGAAAATTGTACAAAGGAGTTCATAAGTTTACATAGTATAATAATGGTAAAACAGAAGAGTGCTTAAGGTACTTTAAAAGTAGTTATTGAGGAACTTGTAGGTATTTACTATGTTGATTAAATGATATAAATAGTAGACTTTTTTCACGTTTTTTAGCATCGTCGAATTATTAAAATAATTCGACAATCCTTACGTAAACTCGGACTTCTCATAAAAGGACGTATTTGTTACTTTTTATCAATAGATGTGAAAAAAATTTCTCCTCAAAAAAAACAAAAAAAATTTTGACTTTTGTTTGAATAAAACTGATCCTGAGGCGGACAAATTGGCTCATTTTGTAAATAAAGCCACGAACATGCGGATATTGCGGTTATGTTAATATATTTTCGTTTTTATATCGGACGTCTGTCGGTCGCTTAGTCCATTAAATAATGTCACTCGTGTTTGTGTAATTTATGCAATATGGTATTGTATAAGAGATGGGTCAAGAGGAAGAAATATTCTTTACTTCGGTAACATCAAAGCCTGTTCAAATGGCTTTGTTGTAATGTTATTCATCAAAAATCTGTGTTTCCCGAATACCTATAATGGAATGGAACAACTTCAATCTAACCAAAAGTAAAAATAAAAGAAAAAAAATATATGCAACCTGTCAACTGTGTTACAACCTGTTAACCGGTAAACATTCTACAAGGCTACTTAAATCCTTAAAGGAACTCCATGAAGGACGAGGTCTTATCGCTTGCGCTAATAATAAAAAAGTTTCTAAACAGAAACTTTTTTTATTTTTCTGTATTGTATTATGATTTTTATTTTTAATAAATATTTACAGAGCACCTGTGAGGTGATTTTTCGTACTCGTAAAGTGATAAAAAATAAATTAAAGTCGGATTGGGGGAAATAGTAGCAAGACGAAGTAGGTTTACTGAAGCGTGCCGTCCGTCCCGTCGAGCGAGCACTGCCCGTGCGCTTTCGCTTTAGCACGAATTTTCAGGATTGTGGCAGCGGTAACGTTGTCAAACCTCCCATAAATACGGGCCACAGATCCTCACAAAACAAATCACCATTAACCATTGTCTCGCCTTCACCTCTCTGCTTTCACGCTCTGCCTGCCTTCAACCTTACCTCTACTCGTCGTCTTTCATTTCTGACCATCGTTTTACTCTGGAACCAGGACTACCCTATCTCTTCTGAACCAGACCCGGCTATGTCAAACAGAAAGCTTCTCTCGAGCATATCAAAAAAGCTTTACGGCGGCAACAGAGACTACGTTCTCTCTTCACACGCGGTAAAAGGGGAAACATCTTGCACCTCCGTGAATTGGGACTACAGCCTGTTTACAGTACTCGTGTGTCTCACTCTATCTGGAAAACCATACTAATATTAATTATGTAAATACTACCTATTTTGCGATTCAACGCAGACATAATTAGCCACAATACCGTCATGTATTAGAATAATAATAATGATCTTGAAATACCGAAGCGTGTGCGGTGCTCTCTAGGCTGGTTCCTCTGGCAGACTGTAGAGTGGCTGCTTGCAGTAGGAGGAACGTGGTCGGCTTTCGAGTATACTCTTGTTATTCATTATGCTCGCTTCCGGTATGTGCTGGCTTTATACATCGCGTCCCTTCTTCCTGCGACGGCGAACAAGCATCTAGCACTGTTCCTCCTAAACTCCCATTTCCCTGAGACCGCATTTTCTGTCTGATTATTATTCAAGACTCTATCTTAAATAATTGATATTGCTTATTCGCAGAAGCTCAGCTGTAATTAATTACACGCGAATAACAAACCTAATTTGTGCTTTGTCTAATACAAGCCGGCAATGACGTTTCATTTGTGGTTTAAATGGAGCTTACTTGTGATTATTAATACTTACGGGTAATACACGAATAAGACGACTATCGACCCATTTGATATATTGATGTTTCATCTGCTTTTATAACGTTTTACCATTTCTTACTAGGTTTTATCACATTTAACTATTCTCACCTATGATTTATGGTGTTTTAACTTTAAACAAGTATTTATATTTATGGAGCCTTACCCGTGTTACAGAGCCACCCGTTTCTGCACATACTCAAGGGTTTTATTAGGTTTTAGGTCTCTAGACTAGAAGTGGCTGCCAAATTCAGGTTCGCAGTTGTTTACCATAAAAGTATCTGCGAGCCCTGTGCAATACGCCCAGGTTCCGAGAGGCTAACTTAACCTTGGAAACAATGGAGCTCCCGAACCTGAGCTGGTCACTTAGAGCTACACCAAGCACATCAATGGAAGGCTTGTTCGGAAGATTGTTTCCGTTGAAGGAGTCTAGATTTTCATTTTGATCCCTTTTAGACGTAATCAGAAATTATTCGGTCTTTGAAACATTAAATTTGACGAGGTTACTTACCCCAAAAGAAAACAATCTTCAGGACCTGGAGATTGTTTACCTGGTAACCGTCCATTATTTGCTTCAAAGCCCTCCGAGCCACCGGGGTTTGTATACCCTTTGGGGGCTTGTCAAACAAAAGGCTATCATGGACTGTTACTGGACTGACATCCACATAACAATTAATCGATGCACATGACAAGAGGTCATTGATGTGCAACAAAAACAAAGTCGATCTGTTACTAATAAAAAACTCTAACTATGTTATTCTAACGGGCAACATGGAAGTTAGTCACGCCGCACGTGTGCAGTTGACTAAAGTTTAAAGTTGACTGGCGGTGATGGGTTGTAGATATTTATGTTTATTTTATGACGTTGATCTTGTTTGTGTTTCATAAAAACTATCAATTTATTTTTTGAAAATGATGTTTTTTACATCATAAATGTTTAATGCGTGTATTGGTTAACGTATCAACATCAACCATTTTAGATGAGCAAGCAATCCGTTAGAAACATCAGTTTATTTTTAGGTTATTTTTAGGGCGTTAAAAGCAACCTCATTTTTTTTTAAATTTTATTATATGAACGAGGAAAAAACAATTTGACGGTTTTCTCCCAAATTCCTGAAATAAAAGGATTTTGTTTTTTAATTTAAAATTTTGCACCGTTTCAAATTGTTCGTGTTAAGCTTTTTTCACAATTTTTCGAGTGCGAAGCTTAAAATAAGGCAGTTTTTAAGTATATTTCAAATAAAAAAAACTCTAAAAGGAAATTTTATTAGGTTTTTAAAATTGTTTTTGTTTTAAGCTATCTTCAAAAATAAAATATTTATAGGTCCTTTAAAATTCCTTGGAAAAATTTAAGCTTAAACACATTTTTTTTTTAAGAAAGACAAACTTTCCCGGTATTCGAATAACCTGATATATTAGAAAATTTCTCACTACCACAACAGTAAGCAGAAAATGTTGTGTCGTGATGGAGGACTCTAACCATCCTAGGAATCGAACACGTGAGGCCTGGATGGGAACCAAACGCAATGCAAACTCAACCACTTACAAGTCTAATTGATTTCCATCGCTTTGCGGGGGACGGACTCGTACGTCCGTCACTCTTAATGACCCCTGACATTTCTACCCACCTCTCATTCTCTTTCCTTCCTCGAACTACCAGTCCTCGTTTAGAAAAAAATATTGCCATCATTACCAAATATACTTAGTGAAACTATTTTGCGCATGTAGCTTAACATTTAAATATTGTTAAATGGCGTCCTTGGTTAGGAAAAAACAGAGATCCCCGAAAGTGAGATGGTCTCATGATCTGAAAAAATAGAGAAATTTTAAGGTTTTGGGGGTTGAATATTGGAAGGTTAATAATGATGAAGAAAAACATATTTAGACGGTGTTCTTCCGAATTCAGTTTTTCAGCAGGCATTCAAATAACAGAACTTTTGAAGGTTTCGTATAATAAACCATTTTATTGTTAGTACACTATTACGGACGTTATCTGGAAAGTTCTGATTAAAAATAGGGATAGCTCTAATCAGAAAAATCGAAAGTTTAATAATACTTGGTTTCTTTCTTAAAATTTCTGAAAATATTTCAGTAGTTTAGCTATACTGTACAAGCCTTAAAATAAATAGAAAAAAGCTGAGTACTTGATTATTTCAAAGTTTCAAACATAGAAGAAATATTTTGTTCCGTAATATTAAGGCAGTATTCTAGCCTAGAAAAAAATCAATTTTTTTTCTTCATTTTCCAAAGTTTAAATATTAAAAAATATCTCTTTTAAAGGATTTTTCGAAATTCGCACTATTTTAAGAGTTATAACCATTTTAATGTCGCGGTTTAGACGGAATCTAACCAAAATCTAAATAGAACAAAATTTTAAACCCATTTTTCTCCAAACCACTTTTTTCGAGACGATTGACACGATATCTCAAGTTCTACTAAACCGATTTAATTGAAATTTGGTGTGAGCCTTCTCTATACATTCTTCTATGGCGGGAATTACAACAAAATTTCAATTTTGAATATTTTAAAAATAATTTTGAAGTAAAAAAAACTGGTACAAAAACGTCTTTTTTATTTCAGACAGCCGCCATTTTGCGAAAAAAAATTTTCTTTACTTTTCCTTATTTCGGGCCGTAGCCGCATTTGTTTGGATTAAGAATCATTTTTTTTTTTAAATTACTGGGAGGGTTGCAATTGTGTCAACCAGGGCGCGCCATTTTTTGAGACCCCCACTTCAACACCCAGTAACTTTTTGAATTTTTAATATTTTCGCTCGACTCGTTTTTTAATGGATTTTTTGATGTTTAATAAATATTTGATAAAATAAAATTTGGTAAAAATATTATTGTTTTTTTTTTGTGCACCTGTAAAAACACCTACAATTCGTGCTTCTAGACTAGAATACCCCCTTATTGGAGACAAGTTATTTGGAAATAGATATTACACTACGTGACCAGAGATGTTTTGACGGCGTCCTTCCTCTTATTTTCATTCAAATAATGACTTTAATATGGAATTCAATTAGATGAAAAACAAAACTTGTAAGCCATTTCAAAAACGTTGAAAATATCATTATTTTATTATTCGTTTTTATCTAATAAGGAGAATTTTCCTGTTGCCATTCCTTAAGGTAATAATTGGCGGGTCGGTAGCGCCAAGAGTCCGCAATAAGCGTAGCACCAATGCCTCGAGTATTGGAGATATCAAATAATACAAACGAGACGGCAAATTCTTTCAGCTTTATTCGGCTTTCACGGAAATAAAAGGCAATACTAGTTTTTGCCTTCACAGATTTTAATAAGTTTTTAATAATGCTGGAAAAAATCTAACGTTTAACGATCTAATCAATTTGGGAGGCGGGAATGGGTACCGCCGCCCCGGGAACCTTTATTGGATAACCAACACCTCTGCCATAGGTCACCCCAAGTGGTTCGCTACGTTTGGTGATTTAGCAGGGGTGCCCGGGTTCATGGGGTGAGGTTTGTCTAGGTCTTGGAGGCGGATGACCAGGACACACTGAACCCCAGATTCCTACCCACCCCTTAAACCCTTTTCCTTCCCAGAACTCTTCTCCCCTTCCTTTCCTTTAAAAAAACCCTCCACACAGCATCCCCAAAGATGACATAGGCCCTGAGGGAAATTATTTTCCTCAGTATACCATTATGAATATATGAATATGTAGGCCCAAAGTTATTTAACGATTTACCGGATACAATAAAAAGTGAGAAAAACTATTCTAAATTTAAAAATAAACTTTCGTTGTATTTTTACAGAGAAGATTGACTCGCTTTTATCGATGATTTTCAGATATATTCAGATATGTTGCTATTATTTTTGTTGATTTTTTGTTGATTTTTGTTGATATTCTGTTTCTTTAATTATATGTTATTTTCTTATTGTACAATATTTTTGTAATATTTCACAGTATTTTTGAAAATCTTATTTTTTCATTTTTGTAACTATGCATATTATTTATTATCTATATATATAATTACATAGACTAGCTCCCCAGTTAGACCCGAGAATATTTCTCTACTAATTGGGTAACCAAAAAAAGTCTGATATGAAATGATATATATTATTATTTATTGTAAATATTTACTTTTTTTATATATGGCGGAAGAGGCTTAATTGATTTAATTGTTTCACGTTAGCAAAACAGGGTTATAAATTGTGTACGTATGAATTTGTGTAACACGGGGGAGAATTATTCGTACTTACGTTACCTGTTTCACTAAAAGGGTATCAAATGACAACCCGGGTACTTTAGGAGTGTAAGTTTCATGTATGTACCCGTACAAATGTTAATCTTACGAGGGCCCAAATGTACATATTATATTCTGATTACCTGCGGAAGTTGCCTTCTACAGAAAAAGTTGCCTTTTCCAATAAAAGGTTAGGGAAGTGTCTGTAAAGGTCGACAGTGTTTACTTTGGTAAGCTTTAAGCAATTAAGTTAACCAGAGTCAGGTAGATTATTTCCTTAATTAAATCATTCGCTAAGCCTAAGTGGGATTCCGACATCTATTTGGAGTTCCGCGACTGATAAAATAAAGTATGTTTTATTACGGAAAGTTTAATCCGGTAGATTTCGCAGATCAAAATTAAAACGGAATATTAAATTGGTTTCGTTATATTCGCTTCGCTGTTTGTACGAAGTTTGTAAAAGGGGAGGGGATCGATTTTTTGAATCGCTGGAATCTGAATGTAAGGTAGACGAGATAAAATCCATTCACGACTCATAAAATCCTATCATGTAATATATGTTAGTGTTTCGTTTAGACTGAAACGTGTTTGTATACGGAACGACTCGTGGGCGGAGACGCAGGCACGAGTGGTTCCAAAACGAAGGAAGGTTATATTATTTTACTTCCCTGAATTATTCCGGGTTGTTTTTTGTTCGGCAAATTGGAAACAGTCATTAATCTCGATTAAAACTGGCAGATATTGATTGCTAGCACCGTGGTCAAACTACTTTAGCCAAATGACCGCTCGTTCTAATGGGAGCGACTACTTTAAAACGGCTTCAATTAATGTTAAATTTCTGCCACCGCACATTAACACGTAATCGTGTAATGAGGTGACGGGTGCCTTTAATATCGCATCGGTTAAATTGCTGAAATTCGTTTCCATCGCAACTCGTATATCTATCTCCGTAGTTTGTGCGGTGAATTTATAATGTGTGAGAATTTAAGTATTATTATTATTGCCAGCGATGGAAACAATTAATTAATTACATATTATTACATTCGCGGATGTTGGCTGGATTCGTCCTCAGAATGGATTCGTATTACGGAATATCAAATCATTTCCCAAGTTACTTGATATGGAAAGCTTTGTGAAAGCGAGGAACATTATAAGCCATTGTTAGTGCGGGCGCAGCGGTGGAAATTAATGTAAGGGATAATCCACAACCCTTTATTAAGCTTGTCCATTATACGTATAAAATATTGGTAATTATTGTTCCGATCTGTTCCGCGGGTAGGAGTGGTATAATGCCATTATTCCATTGAAAGCTCCCGGTAAAGTCATTTGCCAATAAGCACATTGAATCACGTCGCAGTTGGCTGGACTGAATTTGCCTTTAGCGGTGCGGACTGCGGGAGCACGATTCAAGCATACCTTCAACAAAAGAAAAATTCTTGGAAAATGTGAAAGCTGTAATTCTCTTAATTTGAAAAACGTTAAAAACTATGTCTGACACGACTTGAGATTTTCAAAAGTATTATTCTGATTTATTATTGAGTTATTATGCCCTGTTGAGCTACCTTCTTCTGTAGCCAACGTTTCGGACAGCATTGCAGTGTTCAACCTCAGAAATCAGGACAGATGTGTAATCAAGTTAATACACATCTGCCCTGTTAATGGACACTGTAATTCTTTCCAAAACTTTAGCTAAATAAGGAGATAGCCCAGCATGTCATATTTACCCAAAAATAAATCACGACCACTTACCGTTTTTTCGCAGAAAACTGGTAAATGCATCATTCCGTTCAAAATTTAATGAAATAATTTAAAGAATTTAAACGTTGAATAAGAAAATAATGCGAACTAATAGATCTAAACGAAACCTGATACATAACAAGACACAGAAAATAAAAAAAAAGGTAACGAAAAATAGGGATCGAACCCAAGACTGTCTTACCCACAACGGTTTTAAACACTAAGCTATTGAGACCGGACTATGTTCCTTCATTTCAGAAAATCTCGCATCAATATATTTTTGGCTGCTATCTTTGAATGTTTAAAGTTAGACATGATTTGAGATTTTAACCATGATTTATTTTTGGACATGTGTGGGTATAGAAGGAGGTAGCGTAAAAGGGCAAAATACCCCAAAAATGAATCACGACGATTATAAAGGCTTTTAATTTTTTGCGTCTTGTGTTTCAAGTTTATTTTAGATTTATTACTAGATATTTTCATCTTCTTCACTGATTTATTATTTTGGTTTTGCAGTGGTTATTTAATCAATCCCCTTTCTGCGGTAGAAATTGCCCCATTTCATCCTTTCAAACCAAAATTGAAGTTTCTAACAAAATCTTAACCGGTTTAGCTGATGAACTGGACATACTACTACAGCCTGAAATGTTTTGTAATGTATTTTAAATTCTTCAGGCAGAAAAAGTTTTACCCTTTTACGACTCACAAACTCCGACCGGCTGAGAGTAGCGATAGAGGACAGAATAGGAGGGTGCAGAATAAAAGGAGGGAAGTAAACCGAAAGGGATGCCGCGTGTATCATACCAGGGACACTAATTGTTTGCGTTACAAAGTCATTATTCCAGGAGAGTTAAATGGAAAAAAAAATAAAGTTTAATGTTCGAAACAAACGACATGACTTCGGTTACCGGTTCAGGAACAAACAAAGTTAACAGGGTGTTAAATTGTGATAGGTGTTTTAATATATTCATTGAGAAGGTAGACTTTAATTTACCTCGTTTAAAGTCACAAAAAGTAGGTAGGAAAATATAACAGTAATAAAATATTAAATATACTTATTATTACAGCTAAATTATCAATTTGGGAGCCGAGTACTGGTACCGTTGGTGGTTTGGTATATTTATGCTGGTACCGTTGGCGCCGCCCCGGAATCATTCATTTGATAACCAACACATTTGCTTTAGGTTTCCTCAAGCGGTTCACTAAGATTAGTGTCTTAGCAGAGGTAGTGGGGTTGGGGGTGACGTTTGTTCGGGTATTGGTGGTAGATGCACACCAACTGCGCAGCGGGTCGGTTCGGAAGAGACCGGCTGAGAGACCCTTTGATCTTTTCAGCTGGAATCTCTTGGTCCATCGCTTTACGGCAGTGGTATGCTAGATAGGGAGAGACACACAAGTGCTAAAAAAGAAGGCTAGAGGCATCGAATATCGCCACTTTAAAAGAAAACGTAGTCAATTTTGCCCGCTGTTAGAGCTGGTCCGAGATGCTCTAATGGCTCTAGTCCAGAGAGAGGTAATGTGATCCAAGGTCAAGGGTGAGACGATGGTAAGAAAAGTCAGGAAGTGAGTAGATGGAGGTTTGGAGCGAGGTAGGATGATAAGCAAATCAAAGAGATTTGTGGTCAAGACGAGTGTTCCTGATTAACTGTTTTTGGAAAAGGGCTTCCGACCAGTATTTATAGAGAGTTTGACAACGGTTTATCTGATTTTATAAACATTAAGTCCACACAGGAGACCCTAAGGAGAATTCCATTTCGGGATGCTGTGTGAAAGGTCTTTTTAGGAAAAGAAGGAAAATAAGTTCTGGGAAGGAAAAAGGTAAGCGGTGGGTGAAAATTTGAGGGCACTGTGTCCAGGAGTGATGGACGTAAGAATATATCTCTCCTACTACGGTGCAAGTCGATGGGTCGAGAGAGTCTTGCTGGAGAGGTCAAAAGGTCTCCCTCAACCAATCTCTCCCAATCTGGCTTGCCACGCAGTTGATGGGTAGACCTTTCTACCACCAAGATCCAGACAAACCTCACTCCATGGACAACACTCTCTGTTAAGTCACCAACCACAGTGAACGCGCTTGGTTATCTAGTAAAAGGTTCCGGGGGCGGCGGTACCCATACCCGCCGCTCAAATTGAATTACTGCCGACTAAGAAGCGTTACTTATTTATTTATTTATTGTTGTTATACGCCCATATGGGCTTTTACGTAGATTATACAATAATATTTAAGATATCGAGGATTATACATACATAGAATTTAAATCAAAAGTTATAAAAATGAAAACATTTTAAAATATAAAGGTAGTTTTTGAAGAATATAGCGTAAAACCGTGAAATATTTGAAACAATATAACATTTGACAATAACATAGAATAAAATACAATATAAAACATTACAATAACACATCAAATCGTTAAATATATTACACCCACGTTACAATAATTTGTAGGATTCCACAAAGTGTTGGTTTAAAATGCATTTTAGATTATAAAGGGAATCAGCAAATATATCTACAATATCACCAAACTTGTTACCTATATCATGCATCCTATTGGTAAGTGAGTGTGATTGATAGTTGGTTGTGTATGTGTTGCAAAAGAATGTAATATTTTGTCTAGTATTCCTTGTCGGTACATGGAGTTTAATGGTAGTAACAATGGCAGGGCTGTCAATTAGGTTGTTCATGACTCTGTATAATAAAATTAAATCTGAAATGATTCTTCTGTCAGATAGCGTAATTAAATTAAGTCGATTCATCAAACTTATATAATTAATGTTTTCTATTGGGATTTTGAGATTGAAATTTAAGTACCTAAGAAATTTGTGTTGAACCCGTTCTATTTTGTTAGAGTTTACTTTATAGAAAGGGGACCAAATAGGTCAATTAAATTCCACTTGATTTCTAACTAATGAAATATAGAGTGTTTTCATGCAATCCAAGGACTTAAAATCAGTTAAGGTTCTACAAAGGAAGCCAAGCATCTTTAAAGCCTTATTAGTTATTTCATCTATATGTGCTGTGAAAGTTAAGTTTGAATCGAATATAACTCCCAAGTCGCGAATTTGTGATACTGGTGTTAATTTAACATTATTTAAATTATATTCATGTAAGATTTGAGAATGAGTTCTGGAAAATCGAATTACTTGACATTTCTCAATGTTCAAAAATAACATATTTTGTTTGCACCATTTAAAAAGTTCATCTAAATTAGCTTGTAAAATTAAGCAATCATGTATATTTCGTATTCTTTTAAACAATTTTAGATCATCTGCAAAAAGTAGGACTTGTACATCTTTAAATATATTTACAATGTCATTAATGAATATTAAGAAGAATATTGGGCCGAGGTGGGACCCTTGCGGGACACCACTTGTGGCCTCGAATACATAGGATTCTATAAAATTAATCCTGACACTAAGCACTCTATTACTGAGGTAACTGATAATCCATGTCAATAAACTACCTTTGATGCCCAACAGTCTGAGTTTAGATATAAGAATGTGATGTCGAACCTTATCAAATGCTTTACTGAAATCGGTGTAAATAGAATCCACTTGTTGTTTCAGACTAAGGGATTCGCATATGTAATTATTATAGATAGTTAAATTACTTAAGGTAGATCGACATCTGATAAAGCCATGTTGGTTAGGAACAATAATATTGTTGATAGGTTTTACAATGGTATCTAATACTAATGACTCGAAAAGTTTGGGTAAAGCAGACATAATGCAAATAGGTCTATAGTTTGATATATCGCTTTTGTCACCTTTTTTATGAATAGGCGTTAAATAACTCTTTTTCCACAGAGCCGGAAAACAGCCAGAAGCTAAGGATTTGTTAAAAAGTTTATGTAAAGGATATATCAAACTATCAATGCAAGTTATTAAAAATATGGGAGGAATACCATCCGGTCCAGCAGATTTATTACTATCTAATGCTTTAATGCCCCTTTCTATGGATTCTAAATTTATGAAACATTGGCTTAGGTTTAATGACTCTTCTACTGACGTACTGGAGACTGCATTGACGGGAATATCTTTATCGTAAACACTTTTAAATGAGTCAGCAAAGAGATTTACTATACCCTCAATACTGTCAGCACATTTTTCTTTAAAGTGCATGCTATTAGGATATCCACAGTTGTCTTTTCGTTGAGATTTAGTAAAATTCCAGAATTTTTTCACATTGTGATGATGTACCTCATTTTCTATTACGTTAACATAGTCACTATAGCATTTTAATGATAATTCTTTACATTGTTTTCGTAGTTTAGAAAATGTTATATAATCGTTAGGATTTCTGGTATGTTTATATTTTCTATGGATACATTTTTTTTCATTAATTAAACTAGTTAGTTCCCTTGTAAACCATTTTGGATAATTAGATGATGTGAAGCTAACCATGGGAACAAATTGTTCTATAGAGGTATTTAAAATCGAGTAAAAGTATTCAATTTGATCATTAATATTATTTTCCTCATCTAAAAAAGACCAATCTGTTTGGGTAAGGTACTCAGTAATATGATGGTATTCAGCTTTGGAAAAGTTATACGATGGGGCACTTGTTTTTTTTGAAGATGTTAAAGGCATATTTGTTATGATAATGTCCAATGGTGGGTGGTGTTGATCTAACGCGAGAAGGGTCCCTGGGGTTTATTTAATTCCTTCTTACCAGGAGGTTCGACTGCTGGAAAAGCTGTAATATCCACGTGCCCTACATTTCTAAAGTAATATGACGGTAATTTAATGTGTTTACAGTACAAGCTCACCCTGTAGATGTTTTATAGTGTCGCTCTCTCGGGTGCCACTATTCTAACTTTGTTAGTTTCAACGAACTAAAATAATGTGAACAAACTTGTAAATGGTTGAATACATGTAGCGGTGGAAACATTAAACATGTATCCCAAGGCCGGCTATTTATTCAAACGAGTTAAGAGTCAGTAACGAGGTAGACCCGAAGGTAAATCAAGCTAATAGCCATTGAATTAAGCTGTGGTCCTTTATTGCCATCATACACACAAGTACCAACGCAGAACGGCTGTAGATCATTATTGTTTTAATCAACGTTAAAGCACCCGCCATTATTATTCCAACGACCAGGGAAATTTTATGACCGCATATTATATTATCTTTCAAACGTTGATCATCAAATGGCAGCTTCAATCCTACTTCCTGGCTTTTGTCCCTAGATCTTGCTTGTGGCTTTTTTCACTTACTTTTTAATATTAAGTTATACCGCCTGACAAATAATTATGACTTTCGCGTGGTTTTGTTTCTGGATGGATTTTTCGGTCTGAATAATATTTTATTCCTGTTATTTTGCAATTATTTTTTTTTTATTATTTAGTCACGTCTAGAAAGTTAAGTTAGCCTATTAAGTACAAGACTCACAGATATTTTAATAGTTCACAACTGCTAATCCTGTACAATGGTTGACAGCGACCTCTGGTCTGGAGCTCCAAAATATTAAAAAAAAACCCTCCACTCTGTGCAGATACGGGCGGTCAGTTTGATAGATTCCCCATCTTAACAAATGGATTGCGTGTGCGTCGGCGGGAATGGTTCTATCGGTGTTTCAATCGAAAATGATCCAAGCGTCATTGATCCCCTCGGCACCGGTGCATAGTCGGGAAACACGCCAAACGCACGCCCTACATTTGTACTGTTGAAATTTGTCAATGAGAATGGGTCGCTTCGTTCTTGAATTCAACAGCTCGACTGTGGAACGATTTCCTACAATAGTGGACACGGATCTCTTCAAGATCCATGTTCACTCCTACCTCTTCTCAAAAAGACCTTCCACACAGCGTCTTCAAAGATGACATAGGCCCTGAGGGAAATTAGTTTCCTCAGCACCTCTTGTATTGGATATATTAATGCACACCTACAGTATCGAAAGTTAAAAAAAAAATTATATCTAGCTTTAAACACTCGCCCGCAAACGCATTAATTTAGACTATTGATCTAATTCTACTTTATTTATTATTAAGGGATTTATTTCTAGTTTCTAGAGGTTCTCGATTATTCAGGAGATCAATTATTTAAAAATGCAGTTAGATTTACCGAATAACCGTTCGTTTGTAATAATGTGAAAATTTTAGAGCCTTTCGTCCGCTTTCAATAATAGTATATCATTTTGGGATACGTACAAAAACCGTGAATCTATTATAAATTGAATGTCAAGCGGGAATGTATGATGACATGATATTATTTTGTCTAGACCCGAGGGGTTTTAATAATAAATAGTGAATGTGGGGTGGTTTAGAGTAATGTGAGCACGTCTCACCGCACCGAACAGGTTATACGATATTCAACTAGTTCCCGGAGTACTCGAAATGAGGACTTTAACATTAAACCTGAACACTGACACGTATTGTTATAGTTATAGGTTAGCAGGTACGAGTAGCACGGCCTCTTAACTCTTAGCCTTTATGTCCCATCTGCTCGTGGAGTAAGACTCTCACTAAAAGTGTAAAAGACGTGACATACGAAATGTGCGTTTTCTTTTTATCCTTGATTCGTGTTAGTACTTAATGTCCGACAATTTAAACAATGTCGATTATTATGACAGTATAAATCTGCAATCCTACATCTCTTCATATTATCCAATCTCAATTTCCCCTTGCAGTTCAAACCAACAATAGTAAGCAGACCTTCAACGAACTACACCTTTAATATCCCATTAAAATACACCACCCACTGAAAAGGCCGTTTTAAGTACTACGCAATTAACCTCTATAATCTGCCTGCCTACATCACTGAAACAATTCTCCAAAATACATTAATACAATAAACATTATTGTAACATTCATTATGTTTTGGTCTGGATAAAACAAATGAATGGAATTGTTTCATAACTTAAAAACACTAAATCAAACATATACCTCGTACATAGCATTAACAGCTTAAGATTATTCATAGCAATATTAATAACTACTAGCAGTTAAAAACCCGCTCTGCAGGTTTTTGCTGCTAGGCCTTTTGGGCGATTTTTGGTTCGGCTTCGCCTAGTTGGTGACCATTTTATAAATCCGATAGGAACTGGTTCCAAAAATAGTCCATTCCTCAGATCCAATGATAGTACCGGGAAAAAGTAACCAAGACAGTCAATGACGTCATATGTGATATAAAGCCGCGTGATACGAGTATTAAGGCGGAACTCCTGCGCCAGAATACACATGAAAACTAGCTTGAACCCCACTATAAACGTTCTTTGTTTTCCGTCTCCTGCGTTTTTTTAAACATGGTTTGAAAGATTGGTGTGAACAGGTGTGAAGTTCGCGCGGTCACACACTTTGCTAGTGGCCTGTCCACGAGTCCACGCGTCCACGCGTACGCAACTGACTTGACGTTTGACGTTTAGCGTTTAAATAAATGTTAAAATATGTTCCGATGAAGAAGAGATGCTACATCAGGGAGAAAACAGAGATATTTTAATAGATGTTTATTTACCAGGAAAGATTTCCGACTAATATCAATTATTATGACCTAAAGTCAGTATTTGAATTTCGAATGCGTAATTAATTACGCATTCGAAATTCAAACGTCAAAAGTCGAGTTCTGTTAAGAAATTTTGCGATGATATTGTAAACGAAATATAAAGGAGAACACGCAGATTTCAACTTAGACCTAACCTACCTAACTAGATTTTTATTAGGTATTTATTTATCAGGGAAAGAATAGAATACCTATTTTAATTGGTCATTTCTTCCGTGTCTCTGAAACCGATTTATAAATTAATAGACTTTATTTACAAGTGAGATCACGAAAGATATAATCATCATTACGACAGTATTTATTTGGAATTTAAAGTCATAATTAGGTATTAGGCTCGCGCGGTTGACATAACCCCAAACGTCATTCGATTTACCTCCGGTACCAACCAACCGCTTCGTACGGCTCCTGTAAAAATATGAACTTATTTCCCCCCCCGCCGGCCCCGCCGGCCCCGCCTGCCTTCCCGCTCCCGCTTCACCCACTTCAAAAATAATATTAATATTAATATTGTTAATATTCGTTATAATGTTATAATTTTATTATCAAATATAATTATTATATTGTATTTAGGTATCATAATATTTTAAACTAGTGATTATTAAGCTTGCTCATTGCGCATAACCTCAAAAACTTGTTCGGTTTGATTCTCCATACATGACCGCATCGCGCGGCTCTTGTAAAAATATGAACACATTTCCCCCCGCCAGCCTTCCCCCTTCGCCCGGGAGATGAATGTTTTCCGTCGGCTGTGGTAAAGCTTGAACACAGGGTTTTTGAACACGAAGTGTTCAAATTTTCAATGTTTTGGGTGCTGTTCAAGCTAGTGTTCATGTGTATTGTGGCGCAGGATACGGGCCTTTACCGTCAATCTTTCCGTATTAGGAGAGACACTCAAATTTAAAAAATCGTAGTACTTATACCTACGGGGTGCACCTTCTCAATGGACCTGCTAATAGAAGTGGCGCCATCCTTTGACGAATTCCTGAATTCGAAACCGAATTAAAGGGTAGCTTATTTGAAATATCACGTACACAGATGTTTATATGACGCAGCGCATACGGCGCGGCGTCAGACATGCACTCGAAGCCGGGTTCTTAATTTTCAACCACGCAGACGCAAGGCTTTTTATATTGTTTGATTATCAATATTATTTTTAGCCTTTTTTAATAAATATTCTCCAACATAGTTAATAATACAATCATTTCTCACCAATATCTCATATCAATCAATACTACGTATTATGAAGAAATATTAGAAATAGATCTTATATAAATAGATCATAAAATATAATTTAGATTTGTTGGCACCATAAAAACAGGTGGAAAAGACGGTTTTGCCACTACGGGTGCATAAATAATATTGTTTTAGCCAAAAAAAAAAAAAAATTCAGTGACTTCATAATGCCTTTGTGTTCAATCTCTATTTTTTTCTATGAATTAGGTAAATAACTTAGTGCTTTTCTCACCTGGTTTCATGATTAAATTGTTCTTTCCAGTTATTTAAAAAATTATATATTTCACAAAGGTAGTATAAATTATACAACCAACAGAGATAAAATAAATCTAATATAGTAAAAAATAAATTTTATCTGGGCCTTAAGGATTGAATTTATACACAATGTATAACAAAAAACATATTATGAAGCGCTCGCTGTTGGTGATTTTACAAAACAAAAGCATTTAAAAATCCACTACTTTTCGTGGTGAACCTTTTATAAATTACTCAACTCAAAGCTTTCATGTTCTCGTACCCCTAAACAAATCCATCACATACGTTTATCTTCGCATTGAAGGCTTTCTTTAATAAAAACCACTTTTTTTCCAGATCCCGATTGACGTATTTCCATCGCTCTAGCTCAGACCAGGTAAGAAACATATTTTGATTTATTCTATGGCTTATTTAGGCTTTCAGTACAGAGTTAACTCTGAGGAAGAGTTTACGTTGAAATATTCATGATGTGTTATCCCCGGGCTTCCACTCCCCCGCAACGCGCACCCCGCACCCCTCACACCACACCCCTCACCGATCCTGTTATCGCCCATTGTTCGGAAAACAATCATAAACACATTACGCGTGCAAAGCCATATTATCATTTGTATGTTTTATCTTTTATATGTTCAAGTGAGGAATTATTGTGTTTACCCAATGAAAGAAAAATAAAACCTTTAGCATCCTGCTGACAAAATAGGGATTTTCCTTACTTAGTCTGGTGTCTACGCAGCTGTAGAAATAATCTAAAATGTTTGTTGAAGACAATGAACCGTGAGACAGAATCTCGTCTCCTGGGAGTGCTACATGATGCTGTTGACACACTACACGCTATGCGCTACGAGTTACGATGAACTTGCTCTACAAACTAGTGAGGAGTCGTAGAGTTCCATGAATCTTTAAGAATGCCAGTCTAGTTTAAACGTGTCTAGTATTTATTGTAGCAAACGTGTGACTAAATTATAGACAAAAATCACACATTACGTACAAATAATGTAATTCCTTTGATCTTCATCTCCAATGATACTTCAAATAAAAAACAGGGATCTTATTAATATAATAAGAATTTATTCTTAGTTTGGTTTCCGTTTATTGACGAAAAAATGGTTTAACAACACAATGTACAGTTACATTTCCGGTAATGTTATCCCCTCAGGCCTCAACCATATTTCGTCAGAGGGTCAAAATATTTCTCCTTTGCAATAAAATCCAATCAAATGGAATATTTCTATCACATAACATTCCCGAAAATTAAAACCTGTTTATGAAAGAAGATAAAATATGCTTTCAAATTTTATATTTCGAAAAAAACATATATTTTTGAAATATTAAAATTTTGCATGCAAACATAAAAAAGGTTTTAAAAACAGCTCACCTTACATTTATTTTAATTAAAATATCTACTGATAACGAGAAAAATCATGACACACATTTTTTATTAAACGTTGTTAGCTCACGTTACATTACAAAATAATTATTAAAAAAATTCCCAAAGTTTTTTTTTTTCAAATTGCCATCTGAAACTTTGCTTTAGAGATGTACATTTTAGTTTTAGATAGTATTTAACTTTTTTGTGGTTAATTTTTAGATTTGAATATAAAGCGTGGTGTTTTCTGTTTCTTACACCGTTGAAGATGTATCTCACTATGATAGTATGGGAGACAACGATGTCTAATATGCCTTTATGAGTTGTTCCGAAAAGCGAACAAATTAGCCTGACGAGCTGATGGACACAAATGTGAACTTATTCATTCATTCGAGCGATCATTATAAATATTCAATTAACTTTAACAATGACGTACAGATCAAAGGTAGGAATAACAACATACTTGATATGTTGTTATTTAATCAAATTTTTTCTAAGGTACATAATTTGAGCATTGAAAATTGAAAAAAAAACTTAAAATATTTTTGGGTGAGAACTCACTGTATTGGCATCGTGTCTGGTCCCAGAACCGATACCAATTCAGCCCCTGATCAGTCAATGAAAACAGTTTAGCAGATTAACCGAGCGGTGACTCGCTTGGTTGATCTGCTAAATTTAAATGACTTTTGTGTTTCGTAATGATCGGAGAATTTAATTCAATCCACGCTAATATACATTCCAAAAGTATTTCCAATAAAGGGACTTCGTTTGAATTCGTTTTGTTGTACGAGTATATTATCCAAGCAGTCGATTTTCATGATACAAGATTGAGGAAATGATATTATCGGAGTATCCAATCTCCCGGTCCCTTCGTTGACTAAATGGTTGGTAAATAATGGATTATGAGCGGGTCTCCATACCGATATTGTAACAATGGATTGGATTCTTGCCATTAGGATTAAAGCAATCCAATTGGATATTCCAATCAGATATCTCCTGGAATGGAAGAGTTGCCCGCTCTCATTAAACTCTTCCTTTATCTCTTCTTTCTGCTCTTTCCTTTCCCTCCCCCCTCCCTTCGTACAGATTCCTGAGTATTCTCCATCTTCCCTACCTCGGTTGGGTCACGTGGATAATAAAAGCTTTATGTCTTTCCCTCTGAAGCTCGACCATTGAAAGGTCCAATTATTGGACGGAACGTGTGTGGTTTTATTCCTTGATTTAACACACAAATCCCTGCCCAAATACGTCAATGATTAGGGTTTAGACGTTTAGTGCACAAATTTACGGGCTTGTATTTTTATAACTGTCGACCGTTATTGTACGTTTTATTATTTTGCACACAGCCGGTAGCGTCTTTCGAAAAAATACCTTTTAAGAAGTTTTTCAAGATGTAAAAAATTTTCAAAAAATTCCTCCCATATTTTAATGCTGATTTCGATTCCGGTATAAACTAAATGTAATATTAAAAACCCTGTGTAATATTTTTCACTTCGTTTGGTTTTAAGTTTGATGGATTAATTGCAAATTAAAAAATAATTTTCTCCAAAGTTAAATTTAATTCTCACACGCAAACCCGTCTGCACGCCGAGCACTATAATTTTAATGTTCATTACTAAATTGTTAAGGGACATTTACGCCTTATTTTAAGTCATTTGGAACAAAAAAGTAATCTTATTACTAAATTAACCAATGGGGCCATGTAACACTGTATGTGTCACCATCTGGTGATCGTAAAATTTCATCTATATTATTGTTTATTAAGGTCAAATATATCATATGAACGGTTTTAGAAACAGAAAATGCCAAGTTTTCTCTTTGCATTTAAAAGATTACTATACTTTTTTACCACGCTGCACTAAATTGTATCCATTTATTATTATGATGTACTTAAAGTGCTACTAACCTTATAAACAATACCCGCCATGGGTGGAACCACCGTATCTTCCTTGAGAGCATCTATGAAGATGCTGTGTTTTTACTTAATATGGCAGAATAACAATCTAAAACGTGGGAACACCTCAGCACGGATACTTCTAGCGAGGTGTTCACAAAACAATGCTACAACCCTATTATTACAAACAGTAAGGTACTGATTATTAACATTTTTTGTAATACAATAAAATAAATATAAAACTTATTTCCGCTTAATTAATTTGTGCCTATAACCGGTGTCAGTCTGTTAAGGCCATCTTCGGACTGCAGTCCAGTATGAAAACCAATCTGAAGGTGGCCTTAACAGGCTGAAACCGGTTACATTCACGAATAAATTAGGTGGAAGTAAGTTTTATTATTATTTATTTTAGTTTATTAGGGAAAGGATCAGTTATAAATATTTTATTAAGGTAGTTGCATGTTACATGGTTGCATAAACCAGCAAAGTTTCGGTAAAAATTTATGGTATATATATAAAAACATACATTAAAATATTTAAGAAAACAAAAAGTGGTAGAAAAAGAAGAAAATAACATAAAAGACAAATAAAAAAGACAGAATAAAGCATGTTGGATAAACATGATTAGCCATTTGTAAGCTGAGGCGATTTTTCACATTAAAAAAAAATCCCAAGTACACTTTAATATGAAATTTCGGAAACCATTTTTCTTTCTTTTTTTTTTCTCGTACTAACATTTCACAGACAAAAATTTTTATATAATGATGGGATTATATTATAATACTCTAAAACAATCCCACCACAAATTGTCAGTAAAAAAATCTCTTTTTTTTGTATCGTTAGAACTTATTCATTATATAAATTGTTTTGTCTGTAAAATGAAAAGAAAAAAAAATGTTTTGTCTGTAAAAGAAAGGAAAAAATAAATAAAAATGGGTTACAAAATTTCAATTAAATGCAGTGTAATTGGGTTTGGAAGATCCAAAGTACTATCACAATGCGCCCTTGGGGTGATTTTCTCACAAAAATTGCGCTATTGAAATCATCCAAATATTATTATTTAACGATTTTGCATGCAAAACGCAAAAATGATATTACAAAGCGAGTTACCTGTAAACTGTCAGATTCATTTATTGACGAATGACCGGTCACGCCACCCCTCCGTTCCGCGCAACCTGGTCTGTTCCACTTTCCCTGAGATGTCTAGAATGATGATGAATGCAGAGAGATGACTCAATGAAGTTTCTTAGAACTTTGTTACCTCATTAGTTTGGTAATGAATTGATCCACTGCCTGCAGAGTTCTATACCTTTCTTCTCTCATGCCGTTAGTATTGTCGCAGGAAGAGATTAACTCTTATCCGGTTAATAAACTTTAAAGGAGGAACTTTAAATTTAAAAGTGGTTTCGGGGCGGCCATTACCAGCTACCCTCTAGATAAACGCGGTTAAGAGGTAAATAAATGTTCTCCCGCTTGTCGGGATGAAAAACTACGGATTTTATCTGTGGTTAGAAAACAATCACAAAAAAATTATCAAGATTTCAGAAAACGTGGAAAACTTTCCGATTTTCGTAGTTTTTTAGAAGACGAAAACTTCTATTATGAATAGGTGATTAAAACTTCTATTATGAATAGGTGATTAAAACTTCTAGATGATTTAGGGATCTAATGTTGAGCAGATGGACGAAGAAATACAAGGGCAAGGAATATATTCCATATAATTCTACTATACAAGTATACTAGAATTATATGGAGCAAGAACGGGGATACCCCCGCAAGATTTTTCACAACCGACGAAATTAAACACGTTGAAATGCTTTGATGTGCATGATGCGAGAAGTGATTACAATGATAGATAGGAAATTAAAAAAAATAATAAAATTCACAAAATAAATTTGAAAACAAACACGAGAAGGGTTATTAATAAAATAACTTTATCATGATGTCATTTTTGGGAATTCCGTGTGGAGAGCCTTTTTGAAGGGGGCTTGAAAAGACCACGTTGAAGAAGAGAGGAAACATCGAGGCCGGAAATCCATTCCACAGCCGAGCTGATGTACTTACGAATGAATCAAAGAAACGACCCGTTCTGAATTGGCAATAAGTAATTATTAAAAAAATATATAGATTGAAACTACAATTTCAGTTGTGTACAAATATGAGGCGCGTGTATGGCCTGGTTCCCAACTTTGCACTGATGCCAATGGGATCGATAAAGATAGTTCCGCGGAGCATTTATTTAAATACCGGTAGAACAATAAAAACATTCCCAACCGACGACTGTGATCTAAATATTGCAATTCGTTTGTTAAGACAAGGGAATCCATCAAACGGATCGGCCGTTTCTGCACAGAGGCGAGGATTTTTTCAACTTTTGTAGGGCTCCAAACCAAAAGTGGTTGTCAAATTCAACAATGGGGCGCGCTTGACAGGGTTTGTACAGGGTCGGCAGATGTGTACTGTCTGCAGTATCTGCGGGCCACGTACAGTACGCCCAGCTTCTGAGAGGCTAACTTGATTCTTAGCTGGAGCCCCCGTGCCTGAGCTGACCCGTCCGGACAAGTAGTTTAGTCAAGTAGAGAGTGATTTAGTAATTAAACGTATCCGAACACCATAATTTTAGTAGAGTACTTTATTCAGGGCTTTAGTAGAGTCAATCCATCTAGTTCTATTTTTTCAGGCGAGAATCCCCTCCCACCATGCGCCTCTGCTCACTGGCTCAACCACTAAGCAAGTGCGTTGTTTTAACACAGTTCATTAAGTAGCCGCAGAAACGTCGTCCCGTTGGATTTGATTGAAGTAGCTGAAGATGCTTTAGCTAAATTATTTTGTTGCGTTGCAGTTCGTTTATCTTGCAATGCGCCGCTCAATAATGCACTCTACTCGACCGTAATGCGAACCCTTTTTGGTCAGTCGAGTAGCGAGTTATTTGCCACTCGAATAAACTTCTTGCCTAGCACAAAAGGCTTTAAACCAATCAATGGAAGGCTTATTCGAAAGATTGCTTCGGTTAAAGGAGACTAGTAGGAGACCCGTTTTTAGATTTAAAAACTTTCTTACATTACAAAGATTATGATAGGACATCACAGTATACATGAGTATAATCAAGCGAGGTTGTAAATGATTTAAACGATGTTTTTATTATAAGTACTCATATTACGCATGAATATAGACCCACATAAATATATTCATTTATTATTTCATCGTTGTTAATGGGAATTGATGTATTGACGAGTAATTATTTATTTTCTATTGTATCGATAACAGCCATTTATCAACGTCTAAGCGTGTCTGTCAAATTCACCGCCAACCGACACTCGATGATTAAACGGCAGCTCATAAATAAATTAATTACTTATTGTTGCGAGTGCAATATGGAATTTAGTTGTGGTTTTGTGAACATAAATAATTAAATGTAAATAATTGCTTGTTGGCTCAGCAGCCAGTCCGGACTATATCAATCAGTTTTTTTAAATTTTATACTATTAATAACCATCTTTTTTTCCTGAAACAATCTGTTTTGCAATTTAAATTTTTTGGCTTGGATTGCGCAACCGGAACTTTTTATTTGTCTTAAGAAATCATCCTAAGAATATTAATAAAAATAATTTTTAAAAAGCCATATGATTACCCCACCATTGGAAAATTTCATGAAATTAAAGTCCGTTTACTGAAAATTTGGCAATGCCACATTAATAAAGAAATTGTTGTGTACTTTGTCTTTTCCATTCGTCGTCGTTCCCCTTCCTCGCCCTCATCTCTTTCCACATTCCCCGCCTTCCCTTCCCTCTCACGCGTTCCATAGCGATACATTAATTTTTAAAAGAAGATAACCTTTTTACAAATTCACCGAGTTTGTTTCGACAATGAAACAACTAGTTACTATTCAGGTTACAAACCAATTCTTAGAATGATTGTTTCCAATAAAAAGAGTAGTTACCTATAATATGGAAAAAAGAACTAGTTGAAGATAATATTGTTGATTCTAAATATTTGAAATATGAGATTGACAAATATGACGGTTTGACAGAAGGTGGCAATAGCGAAATTGGATAACGCGCACGTCCCGGTTAGACGAGAGGTCTGGGTTCGAGTCCCAGTTGCGACCATTGTCTTTTTCTATTTTTCTGTGTCTTGTTTTCTTTCATATTTTCATATAGATTTAAAGTGTTATCTTCTTCTTCAATGATATATTACGTTGATGCGAATAACCTTCAAAAGTTATAAAAAGAGAGTTTTTCTCATAAAAAATTGAATAAATATTTTATTTAAAATTTCTGAAATATTTGTAAGTAAGTTATTTTATTTACAAAGCAATTCGATAAAACTTTCTTCATCTATTCGGAATGCGGCGCTTAACGCATAACAGATTTCGATATAATTTTGGCTGAAGTATTTATCTGTGAAAGGGTGTGGGGACAAACGAACCGACAGATGAAGGACGGACGGAACGACTGTCGGGAACCGAGAGCCGAGAGCCGAGGACAGAGAGGGACACAGAACACCGAAGGACGAAAGCGACGAGCCTTGTTGTTTCAGATTTATTTCTTTCTCCGATCTGTCCACACGTCACTGATTTCTTCACCGAGAGGACTTGACTTCACACTCGACTTGTTTCAATCTTAAGAGGAACGACTGCGCGACCTTTTACAAGCGAAGCACATTTTTGTGAACACAAATTAGTCGTATGTATAGAAACAAATGTTTTATTCCACTAGCCCAGCGCTCTGTCTCACTTAAACTTGCCTGACATTATAGATCTCCATTCCATTTGAATTTAGTAAACACAGTTTTTATAGGAAATTTAAGTCTTGATTCAAGTCAGAATTTAAGACAGAATAATAGAAGAGCATATATGCAAGAATATGAGATGTATAAATGTGAACAAAGCAAAGAGTGTGTGCCAAGATCGAGTTGTTTGGCAGTCCGTCCTCTCTGCCTAACCCTGCGGAGAAACGGCGTGATCGTTAGTTAGTTAGCTAGTTTTTAAGTCTTGATTTGGCAAATATTTGGATCATGGAAATACGCTCGCACTTCTTGTGGTAAACTTGGCACTTTATGTGTTATTCTCTTCGACCAATTGAACGTATGTTATTCTTTATTCTCCATACGGTATGCACCCATTATAAATATTTTTTGTGATGTTTTGTTTTTCAAATTTTTTTTGAAGTGATAACTTCATTAGCATCGTTACGATGTTAAACTCGATGAAACGGAAACGAGTGACACAAAAAAAAAACAAACACGAATTCAAATTTTCACACGATTTTTAAGATCCTGTTCTAGTTTATAAACTTTAAGATACGAATAAATTAAATAATAGCCCACATCCGTTGTCAAATTTGTAAGCTGGTAGCACCAATTTAACTGTCGAATATTATATTAAAGCGCAATGACACTGAATATATAAAACGCCATA
This sequence comes from Glyphotaelius pellucidus, assembly GCA_936435175.1. Taxonomy (NCBI): domain Eukaryota; kingdom Metazoa; phylum Arthropoda; class Insecta; order Trichoptera; family Limnephilidae; genus Glyphotaelius; species Glyphotaelius pellucidus. The sequence continues at coordinate 38,361,441 of OW386546.1, forward strand.
AATCACATTTTAAAGAACATTTTTTTGTTCTTAAAGAAAAAAGAAAAAAAATCAAAGAAGCACTGTTGTTAATGTACCTACTTAATTGCATAAATTTTATTAAATGGTGTTTTACAAAATGAATTTCTTTAAAACAATTTAATATAATTTTGAATTTAACAGTAGATAGAAAGGAAGAATCACTAGTGGTGAGTTAAGTTACACTATTCTTAGATCTGAAGGAGTTGAATATATTCAGATCTAAAATTAGAGACATGACCTACAAAGGACTAGTATTAAAAATAAATGTGAGCAATTTATAAACTGTTCTTTATATTTTTTTACAAAATTTTTATTATTCATTATGTTAACACAAAATTTCAAAGATATAGTATACCTGTATGCTCATATTCTCATATTCCTATTTCAATTCTAAGATAAGTAGGTGAGGATCACAAAGCAATGAAAAAATATTTTTTTCACTTTTATGCCTTTTTCATTTTTTACGAAAATGTAGGTTACACACCTTTACGATTACATTATCATGGTGGTATGGTTTATTTTTAGTATTGCCATTTGAATACCAGAGGCGCCCTCTTACGTTTTGAAAACTGTATGTACAATGTACATACATAGATTTTTCGCTATGGGTTCCTTTTGATATAAAAAAAAAATAGTTTTGTTGGGTTTATTTTCCATTGTAAGAACGAAAAGCGTCGATCCTCTTAAAACACACCTCGGTACATTGGCACCGCCCAGTCAGTGTTGGGCGACGATAGCGGCAACCGATAAATTCATGTTCCCGATTGAATTTTCTTGGTCATTTTCGTTTTCAGTTTAGCGGCTTTTTCATAAGGGCGTTCAATTGGTTGGAAATAAATAGAATGAAGCTGCTCTGTCAAGCAGAATACGTGTGTCAACGAACCTAGACATATTATTATTTTGTATTTTATAGAAAGATTTTTTTAAAACGCTTTGCCCTTCATAAGAATCGGAGATGTCGCTACAACTTGATATTTTGTCGAGCGGAGCATTCAAATCTGTATGTGAATACGTCCACGGGGAGAGCGTCCCGCTCTCTGATTACGATGGATGATATATTTGATATAATGTATATTCTTTAGGAACATTATGTTAACGAAATTTTCGGTCTGTACTTTTACAAAAAATTAGGTAATGTTATGCAACCTGTAATGCTCTAATTTTATTTTTGTTCTTGTTTTTATATGAACACCGCACAAGAGTCTCAACTGTTCCCGTCTGGAGCCAGTGAGACTGTGGTATCCCCAATTGGTGTGTGTTGTGAGGCTGAAGGTAGAGGGGTGGGGAAGGAGATGGGGAAGAGGAGCGTTGGAAGTACCTGGCTATTCAGATCTGGTTACCAAACATGGCTAAAGCCATTTCAAGCAAGGTTTCAATTTGAAATGGTAGTCTAACACCAGGGCAATACTGAGAGTATCTACCAGTCTGGAACGTGCCGCAAATATACAATATATTATTTGAAATAAATTAATTGTGAAATAACATAAATTAATCAAAAAAATATTATTTGCCACGCCCGCGCCGGGATTCAATTCCGTGACCTTCGGATTGCGAGTCAATAGCCAATTGCGAGTAATAGATTAGAAAAAAAAAATTATGGGAATATTGAAACAGATAAATTGTACCTAGATAGCATGCCGCTGGCAATACTTTCTCGGAAATAGTAGATACGTTCAACTGCACCGAGTATAGTTACGAACAAGCTATAATATAACACCTCAATTAAAAATAAATTATTTTAGCATGATACCCAACATTTTTCTGCATAATTTAATTAGCACAATTTACTTTATGTACTTAAATCACATTTTCGTAAAACCCCATATAGGCGTATATTAACATAAATAAATAATTAAATAATATAATAGTGTTTTAAAAACCGTTTTAAGTGTGGTGGATTTTGATGAAATTAATCTGCTTTTTTGAAATTTTTGCGAATTTATCGATGAATGCTTGATAATTTTTTTATGTTTTTGTAAGGCTTATGTTAAAAATTTTATTTGTTTATTGTTTCTTAATCGTTAAATAAAACTTATTTAAAAAACGCAAAAAATAAATAAAAGATATTTTTATATCAGTATATTTTTATTCATCCCTGATGAAGGTTCAGGTCGAACCGAAACCGGTTGGAGAAGAAAAACAAAGTGGGGTAAAACAAAGTAATATCATTGTGTTTATTATAATATATAAAAGGTTTTTCTTTACGAAAATTCTTATCCTTTTTGGTTTTGCGCCATGTGACGGAAGATAAATGGTTTTCCGGGTTCTCAAAGGTCACTACGTTCTTTGTTCAACAGCGATGTTTATTAGGGGGTTGTGTTTGTACGCCTCCACATTAGTAGTTTGTAGGATTGGTAGTGTGAGTTTCTATTTCAGGGAAGCAATCTCCAATTTACATAGCCGTTCGTTCGACGAATCATCAATAATGTGCGAATATTTGCCTAACACCTGCCCACAGTGCGCACGAGGTAGCGAACCTGTAAGTATATTGACATGTAATATTCATACTGGCCATAACAGGAGGAGTTATCGGTTTTAAACCGATTTTTTGTACTATTCTAGCATATTGTAAAAGTTTTAATTACGATTTTGTAAAATATTATTAAAAAAACACTCTTTAAACAAATTAATTTTTTTTAATAGGTTTGTATACAAAATAAATCTATTTTACGTGTAGTTTCTATATTTGACACTAGCCGAAGTCCCCGGTGATGCACGGGCTTTTCATAAAGTTTTCGAAATCTAACGTAAACATTGTTTCTTCTTACTTTTAAGATCACATGTGTAAAATTTTATCTACCTCTGCATTAAACTGTAGATTTGCATACAAATCGCCCGCTTGCCAGCCCGCTCGTCCATCACATACAACAATCTCCTTAATATATTTCAACCAATTTACTCTAAACCTTAACAAAGTTATAAACCTAAGCCTTCCTCATGAATCACTCTATTAGTGAAAATCCGTTCACTAGTTCTTGACGCGGCGGAGGACTTTGTTTTATAATATGTAGAGATAAACTCTTTTACGAGTATATCACAAAGAAGAATGTCCGGGCGGCGCACAGTTAATAATTTGAGGTTTTTAGCGTAACTTAAATATAAAACCCAAGGTTTCTTTCTGGATTTTATTTCATTTTAATTGGGTGCCTAAATGTCTAATCTTTTGAGATTTAAAAAAAACTAACATTTTGGCTGCTGGCGACGTATGGCACCATAGCAAATACTCATTACCTCGAAACGCGAACGAGTAATTTTATATCTGTCGAGTTTGGATCTCTCCGCAGGTCGTGTCGTGTGTCGGTCGTCGGGACGTGTGCACGTAATCGTGATAATTCAACCATTACTACTATGCTTTTCTGAATCTTTATGATTGATTCTAGGAAATCAGGTGATTATCGTAACTATTTAACTTGTGTTTTAGTGTGATAAAAAATATTGAAGTAACAATTTTTCAAAACGTATTTTTTCTTTAAGTTTAGAATTCATCGAGACTTTTAAAAATGTATCCGGCAAATATTTTCATTTTTTGTATTTAATGGATATTAATGTGTCAAATTAACTTTATTTTTAAAATGTATTCAGGGTTTACTTTGACAACTTTAAATTTTTTCAGCACCAAGGCATTTTTGATATACAGATCGATATATACAAATTTCATGACGCCAGATTTTATTTTTTTATATAGAAACACTTTTTTGCTAAAATGCAATATTTTGTAAATTTTTTTAGTTAATCTATTGATTACTTTCCAAGATTTGCGAACGCAAACACACGGAACCTATTTTTTTTATTAATATAGATTGTTATAAGTATTTAAAAAAAAAGAAATATTTTTAAAAGTTTTTCCATATAATGATAATTTGTATTGTCCCAAAAACATGCTAAAATAATAAAGTTACGCTAGATACTCAAAATTACTAACTGTACGGCGGCGGCCCTTGTTTTTTCTACAAATCTTTTGTTTTATTCCGAAATTAATGAAGTTTTGCAAATTTCACTTTTAAAATAAGAGGAAAGTCACTTTCTACATAACACTTTCTAACCCCTTAAAATAAAATGTTGATACTTGACGTTCAAAATTAGAGGAAATTTAACTGCTGTATAAAGCCCGGACAACGCCGAGGACGTCAGCTAGGACATCATACGAATATTATTTTATTGTATTTTTTTTCACATGAGTCCCACACAGGAGGCCCTGGGAAAAATAATTTCCCTCAAGGCCTATGTCATCTTTGGGGATGCTGTGTGGAAGGTTTTTTAAGGAAAGAAAGGGGAGGAGAGTTCTGGGAAGGAAAAGGGTTTAAGGGGTGGGTAGGAATCTGGGGTTCAGTGTGTCCCGGTCATCCGCCTCCAAGATCTAGACAAATCTCACCTCGGGCACCCCTGCTAAATCACCAAAAGTAGCGAACCACTTGGGGTGACCTATGGCAGAGGTGTTGGTTATCCAATAAAGGTTCCCGGGGCGGCGGTACCCATTACTAGGACGGTCTTTACTGGAATTAGTTTTGTCTGAACTTGGAGTGCATTATTTTACTGTGAATTTTATAATGTTGTATTATTTTAAGCAAAAGGAAGCAAGTTGGGCAGTTTATCAAAAATAAACACCATTTATAAAAAGCTTTAAAAACTTTCTTCATTGTTTAAATGTTTTTACAAATATTCAATTCGTCTTCCACCTTTATTCACACTTTGTCGAAAGCTCCTCCCTTTCTTGTAACCACAATGTTGAATGTTAGTATGGTAATATTATTTCGTAAAGCCGCAATTATTGATTTCCTGCTACTGAGAATGAGAGCTTTGAATAAATGAAGGGATAATAGTTAATAGTTATTTCCTTCAAACATCAGATCTTCTCAGAATGTATCATTTAAGTTTGTGGTATAATGGGATCTAGCAAAAATGACCCAATACCCTTCGACCCACATTCACCGAACAGTTTGGGTTTTGGTGATGTCAAGTGACATCGTTCAATCACGAATGCGCATAAAATTTAAATGTTTTCCATCTCGGTTATTTGATGTGTTGTTAATATTATATGATTAAATATTGTGACAGGAACGATTCATTTTTTATTGAAAAAATTCTTACGGTAGTCGTTTTAGATATTTAACTTTGTATTAAAACCATCAAAACTCCTCGGGGTTCCCCAGGTTTTGCCCGTTTTTTCGAAATCAGATTTTGACAGTAATTTTAAACTTTAACAGCCTTATTAAAAAACGTCTTGAAAATTTTATTCAACTGGTAAGCGGCCGTGCAAGTAAAACCTTATTAATTAAAAACTGACAAAAAATGGTTCATGAAAGGATATATACACTGCTTATACATCCAAAGAGAGTATCTATCGGTTATAAGTTCTTGTTTCATGTATAATTTCTCAACGAATTTTAAATTTTTCCAAGGTATTTTAAACGTCCTAGTATATTTCTTATTTTTTAGACGTCGGAGAAAAATACCATTTTAGAAACAATATAAAATTACCCTTTTGATTTTCATATTTAAAATATATTTTAATGTTCAAAAATTGGAGTATCTTAGGCTTCAAACTTGAAAAATGTTGAAAAAAGCTTATTTTACACATGAGGTGTGTAGAAGCAAAGGCAGCAATCTCCAAAATATCGGAAAAAAGTTTTAAATTCAATTTCATAGTGATTCGAATTGAGAACCTTAATTCAATTTGAAAATCTGGTTAGTTACAAACTCAGCTTTCTCCCATCAAAATCAGAGTTTGAAAATATGTATCAAAGGCAAAGATATCGATGTTTTTTATGCCTTTTAAAAAAAAAAACGAAAGTGGAGATTGCTGCCTTTGCTTCTAAACACCTCACATATTCTATTAAAACGTCGAAAACTTAATGAAAATTAAAAATTAAAAAAAACCACAGTTCTTCAATTTAAAGAATTCGAAACAAAACTATCACTTTACTTTTTTCTCGTAAATAAAATTTAAAAAAAACATGTTAACGATTTTTCAAGAACAACTGGAAAAAATCTGACCTCATGGATTCTTTTTGCACAATTTGAAAGTTGATTATTCAAATTTGTTTGTATCAGGCATTTATATAATTAAATAATATTATTTTAATGGAAGTTTTATTAAACTAACGCGAAAAAGCCAATTGAAAAATAATGGTGTAGAAATAACCCAACATTATAAAGAAAACTAAATTAACAACATGACATTAATTAAAGGACTAAAACTGGCAAAAAATAATACCAATAATTACTAACTACATTGAATCATATTGAACTATATTGAATTGGTCAACATAACATGAATAGTGCGTAAAATATCACGAGTCAAAAACGTAATTTCGATTCACGTGAAAAAAAAACATGGCGGATCCTCTCATGCGCAGATCTACCGATGTTCAATGTTGCAAATATAATGATGTCATTTTTTTTATTAGCAACGTTCTAAAAAATTAAATGTACAGTTTTTTTACAAAGTGTGTCAAAAACCCCATTTAACAGTCATGATGTATTTTTTTAAAAGTAAGGCTGGACATATACAATATCTCAACAAGAAGTATCATAATTCTGCTTTAATGGGTTGGAAAAGAGGATGAGTGTTGTTTTTCGAAATATCACGTAGACGGTCACCTTTCTTCTGTTTTGGAGGGTAAGTGTGAAAAATTTTATTCATCTCGAAATAAAACTGTAAATTTTTTTGAAAAACAAAAACCGGGAAAATCTTCTATAAATTGTAAATGTAGAAGATAAAATACGAAGCCCGTTATCCCCTTGGATTGGTGCGGGTAAGGAATCGACATAAATCGAGTGCTGTAAGACCCTGCGCAGAAAAGTAAAGTTCATTGCATGAACCTGTGTAAAAGGCCCTCCACAGAGCCATTTGAAAACAAATTGAATCCGTGGGTGAAGAGAAAGAAGTACGTAAAATGCCTTATTCTAGATACTTAATTTTATTTATTGATTTGTAAAAGACAATAGCTTATTTATAAAATATAGAGTATAAATATATATATAATAAGTTAAATGAAATCGAGTCAAAAATTTACCTGTCTTAAAGTTGCTTGGAGGCAGAGTTTAAAATTAATTTTGGGTGAGGAGGAGAGGAAGAGGTGTATAAGATAAGTATGGGAGATGCTCCCGATATATTCCATCACGACATGTCCCGTTTCCTGTCCTATCAAACAAACCCTGTCTTATGAAAAATCGTTAGCCGTTGGCAGAAACAAATTGTGAATTTTATTCTTCTTTGCATTAAAAAAGTTTGTCATACATGATGCCTGCCAGGAAATTTCCCCTCGCCCTCGATTTAGCTTAACTGACATTCGAATAAAATCGCACTAATGTTCTTTGAGGTTCATGATTTGCTACGGTATTCAGCGTAGCGCCATTGTGGGAATTATCTTTGGTTTATGCGGATTCATCACCATTCTCAACCCAATTAGACGAAGGGTCGGTTAACTAAAAATAAAAAATGAATAACTGATCTTAATAAACTAAACGTTAAAAAGTAAGTGTTTCGTTCACTTATTGTATCGTCCCAACTTAAGTGATTATTTGAAACTTTTCGTATTCCTCAAAACCAACGCTGTACGACTCCAATCTTTTTAATTCGAATTTAGTTAAGAGAAAAAATATCCATGTTACACATTATAATACTTCATCTCAATTTGAAACATGTTAAAATGTTCTGTTTGCCCCGTGAAGGTGTATTTATAAAATTCTAATTGAAGGGCAGCTTGGCCGGCGAATCAGAATAAGTATCAATCTAATAAAGGACGAAGAAATTAGCCTTGTTAGGCGGAATGTGGAACTCGGGGAGAGGTGCTTAAAACCATCGGATCACATTATAAAGCTGTGTCTCCTCCCAAAGGACAGCGTAATGAAAAAATGTCCAGGCCTAACATTCATTTTACAGATTAACGAAGGTAGAATAACTTTTTTAATTATCCCCTCCACTTCAGTTCTCCCGTCGGCCCCATCGTCTCTGTCACTCTGGACATCCTCTTTTTACTCTCCACTCAACTGTCTGCTGTTCACTCTCTTCTCTACTCAACTTGATTAGCCCGTTTTAATGCGACGAGAGATTAGATTTTCTCTTCCTTTATTCATAATTCTTTTTCATAATTTTATTTTATTTATTTTACAGACTAATATAATTTTGAAATCATCAAAGAATACAATAATATCGATAAATGTAAACGTAATATAAAAACAGATCAAAACACGGACAATTAAAAGTTAACGGTCAAAATTGAGTGTAGAATCCAACAAGAATCTCCGACAAGACTTTTATCCACTTCGGTATTGAGTCCTGATTATTTTCCGTAATTTTTTGTTGATCTCATATTTCAATTTAAGAATTACTCATATTATTCACAAACATGAAATAAAGCTTCAAATATTTTCCGTGAAGTAAATTTTATTTATTTACAGTCAAGTTCATTCCGTCACCCTGTATTTACATACAAGGTGTCGGAATGAACTTGACTTACTTTAACCAGTGATTCCGGACATTATTTAGAGTAAAAAATGTAAATGAAATTTTGGTCTCCGATGACTTTTTCGGTGTCTTTTTTTCCAGAATTTTTTTCATCAAAATCAAACAAAAAAAAATATTCTACATGTCATCACTGGTCACTCAGCCGAGTAACCAAATCCCCTTCGCTTTGTCCCTAACTGTCTAATACCTACTATTTTTTTATAATTTTAGTAAATAAAAAACATCAATAATGTCACCAGAGACCAAAATTTGATTAACACTTTTTACTACAAATATTGTCAGGAATCACTGGTTAAAGTAAATCAAGTTGATCTCTTTATTTATTTATTTATGTCTATTCTTGAATACACAATTTTACAATTGATTACAGAGGTTTACATAGGAGTACAAAAAAAACGTTAATTTTCAGTAGCAGTAAGCAAAAAGATTTTTTTTTTTATTATTATGTTGGGTGTAAGGTAGGTTTGAGAAGGTAAAACTGTGTGTGGGTAATATTGTATGTTTCGTGAACACCTCACTAGGAGAACCTGTGCTGAGGTGTTGACGTGCTTATGATTAAGTGTGACAAGTATTTATGTGTTGTTGTAGAAAATTAGTTATTTAATTATAATTTTTTTTTGTATACATTTTATTATCGCATACACTGATTATTTAGAATGAAAAAATATGTATAAAATACAAATCCATATATACAAATTTATGCACATGTTTATATTTATAGACGTACATACATATAAAGTTACACACACTTACACATATTTATTAATGTGTGTGTAGTAACTTAACACTCTGTTTATTTCGGTGCCTGTAGTTTATTGGTTATAAGCGTTGTTCCAGTAAGACGGAGATCCTGGGTTCGATCCGTAGTTCCGACCTTTACCTTTTTCTATTTCTTGTATCTTTTCTAATTCATTTTTTGTTTATGTTTATTACTTTTATCTATTTCTTCAATGATTACATTTTACATAAATGAGCATAACTTTCAGAAGTTAAGCCAATAAATTGAATAACATAAATTTTGTTTCCGAAAACCTTCATTCCGTTTTCTCTCATTCGTGTAAGTTTATTTGAATTACAAGAACATATAAATAGAATTTACTCCGTCTAGACAGGGATATGGATGCTGTAACATGAACGTAAAAGAGTTTTAATTTTGAAGGATGTGCTACGAATAGTTTGATGAGACGAAACAGCTGGTAAACGTGGTAAAGTCGTAGTTATTATTACTGACGCACACCTGTAAAATATCAGGGGGTATTATGTTTGTAAATCTACGATTATGAGTTACTAAATAACCCTTTCTTGATTGCGGAAAAAGCGCAGACCCTTGAAAAATCACGTTGCCCCTAAGAAATTTAAACGAACGATAGTCACATTTCAAAAAGAATTAAAATAGTTCTCCGTTAACAAAAAATCATGTTATTGGTAGATACATTGACGTTTCTCTGAAATCTTGGAACTATTATTTCCAATTTTTAAAATGAAACGTACAAAACATTTTCAGTTTATTGAACCAGCAGTGGTGCGGGTTTGATGAAAAAAATACGGTCTATTTCTACAAAATGGGCACAAATACTGACAAAATCTTAAAAAATTTTTGTCTTTCGGGGGCTGTGTCGTGAAATATTGTGAACGTATAATAGAGGTCACCCCAAGTAGTTCGGTATGTTTGGTGACTTAGCAGGGGTGCCAGGATTCATGAGGTAAGATTTGTCCGGTTCATGGCGATGGACACGTCTGTCCAAAAACTGCGCGGCTTGCGGGATCTGGAGAGACCGGTTGGGGGAAACCTTTTGATCTCTCCAGCAGGACTTTCTCGAAACATTTCCTTGAACGGCAGTGGGAGGGTTGGATTCGTACGTCTTATACCCCTGGCACACTGACTTTTTGTTTCACAGAACTTCCTCTCCTTCCTTTTCTAAAATGAACTTCCACAGAGTATCTGTAAAGATCCCCAAAGAAGACATGTGCCCTGAGGAAGATTATTTTCCTCAGGACCTCTATTGTGAAGCTAATGTAAAAAAAAACGATAATTTTGATTGTGAGTGTGAGTGATTATAACTCTGTGCATTAATCTTCTTTTGAATTTAAGTCTCATCTTAAAAATTGGAACTGATCGCACCTAGAATTCAGACAAGTGATTAATTACCTATCTACAACATCATATTTTTTTGTAAGAACATTATTTTAATTTTATTTTCGAAACATATTTCTTTTTTTTTAATGAAAAACAAATAACTTTATATGTTTCTTCAAAATAGGCAAATTTACTTTGTGGCGTCATCATCAATTTAATGAAAAACAAATAACTTTGTGTAACACCACTATTTAATTAACAATATCATGTTTCGAAAATTTTCGAACACAAAGTAAATTTGCCTATTTTGAAGAAACATATTTCTTTTGTTTAAATTTCTTAGGATTAATCTTGAAAATTATTGTCAGTATTCGTGATTATCCAAGGGTCTCCGCTTTTTTCCATCTTTGTAAAAGCGTTATTTTTTCACTATAAATATCAACATAATAAAACGTCTTTTTTCCTAGATCTCCGCTAGTAATAATTTAATTTTCTTTCATTTGACTTTATTCACTATTGTAAGGGATGGATTGAAAAAGAGGTCTCTACCAACCGGCTTCCCCATTCATCTCAGTCCGCGGAATCTCTTTGAGACTTCCAATCTGGTCTCAGTTTTCGCTTTTCAATTTCCAGTAGTAAGTGCTTAGATTATCTCCTGGAAAATAACATTTTATGGTGAGCTACGAAATTGAATCAAGTTGGTAATGTTAATCCGAGAAGCGATAAAAAATATAAGTACTTTTTTAAACAAGCAACAATTTTATTTTGACAAACGGTCTCTTTTTGCAGAATCGGTGTATTTTTTTTTACTTAAAATAATTTTTTTTGTATTTCTCGGGCATTAACTATGTTATAATTTCTAGACATTTTGTTTTTGAAGATTTTTATTTTCCAATGTACATTTGTTACTTAGATTTTTAATTTTTCCGCGACCGGTTTCGACACAACCGTGTCATTCACTGTCAGGATTAAAAGTTTTAATCCTGCTAGTGAATGACACGGTTGTGTCGAAACCGGTCGCGGAAAAATTAAAAATCTAAGTAACAAATGTACATTGGAAAATAAAAATCTTCAAAAACAAAATGTAAAATAAATTTTATTTAAGACAATTTATTTGTATTCTCTCGACTACTGTTTAGGTCAGTATATGTTATATTATAATACAGGACTAATAAATGCAGAACCAAAAATATTAAAAGAAGTCATTAACCATAGTAATAATTTTTATACAAATCTACAGATTTATTCCGACATTGATGAAATTTTGTAACTTGACCTTCAAAACAGGAAGAAGATCACTGTCTATGTGGGATTTCAAAAAACGCCCATCTTTTCCCATCCCTTAAATCATAATTTTGATACATCTTGATGAAATTTTAAACTCTTCATGTTCAAAATAAGAGAAAAATTACTGTCTACATTTGATTTCGAAAACCTCTGCGTAAAGCCCTGCAACGCCGGGGACTTCAGCTAGTATTTCATTTTATTTAATCGTTATGAAAAATAACTTTCCTTGTAATAAGCATTCTCAGCTGTGGACATCTTTAGAAATCTAATAATTGGAAGTCTCTGGGGCATCAAACCCGCCCACTGTTTAACATGTAAACTGTGAACAGTGAAACAGTAAGCGTTGGACATGTATCAGTGCCTCTTCTGATTGATCCGTTCAGCTCATTTTCCGTTCGATGAACGATCATGAACGTTTAAGAGAGGCATATTCTATAACGCCAATCCTCGCTCATTAACGCCTTTAAATGGAGTTCCGTGTTACTCGCTGCGGGCTGCGGCGAATTCTGGCTCAGATGCTTCCGTGCATTTACTTGATTAAAAAATTACATTGGTAGTTTCTATCCAGCAAACTTCTATTCAGGATGAATTATTTAATTTCTTTACTGTGAGAGTTATAATGCCTACGATTTGTGAAGCTTAATCTATATTTATTTATTTATTTACGGACAAAATAGTCCATTAATAATATAACAATAACACGAATAAAAAAAAGAGATGACAATGAAAGGAGAGTACATATAAATGAAGAGCATTGACAAATTATAATATAAAAGAACATATAGAAGACAACTACAAGTCAAAACTTGAATATGGATTTAAAAGACTTTTAATAATAGTAATTTAAACTGAATGTACATAAGCGTGCAAAACTCGGTGGTCCTTTTGATAGATTTTTTCTATCTTAAGATTAACAAGCGGATTGCAATCCTTAGAGCACAGACGTCAGGTGGGAATGCTGTCCTTGTTCTACCGGTATTTCAATAAAGATACTCCGAGGAACTAGTAACAATGCTCCCTTCGGCACCACGGGAAACACGGTTAAAATTTGTCACATAAGAACGTGCCGTTCTTGATTTCAACAGCTCGGCTGTGGAACAATTTGCCGGCCTCTGTGTTTCTTCTCTCCTACAATATGGGTTTCTTCAAAACCCGTGTTGACTCCTTTCTCTCCTCTAAAAGACCCTCCACGCAGCATCCACAAAGATGACATATGCCCTAAGGGAAATTATTGAGGGGGCCTCTTGATTGGAATTAATGTATAATTTTTTTTTTGTTTTCTAAGAAAGATACAAAATTTTTTTTTTTTAATAATTTTTAAAAATGTCAAAAAATTATACCTATCATAAGAAACTCCCTGTCGAAAGAAGTCAAAATCACGGAGATCATTACACAATATATAGACGGTGATGAACTTTCAAGAAATTCCAATCAATATAAAAGAAGGGTAATAATGGCGTGTATTCAAATTTTTATTAAAAGTAAAGTTATTTGTGAAGTGTAATTTTTATTTCATGTATCTAATCCTTAATAAAAACTCGCCCCCTTCATTATAATGTACAAATATTTAAATATCCAATACGGCTGACTCTTTTTAATTAAATTCAAATATATAAAGAACAATGTCACGGTGTAGGTTTCTGTGTTTGTTTTTTAAACAGATCGACAGCTTAATTCCAAGATTGATGAACTGATGCCTTCAAAACAGGAAATTGGTAACCATCTTCCCGAGATTAAGAAAAACTACCCTCACCGCTTTTTCTCCCTTCTCAAAGCGATTTTCGATATTTCTCAATGAAATTTTGCACCCTTGACGTTAAAAATAAGGGGACAATTACAGTCCTATATGACATCATCATTAGTATCGCCGATATGTTTTATTTTCAGACGGGAGAGAAGTAATACTGCGTATAAATTTGCGAGCATAAACGCGGGCCGAGCTACGAATTATGGCAAAAGACCGAAGCAGCCCCAAGCGGCACTTCGCGTTATTTGCGGCTGCTTAGTTCATTTCTCATATTTCGTGGTTCGGTTTGCGTGTGTATACGCAGCCTAAGATTTATCGTCGATGACGTACGTACGACTATTCTCTGGAACTCTACACTTCTAATAATAAAGAACTATAATAAAATAAAACACAGGACTTGGAAGAGATACAAGTTATATAAAACGATAAACCGATAAAAGTAATCACCCATAAACGTTTTTTTGGGGGAAATAAGAAAAGTTATGCGATTAAGAGGGAGACAGGATTTATGTAGTTAATAATCTCAGTGACAGCCTTAAAATGGATGAAGCAAGGCTGTCAGATCCGTTTTGGGTTTTTTTTTCTTTTTAACGTTGTAAAACGAAATCAATTTGAAGTCGAGGGAGTAAAAGTTCATCTTTCCGCTCCATTTCCACGACATTGAATAATGCACTGAAACTTGTCGTTGAATCAATTTGTTGGTTCTCTTTTATATTAAATTAATTTTTCATTTAGATTTTATCATCCAGGATTACGACGACAGTGCAATCCCCAGTCTACCAGATATAAACAACTATTACATAAAGATAATAAATTTAAAAATAAATAATTAAATGAAAAAACGTAGTAACTGATGATAAAAGATGATGTACACATTAGTGAAACTACGAATAAAATTTTAATTTTAATAAATAAAATTATAATTAATTTATGCGGCGGCCTCGCATCAGTCCCATCAGGGAGGCCACCTTATCATCTACATCCGTCGCTCTTTGAATGGAGAGCCAATCGGATGCAGCCACGACAATGACGTTGGTTGACTTCCGTGCCTTGCTGCAGAAGCTAGTCTGTGGCGAAGTAAGGCGGGTAATGAGTGTACCCTCCCTTCTGTGAACATCGTGAAGGAAGGTACTGCAGAATGCACAAGTAGGTAGTTGCACAATGTGCAACTATTGTAGCACTCCCTTAGCATGACCCATTGCGCTGCTGGGTTTTGGGTATTTTAAAATAAATGCTAAGCAGACATTTTTTCTAGGTAAAATATATTTCAGAGTAGATATACATTTTTAAGGTATTGGTAAACGAGCAAGATAAATAATTTCCTATTGCTGAACAATTGTCTTGCCTTGTCGTCTTGTCGGGTTAGGTTCTGGCCGTCGATAATATCGTCTCTCTTCAAAGTAAACGACAAATTCATAATTTAAAAAAAATCAGAGTTTGCCATTTACACGCGGTAGAAGTGAGACCTACAGAAAACTAAAGCGGCGTATCCTGCGCCAGAATACACATGAACACTAGCTTGAACAGCACCCAAAACATTGAAAATTTGAACACTTCGTGTTCAAAAACCCTGTGTTCAAGCTTTAACAGAGGCGACGGAAAACATTCATCTCCCGGGCGAAGGGGGAAAGCTGGCGGGGCCGGCGGGGGGAAATTTGTTCATATTTTTACAAGAGCCGCGCGATGCGGTCATTTATGGAGAATCAAAGCGTACAAGTTTTTGAGGTTATGCGCAATGAGCAAGCTTAATAATCACTAGTTTAAAATACCTAAATACAATATAATAAATATATTTGATAATAAAATTATTATATAATAACGAATATTAATATAATTGAAGTGGGTGAAGCGGGAAGCGGGAAGGCAGGCGGGGCCGGCGGGGGAAAATAGTTCATATTTTTACAGGAACCGTACGGAGCGGTTGGTACCGGAGATAAATCGAATGACGTTTGGGGTTATGTCAACCGCGCAAGCCTAATACCTAATTATGACTTTAAATTGTAAATGAATACTGTCGATATGGATGATTACATCTTTCGTGAACTCACTTGTAAATAAAGTCTATTAATTTATAAATCGGTTTCAGAGACACGGAAGAAATTGACCAATTAAAATAGGTATTCTATTCTTTCCCTGATAAATACCTAATAAAAATCTAGGTAGGTAGGTTAGGTCTAAGTTGAAATCTGCGTGTTCTCCTTTTTATTTCGTCTACAATATCCGCTACATTTCTTAACAGAACTCGACTTTTGACGTTTGAATTTCAAATGCGTAATTAATTACGCATTCGAAATTCAAATATTAACTTTAGGTCATAATAATCGATATAAGTCGGAAATCTTTCCTGGTAAATAAACATCCATTAAATATCTCTGTTTTCTCCCTGATGTAGCATCTCTTCTTCATCGGAACATATTTTAACATTTATTTAAACGTCAAACGTCGAGTGTTCAGTTGCGTACGCGTGGAAAGGCCACTAGCAAAATTGTGTATGACCGCGCGAACTTCACACCTGTTCACACCAATCTTTCAAACCATGTTTCAAAAAACGCAGGAGACGGAAAACAAAGAACGTTTATAGTGTGGTTCAAGCTAGTGTTCATGTGTATTCTGGCGCAGGATTTCCGCCTTAAAGTAAACATGAGTGGGGAGTCCGCGAAGCACTTTTTTTAATCAATGTGAAGGATGATTTGTTCCATATTTTTGTCGTTGAATTCTAGGGCACCTTTTCCTATACCTTTGGTCATCTTATGGTTGTTTGTTTTTTTTCTTCAGAGTCGCTAAATGTTGTACTATTCTGCCTTCTCATTTTGAAGTAGTTTGAAGACTTGTTATTGATTTTACAATTTTTTTTTTTGCTTTCGCAGGACTCGATCCTTGGCCCCCTAAATGTCTGGCCGCTGAGGTTCGTCTGTCGCTTTATACCACTAGAACAAAGGAGACTTGCGTGGAATCATGCATTTATCGTATTTTATTAGAACCGAGTATTTTGTTAGAACCGAGTGAAATAAACAAATTATTAATTGCTTTCTCATTCTGTTGCAAACTCAATCCTAAAGATGTACGTATTGTTTCTTTTTAGTGTCGCTGGTTTCCATTTCATTAAGTTTCAAATCACAACGGTGAAAGAAGTTTTCACTTTAAAAAATTATCTCCTCCAATAACTCTACCAAACTTGTATAAACATGGAAGCTCAATCGCGAAAATATTGAAGTGAAACTACTTTAGTACCGCTGTGATTTGAAACTCGATGAAACGAAACATATCGACACTAAAAAGAGACAAACACATACATCTACAGGATTTAGCCAGCGAGAGAATGAGATAATATAATCAGTCTCCTTTTTGTGCGGTGCCTCGTAGCCTATCGGTTCCCTCTTAGTGTGGTGCTTCGTAGCCTCCCCGCTCATATCTACTGTAGTTTTCTGAAGGTTTCACGTCTACCGCGTGTGAATTGCACACTCTGATTTTATTATTTATGTTAACCGCCTTCGAAATGTGATAGTTCTGGTAGCGGGTAGGTGGCGAACAGATACGCGCTCGGCAATATTGTCGTAATATCGGTATCCGAGCGAACTAATCGGTTAGTCAAGGTAAAGACTAGGCAATACACGATAATCTTGGGCAATGCACAATCTTGCCAGACAAAACGGAAATCTTGACGGCAATTCCTTGCCGGAAATAAAAACTTGCTTGTTTATCAGAGCCTTTACTGACACCGTGTAAGAGTCTCTTCAGATATTAAAAATAAGGCTTCCCAAATTTGGGAATATTTATTTATACAATTATGTACCATAGAAGTAATAATACATGTGATCCCAACTACCTGAATGGGATATGCAATTCAATATTAGCACTATAAGAAACAAAATAATAATAATAATGAACTAATGAATCAAAGTACAAAATATACAGAAAGAGAGAAGAGAAAGAAGTGTTTTTACGTGCCCAGAGCAAAAAACAATATAAATATTTAGTGGAGGACATTGAACATTATATTGTTCTATCCAAATATTTAATTTGTTAAATAAAAAATGAAAATTAAACAACAGTTGACAAAATATCTGAGCCACCAATAATGCCTTATTTGGCAGTAAAAAGTAGTGACCATGGCCTTATCCCGCATCAAAATAAGATAAATGTTTTTTTTTTTTTATTTCATAGTAAGTTTCCCTTGCAAAAAACTAAAAGTTAGAAATTGACTTTTAATGTTGTTTCTGATTGAATCCTGTTTTTTTAGTCTATCTCTTACGCTTTATTTTTCCTATTGATTTTATCTAAATATATCGCTTTCTCTCGTATGGTTGAGAATAGTCGAGTGGACCAGAAGAGTGTTTTTAGGAACTGGAATCCGAGGCTACGAGAATAGTGTTACGAAGTTTATTCTTTCCGAAGGCAAGTCTTAGATATTCCAATCTTTGTCGTATTTTCTCGTTGTACTGAATACAAATACGCAACTTTATTCGACCTTTACCTGAGTTCTCATAATCAAATTATACAAGCTGTACGTATTTGTTGAATTCTTATTGGAATTTACTGAGGTATTTTTTTCTTCCCAATCCAATTTTGCTCTACCCCTAAAATATGGCTGAAGAAACGACTGCGATAGAATAAAATAATTCCAATGTTGTAGACTTACTTCTTAAATGAAAACAAAGGCTTTTGGGTGTGATGTTGTAAATAATACGTTGACTTTTCTAACCCCGCTTTTAAGCAAATCTTATGTTGCCGACCAGGTTTAGCTTGTTTTCAAATTTGATGAACATTTCAAAACCTAGATGGCTTCCAAAGCACTGACAAAAAAGTGGTAAAAAAAATCACAAGTTCTTGTAATTGTATGATGTTGCCTCCGTGGTTGAATGGTTTTGTTCCTCGGCTATGAACCTTGAGGTCGCAAGTTCAAATCCCAAATTATGAACGTAAATTTTATTTGATTAAAATTTGTCAGGCATTTCATAATTTATTCATAAAATAAAATTCATTTGTAACATATTTGAGGCACGTTACAGAGTGATAGATTCTTTTACCAACATTCTGGTGAAATACCAACATTCAGAATCAAAACTTTGCTTGAAATGGCTTCAGTCATGTTTGATTACCAGATTTAAATAGTCAATTACTTCCCCAACTTACTTTTCCCCATCTCCTTTTTCTCCCTGTTGTCTTCAGCCCCACTACATACCCCAATTGGGGATGCCTGACTGATCCGTCGGTACTTTTGTGCGATATTCACCTAAAAAACTCAGGTATAGTATTTAAATAAGTGAATATCTGTCTTTGTTTTTTTCTCATTTTTCCGTCGTTTGCAGGTACAAAATATGGACAAACTTATTTAACGCATCATTTTCTTGGACTTGTAATTTTCCCTGTGCTTGAAATGTATTATGCTGTACAATATCATTTGCTTATCATCCTGTACCCTTCTAATTTTCCCTGTGTTTGAAATGTATTATGCTGTACAATATCATTTGCTTATCATCCTGTACCCTTCTAATTTTCCCTGTGTTTGAAATGTATTATGCTGTACAATATCATTTGCTTATCATCCTGTACCCTTCTAATTTTCCCTGTGTTTGAAATGTATTATGCTGTACAATATCATTTGCTTATCATCCTGTACCCTTCTAATTTTCCCTGTGTTTGAAATGTATTATGCTGTACAATATCATTTGCTTATCATCCTGTACCCTTCTAATTTTCCCTGTGTTTGAAATGTATTATGCTGTACAATATCATTTGCTTATCATCCTGTACCCTTCTAATTTTCCCTGTGTTTAAAATGTATTATGCTGTACAATATCATTTGCTTATAATCCTGTACCCTTCTAATTTTCCCTGTGTTTGAAATGTATTATGCTGTACAATATCATTTGCTTATCATCCTGTACCCTTCTAATTTTCCCTGTGTTTGAAATGTATTATGCTGTACAATATCATTTGCTTATCATCCTGTACCCTTCTAATTTTCCCTGTGTTTGAAATGTATTATGCTGTACAATATCATTTGCTTATCATCCTGTACCCTTCTTCAATAAATATATTCTCCCCTTTTTCTAGGAATTGAGGACGAGGTGAGGCTGTAAGAGAGATATATGGTGGATCCACATTTTGTACATAATGGAGAACTAAAGGCCAGCTTAACCGAAGTGCGGTCATTGCCGCGGGTCAGATAACATCATTTAAAAACCTTCCTCGGGTCTAAAATAAATCTCTTTTCTATCTCTACCTATAAATATACGAGAGTGAGGTAAAGAGTGATTCTGCCAATCGAATAAGAAACCTTTGAAGAAATTTATTTTGCTCATCCATTTACACCAAACAAAATTGGGTTTCGCACAGGTAAACATTATCTAGTCGCTGATTTGACAAGAGTTGTCTTGTCGTCTTTCACCTGATTCATTTCTTATCAACCGTTTAACGATTATAAGAATGAAATTGTTAATAATAATGTTTTAGCAAAATTAACCGTTCAACATGATGTTTATTAGACCACTCCTTTTATTTTTCTGATATCTTTTCTTTTTGCATATTATCTAAATTTATTTCCCTAACTCTATAGTTGTATATTATTATTATTCTTCTTCTTTTGTATGGTGGGGGGGTCAGAGGGGGACATCTAGGTCTGCGAGCCAGTCTAGGACCTCAGGCGTTGCCCTGTGGAACTCATCAATCCCTCCAAGGAATGAATGGAGCGGGCATTCGTTGACCACGTGTTCGGTGGTCTGCACCTCACCGCATCCACACGTCTCCGACTCTTAAAGGCCCCGTCTTTACATCATACGGGCACAACGGCTATGGGAGCATCTTATTCTATTGATGGCGGACCAGAGTTTCGGAGGCAGTGAGAACCCAGGCTGTCTCTCAGAGGGGTCTTGTACGAGATGGGCATTTTTCACCTTGGCCGATTGCCACTCAAGCTTTCACCTATCTTCTGGGGTGAGAGGTGAATGGAGGAGTCTTTCTCCTTCTGTCCAGAAGGATTTTCGGGACTTCATGCCGGGTGAGAGTCGACATCATCGTGCAAAAGTATTGCGCTTTTTTGCAGCGCCTTCTTGTACTCCTTTAGTGTTGCAATCTCTGGCCTGATATTTGGCGGAGATATATTTGCAAGTACGGGGAGCCAAGGAAGAGGAGTAGATTTTAACGTTCCGCTGATGATAAAATATTTCGAAGGCATCTATTTTCCATTTCGAAACGGGCGGTCCGTTTGATATATTCTCCCATCTTAACAAACAGATTGCAATTTTTCTAGGCGTTGGTTGGGAATGCTATCCTTGTTCTACCGGAATTTCAATGGAAGATGCTCCGAGGAACTAGCGACGTTGATCCCTTCGGCATCGGTGCGGGGCCGGGGAACACGCCAAACCTGCGCCCGACATATGTACATGGTTGACATTGTCACTTCGACTCGTTTTGGAGTTCAACAGCTCGGCTGTGGAACGATTTACCGGCCTCCGTGTTTCCTCCTTCCTTCAATCCCTCTTCAAAACCCGTGTTCATTATTTCCTTTCCTCTGAAAAACCCTCGACACTCAGATGCTAGAGGCCCTGAGAGAAATTATTTTCCTCAGGCCCTCCTTTTTATATGAGTACCGCACAAGAATTCCTACTGCTCCCGTCTGGAGCCAGTGAGACTATGGCATCCCCAATTGGGGTATATTGTGAGGCTTAAAGTAGTAGGGAGGGGAAGGAGATGGGGAAGAGGAAGATGAAGAATTACCTGGCTATTCAGATCTGGTTATCAAACTTACACCAGGGCGATACTGAGAGTATCTTCCCTTCTGGAACGTGGCGCATATATACTACATAGTATTTAAAATGATTTGATTGTGAAATAACACAAATTAAGCAAACAAAATGTATTTGCTACGCCGGGATTTGATTCCGCGACCTTTTGATTGCGAGTCAAGAGTCTTACCGCTAGACCACGCCGGCCGTCATTGTAGAGAAAAAAAATGTATGCTTGCCTCACAAAGAAACAAATCAAAGATTACGATGAATTTTTAATTCATTTGACTCCATTCTTGAATTATTTACATTTACCAAATGATAACATTGGTTTATATAGCAGATAAAAAATGTTAATAATATTTGGCTTATTTATAAAGCGCCATTTTTATGAAAAATCATCTCAAGGGCGATAAAATCATCTCAAGGGCTAATATTCAGTATCTGTGTGTGAAAAGATAAGTTGTAGGGATTTGTGAACACCTCACTGGGAGAACTTGTGTTGAGGTGTTTGCATGTTTAAGATTAAGTGCTGTTCTATCGACGTAAGTAAAAACACAGTATCCTTCTTACTATTGTTAAGAAGGGCACTGTGGGTCGACCCACGGCGGCAGTATCGTATGCATAAATAAGGTTAGTGACGATAAGTTAGATAAATAATTACTTGGAAAATCGTAAAGGTATATTTTTCTTAAATTAAAGGAATTCTTAAAGTTTATTCTTCCCATTGAAACTATATAAAGAATGAAACATAAAATTCTTTAGTTAATAAGTAAATAATATTTTCCGTCTATGAATGGAAAATAGCGATTTTCATTACCTATTCAAGCAGATTGTGAAAAGAAGCCGGGGAAGTAAAAACTCAAGGCAAAGGAGAAAAAGGTTCTTGTGAAGGGAGACTTATCCATTGCTAAATTGAAAAGACATCGAGAAACTACATACTACAAATAGCCATGGAATTTAGGCGACGTCATTAGTGAATGCCCGAAGGAAAAGGTTTCAGCAAATTTATACGGCAATTCCTTTCCAAATTGTGTTTAGCTCAACGTCGTGTGTTTCGCTTAACTAAAATTGTCAATATATGTTGTTGATTAATAATAAAGTTGATGCACAATCATATTTAGCAAAAAAGTATAATCATATTATATGCTAAGTGTTTCAAAAATTCGAAAATAATGTTTTTAAGTTCAGCGTTTTGTAGGCATCTTCACTTTCTGAAATTTTAATTGTGGTTTTTTTAAATAGTTACGTAGTTACCGGTTTTCAACTCACTATACAAACCAGGAATATTAAAAAAAAAAAAAAATTATCAATCAAACACATATTTTCGCAATTTATATTTAAACTTGTTTATACTTTTTTTTAAATTTATTTCCTTTGGTTATTCCTTCCATCAAGTTTCACTATTTTGCCCGAACAGTCAAAATTGTCCCAAATATAATACATTTTTTTGCAGAAGTTTTTTATTTAAGTCGAGGAGATGGAAAACCCGCTGTGGAAATTTCTGCCGATGGTATCAGTACTTAAGAGTAAATTGAAAACAATTAAACTATGTGTTTTTCGCAAAATATTAAAAGATTGTTTATTTTTAATTGTAGTTGATATAATGAGTTTGATGAACAATCACATTTAGCAAAAAGGTATAATCATTTTATATTCAAATTTTTCCAATAAATTTTTCGTGATTTCTACAGATTTCAAAAAATTTCCAGAGCGAGTTTTGCGTCACGACTCATTTGTAAAAATATCATAACCGCAATAGATATGCAAATAGGGCGGTTCCCATTGTTAATATGCAAATAGGGCGGTTCCCATTGTTAATGATTGTTAATATGACGGAATGTGATAATAATAATAATATTGTCATTAAAAATTATTCATTTTTTGAGAATTTTTACTGCTTTAGATTTTTATTCACATTAATTCCACACAGGAGGCCCATGATAAAATAATTTCCCCCAGAACCTATGTTATCTTTGGGGATACGTGTGAAGATTATTTTACGGAAATTAAGGAGAGGAGGTTCTGGGAAGGAAGGAAACTGGGAGTCTGTGTGTTCAAGAGTTACGTATAAATCCGTCCCTCCCACTGCAACTTGGCAAAGATGGGTTGAGATGTAAAAGGACCTGCCTGAACCGGCCTTTTCCAACGCGGCTCAAATATTATTACTGAATTCAAATAGAAATATATACATTATAAGGTGTCGTATTCCAAATAATATGAGTAGCAAATAAGGTATAACAACGAACATTATTCCAGTTAATAATTGAGTAAAATTGATCAAATAAGTAGATCTCGAAAACACAATTTATACATTGTAAACGTTGTTCAATGCCATATAATCTACGCTAAACATTATTTGACAGTCAAGCCACTGTAAACAAGCGACGTAAAACCAAATATTAGTTTAATAACTACTAACAAATTTTTATAATTAACAATCTCAACAAAAACTCTCGTAAACAAAAAGTGCCAGCACAGACCAAAAGAAACATTTAAAATGAAATATTATTATTTATAGTGCGATGATAGCTCTAACAGGCTATCACCCCGGGGGGGGGGTGTGGTTCCCACCCCATCAGATCCAAACACCGAAGCGTCGCTACTAAGTTTTTCACTTTGAGAATGAACGGTTTATTTGCGCGCCGATTTCCATCGCAACGATCCGAAGCAATCTACTGAACCGACTGTCTCTCGTACGGCTATAAAATCTTTAATCAAATAAAAATAACTTCCCTGGAAGTCCTGGTCTGGTACCTCAAAATTCAAGGTACTCCATAAATATTATAGGTATTGGAAAGAGTTGTCATCTGAACAGATACATTGTTCATTTATTTATTGGTTTTCATTCCACAAGTTAAAGCACGCTTACTACTAATCAGTAGACAGTGGATCTCGCGTCCAAAAGAGTATCGTTCTTATTTTTACTTATTTTATAAATCGACACAAAAATTTGATCTGAATTCATTAAAATTCTTCGTTCTAATTTTTTCTTATTTAATAAATCGACACAAAAATTTCCTCTGAATTCATTAAAATTTCTAAGTAGACATTAAAATACTTACCTTTAAAATATTTGTATACGAATTTTTAATTATCAATTATGTAATTGTACAATTCATCCGAATAAATTTCACTATCTCAAAGACAATTCCCTATTAAAACTTTCTTCAGACAGCTACGTAGGGATATATTAAAAAAAACTGCGAGAAAGAAAGTCCAAACAAACATGACGATTTCACCTTTGAAAAAATAATCTGTACCAAACTAATAAAACAGTCACCATATTGAAACGGAAACCGAACGTACAAAAAAAACTGTTTGGGAATTACAATTACATTACATTACAAAAATATTTTTATTTTAATCTTTTAATATGAATTAATACACTAGCAGTTAAAAACCCGCTCCGCAGGTTTTTAATGGCTTTTGATTGGGCTTCGCCCAGTTTCAGTGTGAGTGACCATTTCATAAAGCAGGTAGGAACTGTTTCAAAAATAGCTGGAAATCTTCCGAATTTTTTTTTAATATGGTTGGATAATCAAAAAATATTTAGAATACCTGCATTTTTCCCGCAAAATACCCGATTCTTCAAACATCATAAAAATTTCCCGAAATTTGGGGAATTCCCCGCAAATCGGCAACCCTGTTCACAACTGCCAGTTATAATAATAATCATACTATCGTCAATCTTTCCATATCCGGAGATATTCACGAAATTATTAATCCAACAGTACTTACGCCTGCCAGGTGATGCTCTTCACGCCAGATGTTAATGTAAGTGGAGCCATCTTTTACCATCGCTTTAATTCGGTTCTAGAAAGTAGATTTAATACACAAACTTTAATACACAACTAATTTTAATACACAAACTCCACGTACGAAAATAGTTTTGCGTAAGGTGCAGCTCAGAGCTGTATTGTTAGTCGGATTCTTAAATTTCAACCATACATTCTCTAGTTTTGTTTACGTATTGTATTCACTCTCAGTTTTATTTAAATTCCTCCCGCAGGTCGACTAGTGACATTGAACCCTCCAGCACTGCTGTCTTGTCGGAAAACACGCCTAGTGCTTGCCCATCATTTGCATGAAATTAACATTTTCCGCATGTGAATATTTTGTCCACGTAGTATCCCCAAATTAATATAAAACAGAACATAATGGAAACTTTGAAACTTCCAGTGGGAACCAATTTATTTTATAATAATACTAAATGAGGAACTGAATACTTTTGCTTCTGATCTGCAATAAGTTTTCAATTGAAAGAAACCGAAGACTTAAATCATTATTGTCAGCCTGCACGAATGAAGATTGGAGAACTTTGATTAACGTCAGAGCTCTCTCCGTTTTACTGTTCCTGTCATCAAAATTGCAACGAATCATAAAACTAGTTCTGAGTGCTAATCAGTATTTTGTGATGATCCTGTACTTTTGCTGCGTTCAACAGAATTCAACAATTTATTCGGTAAATTCAAAGTAATAATAAAGTTTTGGTGGACTGTTTTATATTGTCTGTATAACTATGAACTCTATAAACCTGAGTTATGAACGCTGTGGGCCGAAGTGGCGTGAGATCAAACTGGGAGGATTAGATTAAATTTGCATAATATTATTTTCTGTTCCGAGGTTATAGAAGAAAAAGTAAATAGGCGTGTTTTTATTTTTGCCCTGAAGTATATTTACCCTATTATTATAGTACCCTCGAAATACCTTCTTATGTTAGAAAAGTATGCAAAATCATTGCAACTGTATAATCTGTACTTGCTGCTAAAAGTATAAAAAAACAATTTTCTGCCAAAAAATTCGAAAATAAGTGAGGCAATTTTACAAAGCAATTGTGAAAACATATTTATTTGTGCACCGCAACCTTTTAAATTTACGAAGTACATCAACTTTGGGAAAGATTCTAAGAACAACTCAATAATTAAGCAGTTTAATTCCGAACAATTTCTGTTCCTCAAAATAAACTTTATCCAAAGATTTAATTCGTTATCGTCAAAAAGCTACTTTTTTGTAACGGCAGGGTTTTAACCAGGCCGCTTCAGAATAAATTAATTATTGTTTTTTTGTTGTAAATACTTCCATTTTGGTGTACTCATCCTCCCCAATACCGCCAGCTTCACAAAATACTGGCTCCAGATGGTTGAGGACAGTTGGGACTTTTTTGCAGTATTCACATTAAAAAAATACTCGCTTGAAGTCAACCCTTTTATAGTTTTTTAGTTGAACGCCAGTGAAATCATTGGATATTTTAAATAAGGCAGGTCGATTCTATTAAAACTTCCTTCTAAAAATGATCACTTTCTCATTATCCCAAACTATCAAACATACTCATTTCGATCGTTATTAATGTGCCTTAGTTATTCCTGCGTAATATTTGGTTCAATGAACTTAAATTTGATTTGAATTCAAGTGCCATTTTCAATATTATTAGAATTGATTGCGTGAAGAATAATTCAGACAAGCGATAAAGTAGACATTCCCAACTACAGAACTGATAGTTTAATATTTTAACGTAAAATTATTTTAATTGTTATGCGTAATAAAATGCATTTAACTTCTCCCATGAAACATTACAACTGCCCTTTTAAAAATTATTCAGCACAGGTGAATTCATGTATAAACTGGTGCGGCCCCCTTTACGGTAAAGGAGGTCTTAGTGACTTTCTCGAGAGTGAAACTCTGGAATATATAATTTAATAATGTACACGGATTATTGTTGACATGTATGGATTCGTTTACCACTACTACAATAAAAATCCTGCAATATTTCGTTAGTTAAAAATCCTTTTTTGCAACACCTAAATTTGAACACTTTAAATTGACGTAATTAATGATGTGGCAACATCCCTTGGCGCACTGGTCCTCCGCTACGGAGGCGGAGAGAGGCAGGACAGCCCGTGTGGAAGTACTACCAGCTACTGCATTGCATTCTGCAGTCGAATATATTCATACTACGTTGTTTTAATAGGTCAACCAACACAACAATGATGCCGCAGAAAAGTGCCTTCTTTTTTCTCGTTTGGAAGCCCGGCCGCACCGCGTTATGTTTTTATGGTTTGCTGAGTTCTGTGTAATGCCGGGAGGGTTTAACAAACGGAATTCGTCGGCATATCAAATTGGTGTAATTTAATGAAATTTTTTGCCGCATTTTTATATGAGAAGGAAATAATATCTGCTTAACGTGCCTATTGCCTGTGTCAGTTTTTTGGTAATTAATTAGATACCCTAAAACGTTCCTTATTTGAATGCAAAGAATAATTGTAAATAATTGAATGTAGAAGTCAGAATGTTGATTCAGTCAAAAAATTTAGAAACAATCTCTCATTCCTGATCAATTCACAAATTTGATGCCGGCGCTTGCACCAGACACATACATTTTGCATAATTTTTATGGTGGCTGCTTGGATGGACGCAAGTAAATGGGAGAAATCTGAGACTCTATGGCACGATCAAATGAATCAGGACATTTGAAGAGACAGAGTAACATTATATTTTATTTGAGACGGTACGAATATAAATGAAATGTGTGATTTTCCAAATAAGATTATTATTTTCCACATAAGATAATTCACGTCGTCTTTGCTGAAAAACGTGTCTGAATGTTAATACAGTAATTGAATATCTCTTTGAAGAATTACTCTTCGGAAGGCGTGAATACGTAGATTAGATTCACCTTTTATAAGATGCTCTAGTACAGGATAGTTCATATTAACAACCCTCAAAACTACATTAATTTATAAGGGTACCAATTTTGAACAATTATTGCCGTAGGTATTCCAGACGCAGAACGACTGTGGAAATGTCAGCCCTCGTTATTAAGTGGTCAGAATATTTTCAGTATCACAAAGTTATATGAATTATTAAATAATAATTTCTCATAATGTTCTTTCGAACGGAAAATTTATTATGATGTATAATTTTAATAGATGTATAAGTATTTAAAGTGTTAAATGTTGCAATTTGGGCAGGATTCGAGCAATTGCACTTGAGTAAGCTATTGTTCAGCCAAGCTTTCGTTCAGCCAATGATGTGCCTCGAACACACTCACACACTTACATGTGGATTTAAGACACGGCCTTCGTAAAAGTACCACCGCTCCGACCCGGAATCATTAATTGGGTAACCGTTACCTCTGCCGTAGGTCCCAAGTGGCAAGCTATGTTTGGTGACTAGCTATGTTTAGCAGAGGTGCTTGAGTTCATAGGGTGAGGTTGGTCCAGATCTTGGGAGGTGGTCTGTCCGCTTACTGCGTGGCGGGCCGGATCAAGAGAGACCGGTTGCGGGAGGCCTTTCGACCTCTTCAGCCAGAATCTATTGAACCAACGCAACGCCTTGAACCGCAGTGGGAGGGATGGATTCATACGTCTGTCAAACCCCCGAATTCCTACAACCCCTCATACACTTTTTCCTTCTCAGAATCTCCTCTTCTTCATTTCCTTAAAAGACCCTCCACACTTCATCTTCAAAGATGACGTAGGCCTTGAGGGTAATTATTATTGGAAAAAAAAACATTTCATTTTATTTGATATTATTTGCCTCAACTTTCAGTAAGGGTTGGTACGAGTATATTTATATAGGTATTTGTCTGTAAAGTAGATTGTTGATGATGTACTTACCACGAAGCAGTTCTCAAGTAGGAATAATTAGCCTCGGGCTCACACGCGGGTTAAGGGAGGATTGTTTAAAAGCCCTCGAGCACGAGAGGGCAGGAGGGCCGAGGGGAGGGGGAAGGAAGTAGAGAAAGATCGCGGCTAAGTGTTAACGAGCATATATTTAAATAAAGTACCGGGAGATTGTCCCCGAATAAAGCATTCTACCTTTTCCGGAGTTTTCAACCCATTACCATTAGGCTGTGGCAGAGCAGAAAGACCTCGACTACCCCTAGTACCTCTGAAGGTGGGCGGAGAGCCATTTGTGTGTATTAACGGGATTACACATTTTTTTCAGATTACGCTAAACCCCAAATAACTGTTAAATATTGTGTTTCTCAACATTTTTTATTCATTTGGACACTAGCTACTGACATTTAATTGAGCACAACCTAAGATTTTAAAGTGGAAATTTCTTTAGCACCATTGTGATTTGGAACTCGTTAAAACGGAAACGAGCAACACTAAAAAGAGAAAATTATATACATTTTCAGAATTCAGCCTGTGAGAGAATGAGATAGAAATAAAATATTGTTCCAATACAATACGATAAATCCACGGCCCACACAAGTCTCCTTTGATCTAGTGGTGTAAAGCTCCTGACGAACCTTAGTGGCCAGACATTCAGCGGGACCAAGGGCCGAATCCTACGAAATCCAAAAAATGGATAGAAAAAATAATTTGACTGCAAAAATATGGAAAAATCATATTCACATTGATAAAAAAAGAGTGGGAAATAGAGGTGGAGAAATGTACGTGGTAAAAGTCCACGGCTATTCAGATCTGGCCCCCAAACATGACCAAAATCATTTCAAAGCTTTTGATCTCTCCAGCCGGACTTTCCCAACTCACCGCCTTGCAATGCAGGGGGAGGTATGGATTCAAAGTCCGCAACTCTTGAACACAGATGACTTCCAGATTCTTACCCACTCCTCCACCTTTTTTATTTCCAGAACTTCCTCTCATTTCGTTCCCTGAAAAGACCTTCCGCACAGAATTCTCAAAGACGACGCCTCGCATTCCGAATATTTTTTTCCGTGCATTTAAAATAATATATAGTATATTTGTGGTACGTTCTAGGGTGGAAGATACTACCAGTATCGCCCTGGTGTAAGATCACCATTTAGAATTGAAACGTCGCTTGAAATGGTTTTAGCCGTGTTTAGTGACTAGATTTGAATAGCCAGGTACTTTCCCACCTTTCTCTTTCCCATCTCCTTCACCTTTCCACTATCTTCAGCATCACAAAATACCCCAATTGGGGATGCCATAGTCCCACTGGCTCCAGGTGGAAGCAAATGGGACTCTTGTGCGGTATTTATATAAAAATAAAAAATAAAAACGTAGGTCCTGGGGAAAATATTTTCCTCGGAAACTCGATTCCGATTGGTAGCTTTTACCAAGGCGACACTGAAAGTATCTACCGTTCTCTAACCTGCCGTAAACACACTACATAGAGTTGTAACGGTTCTAACAATATTATACGTTTTAGTGTTAACGTGGTGCTTCCATGTACTTATCACAATGTTCTTAGCATTTATACAGATCTCAAGTTTTGTCTTCTCCAATAGAAGGTAAAATACTTTATTGAACAGATTTTTTGTAGCAAATATGCTCGTAAAGGCACTTGTACCGAGAACGTCGCTGAAACCAGGTAAAGATTCCTTTATCTGTTATACTTGTAGGGCAGCTATTATTCTCAACAAATTAAACCTTTCTTCTCCATTTAATATTTATCTTTTTCCTCGAATAGACTTAAGATAGCTAAAGATGTAACAAAATACGCAAGAATCTAAAGAAATCACGTACAATGGTAGCTTGAATGATATCAGGTTAGCCAACATTTCATTTCACCGCTTTTTATTTCTTAAATAGTGAATGAAACATAAAGAACTTGTGATAGATAATTTTTTCTCTTTAATTGCCAGACGTCATCATTGTTTCTGGTTAAGCGATATATTATTATTATTATTTTATTTTATTTATTTCATCGTGTGTAATGTGATATGAATATATCAAAAGATTGAGACTAAGGACGGGTTGTTTCAAAAAATTTGATGAGTTCATCAAATATTTGAAGTTAATTTTCAGGTTCTGTGTAAGTTTTTTTCGAGTTCTGTTTTTTTATCATCATAGGCCAGCTGCTTCACAAAACTGAAATCATCACAGAACTTGAATAGAACTTACACAGAACTTGAAAATTAACGTCAAATATTTGACGAATTCGTCAAATTTTTTGAAACAACCCATCCTAAGTAGTGCGTATGTGCATTGCAGTGCTCACTAACACCACCATAGATTAAAGGCATCTCTATTCTAAAAACACCATGGATTGTTTTTATGCACAACAGATAGCAGAGAAACGGTTGCACGGCTTATTTCGTACCAAACTTAATTTTGGATTTGAGGCCAAAATACTCCACAAAACTAAATAACATTTTATCTCATTATTATTAAAATCTGTAGACAATAATTTATATTGTATGAATACGAGTTATTTTATTTATTTATTTTTTAAAAATATAGACCATAAAGGAATTCGATTTTTCATAATTTCAGAGGCATCTTGGAAATTTTTTGTGCGTTAGTATTATTACAATAAAATTTAATCTAACCTACAAAATGTTTTTATATTTAAATTAAAAATTTTATTCTTTGAATTTGTAATCCAACTTAAATTAGTAGTTAATAATTTTTCTTTGAGCCTACAAAAAGAATGTGAAAAATATATTTTCTGTAATTAAAGTTTCGTCATATTTGCAAATCATGTTGGGCAATATTATAATTTGTATAAATTATCATTTATTTACATTCGAATGTTACTGAAATCATGAAAATTAAATGTTACTTTTACGACTCTGAAATCATGAAAAATTGATTACTTTAACGGCCAGTATTTTAAATAATAAAATACAAGTAAATAAAACATTTCGTTTTCATGCCAACTATAAAACCGTTTTAATAAAATTTTGGACTAAAATCCAAAATTAAGTTTTGTATGAAAAAGGCCGCCCATGTGTACCTCTTGAGGTTATCTTTTTGGCAGAAAAGGCCGAACTGCGCGCTTTTTGTTGCTTTTCTAAAATTGACAACGCAATTGAAAATTAGTTAGATTATATTCTATTCGCTGCTGAGCAAACTAATTACGGATTTTTTTATTAAATATTGATATTAAATCGTGATATTAAAACGCCTACGACATTCATGCAGTGTTTTTTCATTGTGAAACTTGCGATAAATTCTCAAGGTGAATTGGATATGTCTACCCTCTACAGAGATGACCAAATTGACGGCCTTAATAACAGTATATCAACCATCATCAAACAGTTTTAATAGCCTTGCGTCTGCTTAGTTGAAATTTAAGAATCCGGCTACGAGTGCATGTCTAACGCTGCGCCATACACGCCGCCCCATATAAACATCTGTGTACGTGAAATTTCAAACAAAGCTACCGTTGTAATTTGGTTTCAAATTTAAGAATTCGTCAAAGAATGGCGCCACTTCCATTAGCTGGTCACATGAGAACTTGCCCCCCTAGGTATAATTACTAAGATTTTGTAAATTTGAGTATCTCTCCTGATATGGAAAGATTGACGGTGATACTTAATTGTATCACGCGATTATATATATCATATGATGTCAATACTTGTCCCAGTTACTTTGTCCGAGTAACTAAATATCACTGGATCATAGTGGATCCGAGAGACGGATTTATAAAGTGGTCACCAATCACCAGCACTCTAATTGGGCGAAGCCAAACCAAAAGCCGCCCGTAGGGCCTAGCAGCAAAAACCTGCAGAGCGGACCTGCGGTACGGGTTTTTGACTGCTAGATGCGTACTATTGCAAGAAGGTGACACTGATCAGGTTAGTGAGAGTTTGATATATGTTTCGGAATTTCATAGTAATTTTTTGGGCTGAAACGTCACCAATTCTTCCGGTTTTCTTTTTTCAGGGGAGAAAGCACAATATTTGCTGTAGGCTGTTTACACACCTCAACAGTATCTTCTGCAAAAGCTATTCTTGGATATTTTATTTCAGCCCCTGTGAAGTATCGGGGAAGCTTACGTAACGGATATTCAGTGTGTACTAAATTACTTAACGGAGACAAAAACCATTCCCGACTCTTGAAACTAAGTGTAA
Source organism: Glyphotaelius pellucidus (assembly GCA_936435175.1). Classification (NCBI taxonomy): domain Eukaryota; kingdom Metazoa; phylum Arthropoda; class Insecta; order Trichoptera; family Limnephilidae; genus Glyphotaelius; species Glyphotaelius pellucidus. Next base: position 38,394,564 of record OW386546.1, read on the forward strand.
CCTCCTGAGAACGGGGATATCGGCACGGCCTATAAACTGTAGGCTGTGGCTTCAACCGAACATTGGTAATTTCAACCAAACACCCTCCGGTGTGTAATTTAATGTATTTGGTGAAACTTAATTTCGCCTTCGCGGTTTCATTAAATCCTAATTCCTAGCAACTCCACTGGCGCTGGGATGAAACAATAATTATTATTGTAAAGCTTATGACTCGGCGAGGACCTAAACTTGGAATTTACCCTTTCAACAAATTAAGCACACGCCAGACGCAAATACTAGCAAACACTTTCTCAGTCTGAATATTAGAATACGCACTTATTGCTTTTGTTAACGATGGTGAATGGTGAATGGCGAATGGTGAATGTACGGTTGTAGAGTTTACAAATTCAGTCCTCTCCTTTGCTTGGCAGACAAATGTGTTTGAGCATACAAATGAAAGCAAAACCATGTGGTGTCTTTGGAAGGCGAAACAGTTAGACCGAAAAATAAAATATCCCACTTTAATCATCGAATTATTATTTTCTTTACACTATCTCCACGGAGAAGGTCCTGAAGAAAATAATTTTCCTAAGGGCTTGGGTCCAACTTAGGAGATGCTGAGGAGGATCTTTTTAAGTAGAGGAAGTTCTGGAATGGAAAAAAGTATGAGAAGTGGGTAGGAATAAGGGGGTCATTGTCCAGGAGTAACAGACGTATGAATCCATCTTTATAATTGCTGTGCGAGGCGATGATAAACAAATTTTCCAGCAAAATGGTAGCTACATAAAAAAATAAGATTTTTTTTCAGTTATTTGTAACTTTATCGAATTTTTTAAAAAAATAAGAATTTAAAATTTTCATTCTGTATCGGTTTCTACTATAGAGGAATATATTAAAAAATTCATGCGAAATTTCAAGAAAATCGATCAATTTGAGATTTCGTGACACACGTTTCGAAAAAAGTAGTTTGAAATAAACGCGTTTCTATTTAGATTCTAGCTAGATTTCGTGTGAACCGGTCAAATTGCTACTACTCTAAAATGGCGGTAACTTTACAAATAATTCGAATAAAAAAAAATCCTTTTAAGAAAATATTTTTGAATATCTAATCTATCGAAAAATGTTTTTTTTTTTCTTGACCGGAAAACCCCCTTTAATTCAAAACAAATCAGAGTTCATTGAACCAGAGTTACGTAGGTACCCAACACTAAAATCAGCAAGATTATTGATCACTAGGACACCAACGCCATTTTGTTATTTATGCCATTATTCATCTTTATTCTGAAAAAAAAAAGATTCAACAAAATAAACATAAGATAGGAGTGTCACTCGTTTTCTTGTGACGGTAATTCGGCAAATTCCCGAAGTAATCAATTTAAATAAGATATAGTCCGGTGTTGTGTGAAACATCACCGCCTTTTTGTAAAATTTAATCCACTTTACAAAACATTGGTTTTCGAGGAAAAATAAATGATGTTAGCTTTAAAATATTATTAGCCGTAAAAGTGATATACATCCTTTGTTCACAATTCTGCGGCGGTTTTTTAAAACATTAAAATTATTATTTGCGTTGTCAGCCTCGGGATTAAAAATTTTTTTGAAGGTGAATTTGAATAAGTTCCGGCGGAGGGTTTACGCGGTTAAGTTTATTAGGATCGGTATTTGCTTTTTTGCAAAAAGAGTGTTTATCTATTTACCAAAACTGGGAGCAACCTTTTCAAGTGTGTGGATGTTTTACTTCTCGTGTTTTGTTAAAAGTACAGGTAAAAAACATGGCCAAGCAGAGATTTTGGTGAATTCTCGCTATTATAGTCGGACGTTTTTTTATAAGATTATAACCAACATTTTACCAATAACAACACTTTCTTTCGTGTTAATTACTGTGAAAAGCAAGTATTTAGTTAATTACTGTGAAAAGCAAGTATTTAGTTAATTACTGTGAAAAGCAAGTATTTAGTTAATTACTGTGAAAAGCAAGTATTTAGTTAATTACTGTGAAAAGCAAGTATTTAGTTAATTACTGTGAAAAGCAAGTATTTAGTTAATTACTGTGAAAAGCAAGTATTTAGTTAATTACTGTGAAAAGCAAGTATTTAGTTAATTACTGTGAAAAGCAAGTATTTAGTTAATTACTGTGAAAAGCAAGTATTTAATTAAGGTGACAAGATAATGCATTTATATTACAAAAAATTTCAAAATTAATGAAATTCTTAGATTTATCTGCTTTTATTGTTAAAGAAACCGACATGTTTTGTAAGCAATGTTTACTTCAACAGGGTTTATTTAAATTTAATTGTAACAATAGACTTAAAGATGTCTATTGTTGGGGGGGGGGGGGGCGTAATTAACAAAGTAAAGAAATCTAATAACAGACAATTTAAGAATAGATTATGGTTATTTATAATATTTAAATTCATTTTTACTTTCTTTCTAATTTCCAAAGTTTCTAGTTTGTTTAAATACATACCATTAACATAAGTGTAGCAACTCTATTCCATTGCATTGTGAAAATGAAAATAATGAAAAAGAGTATCCATTATTAAAAAAATAAGGTTTTTAAAACTTTTAAAGTGGTTGTAACGAAGTTTTTTTTTTAATTTTGAATTAAAATGGTGTCACAAATAAGTTTGCTGTGCTTAAAGACATAATATTATGTTAAAATTCCGTTATAAGTTTACGGTCTCGTTGAAAGTTGTCGGTAAAAGCACACATGATTCTCGTTTAATTTGATGCAAAGTGGTGCTATAACACAATAATCTATGCATTTTTGGTAGGTTCAGGGGAAGCGGAATTCTCATAACCTAATCAATGTTTTTTTTTATTGCTAGAAAACTACTCAATTATCTATTTGACTAAATTTGCTTCTACGGAGACCGAAATTTATCCTCATTATACCTAATTGAACTGATAAAAAATATTTTCAAAATAATTTCGGCGTATTATTGATGTCCAGAATATCTGTATATTTACCATATTTTTATAAGCAATGGTTTTGGAAGATCTATAAAAAAATTACAATAAGTAGGAATTATCTCCGCTGTCACGTTTATAAAAGACTGACCCACTCTCCCGCAATATCTTTCGAGTCGGTGGGGTACAACACAGTACATTAGCTACCCAGGCTATCTGTCCCGTAACACAGAAATGTGGCCGATATTTAATCCGCTGCCGACAGATAAATGTACTGATCTTTTGATCATAAATAACGGACCTGACCGCCAACACTCTGACATCCATGTTTTATTTTCATAACACATTTTTAAAAAATCAATCTTTGACTGCTACAGTAACAGATAATGTTTTATTTGTTTGTTTCATTAAAGCCTTCTGGATTTTACGCACAAACATACAAAAAGATAAACTTTAATTTGAGAATTGAAAGTACAATAAAGAGAGAAACAGCAAAGGATAGAAAATAGAAGTTTAGAAAATAACGAGAAAAAAACAAACAAAGAGATTCTGCAAGGAATACAGTGTAGACATATATTTTTGAATACATAACTAACTGTACGTAAAGATGAAGTACATAGTTAATGCAACACTAAATAAAATATATTACAAGATGAGAAGATTTCCACTTGTTATAAGAAATAAACCTATTTTCCAATGCAAAGCAGTAAAAATTTATTAGCCATTACTTTGCAGTATAAATTGCAGCGCTGTAGAAACCTCAAAGTGGCAAGCCAAAATCAAGTCAATTGCAGTGTTTCGATTCGTAGTTTTAGTACTAACTGCCACGTGTTGCGTAAGGTCGTGTACCTCTTAGTATTTTTTTAGTGTATTTATCTATATAAAGTATGTTTACATTGGGTTTTTTGATGCCTAGGATATTTATTAATTTATTTTATTTATACAACACGTATTACGAAATTGTGACATTTACATAAAGTAGATATATTGAATTACCATACCAGGCGGCTGCCTGTTTCATGGTGACCAATGTGGTAAAGTTACTTTGTATGAAAGTCTAGTGTAAACGTATGGATTTATTATAAATGATGCTAAAAATTGGAAGAATTACAATAAAAAGTAGAAATTATAATAAAGAGTAGAACATAGGGAAGAGAAAATAAGTAAATTAGATTATAAAAATGTACTTTACTTTTTTTTCTTTTTTTTAGTATGTGTGCATGCAAGCACACATGCATTTGTATACACACACGTACATACACTTATATAACCACATCCTCACACGTATAAACAATATATATACCTTTATCTGAGTACGAGAAACAGCCTACTAACATTATCACAGTATACCTGTGTCGAGACAGGCTTGTATTATTAATCTCAAAATGATGGCGTAATCATATACATCAAAAATCACATACAACACTCTATTAAAGAAATCTCAATCACAAATGCAAACTGTCTTAAACTCGAAATAGAAAATAGCGTAACGATATTATCTATATACCGATCACCGAGTGAGTCTAATATAACACCATTCTTAAACTCACTTAATCAATCCTTATCGTGTATGAGGGATTGTGAAAATGTACTTGTTATTGGTGACCTTAATATTAATATCATAAATACGATGCATCCCCAAGCAAATGAGTACATGAACTTGCTAACTCTACACGGTTTTATTCCAGCTATTACGGCCCCCACTCGGGTATCAGAATTATGCGCCAGTTGCATTGACCATGTCTTTGCTAAATGTAAATTGAATACCAAATCTTTCGTATACCAATGCACGGTTACAGACCATTATGCTACTATCACCTCCCTTTCACATGCTATTAAAAAATTACCTACATCTAAGATACCCACGAAGAAAATCTGCTATGACACGCTATTCAAACTGGTTTCCAAGGAAAACTGGTCAAATTTCTATGAATTCACCGATCCAAACATAGCGTGCGAATTTTTTATCGACACCATACATAACCATTTAAAAAGTTCCACATCCAACACTAACAACAAACAAAGTAGTCGCAAAATTAAACTTAAGCCTTGGATAACAAATGGCATTCTACACAGTATTCACAAGCGTAATAAACTTCACAAATTTTGTAAAAACAATCCCAATAATCACGAATCTCTCCTATTTTACAAACGATACAGAAATGCTTGTAAAAAAATAATCTCTAGAGTTAGAGACGAATACTATAGAAAACAGATCAAGGAAGCTGCAAATGACAATAAACAAATCTGGAATATTGTCAAAGAGATTTGCTATACCAACAAAACTACCGCACCTATAAATAAAATAACCATTGCAGACCAAACACTAGATACAACAACTCATCCAGAAAAAATCGCAAATCATTTCAATAAATTCTTCTCCACAGTCGGATCAGACTTAGCAAATAATATTTTAAATAAAAACGGAATGTCAGAATTTAACCTTGCAAATAATATAACGATCGATAATCTTAGCTATGATCCATTTAATCTCACTCCTACCACAGAACAAGAAATCACTGACATTATTTCATCACTCAAAAACACACATTCAACTGGAATCGACAATATATCCACTAAATTGATCAAACACCTCAAACCAATCATCACTAAGCCCCTTAAACATATAAACCTAAGCTTTCAAACTGGCCTCTTCCCAAATTCTTTAAAACACTCAACAATTATTCCTATCTATAAATCAGGGGACAGATCATCAGTGAATAACTATAGACCAATATCCTTGCTGAGTCCGATATCAAAAATAATTGAAAAAACGGTAAAACGAAGGCTATACAAATTTCTTGAAGACAATGACATTTTGTCAGGAAATCAATATGGCTTCCGCAAGGGTCGTAGTGCCGCAGATGCAATTGCAACTTTTACAAAAGCAATCTCTGATAACCTCGATAAAGGCCGCAAGCCCCTTGCTGTTTTCTTGTATCTAGCCAAAGCCTTTGATACTGTCTCTCACCGCATACTTTTGAAAAAACTCCTTCAGGTAGGAATAAAAGGTACTCCCCTCAAATGGTTTGAGAACTATCTAACAAATAGGTCACAATCGTCTCTTGTAAATTCTGCTAAAGAATACAGAAGTATAAGTTTACCAATCACGTACGGTGTGCCTCAAGGCAGTGTATTAGGCCCACTTCTCTTTCTAATATATATTAACACTTTATGTAACTTGGAAATTAATGGAACTATAATATCCTTTGCCGATGATACGGTAATCATCTTTGAAGCTGAAAATTGGAACTCTATGGAAAAAGCAAATAAGGGCCTAAATAAAGTAAAACATTGGTTAGACGACAACCTTCTGACTCTTAATATTGACAAAACAAAATATTTACTTTTCTCCATACGTAAAGTCACTCCTCCTCAAAACTGTTCTAATCTTATCATTCACTCATGCTCACAGAACCATATTACCCCTACGCCTCCCCACAATAATTGCTCATGCACCAATCTAAAAAAATCCGACCAAATTAAATATCTGGGGATTGTTATAGATGACCAACTGCGTTGGGAGGACCATGTCAATTTCACAACAAAAAGACTCCGCAAATTGTGCTATATATTTCTCTCTCTCAGATCAATCCTGAACATTCAAACAATGAGATGCATATATTTTGCACTATTCCAATCAATAGCCACATACGGTATCGTGGGATGGGGAGGCTGTGCAGCTTCAATTATATATCCCTTGATCTTAATTCAAAACCTGCTACTAAGGATTATATTAAAATGTCACCCATCTCACCCATCAGAGCCACTTTTTAAAAAATTCGCAATCCTAGACATTAGACAATTATACGTTAAGACAATTCTCATACACACAAGGAAAAATGATTTAACACTCAAAACTCAACAAAATATTTACACCCGCTATTCATCACACCAAAAATGCAAAATTCCTCCAACAAAAACAGCTTTCGCCCAACGACAGTTCTCTTACATCGCGCCTAAAATGTTCAACTTACTGAGTATTGATATTAAGACATCGAAAACTGATGATCTTTATGCCATTAATATACAGAACTGGTTATTTACTCAGGGAAGGAAATATTATAAAGAATGCGTTACATCTTAAAAACTGTTCTTATTTTTTCATATTTCTCGAGTAAAAAATCTTATCTCTAAATTAATTTTCAACCAAAACTTTATATTACGCTGATGCTTTTTTTTCATATTTTTTGACATTGTTCGTCCATTTCATATGCTGCCTAGGAATACTTGCTTTTGTTTTTTGGGGTCTAAGACTATCATTGTTCATCTGTATAGATGATTTATTCTTATTTTTTATTTCTATTATCCTTAAAATATTATTATTTGCTACTTTTATTCCTATTTGTTATTTTATTTTATTCTTATTTATACAAGATTCACCTAGTTTAACTCCTTTCCTGTATGTGATCATGTACATAATACTAGTATGAATATTTTCCTTAATATGTATGCTATATGCTTGTACTTTCATCTACATATATATGGATGATTATTAATATTATATACTTAATATCTTATGAATCTTGACTACCATAATACGGGCATTTGCCTAGCTTGGTAGTCGAAATACCATATAAAACAATCCTGTAATAAACAAAATGAATAAAGAAATATAAAAAAAAAAAAAAATTATTTAAAATGTGCCAAAATGCCCTCGTGTGTATTTAGAATGATTTTTGATTTTAATTATGCCTTAGAGATAAAAGCAACGTCAATTAGAGCAGCGGTTGTTAACCTTTTTGAGCCTGCGTACCCCTTGACTCTTAGTACAAATTTGTTATACCCCGTACCCCTATCTATCTTGGGTTCACGAGTAAGGAAAGACATGTTTCATTTGTAATTTTTTTTAATTCTCTCAATATTACATGAATTTCAATCAAGCCAAACTAATACAAGTAATACAATTTTAAAAAGAGTGCAACGTTACTTCGGGCATTTTTTACCAGTGATTCTACACGCGAAATTCAACAAACCCACATTAATGCCTACACATTGTGAACCCCCAATTTTAGCTATGCATACCGTCATAGCGTCACCTTAGTTTTTAATTGTCCAAACGTCCATTTTAAAATTTTACACTAGGAAAAGGTTTTCTTTAATTATTTCAATGAAACATTACGATAGGTGTTTAAGATAAAGCTATTTCCGTAAAGGTAAACGTGTCAGGTGTCATTAGTTTAAATAAATTTTAAATTAAGTGATTATCTATGATGTTTTAAACTTTATTTTTAATTTTAATGTGGAGATTGAATAAAATCTAAAATGGTCGCTTGGACAAATAATAACTAAGGCGATGATAGGTTGAAAACCGCTGGACAAGAGTAGAAGGTTTGAGCGCGCAATAGTCAAATTATAATATCACTGCTGTCGCTAAGTAAACTCGACCGTTTAAAATAGTTTCATCGCGGAAAACCCGCTTGGTATTTTTAATTGTTTTTACCAAATCTCCAATAATGTTTATAACGATTTCTAACAGACCTTTGTGAGCTTTTCTCAGAAACAACCAATTAGCCTGAAAGAATGATAATTAAACGTAGTTATTATACGTTAATAAACTTCTACACTAACAACGTTTTGAATTTGTTTAGTGATAAATTGAAAATATCCACCGACTCGGTGTACTTATTTCCCGCCATTAGTATTCTGGGCAATGAATACATAATTTGGTAGTTAGTTCCATAATTTTTGCACTGAAATATTTCCCGACTATTACGTAGTGAAATCCGAAAGGTTATCGATGCAAGCAGTTCTGGAATATCAAAAGCATCATTTAGAATTTTTATAGAAATACCAGTCAATACAAATACAAGTCAAATACGTATAATTATTACCGATAGTCTTATTCTCTCAGTGTTTGACTATAGAGACACAGTGTATGCAACGTGTCTAAAAAGCATGCTTCATTTGCCACAATATCATGTATGTCAAGGCGAACGTATCTAGCCTTATCTCTAGCGGTATCGGATCCTAAGTACATCGAATAGAAGGAAGAAGATTTGATGAATTTGAAGATTCCCGCCTATCTGTTTGATAGACTGCAGTGGTCCCGTGACTCGCTTGCACACAGTACACGCCAAAAGGACCATTTATTTACTCATTCTCGCGAGACACAAAACTTCAGTATTTGAGGGTAGTTTTAGCTATTCGTCATCAAAACTTTAGAATTAAATACCGTTTAGTCGAATATCGGCATTGTTGCAGTGCTTCAAGAGCTCCTTGCTGATTAATATTGTTTGCTTTTGAATTTTGATTGAGGTACATGATTTAATTTTTTTATTTTATTGTTTATAATGTGTACTAAATTAGAAATTTCTAGAATAATTTTTTGTGTTATTGAATTTAATTAAACTATTTATTTTGTTTATTATATCAGAGACTACTAAAAATCAGTTTCATTCCAGTAGAAATTCTGGACGTGTAGCTGCGCAGTGATCTTTTTGTAAATAGAGTTATGATAACTAAAATCTATTGATGAAAAAATGTTTTTTTTTTATTATAATTAAGTCAGTGAAAATCCTCCTGTCTGACAATTTTAACATTTTCATATCAATTAAAATATTGTTGTAGTTTAAATTTAATAAACGCAAGGTTTTTTTTTTGTATTCTTTATAGCAATAGCTTTTACGTCATATTTTAATGCCGGGTGCGGGCGGGGAATTAACCTCGAGTCAACTTCTAACAAAAGGCAAAATAAAACGTTTTAAGGCACCTATTAATGTCTTTTAATTGTTAACTTATATTCACTTAAGTTTTCCTTCGAGAGCAACAACTCCACAATATCGAAAAAACACCCATTTTTTAAAGTTTAAGATAAAGAAGACTTAGTGAAAGCACATTTTTTCAAATTGTTTTTTGGAAACAAATAAACATCAGCCAGAAAACTATAAATTACGGCTCGTTTTCAGTAATACGTGAGAGATGTAAGAGCGTATAAAATCCCGCTCGTATATCTTATGAGGAATCTGTTTTTCGTCCTTGGGGTGAAGAGGTTAACGAAAAGAAAATATATCGCGTCAAATAACGAAATGTGAGTCATGAAGGAGGCGCTCTGAAATGGTGGCAAGGCACTGTCGTGGGGTTGGTGGGAAGTGGGCACTACAGGCTCCAACCAGGCGCCGTTCATTACCATCATCAGGCACTGCCTTCATCAAGGATGGATGAAAACCAATCTGATTCTGCTTCTTCTTTACGTGCTGCTCTTGCCTATATGAAGTTTATACCGGAGCAAAAATATCCCTGTAAATCGCAGTCCGGAAAAAAGGGAAACGGAAGAATTGTTCGTAGGTTGGCACCTGTGTTATCGATTCTACGAAGTGCGATGTCTTTCTCTGCTACATCTTTCACATTTTCTTTCCCTGGATTCATTAGCTAGTAAACTTTCGTAAGTCATTTCTCATGATGATAAAGGGTCAGATCAAAAAGGATACTTTGAGGAAGATATTTTGACCCCTCCAGCAGGACTCTCAACCCATCGCCTTGCACAAAAGTGGGAGGGACGGACGGATTAGCAAGTCCGTTACTCCTGGACACACCGACCCTCCAGATTCCTACCCACCCTTCTTTCATTTTCCTTCCCAGAACTTCCTCTTTTTTTCTTTCTTTAAAAAGACTCCCCTCACAGCATATTCAAAGATAGGACCTGAGGAAATGCATTTTATAAAGATTCATATACAACAATACACAGATCCAAAACCATTTGCTAATGCACGATCATCAGGGAGACACATTTACCTGATTTTTGAATTTACTGTTTCTTTGTAATAAGAGAAAATATTATCGTCAGAATTTATTTTTACAAAATCGGGTTGAAAAGAAAATACGAAACCAATTAATCCACACGAAATAATTTCTTGTAAGTGCTGACTCGATGGTTAGAAACCCGATAAATTCCCAGAGATCTTCTGTTAATTTAAAAATCATATATTATTTTCATTAGCAACCAATTTGTCTCTTGAATTCAAGAAACAACAATGATTATTTTCTGTGTGCCTTCACTCACGCTATGGCAATATCTTGTGACAATACACACAATATAATTATAATGGTATTAAATCCGTATTTGTTTTTATAATAAACAATTATGTCTTGCGTCACAAGGAGATGGGAGAAAACAATCCGCCCCAAAAATAATACGCTATTAAAAGTGGTTCGCTACGTTGGGTGTCCTAGCAGAGGTGCCCGGGTTCATGTGTTGAGGTTTGTCTAGGTTTTGGCGGCCAATCCGTTTGCCTATGCATGGGGGCCGGAGACCTAACCTAGACCTCTCCAGCCTGGGCCGTAGGTCTCTCTCGACTCATCGCCTTGCACCCCAGTTGGACGGATGGATTCATACGTCTCTCACTCCTAGACACCTTGACCCCAGATTCCTACCCACCCCTTATACCTTTTTTCTTCCCAGAACTTCCTCTCCTTCCTTTCCCTAAAAAGACTCTCCACACAGCATCCCCAAAGATTACTCAGGCCCCGAAGGTAATTATTTTCCCCAGGGTTATTATTTTCCCAGGGCCTCCTGTGTGGAACTAAAGTTAAAAAAAAAACTCAAAATTTACTTCGGTGTAAAAAAGATGAGAAAGGTCCACTAAATTTTCTCTTCAATAATATGGACAGACGAAATCCATCACTCGCTAATAATTAAAGTTTTTTCTTGCCCTTATTTTTATATCTAATTGGCGTTGGAAGAACAAGGTTCCATCTGACATTTAAATTCTGACATTTTTCATTTTAATCAGGCAAGTACGCCTTGTACGACATACATGTCGTACAAACGTATGTTTTATTATCGTGGAAGTAAGCTTATGGATCTGAATGGTTAAAATCCTATCTCAAATATGTACTGCACAACTATAACTTATATGTAAGTTATCAGATAGTTATGCGACAAATAGTAGTAGAATAGAGAGCGCCGATTTAATTAACCCCGTTGAACTACGAGTGCTACTCGTTTCAAAATCCAGTTTAAATGTAAAAATACCAAGACTGGGCATTTCAAACACTTGTTTGTATGGACAATCTATGGAGATTGGTTATGTTTTTAGGTTTTCACGGCCAAAAAGTATTTTTGTTATTGTTTTTGGGGTGTTATGCCGTGTTTCGCTACCTCCTTCTTTAGCCAACGTTTCGGACAGCGTTACAGTGTCCATCATCATCTGCCATCATGATGGACACTGTAACGCTGTCCAAAACGTTGGCTAAAGAAGGAGGTAGCGAAACACGGCATAACACCCCAAAAACAATAACAAAAAAAAAAAAAAAAATCCATGGAGATTGTATAAAATTAGTAATAGGTACGCAGATGTGGCGAATCTATGTGACCACACCGGAGATAGGTACGAGGTCATACTGTCATAATATCTTTTCAATCAATATTGATACAGCCTAAGTCTTAATTGTTATATATAAAATAAAATTTTGGATAAGATTCAAAGTTTTCGATTTTGGTTTGTATTATAGTACTTCAAATAAATTAATAAATAAGGGTTTCGAAAATTGAATTTTGATTGAACAATATCGTTGTTTTGCAAAAAAGTCATTCTCAAATTGTGACGTTTTCTTAAGAGTTTTTGTAATGATTAAAAAGCTTTTCAGATCTATTGTCATGTTATTTTAATAATCCAATAACCTTTGTGTGGATGAAAAGAAGGTATTTTGAAAGTTTCAAACATTTTCTATGCTTAATGTAGCAATACATAGAGAACTCATAACTCATACACGTATATCCCCAAGCAAGCATTATTATTGTCCTGTTATTTTTTTTAGGTTGGACTAGGTTTTAGTAGATATTTTGTTGTGGGATGTTTTGTCCGTAAGATATTTATTTGGTCGGAGGACATTTTGTCGGGGATATTTTGTCGCGAGACAAAAAATCGCGGAACCATTTTTGTGCTGATACTTAACTGCAGAATGCAATTGATTTCCCAGACATTTTTATATCCCGAATATTTAATTTTTAAGTAAATAAACATCACGTTCTTCAAATTCTCTTTTTCTTATTCTATTCGCGATTCAAAGTTTGAACTTCATTATTTCAGCTCCCCGCAAATAGCAAAAGTAATAAAACAATGTACACTGCACTTTCAGTCACAAGCTAATGTTTCCATGGAAGAGTAACATTGGAATATTTGAACACGTATTTAAATATATAAATATGTGAAACAAAAAATTTAAAAAACAATAATTGTTGCCCGAAGGGTACAAGATTTCGGTGCGTTACCGTGTTTGTCGTTTGATTATTATTATATTGCGTGAAAAATCTGCTAGTAGATTTTAAAACACATAAATTACCCGTCTGAAATGTGACGCTATCAGGCGGCGCTAACAGTTCCCGCCACAGCCGGCTGACATCAGCCCATCCCTCCATCCCTCCATCCCTCCATCCCTCCCAGCCAGCCCCAGTCTGAACGGAGGACAAATAAACGTATAATCTAAAACAAAAACACGCACGGAATTATTCATGTGATAGTATTGAAATACCATTTCGATGGTATCGTAAATAGCCTGCGAATTACAGAGTTCGGAACATCGCGGTGGGTGTCATAACTCGTACGTGAGATGTCTGTGTCAGCAAATAATTAATATTCTTGAAACATTTTCAAATATAACGGAATTGAAGTGATTGGATTATATTTTAACAATGAAAAATTTTCATAAATATAGAACTCAATTGGTAAAGGGTTCTAGGCGGGTACGGGTACCGCCGCCCCGGGAACCATTTATTGGATAACCAACACCTCTGCCGTAAGTTACTCCAAGTGGTTCGCTACTTTGGTGAATTAGCGGGGAAGCCTGGGTTCATGGGTTTGTCAAGGTCTTGGCGGCCGGTGTGTGTGCCCACCTGCGTGAGGGCTGGATGGTTGAGAAGGGCTTTTGAAGGTCCAGCCGGAATCCCTCGACCCATCGCCTTGCAGTTAAAGGGATGGATTCATAAATCCGTCACTCCTGAACACACTGACTTCCCAGATTCCCCTCACCCTTCATACAAACTTCCTTCCCAAAACTTCCTCTTCTCCCTTTCCTTAATAATGCACAATACTCCTTCATAAATTCCTCCACTCAGTATCCCTTAAGATGACATAGGTCCCGAGAGAAATTATTTTCCCGTGTTGAGCTAATGTAAAAAAGTCACTACCCAAGACCTAACATTTTTATTATAAACTTAGCAGCTTTAAAAATGTGATGTCATCTTTCAACCTTGCGATTAGTAAATACGGAACGCTAAATATAAGAAAAACTCGTTATTATTGCTCAAAATCATTATAAAACTCTTTCTGCTTTTGTTTGGATTTTTATAGATAAAATTTTGGATTTTCTTCTTTCAGAAAGAATTTTCCTTGTCGTGTATTGTCAAAAAACACAAATCAGAATCGGCCAGCAGTATCATGTGATTTGACATCATGGGACTTCTTTCTTTGGGCTTTTTTGAAGTCACGTGTGTATTGTGTATGCCAATAAGCGATAAACAATAAATTAGTTTAAGGTGGAGATCCATTGTGTTTTTGCCACAATTTAAACACTGTTATTATTATTCAACGATGTCATCTTAAATTGAATCAAATGTGGAACATAGTTTGCAGAAGATAGACATGTTGCACTTTTGTCTGACATTTTATTCCAAACATAATTGAAACATTTGTGTACTTTACAAAGAAATAGAAAATATTACACACCTGATATGTTTAATTCAAACACTAAATCCGGCTTTACTTTTTCAACAACCCATATTATGCATGTACAACAAATCGATAATCATTGTTATATAATAGGTGAATGTGAATCGCTAAGTTGCTTGAAATTGCTTTATATACGTTTTATAAACGAGATCTGAATATGTAGATTTTTCCCACTATCTTCTATAACGTTTCCTTCTCCTTCACTTGATTTAGGGGATATTTCACCACCATCTTAATAGTTTAAAAACGTATATTTTCGATTCACGTTTTATTTATTAATCGAGTCCTAGTTTATAATTCAATACTCGAACGCAAACATTTTTTTCTTTATATTGGATAAGTCAGTCGAGATTTCTTACTTTTTTCAATATTCATTTGTTTATTTTAAAATTTGCGTTATCATATCGATTAGTGAGGCTGTGAGCCTCGGGAACCACTCATTGGGTAACCAACAACTCTGTCATAGATTAACCCGAGTGGTTCGCAACTTTAGTGACGGCGTAAGTTCTTGGGATCACCAGGTGACCCTTTGACCTCTCTAGGTTCTGGTTTCTCGTCTTATCATATAGGATTCATAAGTCTACCTCCTGGAAACACTAACCTCCAGATACCTACCCACACCTCAATACCTTTTTGCCCTCACAGAACTCCCTTTCTTTTCTAAAAAATATTATCATCTAGGATTCTATAATATTCATATAATATTCTAAAAAATATTACCATCTAAATATTATCAATCTTATCATCTGGGATTCATAAGTCCACCTCTCCTGGAAACACTAACCTCCAGATACCTACCCACCTCAATACCTTTTTCCCTCACAGAACTCCCTTTCTTTTCTAAAAAATACCCTCCACACAGCATCCCCAAAGATAACAAACGCCTTGATGGAAATTATTTTTCCAGTCGGTCAGAAATATTTTTCAGCACCAAAAGAATAAGTAATACTTTTGTCACTTTCCACTCAATTTGTATGCTTTTGTCCACCATTTTCGTTAAATTATTTGAAAAATAAACGTTAATATGTGCAGCAAATAGCCATCTAGTATTGGAATAAATAGAAAAATACTTTTAGTGTTTATGAAATTGGTCCGTGGGTCAGCAATTCGATGTAATAGTTGGAGTTTTCTCAATCTTTTCAATTCGATCTGAAATATTTTTACAGCTTAAAGCTCGTGGCTTATGGCGTCCACTTTGTTCTGTGTTCCTGCGGTCCTGATACTTTCAACAAACCACGTATTGGTCGGGTTATTTGTGCCCATTATGCCACCGCTGTGTTATATATTGTTATGATTGCAGAGCGGGTTATTTGAAGTGGGAAACCTTAAACATTGTCCCGGGAAATTATCGCGTGGGAAAGGTTTTCCGTTAAATGGATGAGTAAACCCATAAATACGAAGATAACGAGAAACGATTCCACACGTAGAAAGATGTGAACCAAATATTTTCAAACGAATTTTT
This sequence comes from Glyphotaelius pellucidus, assembly GCA_936435175.1. Taxonomy (NCBI): domain Eukaryota; kingdom Metazoa; phylum Arthropoda; class Insecta; order Trichoptera; family Limnephilidae; genus Glyphotaelius; species Glyphotaelius pellucidus. Next base: position 38,410,584 of record OW386546.1, read on the forward strand.
AAACATTCCAAATTTATAACGCTCTTGGAAGATCTCGCCAGTACCTGGGACCGACCTTTATTTGCTGGATAAATCAGGAAAATAAATTATGTGGGAGAATATTTTATTATAATGGTAGCGGGTTAAGACCAGAAAATATTGCAAATTCACTTCCAAATGCTCCATTTATTCAATGAGATTCAAAATTGTCAAATGAATGGAGGATTGAATGCGATGGTCAAAATAAGTAGTTAAAAGAGCCAGGGAACGCTGGATAGCTGATGGAGGACGAATTAAAGTGTCAAAATTATTAATTTCTGATGTTTGTGGTGTGAAATATTCTTGCGTAAAATTATTCGCGTTCAATGAACTATTAATTTTAAACTGATTTTAAGAAAAAATCAGACCAGGTAAGGTAAACATATCAACAATATTTCAATTTGTAATAATAAATTAATTAATGAGATAATTAAAAACACTTTGTTTTTACCACAATAAACTTTATTTAAAAGTAAACATGTTTGAGTACAAATGTACTTGAGTACATTTTATGTTCTGATGAAGAGAACATCGTTTTTGAAACATGTTGACTTTTAAATGAAGTTTATTGCGGTAAAAACAAAGTGTTTTTAATTATTTCATTAATAAAATGGTGCCACAAAGTGAATTTGCAAAATGTGAAGAAGTAATAAATTAATGTTTGATTGTATGTTTGAATTGTCTATTTTTTCTTCAAACTTCGCAAATTCACTTTGTGGCGTCATTATTAATTTAATGAAAACAAATAACTCTGTGTACACCACTATTTAATTAACAATATCAACATGTTTCGAAAACTGTTTGAAACTGAAAAATGTTTTTTTTATCTTAAAAAAAAAAGTAAATTATACTTATTATCCTGACGAAGAAAACATAGTTTTCGAAACTTGTTGATATTGTTAATTAAATAGTGGTGTACACAAATTTATTTGTTTTCATTAAAAAAATGTCTATTTTTTTGTTTAGATTTTGAACAGATGATTATTATCGGTGTTCATTCGGAAGGTAAATTTCTGAGATTTCTCTAATTTACCAACAACAACAAAAACAATATAACGTGTAATAAAGAAAATGGGTAATATTTGCTTTCGAAAGCAACGATCCTGAGGCAAAAGTTTTGTGAAAAGGCACTTTGAACTTCTCAAATAACAACGCTGCAATTATTGTAATATCCCGTTATTTTTCATGGTTCTGTGCCCATTACTGTTTTACTGATTTTGGGAGGCGGGTTTGGGTACGGCTGCCCAGGGAACCATTTATTGGATAACCGACACACCTGCCGTAGGTCACCCCAAGTGGCTCGCTACGTTTGGTGACTTAGCAGGAGTGTAAGGTTAATGGGTGAGGTTTGTCTAGGTTTGACGGCGAATGTATTTCCTCACTGCACGGCGGGCTGGATTGGAAGATGGTTGAGATTTGGCGGCCGTTGTGATCGAAAAGTAGAGTAGTAGAGGCTAAGGATCGAATCTCAGCGTGCGCAAATTAATTTTTTTTGATTAATTTGTGTTATTTCACTTTAAATTCATTTTTAAAATATATTGTATATTTGCGGCACGTTCCAGAGTGGAAGATACTCTCAGTAATGTCTTAGTCTAAGACCACCATTCAGAATTGAAACGTTGCTTGAAATGGCTTTAGCCGTGTTTGGTGACCAGATCTGAATAGCCAGAAACTTCTACACCTTCATCTTCCCCATCTCCTTTCCCTCTGCACTACCTTCAGCCTCATAACGTAGCCCAATTAGGGGATGCCATAGTCTCACTGACTCCAGACGGGAGCAGCTGAGACTCTTGGTATTCACATAAAGAAGGTTGACTTAACCTAGATCTCTCCAGCCGAACTTTCTCGACTCACCGCATCGCAACGCAGTGGGAGGGATGGAATCATATGTCTGTCACTCCTGGACACATTAACCTCCGGATACCTACCAACCTCTCAAACCCCTTTCCTTCCTAGAACCTAATTTCCTTCCTTACTAAAGAGATCCTCCTCACAGCATTCCGAAGGATGACATAGGCCCTGACGGACTTTTTTCCTTCGTGAATTTAAAATAAAATCTTATTTACTGTGAAACATAATGGTGAATCTTCTCCGATAACTGGATCAAAGAGGAATCATTTTTTCATGTCACTCACGATATTGAAAGTATGTAAGTAAAAATATTAAAATATCATGTATTGCCAAACACTCGTAGTTAAAGTATAAGGAACTTCATCAATCCTTCAAGGCGAGGCCCGGCAAGGACTTGCGAATGACAGATTTATCGAGTTTTTAATAGATTGAAAGTGTCAGCACTTGTATCGCTTGCAATGGAACCCGAACTACAACACTGTGGGAGGTGGAGGATTTTGTACGCTTTGTAATGCTTTCCATATTATAAATCAATTTCCCAAATAAGGGAGGAAGATTGATGATATATCGCCGCGTGAAACATCAAGGGAAACATGCAAGATTTTTGGTTTAACTTTTTATTAAAACAGTCGGAAAAGCTATGACTTTCAATGAGGGTTTTTTCCTTTCGTACGTTATTCCCAAAAAGCTACCCTTTTGGTTATTTTTTATGGTACACCTCACGAGATGGCCCCTTTCCGTACGGTATAAAGATATGGTAACCATAATATTGTATGAAATATCTTTTTAAATATTTTTGCAAAATTTATTTACGCTTTTCACAGAATTTAAAGAGAAATACAGGATTGGATTTAACTTGCGCCAAAATCCTTATAAAGAAAACGCAGGCGCGAAAGTGTTGATTTTAACTTTTTTTTATCAAGTTAATGATTTTACGCATTTTCTGGTCTATTTATATAAAAGAGATTTATTTATATTATTTAAATGTGGCGGACATCTATCGAACAGCGTCTGTTTGATTTTTATACAAGTCAACAGTTTTATTTTGAAATTGATGAAATTTTGCACACTAGACCTTCACAATAAGGAGAAGTATTTGCGAAACTTTGGAAAACTCTCTCCAAAGCCCTGGAAACGCTGGAGAGTATAGCTTAGCAGTGTTTATAGCGATAAATATTTTCTGTAGATCACACAAGGTTTAGTTGCATCAGGTCAGATTTGTTAAAATAAAAGTAATAGTTTTTGTGGTTTTTCTTCGATTAGTCTTTATTATTGTAGGTTATTTCTTGTAACATCTTATAATATATTTTAATATTCTGTAATATCTTGTAAGATCTTGTAAAATCTTTCTATTACGTTAAAAAATCTTACAATTTATTGCAATGTCTTGTAATTTCTTTTAAGATTGTACAAGTTTTATATCATGTAATGTATTGTAATATCTTGTAAGTATAACGAGCTTGTTAAATTGTGTTGTAAACTATTTGCAACACAGAAATTTCTAACGAGGCATGCTCGATACATTGCCCATGAAGCCACATTTAAATAAAAAAAAAATAATCAAATATTATAAATTCAAACATTTTGAATGTCATAATTATGCCCAATTTCCTTACCAGGGAGTTCTCATCCAGTGTGTTCTTTATCAGTGGGCTCAATATATTCAAGCTGCTATGATGTTCTTGGAGATTGCTTCTTCATTCCAATAGTATAATATACCCTTGAAAACGTGTCTGCTATCAATTCCGTTTCCCATCTGCCCCCCTTACCGAACCTCCTCTCCCACACTTCCCAAGATATCCGCTTCAGAAGGAGCTAACTGACTGACTATAATTAATTGCTCTTACAAAGTAGCAGCTGCGATTTGCCATTGTAATGAGGGTTCGTGTTTCTAAAATAAAATTTAAAAGTTTTTTTATGATTGAGGCGATACAATACTCTGAAATAGTATTCTAAGTCGGAATCTTAGCGACGTAAGTGAAAAAAAAATATGCGACGGCCTGGGTGTATTGAACGGCTTATGGTTGAATTTGCCTTAATAAGGTTTATCTTAAACATAGTTGGAACCATAACAACGTAAGTGAAGAAGGCGTGCACAGAAATATTTGACGCTCACTGTCGATATTGGCCTAACTGGTATAGAAAAATGATAAATCCGCGGGGTTTATTTTAACTAATTCTGTTAAACTTATTACTAAAATCTCAAATGTGAAACGAATTTACTAATTCTTAAGGGAAGTTATTAATTCATCGTCTAGAAAAATAAAATCCAGTGCTCATGGCTCCATCTTCACGCTGTATGCATGAATATGAATGATGCAAGGAGCATGTGACAAGACTGAGTTGTGTCCTTTCTGCATATGACTGTGGAAAACGGCATAATGTTTAATTAGTTAGTTAGTCACTTTTTTCCATTATTTTTATTATATGGACATGTTTCGACACTAATGGTTCCTTTCTATAATACAATGAGAGCGTACTTACATTAAAATTACGTAGTTTATGTTTTTTATGTTTTCTTTATTCATTGAAATGTTGGTTACATAAATTTTAGAATTTTTCGACCACCATGCTAGGCACATGCCCGTGTTGTGGTGGTCGATTTTCTATATATTACATTAACATATAAGCAATAAAAAAATGTGCGAGAAAATAAAAAATATAAAATAAAATAATAATAAAGAAATATTATAGAATACAAAATAATGTAAAATGATGTAAATTGCTATAGAGTAATTATAAAAGAGTTAGGAAGAATATAGTAGAATATAAAATAATATAGTACTAAAAGTGTAGAACATAAAAAACATATATATACTAGAAGAATATATAAAAGTAGGTGATTATAAAATATATAAGATCAAAGTAAGTGCTATACAATAAGCAAATAATTAAAGGTTTTTTGTTACGATGGAAATCTATAAGTGCGTGGTTATATTGGTAGATAAATTATATTACACTTTTTTTTTTATAATATAATAGTTACAAGTAAACAATAAAGGTTCGTAAACAAAATAAATTTAATAATAAAATATTTGTTATATATTGTTAATATTATTTTACCTTCGTCCCATGAAGTATCAAACACGCTGATAAAAAAAGAATCTCCTGAGATTAGTTTGAATGGATTAAGTTGAAGTGTAAATAAGTAATTCAAACCAAAGTCACAGATCTGGAGAAATATAAAACATTTGATATAACTTGTTCATACTCAAAAATAAGTTTACCCTCGGGGCTAATAAAAACCACACAGTTTGGTAAAAAACAGTGCTTTACCAATTTTTAAAGAACAATAATTTTTGTTATTTTTCACCTTCATGTCGTTCTTAGAAAACTAAAGTTTCTTTCGTTTTGGAGGTGGATCTGGGTACTGCCGCACCAGGAACCATTTTTGGATGACCAACACATCTGCCGTAGATCACCCCAAGTGGTTATCTACATTTGGTAGTGAACCACTTGGGGTTAATATATGCCCGGCTTCATGGGGTGAAGATTGTCTTCTATACTGGCGATGAATCTGCGTACCTGCTGTGTGGCGGGTCGAATTTGGAAAGGCTTGTTGAGGGATACCCTTTTACCTCTTCAACAGGAGTTTCTCAACCCATCGCCTTGCACCGGACACTCCTGGAAACACTGAATCCCGGATTCCTTCCCATCCCTCATAATTTTTCTTCCCAGATATTCTTCTACTTATTTTCCTGAAAAAAAAAAACATTTTCTTTAGGACATCCTGTGTAGAGTCAATACAATAAATGAATTTTATTATTTCTTAGGAATTCAAGATGATTCAGTATACATAGTCTGTGAAACGGGGAAAAATTTCCCAACGCAGCATTCAACAATGACTAAGTGATTTGATTCATCTTGGGAATAAACTAATAAATGTGCACAACATAATAAACACCACATTATATACATGTATACCGTTCTTGCGGATTGAGGAAGCCCGGTATGCTTAATGCTGCGTATGCACTTACGAGCCGAACCACGAATCATAGGAAAGGAACGAACCATCCGCAAGCGTCGTGGTTGGTTCTTCCTTTCCTGTAATTCGTGGTTCGACTCGTGCTTAGGCTCGCAGCTCTATACGCAGCATTAGAGTTGCAACGATGAGTATATGACACAGATAAATGAAGGTTCGAAAAGGATATCACGGTGGCATTAATAAACTATTTTCTTAAATTTTTTTCAAATGCTTATGATTTTTATAAGACTCCCGATTACCAAAACTGTTTTCAAAATAAAATGATGTAAGGCGTTACTCGAACAGAACTTAAGTAAAAAAAAGTATTAAGATTTATTAACACCGGAGGAATAAGACCTCAGTCGTTTGCAACTTTAGCCCTATCTACGTCAGAACAATCATCGTTCCCACTGAACTTTTGTCGTTCCACGCACCAACATAGTTTCAGTAAGTACACGCCTCGACAACTACTAACTACCTACATACAAAGCACAATGGCGTGGCGATCCGTGCCTGACCTCCGTGTGAAGAGATCTGTAGGTCACGTACTTCAACCATTGGGCGGTCAGGGTCCGCCTTAATCCCGGATCGGAGCAGTCAAATAAGGCGGATCACTCCGAGCAACCGGTGACGGAGGGAACCGGTGACGGGGGAACCGGTGCCGTGCGAAGCAGTATCGCCGCGGAGACGTCTTTACCGTTTCCCGGCCAAATTGCCGATTCGTAGGAAATACAATTTGAAAGTTTGAACGGCTGGATTCGCGGAACGGTCCCGGGAAATTGCCCATGAAACAACAAACACCTTTTTATTGGAACGGCGACAAGTTACAATGGGTTCAGACGGCACGGAATATACCCTTTTCACCCTCGCCTTCATATTTTGCTCCAAACTTTCTACTTTATTTTACGAGTAGACTTCTAGTACAATGTTGGATTCCGTATATTGACTATTTTGGTTGCAGCAACTTACTGTTGTTTTTATTACATTTTTTTTATTGTTAGTTTTTTATGGTTTGTTAATTTTATCGTTCCCCTTATCGGTGTTTTAAAAGTAATCTGTTTTCAAGTTACTGTATAATAAAACAAATGCAAAACTTTTTTTCCACTTATTAATCGACTTTAATGAAAACAAATAACTTTGTGTACACCACTATTTAATTAACAATATAATAATATTACTAATAAATTTATTAACTTATTATCCTGACGAAGAAAACATGTTGATATTGTTAATTAAATAGTGGTGTACACAAAGTTATTTGTTTTCATTAAATTAAATAATAATGATGCCACAAAGTGAATTTGCGAATTTTTAATAAATATTAATCTACTGTTTATATTTTTAAATAATATTATATACAATGGACTCTATATAAACAAAAAGTCCATTATATGTAATATTAATCTACTGTTTATATTTTTACATAATATTATATACAATGGACTCTATATAAACAAAAAGTCCATTATATGTAATATTAATCTACTGTTTATATTTTTACATAATATTATATACAATGGACTCCATATAAACAAAAAGTCCATTATATGTAATATTATTCATACTCCAATCTAAAATATGTGTCCCCCATCAAATTTAACTATCAATATAAACAAATCCACGTTATCATAAATAACATAATAGCAATAGACAGTTGACACGCCAACAATAAAATAACATAATAGCAATAGACAGTTGACACGCCAACAATAAAATAACATAATAGCAATAGACAGTTGACACGCCAACAATAAAATAACATAATAGCAATAGACAGTTGACACGCCAACAATAAAATGGGTTGTAATAAGAGTTTTCATTTTTTATAATTAAGGTTTTCCACAGACAACTTTGAAGTAATCTATGAACCCGAGATAAATATGTCTACAGCTAATAACCAAATAACTAGAACTCCAATCGTTAAAGAGGACATGACAACAAATATGGCGAAATCCATTTAAATTGTGTAAAATCCTTGTATTCTATCCCGCTCCCTCTCCCCCAAATGTTATTGTAGATTAAGGAACAATTGAATCGGTCTAAAAATGGCCTTATGGTATGAAACCGGTTACGGTCACAAAGAAATTAAGTTGAAAAAAAAAGTTTTTTGTTTTGTTTTATTAAATTATTTTAATGGAATTCCACCACGAATTATCTTTGAGATCTTTTCACCCTTGGTGTTCTTCAATATTAATCAATGTTTTTACAACATTCCCTGCATGTTTCCGGTCTGCACAAAAGTACCTGCTTTTATATTACTGTCATCACTAGACCCATCATAAAAAATATTAAACCATTTCCCTCGTTGATTCTGATATTAATTTTTTCCGTCCGCTAAACAAAGGGACTACTATTTTCCTTTCATAAGAAAACATAATGCAAAGTGTTTTCGGAGCATTTCTTTGGATTCAAAGTACGAGTGGAATTATTATTGCGTATTTAAACCCATTGCCGTAAATTAAATTACTTTATGTAGACAAGTACTTCTCCAATTCCTTCATAATATATTTTATATTAATTTGATCCATTTTTCAGTCACATAATTTTTCAGCTTAGAGCTATTGGAAGTAAGATTTCTTTAATCTAGGACTTCGGGCTCAGGCGTTGTCTTGTAGACTTCGTCGATAATGGCGGCTTGTACTCAAAAATGAGTGGCACTCACTAAAATATTTTTGGTCCATGCCCTACGCCCTGCGCCCAAAGATATTGAAATACAAGAAATTTGCTATGATGGCCGCCCGACTGTCAGCAGACTACGATCTAGTGGGCATATTTTGAATACGGAATTTAGTTAATTAAGGTGTGTATTAGTAGTATGGGTTAACAATGTATTAACAATTAACAACATATAATTGCATACGGAAAGAATTAGTTGATTTTTTGAAGATGGGCAGTAGTATTGGTTAATAACAATATTGGCGATACCAGGAATTGCAGTCCCACTCAGTAAAAACTGCTGATAGCTTATAATTTAAATATCTTTGTCTGCGCCATGCGCCACGTAAAGAATGCAATGCAATTGGATTTTTGTAGCAAGTTACTTTGCCTTTCAAACTGTGGTAATGTCACCTGATTGTTTTTTTTGCTATCGGGCACGGGCTGCGTTAGACAAGATGAAGAGGTCATTAATATATATTTTAGAAAATTTAAGCTTACCTGCTTGATTTATCCGGAAACGAACTGCCAACTAAGGTGGTGCCATTTCGGCGTGATAAATAAATGTTTGTTTCTTCCGGTATTTCCGCCTCATCAAAAAGTTCCGAGGCATTGATGAGCGTCGCTCGCACTGCGTCACTTAGGACACGTGATAAAAAGAACGAAATTTCGAGCTGGTGGAATTTAACAAAAAATTTCAAAGTAAGAATTTCTTTAATTACTGTCATTTGCTTTAATTTTTGCGGTGTTATTATTTTTATTATGACAAATTTAGGGAGTACGTAACTCCAAAGCTCCTTAGTGATAGCCGCTACTGCACAGGGAAATGAATGAATTTTGTTAAAAATGAATTAAGTAGGTTTTGAACAGAATCAAGTAGGTTTATCAAGTATTGTGGGGCTTCTAAGGCTCCAATATTCAAATGACGGCCTCTGTGGTCGAGGAGCAAGGCTCCCGACCAGCGATTTATAGGTCGCGGGTTCAAATGCCGTTCCGCGCAAGTAATTATGAGGTATTTTCATAAAACAAATAAAGGTACTTGAGATTTGTACAGGGGTAGCAGCTGGTCACTCCTGACAAATTTTATAGCCTTGTACAAGATACCCAGTTTATTGGAGGACAGATTTACTTCCATGGAGTTTTGATACTTGAGCCGGTGTGGTAGACTTACTTCAAGCATTTCCATGTAGACTTTATTGGGGAGGGTTCCAATAAATTACACCAGTCAATTATTGATCTCCCTCATTGAAATCAGACCCGCCTTGATTTGAGATGTTGAGACGATTGAGATACGAATCTTCTCGAGGTGATTCTTGTTCAATAGTAATGGAGTTTTTTTACATGAGCTCTACACAGGAGGCCCCGAGGAAAATAACCTCCCTCAGGGCCTATGTCATCTTTAGAGATGCTGTGTGGAGGGTTTTTTTTTTCAAGGAAAGGAAGTGGAGGAGAATTCTGGGAAGGAAAAGGGTTTAAGGGGTGGGTAGGAATCTGGGGTCAAGTGTGTTCTGGTCGTCCGCCTCCAAGACGTAGACAAATCTCACCCCTGCCCCAAAAAAACCCGGGCACCCCTGCTAAATCACCAAACGTAGCGAACCACTTGGGGTGACCTATGGCAGAGGTGTTGGTTATCCTATAAAGGTTCCCGGGACGGCGGTACCCATTCCATCCTCCCAAATTGAATTTACGAGACGAGTATAGGTGATTGTGGTTTGTTTTTAGTACCGATGAGATATGTAGTTAAATAATAATTTGACTGACAAGGACTTATAATTCAAAACAAGCCCCAAATCATTTGAGTAAAAAAAAACAATTTTCAGGGTCTGGTAATTTTTTATTAATTTAAACGAGTTTCTTAACTCTTGGGAATATAATGCTTGTAGCAATGTTTTGCAATTTTTTTTTGATTATTCTAAAAAATTTTAAAAAATTAGATGCACAGGTCCAAGTCCGTATGCGGGCCAGTTTGCCGGCCCGGTCACGTATTTCCAAACCCTATACCGATTCGTCCAGTCGTGACAATTTAAATATTCAATATCAAAATTTATATATTAAGAAATAAAAATTTTAATTTCTAATATATACGTTAGAAAGATTATTATTTTATCTAAATTTTTGATTTTGCAAAGTGATAAAAAATAATCAATACAGAGGTATATTTACACCATACGAGAATAAAATCTAAATTTTAAAATTTAGAAATAAAATTTTTAATTTCTAAAGTGCACATTGGTAAAATTATTTTATCTAGATTTTAGAACAATTTTTGTTTTGGCAAAGTGATAAAAAATAACCAATATAGAGGTGTATTTAATGTAAATTGCCGCTACAGCGACTGAACCGGTATAGGTTTTGGAAATACGCGTCCCGATCTAGCATCGGGTTCCAAAGGCCGGGGCCAGACTCGAGCGTCCAGTCAAGTTCCTACCCAAGAACTCGGAACCTGGAACGTCTTCTAGAACTCGAGTACTTTTCTTAGAAAACACTCATCTCTTGGCGGGTGGGATTGCAGTCCTTCGTCTACCGGCATTTCGACGAAAGATTTTCCGAGGAACTAGTCTTTGATCTCTTCGGCACCGGTGCGTAGTCAAGAAACATGCAAATCGCGCGCCCGTTTGTACACAGCTTACCTTTGTCGCAAAAGAGGACAGGAAGTTTTTCACTTCAACAGCACGGCTGTGGGATGATATGCCGACTTCTGTGTTTCGTCTCTCCTAACAATACCGGCTCTTCAAAACGCAGGTTCACTACTTCCTTAGCAACAACCCAAAAGATAACAAGGCTCTGAGGGAAGTTATTTTCCTTGTGCCCTTTCATATGCAATCAATATATTAAAAAAAAATCGATTGTGCGGTAGAAGAAAAACTCTACAAAAACAATCTCAACCAATGAAGAACCAAGAAGCCGTGAAAAGTGAGGTCATGATCAAAGCGGCCAATGAGCGCCGACCTAGCGTCAGTTCCATTTTATATCTCAACCAATGGGAGCTTTAATAAGAGTTTGATGCTTCACAGGTGCTGTGTGTCATTTCCGTTTCACCCGAATTACAAATCACAACGGGGCTACAGAAGTTTCATTTAAAAAAAAAAATCTGAAAAAAAAATTGTTTTTGTAATAAATTGGGGTAACGTTAGCGATCCTGACATCACGAAACTAGCGTGTTTTCATGAACGCCGTTACCCGTATTCATTAATTAACCTCTTCAATACAAATCCCGAAAGGCCGATAGCCGATACCCTTTCTCGGTCGCCCAGCGGAGTACAGAGTTAAAGGCGGTAGGGTCGTTGGTTGTGTGTGTGTGTGTTACATTATGAGATATTTGACACGTTGCCGCGCCATCCATTTTGATCATAACGTGATTAATGGCGCTCTATCCCCGAAGAATGGTTGCCATTGAAGAATTGGAAACGCGGTGGGAGCGGAGGCTGACGGGAATTTCCCGCTCGGATGCTCGCCTGATGAATAATGTCACGTGGCCCAAACTAAACCATTCCTTATCGTATTACGAACTGAGCTCTAATATTGTGTTTCAAAAAGAGAGTCATTCGAACTCTTTTGTAGGTAATATGGTTCACTGAATACAATATGAAGACGCTGGAAATGAAATAAGTTTTCTATAAAATTCTGGATATCCGTCAACCTTCCATTAATAATAATATTGTTTTATTCCATGATGTGGAAACGAGAGTGCAATCCCACACTATATAGTTAAACATATTTATACAACAGATTTTACGAAAAGAAACATTGTGGCCGGCCTATTTGCGCTTGTCCACTATAGACATGCACGCCAAAATTCACTCGATGTTGTAACAACGTGCCCCGTAACTACGCCTTGCCTCCCCCTAAAAGTAGAAAAAATAAAAAAAGTAATAAAAATAGTACTAAAATAAAAAATAAATGAGCAATTATTACGTGGGGCGTAGTCTGGGGTGTGGCGTATTCTGGAGTTCTGTTTGAAGTGCTGTTTGAAAACTTCAACTCTTCTTTTTAAAAATAACAGAGGGCGCCACTTCCGTTCGCAACAATCCTTAACTGGAGAGTAATTTATTTTATTTGCGGTCACAACAAACCATCTCAAAACAGAGGATAGCCAATTCGGAATCAAACTTTTACTGTCAACATCTGTGGCAATATATTTTCTAAACGAAACTGTCAGTTATTATAAACTCAGAAAAACATGGAACATCTTTACACAAACATATAAATCCGCTTTCTAGACCCAAGCAAAGCGTTTTTTTTTTTTAATTCATGTGTTGTTTACTTTTTACCTCATCTTCTTATTATTTGTCTTTCTTTTGTTATTTCGAAATATGGAATGAATAGCATTTCACTACTTCTGTTTACGTTCGGGGTTAAACTCTTATTATTATTTTTAGAATAAATCAGAATAATTTTTATTGGACTTGGCGTCCTATCTTAACCGTTGTACATATTACCTAATAATTCATAAATATGATTTATCGGATAATGTCCCTTGAGCAATTATTCTAACACTACACGGATTTATCATGTTCTGATATAATACTTGCTGGTACCCGGCATACGTTGCAAAGTCATTCAAAGAAATAAATTGATTCTCCTTGCATGCCCTTTCCCGTGCGTCCACGTTCCCCTCCCGAGTCCCCTTTCCCACCCGCATTCTCCTTACAACTTCCCCGCCTTCTCCCTCCCTCGCACCCCTCCCGCGAACCCCTTCTCTCTCCCTTTCCTCCTTGACGCTAACATATATGAAATACACGCATTTTCATTTGCACAAATTTCATAACGCCAGAGTCATTATAAATAGCCTGTAACCTTTGCGGGTAGGCGCACAACAAATCATCAAAGTTTCATCGCAATCGGATGAACGGTATGGCAGCGCATAAAATACGAACAAACAAATATTGATTTTTATACGTAAGAAGATAATGTCAGTAACTGCAATAACCTACTGTATCCATGCAGCTGGTCGATATTTCAACAATATTTTAAAGTATCTACTAAATGGGTAAAGCAGAGATTTGTCAGGCTATTGAAAAATTATTTGCTCAATTTTAGTATTGCTTTTCAATATTGGCAAAATCTCGTTGATGAAAATTATAATTCAACCCGCAATTTCGGATCTCTTGTTGCTGGTGAAAACACCTGACTACGTTCATTATTAGTAATTAATCGAGTTAATCACTTTTTCAATATTATTTACCCCCAGCGCCAGTGCTCGTGGTCTATTGTATGATAAAGATTTGCTTTTTTGGTTAATTATAAATTTTGGTGATCATTTTGACAATATTTTTGTATGAAGTTATTTATATTCTTTTTCGCGCTCTAAACAATGAATACCTAATACAACGAAAACTAGAAAACATCGCCAAGCACTAAATTATAATAATAACACCTAATTTTATTTCAATATATAATAATAATGGATTAGCCATCTCACGCCTAATTCCAATCTAAAAATAACACCATGCATGTGACTAAGTTCATTACATTTCAGTATGTCTCTGCATCGAAATCTGATGCCTCGCTTTGAAATCCTAGATTAATGCAAGTTCCCCACCATACAAAATTTGCTCCATGCAGACCATTAAAAAGTAAAAAACAATACTTATTCCGATCCTTCGAATGTGAGATAATACACATTTCTTTTTATTGTGGTACCACTATACGGCAGTATTATTAGTACGGCAGTAATATTTTTTTCGGGTGTTAATTTTAAGATTTGCAAGCCCCGTTTAGTCTAGATAATACTTGGAAATAAAATTAACTCAAACATTTGCAACAAATAAAACGAAAAAAAAAGTCTGTTTTATAAAATTTTACCAAACAATTTAAAGGAGGATAAGCAACAAAAAAAATATATTATATATTACATTGAGTTCCTCTTATAGCCGTTTTACACCATCTCTTTTTTTCATCCTGATTACGTAAAGAGACCAAAGACAATAAAACATAAACCATGTTGTTTGCAGCGATGCAACCTGAAATCGTAGTTATGAAAATAGAAATATAGAAGATAGAATATGAAAAGACATTTCAATCTTTTGTTAACCAACCGATTTCTACTTAGTGTAAGAATTACGTTGTTACTGTTGTGGAGAATAGTTTTTGAGCGTCAGGATTACCAATGTTGAAAGAATTGGTTCCAGAGGCTGAGGAGCTGGTGGAGGATGTTTGACCTGTGCTCCGTCTTCTCATCAGACGAGTGTATATTAATATTTAACTATGAGGAATAGTCAGGCTCCTGGGGATAGCGGTACTTTCAGGCCGCGCCCTGTGTTCAATGATTATACTGGATGATGATTGATAACACTGTACTCTTATTTGAGTGATTTAGCAATTTATTTAAGATTTTAATTATTTACACAATTAGTGTTCACGTATAAAACGGGTAGAGAGGTACAAAACGCGAACGGGCGGTTAGATCGAGTGCTCGGAACGGAATGATTTGCACGGTCATTCTCGGAGCGGTGCCGAGATATTTTTTGAAGAGGTGGCAATGATACCACACGTAAAAATAAATGTAAGTGATGCCCATACTGTGTTGAACTCTTATGACATTCTATGGTACTTCCATCTAGAGGACCCACAGGCCATTGAGAAGCCTGGTGAACTTCATGAAAGTTAATTGTCAACAAATAATAATAAACCACACTCGTACATGGGAGAGTAAACCTAATTTTTATTGTGTATATAAATAGTTTTACGTATTACAGATGGTAGTAAAAGGAAAAATAGAAAAATGTTGTTTTCATTCTGTATCGAAACCGCAAAATCCAATCTAGAATTTTATTCTGCATAAAAGAAACCGCTGAAAGATATGTAAAGAGGCTGATGGAGGTACAAGTTGGAAATTTCTCGCGCAGTATCAAAGCCCTTTATAATTTCATTCGCGATGGCAAATTAATTTTAAAAGCTCTTTTTAATATCTCCCCTGAAATTTCCACCGGCAAGTGGTTCTTTAAAGAAAATGTAGAATTTTCAAACACTAAACTATTTAAAAAAAAATTAATAAAAAAACTTAGTTTAAGAATGGTAATTTTCAGAAATTTAGACTCATTTTCTAGATCACCATTGATTATCTTATTCATAATCTTTGCCTGTGATTTAAATAAGTACATCGTACGATCATAATCTTACAATATTTATGTAAATGAAAAATAATGATGGTCCTAGTACTGACCCCTGTGGCACTCCCAGTTTATTTATTTATTGATGTATGTTCACAAGCTTCTTACTTATTGCCTATTACTTTTTTTAAGTAGAATTGTCTAATACTTGGTCGAGGGGTAAGGCTCTTGACTCGCAATCCGAAGGTCGCGGGATCGAATACCGGCGTGGGCAAATAAATTTTATCTGATTTATTTGAATTATTTCACAAATAATTCATTTAAAAAAAATATGGTACCTTTATTTTCGGCATGTTCCAGAGTGGAAGATACTCTCCCTATATCGCTCTAGTGTAAGACCACCATTCAGAATTGAAACGTTGCTTGAAATGGCTTTAGCCGTGTTTGGTAACCAGATCTGAATAGCCTGGTAATTCCCCACCTTCCTCTCCATCACCTCTTCATCACCTCTTCATCATCACCTCTGTCTTCATCATTCCTCATTCATATAAAAAAAACCTACGATGTTGTACTCACTTGTATACCAGGCAGTAAGACTAAATTAAAGGTGCACTAGCGACAAAATCGGAGAACGACAATGCAATTCCCGTTCATAGCTGATGTTGGAAGCAAGAGAATGAGTCGTTTCTCCGTTTCTTTCTTATAAAATGTCGGGCACGTGAAATAGGCTGCGAGAGGACAAATTACTTTCTTAAATTTAATGAAGACCTTTTCAAGTCCCACATTCACATATCTTTTCATAATCCTCACCATTAACACGCCTCACAACGTCACTCAACCTACTCCAGGCTCCACGCAGCTCAGGGTGTTCAAAAATATAAATTTTTAAATCGATGACCAGGACCTACCTACTACCGTGTTAAAGATGCTACCGAATATTTTTCTCTTTTGTCTTCCATTCTTTAGTTTGAGATTGGCTAATATTATCCTTAATGATTAAATAATTTATTTTTAGGTTTTACTCAATAAGTCATTCCACTACAAAAATATTGCTTTATCTTGAACGTCATCATCATCATCACTCTTGAATCTACAACCCATGGTGAGTCTTCCTCCACTGATCTCGATTTTGTGCCAGCTCTCTCCAGCTCAGAGGCTCCAGGGTATAGATATATCTTTGAAAATATTCTCGCTCCATCTTAATCTTGGCCTTCTCGGACTCCGTCGCCTTATCGGTCTTGAGTTCAGCAGTCATTCTTTCCACACGACCCAGCCACCAAAGTCTTACCAGTTTTATAAATTTTGTGATGTTTAACTCCTTAAATAGAGTGAAAAGCTCATTGTTGTAATGTTATCTTGAGCGTACCTGTACTAATAATTTAGTTGTGCCTAATCTAATAGCTACGATTTTAACTAATTAAACTGAATATCACCGTCTATTGAAAATCTAATTAATTTTGTAAACTTTATTTTGTTTTTGAAGTTGCTGACATTTTTTTTAAATACTTACTTTGGTTGTGCGTCGGTTATGCGTGGCTCTGGAGCTCTAGCATGGTGAAATTGATAACTTCGCAATGTCAGATCGATAGGTGTAACATCCGATGATTTTATATCGATATCATTAGCACAGTTTCACTGTTGATAACCGAACCTTTATTGGAGGGAATAAATAATAACTCGATGTACGCTCTCAACACTAGCGGAACTGTCCATAAATTTACATTCAAACGCCAGTCAAATACGTAAAAATATTTGACACTAAACGGGAGTTATTAGATAATAATTTATTTAGTTTTATTTCAACGACTTTCTCAAAATTCGAACGGAATAATTTGGTCGTGTCTTAGTTGAATTACAAAGTCTATGGATCGTGTGTACGACTTCTTTTAATAAAAAATCTTCGTTAGTTCAATAAATTTATTAAATAAGCCAGTAAATTTGATTAACGAACGACGTAATTCAAATGACGAGTATATTGACAGTTAATCGATATTTATCCGACACTATTGAGTCCGGGTTCAAATTTATCAATTGTCGGTCGGAATATCTCTTATCAATTTTTGACCGTGATCGCTAATATTGATAACTGACCACAGTTGACGGATTTGGTCAACATCGTATTGATAACTGGTTTTATCGATCGACCCTGCTGGGCAACAAGGTCTAATGAACTTAAATTTACTTTGAATTCAAGTGGCATTAATATTTATTAAAACTCATTAAGAAAAGGATTCAGTTAAATAAATAAGTAGGTACCTTCCTATAATAAATAAATACCTTAACATTTTAAGTAGAAATAGTTAAAATATTCTTTCCATAATTGGAGCTATTTATAGATCCTGTGATTTTCACGAGGATTCGTAATCAACAAGAATATAATTTTGTTTGCGTACCGGTTGCGTACACACTATGAATTTATTTTGTCGTTCTTAAAATAGTTTGTCAATGATTTTATAACTTTTCTTATTCTGCCAAAAATTTATAAAGACCATTTATAAAGACTATTTATAAAGCAAATGAATAAAATAAAATAAAGTAGGTAGTTAATAAATACAATAAATAGTACCCCAAGCGGTTGATTGGGGTGTGATTCCATATCCTTGCATTTTTGTTTTATTTTATTTTATTTTACTTTTTTAATTTTACAACTTTTTTAATGGTTTTGCGCTAGTTTTAATTTGTTACCGAAATTTCACCATACGGGCACCTTTCCGATTTCAGTAGGTATTTTCTACATTTTTTTCAAATGTTTTATCAAACCCTACTCCATTACTTCAGAAGTCGTGTCGATGTTTTACAAAGGTTAAAGTTAGTTAAAATAAATAATATAAAATAATTATAAAAAATTTAAATAAATAACATAAAATTGATAAAAACCAAAAACTAATTTCGTTCCAAGCAATTTATTGGGCACAAAATACACACTATTGATTAAAAATGTTATTTTACTTTTGACGTGATAACGTCTTATAAATCGATGAACACCGGCTGCATGCAAGAAAAAATATGACTCATTGTCACGTTCCGCCTGAGCCGAGCGTGCAAGCGAGACCACGGAACAAGCGTTCGGCTTGTGACGCATCTATCTCTCTTCGACTCCATCGTTATTACATGACGTTATCACGTAAAATTATCGTCCGTAAACCGACTTTACAGACTACAATTTTTTTTAGTTTGGTTAGACTTTACAATCTTTGTTTGACCAAAAATAAAAAATTAGGGTCAAAATAAAATTTTGATTTTTCTGGCAACAAAATAGCGAATAACTTTGTGTAAACTTGTATCTATCAATTTGGGAAATACTCGGTATTGTTTGTTTGGTACGCGTGGTTCCGTTAGTTAGTGGAGCTCTCGTCTCGAGGACCACAACTGTGGGTGATTACAGAACACACTGTAGTAGTGCTAGTATTGCTACCTTGTTCACTCTGCATTCGCTACCACTTAGTAGGGAAACCGACCAACTTCGTGATACTGACAGACTTGTATTGAAACAATTTAATTGTCAGTCAGCAACAGACATTAAATGTATTTTTAAACTGAAGTGAACAAACAAAATCATTAAAATCTAAGCCACTACTATTCGCAGCTTTGATTTTTGTTATGAACGGTTCTTGAAAGAAAAACTCATTTATCAAAAGAACTCTACATTTTAAAAAAAATGTCCTTATTTCGACTAGAAATTCTTACAATCAGTAATGAGTGTGTAGGGCATTCAGAAAACTAATGATCGTTATATTAGGCTCTCAATATCTCTCTGTTGGTAGAAACCTAACTGCTAACTACTCACCTCGTTTCTGAACTGGAGACTATGTACTAGAGACATCTCTCGAATGACTCCATACACTCTACGAGCAACTATCACTAGAGCCGTCTGCGCTACGTATGCTCGATTTTTCATTTTTTTCTAAATAAGAATTATAATATCATTAGAAATTTTGTTTTGGGTAAAAAGATTTTTACCCATTATTTGGAGGGAAAAAATAAAAAAATGGAACTCGTTGAATAATAAATAAGTGAATTAATATCTTAATATAATATGTGGAAAAAAGAACTAGTTGAAGATAATATGTTGATTCTAAATATTTGAAATATGAGATTGACAAATATGACGGTTTGACAGAAGGTGGCAATAGCGAAATTGGATAACGCGCACGACCCGGTTAGACGAGAGGTCTGGGTTCGAGTCCCAGTTGCGACCATTGTCTTTTTCTATTTTTCTGTGTCTTGTTTTCTTTCATATTTTCATTTAGATTATAAGTGTTATCTTCTTTTTCAATAATATCTTACCTTTTACTTGACGATTTTAAAATTTCAAACTCTATGCTGACACTGAAATTAGCAAAGGAAACCTTTGTATCCAAGTATTTTACCGAGATTACCGCAATTGAGACGATGGCGACAAAAAAAAATTGTTAACATATGCACATACAAAACACGACATTAATTACAATTAGAAACTGGTTTGCCCTAGCCTTTCATCTGACAGTCTTTACAAATATCACGAAGTTAGCTCGTCTATATCGCGGTCTTAGTGGTAAGTGGGAAGGATGTAGTTGTGGTGAGTAGGATGACGGTTGATTGCTCTGCGCTTTACTCCGCTCCTCGACTCACCGTGCAGCGTCTTATCTCGGATAACAAGGAAGTGTCTGATCTAGTGAGAGATTACATCAAATGTGAGGTTTTGTTTAATCTGGGATACGTCTACTGTCTGACGTGGGTGCCTCATCTCTGAGGCAGAAACCTTATTGTGATATAAATGAGGTCCATATTTGTTCGAGGTACACATGTGTATTCGGTTGTAACACATGCTGCTAGCCAAGAATGAAAGTCTAGCAGTCTAGTATGGTGATATATAACTTATAGAGCAATGCATGCAGCTCTGCACAGTGGATTCAGTGATCAAAAACACATAACATTCATTTCTCAGAAAGATATGCACAAGATACAATTATATCTTTTCAGACTCTGATATTTTCCACTTGTCCTCAGGTCAATTTACGAAATAACTTAAAACAAATTGTTATTAACAAACCCCTTACCCCTGCCGTGTGTTATTTTCTCATTCTAATTATGATTTTTTTTTAATGTCTTATGATGTTGATATATATAATGTTCATAGTTTTATTTCATATTATCCATCCTACGTACTTTAATCGGTGTTTTTATCTCCTTTTTACGTGTTTTTTCTTCTTTTTCTACCACTATGTTTTCATTCATGTTTTTCTACACACACTATGAATGTTTGCTTGTTAATGGAACCTGTGATGAATCGTAATGCCTACCTACACATACGCTATCGGAGGAGAAATATTTTCACGTTCAAGAGTGCTTGCGAAGATTTTTTTTTTAATATCGTGTAAATTATAGGTACATCCAATAACGTCTAATAATCAAAACAAAAGACACGTGAACTTTTATCACGATGAGCGACCTTCATTTTCGTTCCCACAGGAATTAAAGTTGAACGAACTTTATTTTAAACAGAATCAAAGACAAAGAAATGAATGTTTATTGGCCCTGAAGAGTGTTTATATAAGTGACATTGGAAACATGAGTTTCTTTGGGCGCCGTTAGTCTAATCAAAACAAAAAAAATTAAGGCGTAAGTACGTGTTTGGTTTAACACATCAGACATAGAAGTTTACTTTAGAGAAACCCGATTATATTTGACAGTGCGGCCATTAAAATTGAATTATAACCAAGTACGTAAAAATTCTAATATAAACAGAATTCAATTAATGAAGATTTATTTCAAAATATTTTAAACATAAGAAGGCGTTTAACAAGTTTGAAGGGAAATAATCCGGCCCTTGTCGTTAGTTGGGTGACAGTGAGCGGCAGAGACGGTCTGGAGTGAGGGAAGAATTGGCGGCGGGGACGGTTGATCGTGAACAATCCGGTGTCTTTTTTTTATAACTTAAATCAAAGTGTAAAATCCAGTGAATTTATATTCGATGTTTCTGTACGACTTAAAGATAATTGAAGAGTGGTCTTTAAACACTTATAAAAATTTTGTGTCTTAAAATATAAATAGGATTTCGGAATAATAATAACATAATTAAAACTTTAGAAATCCGATTTACTACAATTTAATTTACATTTGTGAGAGAATAATAATAATGAGATAGATACGCGGCATATAATTGAAAAATAGTTTAATTTCACTATGAGTTTACAAAGGAAAATAATAATAATAAAATTTAGAATTTTATATCTAAAATAAAGTTTTGACTACGACTAAGAAGTCCGGCTGAAATAAATTATAGAGTATTAACGAAATATTAAACAATTAAAACTTTGGTTTTAAACAAATAAAATAACATCACTGAAATAAATAAATAATAATAACGAATTGCTCGAAAGCGATAGTGATTTAATAAGATGGTCAAATTTTCATTACAAATTAAATACCGAGTTGATTATGAGTGATGATAATAAATCAATGCTAGGAGAAAATCAGAGGTTTTAACATAATCTAATAATACCCAAGTGAAAATTTAAATAGAATCGTTTTTTTTATAATCCAATTGTAGCAGGGAGAAGGTTTTAGACATAGTCTAAAATATCCAAGTAAAAGATTTTTTATAGTATCGATTATTTTTTTTTTTATCAAAAAAATCTAATATTAAAGAATGCGATTAAAATTTTTAAACACCAAAAGGGTAATTTGCAGAATGTTGGTAAGTCTTTTATCATTAAACTATTTACAGGTTCTTGGAGACGATGCAGAGCAAGCAGTCACACTTATTTATAAACTTTGCGAACAGAGCATGTCGATAACTAACAATTTTAATAACCACAAAATACTTAGCTGTGCGTAGGAATTATGAAACAAATAAATACCTATCCAAGAAATTAGGTTAATCCCATCAGACATAACTTGGCTTAGTTCGTTAACTACGGCCTTCGAATTTGCAACGACGAATATATACACAGAACTATTTAACTTTCATATTTGAACTTAAATAACTTGTTCCTTAATCGAAGTATCTAAGAATCTTTTAGAAAAAATCACGTATTCTAGGGCAGTAGGACATCCAGCAAACACATGGTTTATTATAAACAAAACATTGACATTCTTTTATTTTGTTTATTTAGAACGAGTTGGGCAGCAGCGTGTTTGGGGACAAGTTAATTAGTTATAATTTGTGACAAAGAACTTTCAGTTGATGTGTGAAAATTAATATGTGCAATTTTAAAGCAATAGACCACAAGCATAAAATCAAGGGACAAGTTTATCAATTATGGTCTGAAAATTTAAAATTTAATTTTATCAAAATTGAAATTAGAACTTTGTGCATGACAGTGCCCTTCTAGTTATCTAGGAGAATAACCACTACTTCATGAGGAGGGCTTCCTCAATAAAAATAAAGCCAAACCAAAAACTCACTTTTCCATTTATACCTACCTTGTAGGATAGGTATCCCCTATCCTTTCATACCTAAACACGTGGACTCAGTGACCACATTAAAAAGCACTGGTAGTGAATGGAGACATACAGTCCAAATCCAAAAATTTTACCCACGCAGTAGACTTCGGGATTATTGTATGCAATTATGGGTCGCTCGGAAAATTCCACAGCTTTTCCGAGGGAAACTTAAGCCCTGTGACGGTATTGCCAAGAAGGTGGGCATGCGGAGGTAGAAGGAGACGTATGCGAGGAATACGCTGGCGCGGCGCTTAAGACTAGGTTATTTGTATATCATAGTCTTGTCGACCTTCGATTTGATGCGAGCCAACTGGAACGCTCCCTTGGCGCAATCGCAGCAGGTCTAAGAGGTGGCAGGAGTGCGATTCTGTCGGATCACGTGGGAGATGGATACGACAAAAACAGTCGCACACCACATTCAACGCGAGTAGAGTCGTGATAAGGGATGCAATGAAATACCCCTTCTAGAATCAGTCGAGTTAAACTACCTGGAGGTGAGGAGGTTGGGATAGTTCTGGGATACGATGGAAGACCTGGTACTTATCTCTGGTACGTAAAGCTCCTATCGAAGCAAGGAATCCCGCAGAAGAGGGTAAAATCCGGTCTTTAGGTATGTGTAGCCGTTCATTGACAGAGGCCTTTTCGGAAGTCGGTCACCAGAATCTATTTGGTTAGTGGAGGAGCCAACCTTTACAGAAAAATATTTTTTTTTATCCCTGACCCAATCCCTACACACATCCCTTCCCCAAACAATCTAGTGCTTACTAACCAAGAAAATAAAACTCATGCTAGGTGGAGATTTGCAGACTTCAGGTGAAAAACTGAGACCTAGAATTAGGTTATATCACGCAGGTACAGTAAATAATTTTTCATGAAATGTATGTTATAAATTGTTAACTGTTATTCTCTTTTGTTTGTATTTTAAATATAGCTGTTTTAGGAAGGAAATAAACAAAATGAATATCAGGTACAGGCAGAATCTAAGACGGGATTAGTTTATCAAACGCGTTAGAAGATATTTAAAACAATTAATATAGAATTCTTTCACTCTTACTCTAAAAGAAACGAAGTTACCACAAAACCATACATTATACTCTTTACATTTGTATGCGTTTTATTACGCGTATGGGTGTAAATCCTAAAACAAAAAATTACACAACGCAGGATACGGAAATAATGTAAACAAAAATTCAAAAATCTTAATTACTGTGTGAAATTATCACAGGGATTGCGAAAAATAGGGTTTAGATTAGCTCAGGAAAGTGTAGAAGTTTGAAAAATAGGTTGGGGAAAGAGGTCTTCACAAAAGTGCGAATGACATATGGATAGGCTAGAAGTACCCTAAACAATAGGCTAGGTACATCATGATAGAAAGCTATGAAAATTGAAGCTACGAGGGTAGGCGCGACACAGCGCATTCGGTGCCGTGATCGTACATAGGGGTAGAATCTCAACATATTTGATACAGCGTAGCCAGGGTAGATTCATCACGATTTGGTGAGCGTAGGCAGGGTGAATCGTCACAAACCATGTAATATGTAATTATTTAATACAATATGTTTAACCTTTTTTTCCCTGATACACTAAAATTAAAATTTTTTAAAATAAAATAAAATTGATGCGTAATAGCTTATAATGTTGCTACGTTCCTAAACCCACGTTTACCCGACCATATATATATATTTAAAAATTATTTTTTCTTTATTTGTCCCTTATGTAATTGCAATTTAACACTTGGCGATTTGTTGTTTGCACGCCCGCAAAGGTTTTTATAGACAATGGTGAGTATGGCGTTATGAAATTTGCGTAAAAAATTACGGTAGGTGGCGCGCGCTTTGGGCACGCGAGAGGGGAACGGGGGCGGGAACGGGACATATTGGGAATCACACGCAGGGGAGGGGTGACAGAGGGGTAGGGGACGATGAAAGGGCAGAGGAAGGAATTGCTAAAGAGATATAGTAGAGATAGGGGGTAGCAGGGGCTAAGTTTGAAGAATACATGTTTTTCTCATGGACAAATGTGAGAAGTATAGTTACATAGTTTAATGGATGTGAGGGAAAGAAGGGATTGGGGGGAAAAAAAGGAGGATGGGATGAAAGGGAAAGGTGGGAAGGATTGGAAGGGGAACGGCTAATATTAAAACAAATAATAATTTTGATGTTTGAAATTCTTCAGGCCAACTTCTAATAAAATTGCTGAAGTTTTTTAAAATTGTGCCCTAGGTATTGCTTTCCGCGCAAATAATAATTATGGATCATCTCTTAAAAGCTAAAAAAACTAAAATACCTGTTTAAAAAGTGGCTACTGTTGCCCTCTATTGTGTGAAACTTAGGCCGTTGGTTTGGAACTTGACTGAACCCTTGCAGTTTCTGATATGCTGGAGAAGAAGTGAAGTGTTAATGATAACGAGAAGCTCTACTAAAGAATTAACTGAAAATTATTATAATAATGACAATAAAATTACTTTATTTAATTCTATCTGATTATGTGTTTTTAACCTAGCACTACTTACATTAAATATATTGAAAATTTACAAACCGCCATAATAAAAAAAATTGTCACAACTAAGATTTACAAACAGAGACATAACTTAAAATTACTGTATGGCTCAGAGAGCCTACTTACAATAAAAGGTCTCCACTGGTTCACTACTATTATGGATAATTTGGGGAAAGCCCTTACAAACACCTACTTGTACACAAACATACCACAAGATTTAGAGAAGGAAAGGGCCTAAAAACTCCTCGAATATTAAATAAATATGGAAGCCGTACTCTTGAATATCTAATACCAGTGATTTTCAATAAAATCAATAAAAACATAAAATTTGAAAAAAATGAGAGACTAAGTCCTAAAATGATAAAACTATGGTTAATGAACGAAAACTCCATGTATCTTTGAATATCTTAATATAGCTGCCTACATATCTTTTATTAGATAGGTATATTGAAATATCTTATATATTTATAGTTGTAAGTTAAATTATCTAATACTACTATGTGATCAATTCTAATGTTTCCTTAAAACTATAAATGTATTTACAAATATTTTCTTAGATACTATATTAAGAATGTTTAAATTGTTAGAACCTGCAGACAAGCTGCCATATGACAGCTTTGTGGGTCTACTCTATTTATTGTACAAAATGTTCTCTGTGATCTTAATAAATAATAAAAATAAAAAAAACCAATTGTTTTCGGTTCGACCCGAACCTTCATCAGGGGTAAATAAAATACATTAGTTAAAATCCAAAGTAAAAGCGTATTTAAACGAATTGTAGAAGAGGGAGAGAAAACATCAACTTTGGTGGGTGGTGAGGGGGAGGTACGTAAGAGGGGAGGGATAAATGTAGGCGTGGGGAAGGGAAATCTGTTGGAAATGGGGTTGTTTGACAAATCTATTGCAAAATTCAGGGTTCGCACCTTGGTCCAATATTGTTTATTCTATTTATAAACGATGTCACTTCCGTATTTTCTGATGTTAATGTATTATTATTTGCTGATGACATGAAAATATATAAAATCATAAAAAATATGTACGACTGCTTGTCCCTAGAATCCAATTTTTTTAAATTCGCAGAATGGTGTACCATAAACAAGCTTACACTTAATATTAAAAAATGTCAAATCATGAGTTTCTTTAGAATAAAAAACCCTATAAAATACAGTTATTCACTCAACAACCAGAGTTTATTGTCAGTATCTGAAATAAGGGACCTCGGTATAATCTTTGATACGAAACTATCATTTAATAATCACATTAATATTATAACTAGTAAAGCAATGAAAATGTTGGGCTTCATTATAAGAATATCCAAGGATTTCAAAAACATCAACACATTTAAAATACTTTATACGACTCTAGTTAGAAGTCATTTGGAATATAATTCCCCCTTATGGAACCCTTTTTACAAAAGTCATGTAATGTCCATTGAAAGAATCCAACGCAAATTTCTTAGATCATTAAATTTTAAGTTAGGAATTCCCGCGGACGAAATAAATTATGATTCTCTACTACGAAAAATGCGACTGTTATCGTTAAAAGATAGAAGAATATTTAATGATCTAATTTTTTTATTTAAAATAAATAATAACTGGTTTGACTCCCCTGAACTAGTTTCGCTGGTGAATTATCACGTACCTAGTAGAATAACTCGACTCAAAACACCTTATTATTGCAACAATACTCTCAGTAATGCTGAACAAAATTCAATAATACATCGTCTACACTCTTTAGGTAATGAATTTGCTCATATCGATAATGCCGGAAGTCTGTCATCATACAAAAGATGCATAAAACAGAATTTGTCTGCTATTACTACGACGTAATTATAATATAATCATTAATCAAGTCCTACCAGTACGCACTCGCTATTATTAACTTTGTAAACAGATGTATGTATACGCAATTGTATGAGCGTTCCCAATATCTATGACTAGAAACATATCATAATCAGTGATACCTTTTGTATTTGGTAAATTTAATTTATATTATCTTCAATTTTTGGCTCCTAAGAGCATTTCTTACTCTTTACTTGTTACACTTTTTTTTTAATATTTATAACTTTACACTTTTTATTTCCTACCTTTTAACTTTCTATCTCAATCTGTAACTTTTCATTATATGTACTTTATATTTTATAATTTTATGCTTTTACTTTATACTTTCATTTATCTATCTTACTTTTTACTTACTGCTTACTACCTCAACTCTTTTTTTACCTTTTGTTTTTATATTTAACTTCAATTTATGTTGTTACTTTCGTTTTGTTATTGTTTTATAATACATATATAATATAATTTATGTTAATGGCACATGTTGTGCCGTATGTTTTTGAAATAAATAAATAAATAAATAAAATTGTTAAATTCAAATGTCTTGTAAAATACAGTTATTGTTATGATTTACAAAACAATAATGCAACAGCAGATCTTGTTTACGAGGAAAGTTTTTTTTAAATTTTTTTTTTTTTTAATGAAAACAAATAACTTTGTACACACCACTGTATATTTAACATTATCAACATGTTTCATAAACAACGTTTTCTTCGTCAGGATAGTAAATTAATATAAAAATTTAATTATTATTAATATAATATTTTTAATTATATTAATTATATAGTGATAATTATATAAAACATGCTTATGGGTCCTTATAAATCCGAAAATTAATATCATTCCAAGCTATTTGGAAAATAAATTATCATTCTTAGTGATACGAACAGCACTCCGAAAGAAATGGGAAGAATGTAAAGTATAGTACCTACCTACAAAGCATATTTATACGTTACAGCTGGTCTTCTCTCCTCCTCCTCCCTCCTCCCTCCTCACATACACTATTCGTTCATGGTAGTGGCCAGGCTCAATTCATTTCTGCGTCGGCGGTGATATTCGCTCGAATGAAAATAAATACGGTTCGAATCCGACTCAAGTGAGCGTTGGAATTCTTCAAGAACCAAACCCTTCAGAAGGCCTCTATTCTATCAACATCATTTTTTGTTTATTTGGGTGATATACTTTTTTGAATCTAAGCTCTGCTGGGCTTCTGCAGTAATAAGTTATTTAT
Source organism: Glyphotaelius pellucidus (assembly GCA_936435175.1). Classification (NCBI taxonomy): domain Eukaryota; kingdom Metazoa; phylum Arthropoda; class Insecta; order Trichoptera; family Limnephilidae; genus Glyphotaelius; species Glyphotaelius pellucidus. The sequence goes on from OW386546.1 coordinate 38,439,117, forward strand.
GATAGTTGTTTATTTTTAGGTTTAAAAGCGAAGTTTTTTTACGTTGCTTCTCACTAGCTTTATCTATATATACAGATATTTATTCAAATTTTCAGTAGTGTTTTATTTTTTTCAAGGGTACCTTTACATATGAGTAATAAATTAATTTTATAAATTAAGTTGAATATCGTTACAAACGAAGTAAAGTAGTGCATTTGCATGTCGCTTCATAAATTACTCTTTTAAATTGATAATTTTTTTTGCAGAAACTTAATTAATTAAAAAAAATTCTATTCATTTTTTCATCTCTGCCTAATCATAAAGGTACAATCATCTAAATGATAAATGTTTGACTCGGAATAATAATTATCTAATTTTTTATGAGAAAAACTCTGTTTTAATAACTTTGAAGGTTATTCCCATCAACGTAATATATCATTGAAGAAGAAGATAACACTTATAATCTAAATGAAAATATGAAAGAAAACAAGACACAGAAAAACAGAAAAAAACAATGGTCGCAACTGGGACTCTAACCCAGACCTCCAGTCCCGGTAAGACGAGAGGTCTGGGTTCGAGTCCCAGTTGCGACCATTGTTTTTTTTCTGTTTTTCTGTGTCTTGTTTTCTTTCATATTTTCATTTAGATTATAAGTGTTATCTTCTTCTTCAATAATAATTATCTCTTCAAATAATGTATTCTACATTAACTGAAATTTCAGTACCTTAAGAAATCACAAATGCCGCCATTATATTATGTCATTAAAAAACTACCAGAATGTTTTTTTACCCGGCGTCATGGGGGGCGTCAAAATGATACGCCCTGTTTTAAATTGCTTGTGGTTTTATAGCTATGCGTCCGACGTTGCTATTCTTCTCAGTGGCTGGTGGGATTGACTTTCTTCGTTTTTATTGAGAAAACATTCGGACGGCGATCCCTCTGCGAGGTTCGCGATCCTAAACCAGAAAAAAGTATGACCCTTTTGCGCCGACTGCATGCATAGAATTATTGTTGGTGTTTGTTTTCCAAAGTTAAGTTCCTAAAAGTGCCATTTAAATTAATAGAATGCTAAAAATAGGAGTGTTATAACTAGAAAGCTAATTTTGTTAACTTTTATTAAGTGGTGCATTGGTTAAAAAAAATAATTAATGTATCGGTATAATGTCATGTTTTATTTCCTTAATAGAGTGCTGTATAGCTACAAGCAAAATTATCTCCCTTTTCCATAAAAGTGGGTCATGATGACCCAACCCACTGGTCCATTTTTCAACTTGTCAACAAATTTTTTCTCCCATGACGCCGGGTTAGTGACGGTATTTCATTAATTGATGTTATATGCTATAAAAGACAAAAAAATATTTTATCTAGACGGTGCACTATGCGGTAGGCAGAGGGCAGAGAGGATGGAACGCCAAACTACTCGGTCTTGGCACAAGTCTTTTGCCTCATTTACATTCATACATCTTCTCAAACACACTCTTCTATTATTCTGACTCTTAGCATAGCCCTACTATCTGACTCACTCGGTCATGTCATGCCTTCCTCGAGCGTCCCCGACTTCTTCTATCATTCACCTTCTGGTGTACCAAAAATTAATCAAATAATTGCGCACTTTCACGCAATTCATTTGCGCACCCCGGGTTCAAACCTGCGATTTCCGGACTGTGATTCGAAAGTCTTCTGCGGTGGGTAGCGGCATTTACGTGGTTCTAGTTTTGCACTAAAGCCGCGAAAGTTTAGGCAGAATCCCGCTTGATGTTTTTCGCAACTTAAAGCGCCAATATCGCTTATATCTGAACAGGCTTTTATTACGCAGGTGGTGAAAAGGTTGAAATACCCGCCAAAAATTATTAAAAAAAGAATATCGTTCAAATGGATGTTTTATTTTGTTTTTTGTAGTTCGGACGCACATAATATTATAAATTTTAATCAAACACAAAACTCACTGTTGTTTAAGAAATTATAATGCTTTATTGAACATTGAAAAAGCGCAGACCCTTGACAAATCACTTACATATAATTAGCCCTAATAAATTTAACTAGCTGATCCCTCCCACAAATGAAAAACACATTTCAAATTCCGAATTAAAATAATTTTCTACTTAAAAATATTATATCAAAAGTAGGTACAATCGTTTGTCTGAATTCTTGATGCGATCATTTCCAATTTAAAAATGACACTTAAATTTAAAAAAAAACCTAGTTTATTGAACCAGAGTTGCAATCATCAATCACCAGAGAGATCAAAATTGGTAAGTTTGATGATAATTGATTTCCTTTCATCGTGGCCTTGTAATGTTTTATATTTGATTTATGTATTAATCATATTCGCCCTGGAGCACGATTCGATTCAGACCATCATATCGATAGGCGTAACTTTCGAAGATTTTATATCGATGTACCTAGCACGCTTTTACCGTTGACAATCGAACCGATATTGATAGGGAATACATAAGAAATTGGTATACGCTGGCAACACAGGCGGACTTTACGTCAAACGTAAAAAATATGAATAATTGGCAATTTTGGAGTTGAAGGCAACTTGCTAAATGGATTAGCATCTCTATACGAAAATAGTAGCAGTAGGGTACACTTACAGTTAACCGAAACTTATCTGATTCTAAAATGGCCAGGCTAAAATTATCAGTCTTCAGTCGAAATATCTTCTACCGATTATAAAAAAAGTAAGAAGAATAAGAAATATCTTCTACCAATATGTAGATCTCCTACAACCTACGACCGTGATCGTAAATATTGATAACTGACCACAGATGACTGATTTAGTTGATATCGTATTAATTAATATAGGATTGTATCGATCCACCATGTTAGAGACCTCCTGATCATTTTATGTGATCTACTCATGAAACAGAGACATCAAAATTTTTAATATTTAAATGATATACATTATTAAATTTAAACTTTTCAAAATTAAAAAAGTGCATTTAAATGTAATGTTTAAATGTCAATTTAAATGCTTGCCTGGGGCAAGTAAATAATCCCTCTAAGCGTAATACTCAAAAATAATGATTGAATCTACTTTGCGTGAACCATATATTACAAAAAATAGCGATCTGACAAATCTCAAAGGAAAAAACAGATTCACTTACTTTGATTGTCGAACTCTGCGACATGTGGGAGGTCTCCCAAATAATTTCCATATTTTTTGTAAATTTAACAAAATGCACAAGTCTGTTGTCAACTTTACGCAACTAGATTAGAAATCACAATGAATAGCAAAAATATTAAAATCACAAGATGTGACAATTATTTACTTGTCACAATAATACTTTATTTCAAAACATTTTAAAACTGCATTATCTCTTCGGACAAGTGGGCGACATCTCTGGTTCATTCGGTCAAGCATGATGAAATAACAGTTTTATCGAACAATACGTTTTGGTGTCTCTAAAAATCCGTAGAGATCGCCATCACCACTTTTTTAATATAAATGTATTAATTATTTTTTTGAATAACAAAACAAAAAAAAAACATTTTACAATGCCTAACCAAAACGTATGTTATATATTTAATACGAAAAGAGAAATAAAAACTTTTAAAAGGTTTCAAATTGCAGATGGCCTAAAAATAATGTAAAATAATAATATTGGTTCATAATTCATTCACAATTTACAAGTGAACAATGAGAAGAATAAGGAATGCTCAACTGTTCAAAAAGCGTGTACTTTTCTGAACAAATCTTTCTTGACTTTGCGTCTCCACATTTTAATATTGTTGTCGTGGTTCTGAAGCCACCAGCCACCACCGCAAAGTTCGTACCATGAATAAAGCTATTCATGAAGTACAAGTTTTTCAATATATTAAAGCGCCCGTCCCAGTTAGACGAGAGGTTTTGGGTTCGAGTCCCAGTTGCGACCATTATCTTCTTCTGTTTTTCTGTGTCTTGTTTTCTTTCATATTTTCGTTTAGATTATTAGTGTTATCTTCTTCTTTAATGATATATTACATTGGTGGAAATAACCTTCAAAAGTTATATAAAGAGAGTTGTTCTTATAAAAATTGAATTTTACATTTTGAATGTGTTTATCAGTGGTCCAATGAAAATGCAACATTGATTATTCCGAGGCGAGTAATGAATCCAAAGAAATATCTCTCCTTTAAAAGTTGAAAATTTTCAATCTAAATTCAGTGAATCAATCAATCCGATGTTCCGTCAACTTCACAGACCTTATTTATTCTTAAATCAATCCATCAATAATTGCTCAATATTCCTTGAGTTTGCGTGGGCGTGTTTTTGTCTGTTTGTTGTGTTTGACGTTTGTTTTTGTCCATATCTGGTTTTGAAGTGTTTGGATTTTCAATGTGAATCATTATTCTGCAAATGTTTCTGTTATGATATGACATCTATTAATCATAGAGCGTTCCTTTTTCTATTAGCAAAACAAAAGAAATATGCTTGGAAAACATATCCTCGATATAAATAGTTTCTCTAACATTGTCAAACGGAAACGTAGTTTTAATAAAGACAAGTGCAATTTTTTTTTCAATTTTATAGCATAGGAAAAGAGCTGATAAGCGCTAGAAAAAAGTCTTTGAACGAAGTATGTGGGGACCTTTGGTTTATGTTCTTATAAAATGTTTGTCCATGTCGTCAGCACTAATCCCCAAGTTATGCCTAAACCTGTTTTCGTGTTGTTATAAATTAAATTGATGTTGGTGGACAAGCAACACTGATTGATTTATAGATTCATTAGCCAAAAAGTGAAAAATGTGTAAATTCTTAGTGCACCTTCATTGAATATAGGTAATAGGCATAAAAATCGCTTGGCAAACGAAGTCTGAAAAAGACCGATTTCAAAAGAAAAAGTGGATTTACCAAAAAGCTAAAAATGTAATCAAGAGAAACTGTTACAGACAATCTTAATAATAAGTTGTTGCTTGTACGCGTTCATACATTTTTAGTAGTTTAAGCAAATGTTATTTAAAATTAATAATTTTAATTTAATTACGCTCAAGCGAGACAATAGAAAAGGTTTCATTTAACAAATGTTATTTAAGTTTAAGCAAATGTTATTTATAATTAATAATTTCAATTTAATTACGCTCAAGCGAGACAATGGAAAAGGTTTCATTTAACTAAAACATATTTTTTTAAGTTCATGTTGTAAACCAATTTGTTATAAAGATTAACCTAAAATAGTTGCTTGACGCTTAACTTCGCCTCAACGGGATAATTTGTTTGGATGCGCCTGTTCTATGTTTATTGATGTTCTATTCTAGTACAACAAGAGTTCTACGCTATGCAAATATAATGTAAACCTAATGTGTAAACATATAATAAGTGTATCGCAGTGCCTGTTATGCGATGTACGTTTGCCTATTTCTGAGTGGTTCGTTTCCATGTACGTATCAGGGTAGTGGTAGTGGTAGTGCGTCTAATCAAGCTATGTTTTACTGTTTTAGTGTGAGTTTATCTCTATTTGTGTGTGGGTGTGATGTTAGATCTGATTTGGCGCTGGCAGAGATGAATTTCGTCTCCGACTATTTTTTTCGCATTAAGATATTCACACAGAGAGTGTTCGGTGTACTTAAGGAATGTGAGAAGAGGCAACGGAACAATTTATCTTTTGTAAAGTATAAAAGCATGTTTGTTAAATATTACATTACTAGATTTGAACAAATAAAACTTTTCATGAAATTTTAATAAAACTCTTAGAAGCATCCTTTTCTTATAACAATCATGATTATTAGAAAGATTTAATAGAGATTTAAAGAGAGAATAATCATTAGAACCTTTGACAGTTAAATTATTTCGGGTGACTTTTGAATCGAGGGATGACTTTGATCATCTCTGATATCTGCGGAATTCTGCCACCACTCAAAAATTGATGGTGTTTTCAAAAAGATAAATATTTCCCCTCAAACCCTCTAGGTTTTTTTTATTTTAATTTATTCTTATTCTCTATACATGGTGTTAAGGGATGAAATTACTGATGATGATTGACTTACATTAATCAGTGCTTCCTTCAGTAAAATTTTGATCAGCTGAGTAACCGCCCAACCCCTCACCCTGAATCTAACTGTCCAATACCTTTTGATTTTTGATGTTTTTAGTTGAGAAAAAAAATGTTACTGGAGACCAAAATTTTATTTACACAGTGTCTACTCCAAATAATGTCAGAACCGCGGTTAAACTAAGTCAAGTATCAAGTAGTCCCTCAATACTCTGTTAATGTGTCACGAAATGGCTAAATCAGATTTTCGAAAATCAATATATTTACCTGCTTTATTTGTAATAGAAAAAGGTAAATTATCACAATCTGAAAAATACCTTTTTTGTAAAGAATTAACATGGTAGGTATATAATTTTAAAGCCCCCGGTTACATAAAAATTAAAAAAAAACTTAATTGATGTTTCCCTACCACATATTTTTCCTTTTACTTGTGATTTTTTTGTATGGAAGTGTCAAGTAGGTACTTTATCTTAAGTTTTTTAAGAAAATTTGTTTTTATTGTTTTTTAAGCAGGTACTTTGAAAGATAAACCAAAAAAAAATATTTAATTTAATAATTTTATTGCTGAACTAAAATGCAATGCGTTTTTATAAAGCGATACTTTAACAATTATTATTGAAAGCTTTTATACCCAACTCGGGCTATTTTCCCTTAACTGTTGAAGAGATAAAACCCTTATCTTTGTTAGACGAACAATGTTGTTCTTAAAATTGCCGAAAAATATTTATTCCAACCGTCTGGACTGAATCTGTCATAATACCCAAGATCTCGATGGTTCAATCCAAAATTTTGGTTACGAGTTTTTATCTGTGAAACAAATAAGCAGACGGATAACGACTACAAACAATTAATTAAGTTTCATTGTTAAGTTAAAAAAAGCCATGTGCGTTCTAAAAAGTTATCATATCATCAAACTTACTTATATCGGTTTTGAATCTGTCTGCGAGTGATTGGAACTGTGTTATTTTGTTTAAATTCCCGAGGGTTAATCTTGACAAATTATTAAAGAGTTGGTGATTTTTCGAAAAAGCGTTTTTGTACTACCCAACTAGATTTAATAATAAAATAATTCATTTAAGAAGAAGATAACACTTATAATCTAAATGAAAATATGAAAGAAAACAAGACACAGAAAAACAGAAAAAAACAATGGTCGCAACTGGGACTCGAACCCAGACCGCTCGTCTAACCGGGACGTGCGCGTTTTCCAATTTCGCTATTGCCACCTTCTGTCGAACCGTCATATTTGTCAATCCCAGTTGCGACCATTGTTTTTTTCTGTTTTTCTGTGTCTTGTTTTCTTTCATATTTTCATTTAGATTATAAGTGTTATCTTCTTCTTCAATGATATATTACGTTGATGGGAATAACCTTCAAAAGTTATAAAAAGAGAGTTTTTCTCATAAAAAATTGAATACAATAATTCCCTAATTTTTCATGGGTCTGCGCTATTTTAATAAAAAAGTATGGACTTTTCCAATTCTTTGGATGCCATTGTTGCAGAAACAGACACCAGCAAAAATATGTATATTCCAAAACGTTCATATTGTAGTGCCAGTATTGTCCATTGTCCATCCTGTTACAGTACCTACCAGCAACCTGGCAACCGGTAACAAACTCAAAAGATCCTAAATACAAAAAAATCAACATCCCGTGCCCTTGCGAATTTAATTCGTTTTCTTACGTCAAGATCAGTAATTTGTTAGTTTATTTGTGAACGTCTTTCGCCTCGCTTCAGCGTTCAAATGTTCTATTATTTTAATTATTAATTATATTTAAATAGGTGTGTCTATTCCTAAGGTTCTGTCAACAATACGCACACTATAATAATATACCACTGCTGATATTCTTCGGTGAGTCGTTGCATTTAATAAAACGAACTTTTCACGCAGTACGTAATACGTGACTCTGGTCAAACAGAAATACACTGATGCATTATGATTAACCTCATCTTCCTGTACATGAAGGTATTTTTATCGGCTTTACACGCAGAATATTAGGTAATAATGGCGGGCCGTGTACGGTTCATAGTTGACGGCCCCAAAGTTGTGCATGTAGCTGAAGGTTTAATTTTAATTTAGGAACAAAAGGGCGCCACTGGGTTCAAATATGTAACCCAGGCCTTCACTCGACAGAGCGAGAGCTCCTTTCTCAGAGACATGGGCCCTGTTTTTAAATTGGTATGAAGGTTTAATTGTTTAAATAAAAGAGTAACATTCTAATAGTGTTAAGTTATAAAAGATAATATAAACAATTGTAAGCGTCACACCTGAGGACCACTTTAACGAATGCAACAGAACCACACTGATTTGACTATGACTCGGTGCGTTGGGTTCCTGTAGGTTCCTGGAACTAAACTGTAGGCCGACGAAGCCTCCGAAACCCTTCATCACCTGCGGTGTAGTCAGCGAATATAGGTAAACCCATCCACCTTTCCAAAGCAATGGTTGTGGTACAGAATTGAGCCTCTAACGACTAAGATTCCCCTTTAAAACCAACGCTGGTCAGCAACGGTTTCAGCGTGGTTGGTATTTAATCTTTTCAAGTCGACGAGTCAAGAAATCGCGGCGTTTATAATTTGACTTAGGCCATAAACTGGCGAATTATACCTTTTCCTTCAAGATTGTATCCGGATGAAAATTTAATTCAGGCGTCGATTTAAATCGACAAGGTTGGACACGAAACCGCTAGTACTTATAATGGTGGGATTTTCACTAAATCCCAAAATTATTATTTAAAACACGCAAGATCATAAATCGAACTTCTTCACCGGATTTCACAAACAATTCGGACAATAAAATCCAAATACTTGTGACAAGTCGAATGAAGATCGTCGCTCTCCACTCTCTACAACAAAAAACGGCATGAAGCGGAACTCAGGGCTCTGTTGCCAAATAAATGAAACTAAACGCAAACCCATGAAGTATGCTATTTTTTGAAAAGCTATTTACCACGGTTAGCTGACATTAATTATTATTTTAGAATCTTAATTAAGAAAACATTCTCACAAATAATTATTTTCATAACAGGCTGCTTAGCAAAAGATAATCCCGTGGGCTGGAATTTTGAATTAATCCGGGATAATAGTTGTCATGTCGCGAGACTCTCCTTCCATTGTCCGGTGTTCCCTCCGAGCGACTGCGGCATCTGGAAGAGCTGAGGGTGCGGCGGGTCGCGAGGTCGCTCCAAAGGCGATTTATTCAATTACATGACATTTTAAAAGAAAAGAAAAATGAATCTTCCAGTTCTGCGAGCGGAAAATTAAATTACGAAAGGCGAAAAATTCCGAAAAATCCGAAAAAATCTTAATCGAATAGCGAAAAGCGAATACCGAATAGCATGGCAGAAATAATGAAACAAATCCGAGCTCGGATTTCACAGAGGCTCGGGGAGAATGGAAGTACTAGAGATGTAGGGTAGACTGCCCTATGATTGCCCGCAACTGGTGATTGCCCGTTTTTACTCTGGTTGTCCTTTTGTCATGTATCTATAATCCATATACATTCTGTATTCTCAATATCTCCATTTGTTCAAAATGAATTAACCAAATGCCATTTCAACAGAAACATCTTCGTTGCTTTATTTTGAAGAGTGGTATCAGATTTCATTTATTCTCCCATTTGCGGGTCTTTCTTATATTATTTTTGAAGTGAAACTTTTGTATCACGGCTGTGATTTGGATTTTGGATGAATTGGACATGACGATTACTGCACCTGCGACGCATCAAGCCTGTGAGCTCATGGCCGCCTTGATAATGATGTCATTTAGCAAGGCTAGGCAATTGGTTGAGATGTGATCTAATAAATATCTAATTTTTATTTGATTACAAAAAAAAACAAAAAATGTATGTGTACCCTCTTCAGATTGTTTATTAACGATATTTCTAGAATGAGTAAAGTGGGCAATCAATGTACATACATTTAGCAATACTTTTGGGTTCACTTAAAAAAAATATTTCTATATATTCCGTGATATGATCGATGGAAGGATTTGACAGTTAATTAATTAAAATTATGCAACCACTCATTATGTTGAATTTGGTAGGTAGCATCAAATATACATTCATTCATTTTCAAAATTTCCTTAAGCGGGCAATCATTACTTATTTTGCCCCTACCCACTAGTAAGGCGAGTAACCTTCAGAAGTGAGCCGGCGGGGCTGAGGGAAGATTTGCAGGAAATTTGTAAATACGAGGATTTGTTGAAACGGCTAATTTTGAGAAACGAAAATTAGATATTTTGGGATCTCGTTTTACTTTTCGAAATCATTCATTATTGGTTTGAGATTCTTAAAAAGGTCCGGGTTAATGAGTTTTATTCTATTTCTGAACGACATTCACTTTCATTCAAATAAAAACGTTAATATGAAATGAATTTATAGTAAAAAAGATTTATTTTTGTTTATATTTTCGCCATTACTATTTATTTAAGACAAGAAGACTTTTTTTCAAAGTTATATATTGAATTACTTTGAAGCGGGAAATAAATTGTGTTATTGATATATATGGAAAAATGTGCATGTAAATAATTTCCTTATTATTGACATGAAATCAATTTTTTTAATCACGTTAGTTAGTTTGTAATTTTTGTTTCTGCCTCATATATACATATACAGGGTATCAAGGGTCGTACTCGACTTACTTTAAACAGTAATTAAGTAAATATACATATATACATATATGTATCCGACAAACTATAAAAATACAATAATTTTACCTATTTGTACTTCTGGAGATCCACAACAAGTAACTATTTTTTTTTAAGACCGGAGACGGTTTACATATATATAGTTTTCGTGAGCACTTAGGCCATAGGCCCATTGTGCTATCTCCCATTTTACCTCATTCCTTTGATAGTAACTCAATACGTTCACTAGGATTGTTATTGGAAATGAAGCCATATCTTCTGGTTCGACAATGTGTCTTGCAAGGTCTCATTTCTCCTCTTCACTCCTCCTTGGTTCCCTGAAAACTCCACGAAGGAAGAGGGCTTCATCTCTCCATTTGCTAAGTCTCCACTTTCGTATCCATTGTAATTTTCAAAATAATTTCGAAATTAAAATATGAATTTAGTTAATATAATGACCATTCCTACTCCAATGTAAACATGTATTCATTCAAAAAGCAATAAAAAAATGCCATGCATCATAAATATAATAACGATTTGACAATAAAATAAGGTCATCAATAGTTCATATTGCTTGTAAGGTTTTTCACTGAACAATATTGAAGTTAGCTACAAACCCATGGTAATTAGCCTACGTTTTTTTGTGAAATTAATGTTTGTGATAGATATGAACATTACCGGTCAAAGTTTTTCTCCAGCATTTGGTAGGATGAAGTACAACAGACAATTAATGTAATACGAATGTAAGTTGTTCAACATTTTGAAAGGCATTATGAAATAGGGCAGAGTGAGCTTTAGATAACTGTACTTAGGATTTGGTGCAGCGCGCAGAGCTTAAGACAGATCGACGTTAGAGCGGGATCATTCCTTCTTCAGTGAGATTATAAATATAATGATTCTGTCTGCTGCCAGATGTTGTTGAATAACTTAATCTATCTAATCGCATATAAACTTTCAACATTTCAACGCTAACGAGGTATATGTAATCTTTCCACTTATTTTTTTTTTAAATCGGCCTATTTATGAGGCCCTACGAAAAAAATATTTTCCTCAGGACAAAACATTTTTGGAGATGCTTTGTAGAGGGTCAATTTTAAGAAAGAAAGTAATGAACTTTCCTTCTTTTCCAACATTCTTTTCCATGTTATAGGATGAAGGAATCACAGAAGCCGGCAAATCATTCCGCCGCCGAGCTGTTGACTTTAAAAACGTGTTTCAGGAATGCCCCGTCTTATGTAACAAATTTAAACCGTATACTAATGTTGGATGCGCGTTTGGCAGGTTTCCGACCGTACACCGGTCCCAAATGGATCAATGATACTAATTCGTGAAGTTTACCAATAATTCATAGTTATTTACTCGTATATTATATTCTTGCATGTTCGTCTACCTTCACTTATGATATGTTTTTGTTACGTTATTTTATTTATTTTTTATTTATCTTTTCTTTTTTCATATTATCTCGTTTTATGTTTTTTTTCTATATTCGTTGCAAAACACAATATTTGATATTTTTACTAGATTCGTAGCCTAATTATAATTCCTAAAACACAATATTATTAATTTTTTTGTATTTCTTGGGCATTAACTATGTAACAATTTCTAGATATTTTGTTTTTGAATAGTTTTATTTTCCAATGTAAATTTGTTACTTAAATTTTTAAAAATAATATTATTCAACAGAATATTATTCAACCCTTGCTACTGCAGATTTTAACAAAAATATTATATTGATAGTTAATTAAACTGATAATTGTCCAATTTTCAAATTTTGACAGCATTTTTGGATAAGTACACATTTGTAGAATATTCGTACCGCAGCCTTCCTTGTTCAATGACCATGACAAGATGAATGATGCAATGGAATAAAATTACTCTTCATAAATGTAAACGTTAAAATATTAATGGTTTTTGTTTGAACGTTTAATACCACTTAATCCTTTTAAATTCTTAAAAAATAAAACCTTTATATATGCAATATTTTACCGTAAATGGATAATTAATCTTTTGCGCAATAATTGCTCAGAAAACATTTATTAGATTTTGGGAAGTGGCTGTTTAGTGGAATTTGCAGTTCGAAATATCTGTAAATCAACAGACCCGCCATGAGCCCGTTGGCATTAGTTAGCAGGACCAGTGACTGCCCAGTGCCCAGTACCCAATACCAGATAACCAGTCAGTATTCAGTGTTCATTGTCCATTTAACATTGATGAACGGAACATTGATGGTCTGGCTGGTGATAGTTTCCATTAAACCTAACCCGACGCGGGAATTGAATCATTCGTACAAGCGCAATCGTCACTGCAATGGCCATATATAATCTCCCCCACAGCGGACCAACGAGCAAAATCAAACCATCTACCTATTTTGTTAGTAGGTACTAGCGCGGGCCCGGGAAAATTTACGAGGTGGTCCGAATTCTCGACAAATCACTTTCAAAATCACCTGTGAAAAATCAAGTAATCAATGCGTGAACACAAATTCATAAATTTCTTTATAAAATGATAATTTTTTGTTGTTGACATATTAGGGAGACGATCAGAAATTTGCCCTTTGAATCCAATAAGTTAATAACCCCACACGCTATTTTTTTCACTTTTTGGAACAACTCGTATAGTTCTCATAGATATCGTTGTTGCTCTCTTACTGTTAAGGTTAGAAATGTGATATAAGCGGTGTTAGAAAGAGAAAACACCACGCATTATATTTGATCCGGTCTGCTAAGCTGTTGGTGGGCATTCACATCCGCCGCAAACATTCAGACACACCTGACCCCATGAATCCCAACCCCGTAACCTCAAATCATACCTTTTAATAACTACTTGTTTCCTAATCAGTAACCACAAAAAATATAATACAAATTGAACTTAACTGCTTTATAATGTATTGACTATTAAATGTTCATTTATAGAATGTTTCTGTATAGAACTGTATGGTTCCTAAATAAACTTAAATAAAAAAAATATGAGTTTGGATAAAAAGTTTGGATTTATAATGATTAGTCAGCGCATTTGGATGAAAAATCACACAAATAAACATAAATTTTTCCTGTTTTCTCTAAATGAATTGTGTTCACACCACATCGTTTTAAGAACTGTTTGCGCACCACTCCAGTCGATATTACCATTAATCTAAATAGTGTAAGTGAGGAGCATTGTAAAGAAAACGAGCCTAGATATTTCACTTTGAATGAGAATAATGATATATTTAAGTAGTAAAGAGCAATGTCGTTACGAGCCATAAAATACGATAATATGTATTTTTATTTTCACAAAAACTAAAAGCCTTTTTCGTAAGTTATCCGTATGGAGCCAGTAAAAACCTCGTATGTTACCTACGGTTTCAGATATGTCTAAGAATCTTTGTATGTAATAAACTCCAAAATTTATTACTTTTCCGACGCTTTGTCACGTGTACAAACTACTTTTAAGATAAAGAGAACCAAAGTGTTTTCCTTTTGGTGCTTTTTTTCTCGAATTTATTGACTTCAATATTGACGACTTAAAGGTTAGCAACATCGACAAAAAAGATTCGTTTTTATCAAAGAGGTTGCAGTGCAACTTGTATTTTTATTCAAAACCAGTCTGAAGTCAAGTAAACTTCAATGCTTGCTTAAAATGACTTTTTTTTTCAAATGTTACTAGAAGATTACTGGCTTTGACCCTTCAAAGTTATTCTTGGCCATCACTTCATGTTATGGAGAGAGAGGTGGTGAATTTTATAAATAAGTTTCATAATTGTGTTTAAGATTGGAGTTTAGTTGAGGCTTAGAAGATTTAAGACGGGAAAGAACGGAAAAACGGCCAATTTTCCTTCCAATAAGTGAGGATGTTTCATTTTTAGAAAAATTGGAAACTTGTTGTACCCACGGATTAGATAAGATAGTCTTTTTTATTGAGGCTTAGCATTCATACGACTTCATCTATTTATTGTTAATAAGTTTAATTTATAGCTGGGTTACCCGGCTTTGCTCAGGACAACATTTGAGAGTTTTCTGGAATGTTCCACAATGATATTCCCGATTCCCGATTCCCGAACATTCCACGACATACTCCGCCACTCCTTTCAGAACTTTGTGGAGCTCTATGGAACCTTCTAGAACTTTCCGGAAGACTGTTCTAGAAATTTCAAGAGGGCGAAACTTAAAGCCCTTATAGCCTCAAAAGCACGCCCTTTAAGTGAAAATGCAAACCGTCATCCTGGAGGGGGGATAGAGATCTACCACACCATAAAACTCCCTTGATCGTACCGGGACTCGTTTCTGAGTTTTTGCGGTCCGCACGTTTTTTTGGACTTTCTTTTGTAATATATAATATCTGTTATTTATATTTGTTATTTATTTACAAGTTCTGCTTTGATTATTATTACGCGTGACAGCTGTTTAGCCTTCTGAAAGCATTATCAAATTGTGGTCAAGACCTCCGTCTACACTTATAAGTCGTATGACCACAGTTTTATAATGACCACAGTTTCAGAAGGCGAAACAGCTGTCACGCGTAATAATAATTACAAAGCAGAACTTTTTGTTAGTAAACTTTTTTTAAAAATTGAATAATAATATTATTGAATATATAAAAGAAATAAAAATTGAAAACACTTCATGTATTTAAAAATGACCACAACTTAAATTCATAAAAAAATTAAGCCGAGTTGGAATGCGAGTGTTCTGCTGGCAGACGACAAATAATAATTGATATTTAAATATTTCTAGTTCTTAAAGTTAAATACTTACCTAATAATAACAAAAAACACAATACCATATCGGTGTACTTTGTTGTTTTACGCGGTAGACAAACATTCTAAATATGTTTTTCCGTATCATTCTGATGTAACGGTTAAGATATTATTACGTTTTCACTTTAATGACATTAGTAAAATCATTAAAAAAAATGATGAATTGATGATGGACACTGCAACGATGTTCGAAAAGTCGGCTCAAGAGAGAGATAGCGCTAAACGGCATAATACCCCAAAAATAAATCAACATAATTTTTGTGGCCGTGAAAATCTAAAATCAAATCCATCAAAATAATTTTTAAAGGAAAAGATTTTTTATGGAATTAAGTAACGCTCCATGACATTTGATATTGAACTAATATTCAAAACCGTCAAATCATGAATTTGTGTTTCTTGTTAATGGTTATATTGTCTTGAAAAATGTTATTGTAAGCCATGGAAGGTAGGGAAGGAAATGCTGACTCTGTGTCACAAAAACAATTGACGTACCCATAACTTCGTATACCGATTTGATTTCTTCAAGCCGTTAAACATGATTTTTCAGGAACAGACAAATATTTTTCCTTAGCATTCCTAAAAATATAATTATCAGCTGCTTTAGTGCGCCGTACCATAAAATCAATACCATATTAACCGAATTTATTTTTAAGCACTTAAATTAATGAGTTTTCTGTTATGAAAGTTCAGTCAATTATAAAATTAATAATTCAGAGGATTACGGCAGAGAGCTAACCATAAAATTGTTTTCGTCTGGATTAACTAATGCCGCTACCTTTTAATTAAACTATTACGAGCAACCGAACTAAATGAATTAAGCTCTATTACAGAGAAAATAAATATTAATTAAATTTCATTGGCTTTCCGCTCTTAATTTTTACTCCAAATAGCTAAATCTTAATGCTTCTTTCATCCACATAGAGGAAACAAAAGAATATAAAAAATACGCCGTCAATATCTCTTACATTTTCCTTTTTCCTTTTTCGCAGAAAGAAATCGCAATGTTGTTTGACATCTGGTAAAAGACAAATAAAAAATCCTTACTAAACTATTTTAATTGACATTTTTTTGTCTACCGGTTCAAACTGATAATGTTATGGAGGTTTGATAATTGGAAGATATGAAAATAAAGGAAGTCGGCGAAAATAAAAGTAAAGAAACTGATAACCAATTATATTTCGCTTAGGATCCAATATAAGATAATATTTTGTTCCCCGTTGAACGCCTCATTTTCTCACCCCTTTAATTTCCCTTTATTCTTCCGTTCTGTCATTTTAAGCGACTTTGGGGAATGAATGCGCGGCCCGTGTCGAACAAATATTTATTTTCGATTTGAGGCCAAAATACCGAACCAAACTGAAATATTATTTTTATATTAAAAAGATATATCAAATGTGTACCATGGATATATGATAATAATTATTAATTTGTTTTAGATTATAAAATATAGGCCTTAAATTTTTTTAATATTTCTTGATTTAAGAGGCAACTTAGGCAAATACTTATTAGTAAACGGTTAACATTAAAAAAATAATTTTCCCATATTTATTATAAAAATAATATATGATGAAGTATAAAATTTAAAAAAAATATGAAGAAAGCGTTTTGATGGGTGTTAATTTAAATTTAAAAAAAACGTCTATTTACGGCGGAAAACAAATTTGTTGTTAATACTTTTAAATTAATACCCAAAAAAATATCATTATTTTAACGCAGTTAATAAGGCTAAAATTATTTCTATTCCTAGTTTTTACCACTTTTATTGTTTGAATAACCAACATGTTTCGTGAGCCAAGCTCACTTCTTCAGGGTTCACTAACTAATTAGTTTAAACAATAAAAGTGGTAAAAACTAAGTTTATTATTTATTTTGAATTAAAATGGTGCCACAAAATAAGTTTGCTGTGTTGGAAGAAATATATTTTTAAATAATTAAAATTAGCTCAGAAAAAAATCCATAGTTGTCTTCAAATTGTAGTAAAATTGAATTCCTTAATATTACGAACACATCATTATTTAAAAGAAAAAAATTCTTACTTTCCTTGGCGTTGCCACAGACTTAGACAGTGACTTTTCTCTTGTTTTAAAGATCAAGTGTGCAAAATTTCATCAATATCTTAACAGATTATCTGAAAAATCTGATTTTATCTTTAGTTTAGTTTATTTACTACACCATTTGATTAAAATAATAAAAATTAAGTTTGGTTGAGTATTTAGACTCAAATCCAAAATAATGTTTTGTACGAAACGGGCCGCGCAGGCATTCCCCTGAATGTTTTTTCTCACATGTTCATGTTTCAAACAAGTAACATGTATCCGTTATTCTTCTACTGTTATTATTGATGATAAAAACTTTTTGACTTTATTTAGAATAAATACTCTTATTATCAACGAGAACAACAATGTCTTCACCAGTAGGCTCTCAAAATCTCTCTGCTTCTCGCAACCTCACGGTCCCTTGGAACTTGGTACCCGTCAAGGATGGCGATCCTATATACTACGGACATCTATCAGATAAGTCTAACCTTTCAAATCAAACTTATGTAGAGCTTTCTATGTATTGTTGCTCGAAAAATAAACTAGTTTTTTCGAAAAATTATTAAATATAACCATAGTTGTTTTATTAAACATTGATGTTTTCACTATTGACATGCCTGTTTGTGGTGGCGAGCGATTGAGTCCCGGTAATGACAACTCGGTGTAGTGAATAGGGCCACGAGATGGGATCCAATTAACCCTCCGCCTCCCCCTCCCCCTCCCCCTCCGCCCTCTCCGCTAATGAGGGGTCACTCAACACACGGCCTTCTTGACTAACCGAGGGTCAAACATTCATTATATTTACACAATACCTACACTACACGAGGACTGACCTGACTGACGGAAATAATTCCAGTAACACGCAATCGAATACCTATAAAAAATTAGAACTACATATCGACGCTGGAAAGGATAAAAAAAAATATTCCAGAAAAAAAAATACATTTTCACTTATTTAGCTAGAAATATCGAATATCTAAATACATTTTACATTTAATTACAATACAGTACTATTCTATTTTGTTAATTTGTTCAATAATAAAAATCTTTTTTTTTTTTTTTTAATTAACCCAGCCCCTTTTCATTTTTAATATTGTTTGGAAGGCAATGATATAAGTTGCACCCCTCGTAACCAATGGATTGCTTACCATTGTTAGTGTGAATGGAAAAATGTTTGTTACCGTGTTAACCCCTGACGTGCCAGGAAAAAACGAAAAGACGTCAACTTTAACGTAATATTTTGCAGGTTAATTTTATGCTATCTAATGTAATTTTTACTGAAACACATTCCTTGAATACTAAACTATACATAAGAACAATATTACTTGCGTTTATTCAATGAATTTATACTTTTTACTACGTTTCAAATAACATGGAAAAAACGAAAAAATTTCGCGATGTTTTGACTTTTACGTAATATTTTGCAGGTTAATTTTATGCTATCTTATGTAATCTTTACTGAAACACATTCCTTGAATACTAAACTATACATAAGAACAATATTACTTGCGTTTATTCGATGAATTTATACGTTTTACGATCATTTCGTCGCCCGCGACGCGAGACTTGACAGCCGCCATTTTGTCCAGCCGAGCGGCGCGCAGCCACGCAGGCCGTGTCATAAACAATTTCAAAGAAATTATATCGCTGCTCTAGGTGGGTTCACGGTATCTTATACCTTATGACAAGAATGCCCCAAGCGATTCTGACCTTCTTCTTCACACGTTTTCTTTATACATAAGGGTTAAAATCGCATAACAAAATTATTTTTTAGTGATTATTTTGGCTTGCGCCGATTGTACACCGGCGGACGAACGGCAAGTTAAGCGAAGTGTTGGGTGTTTGGGACATTTTAATGAATTTTGTGTTTGTATTTATGAGTTTTTTTTTATTTTGTAAGTAAGGAGATATGTATAGTTATATAGTTTACTTAATGTTAATACCTTTGTTTCCATATATAATTTTTTTATGGTTATTCTGGATCTGTAGTGAAGTAGTTTTTTGATTACCTTGTTGGATGAGATATGCAGTTGTGCAGAGTGGAATTGTTACGTCTGTGTGTATTAAAAATGACCTTGATTGTGTCTACCATCACTGCTTGAAAAATATGGTAAAATAATTGCATGGAGGAAAGGACTCACCGAAAAGGAATCTGTAGGCCGGCCCTCGTCTGCTCTTCTCCATTCAACATACACACACAGTGAAATGCGCGAATTATTTATTTTAATAGCGGAATTAGGTTAAAGGCGGAGCGGTGCACAAATGGCTATATGATGCGGCGGGCAGTTTATTACAGACACTGAATTAAGGAAGGACGGGTAGGCAATGGATGGGTAGGAAAAGGAATTGGCGACAATATTACTACCAAATCCCAAGCAGTGACAGTATGTATGTGTAAGAGTAGGTGTGTATAAGTGTAGGTGCGTGCTTGGGCCTAACCATTGTTTTGTATTACTTGCAAATCATCAAAATACGTTTCACATGCGTTTCCCCAGATTTCAATCAACTTAAGCCGCCGCTACCCGAATATCTACCGATTTCTTACATATCTCCCTTAAACATTTGAAGTTTTTAAGCTCTTAAAAAATATATGTTATTTTTGAAGATAATATCTAGATACGTTCCACGCCGAAACGCAAATTATACGAAATTCCCTCGATAGAAAAAAATCGCAAAGTACGCTGCGAAAATTATTTAAAACAAGTCTATTTCTATTATTTTACAAGTAATTTTTGTGAAAAAATTCACAATGTTTCTTTAAATGATACTTAAGATACCATCTACGAGATTTTTGTTCTATTTTAAACGAGTCGTGTTTTACTAAGCATTTTTACAATGTTCGCTTCAATTTTATCATTAAAAATATTAGCGTGCTCTGTCCAACATTTGTAATTACATATCTCTCCACCTTCTTCTTTTTGAGCCGGAAAGCGTCGCCTTGAATGCGAATATGCAGGACTATGATACCTTTATTTTTATTTGTTTGGTGACAAATATGACAACCGGCTAAGTACGCTAACCATCACCTTATGATATTATCTTCAATATTTTGTATATAACATGTTTAAATGTTTAATGTTCATCAATGCACAGTCAAAGATATTTTTGGATCTGGATTTGCAAACCGTTCTTTTTAATTATTTTATGGGTTGAGCTAAAAATTTGAAAAAAGGAGGAAAAGTTGCTCAAGCGCCATATAGCTGTATGACGCTTGAGCCAGAAAGATTTGGAATTCCCAAATTGGATATCTAGACTGACGGTAGTAGTGAGGGCACGATATTGGTAAAAGAAAGGTTAAGTAGTACCTGGATATTGAGATCTGATCAACAAACAATGCTTAAGCTAATCATTAATTATTGGAGTGACATATTGCGTAAAATTAGTTTTAGTGTTACGAGATGGTTTTGATTTAGGTGCCGCGAAAAACTTGCTTAAGAATAGTCGGAGTCTAAAGGAGGATGCAGTTACGTAATACTAGAATTCTTTCTTATAACTATTTTTGAATAATAATTTATTGTCTTTACAGGATGTCTGTACTATTTTTTTTCGTTAGACCGAAATAACTGCCGACCATCGCCTTGCACCGCAGTGTGGGAGATAAATTCAAACGACCGACACTTCAACATTCCCAGATTTCTACCATTCCCACACCTTCTTTCCCTTAAAAATCCTTCCATCTATCACCAAAAATGATAGGAAAATAATTTTCCTCAGTGCCTCCTGGAGCTAATGTAAAACAAAAAATAAACTCCCTTCCTAATGCGTATCGCCGCATTGGGAACCTCCACGCAAACGAGTTTACCGAATTATCTACGAATAGCTAAGTTTACGGGGTCTATTATTTTTAAATTCAACATTCAGCGGAAACAATTTGGCAGTAAAAGTTCTCCTTCTGTTTTGTTTCCGGGGGCCAATCAGAAGTTAGCGTTTCCTCCGCTCGTAACGTTTCCATATATTTCTGATACAGATGTTAATGTTGTTGTTTACAGACACTAAACTAGCTTGTTGTACGTGCTAAACTAGACAGAGTTCGTTAGGGTTATAGTCCAAGTGAATGACCTGTTTACGTTCAAGTTAACAAAACAATCGCAAAATAACGAATTTAATCAAAGCATTATTGCAATGTTAATTCTTTCACCGTTATTAATTACGAACACCGTATATTTGGTATTAGATAAACATTTTTTAAATACAAACATTATAAACTAAACTTAAAATTTTTTATAAAAAAAAACTCTGTCTTTATAACTTTTGGAGGTTGTTCCCATTAATGTAATATATCATTGAAGAAGAAGATAAAAATAATAATTTAAACATTATTTTCCGTATAAATAAATTCGGTTATATTTATCCGAGACCCTATCTAGGTTACAAAAACCAATTCTTAGAATGATTGTTTCCAATAAAAAGGGTAGTTGCCTATAATATCGAAAAAAATTGAAGATAATATTGTTAATTCTAAGATTTGAAATATGAGATTGACAAATATGACGGTTTGACAGAAGGTGGCAATGGCGAAATTGGTAAACGCGCACGTCCTGGTAAGACGAGAGGTTCTGGGTTTGAGTCCCAGTTGCAACCATTATCTTTTTCTATTTTCTGAGTCTTGTTCTCCTGCATTTTTTCGTTTAAATTATTATTGTTATCTTCTTCTTCAATGATAACCTTACAATTTTCAAATTACACCAAATGCACTAAAATATGACAATTTCAACTCCCTTCAATCACAAAGTTTAATTTTTTACCAAATCTTTTAAACTATGAAAAATGGCTTCGACTCGCCTGACCTTTTTTTATATGAGCTCCACAGGAGGCTCTGAGGAAAATAATTTCCCTTTCAGGGCCTGTGTCATCTTAGTGGATGCTATGTGGAGGGTTTTTTTAATGAAATGAAAAAGAAGAATTTTCGGGAATGAAATAAGTATTAGGGGTGGGTAGGTAAGGTTAGGTAGGGTTAGGTTAGGTTAGGGAAGGAATTAGGTATGAGGGGTGGGTAGAAAGTGGAGGTTCCGTGTGTTCAAAAGTGATGGACGTATGAATCCATCACATCGAGTGCGGTGCAAGGCGATGGGTTGAGGGATTCTGGCTGGAGAGGTCGAAAGACATCCTCAACCACTCTCTATCGATCCGGCCTACCACGCAGTAGGTGGGCAGGCACATCGGCCGCCAAGACCTTGACAAACCTCACCCATGAATCCGGGAACCCCTGCTAAGTTACCAATTAGCATTTTGCCAATTACCAATGCGCACCACATTTTGTGGACCTATGGCAAAGGTCTTGGTTATCCAATAAGTGGTTCCCGGGGCGGCGTTACCCATTTCCGCCTCACAAAATGAGCTTACCAATTCAATAAAAATCGTACCATCGAGATCAAACTGACAACCCAATTTTTCTTAATTTGCCCACTTGCAGAATCAACGTTAGAAAAAAATATCCATTTCCCCGGATATGTGCGCAGTTTGACACAAAATTTCACAATTATTATTAGTTTAGGACACAATAAATTTTCTTTCCCTGAGAAACTTTAGCAAAAGAAACTTTGTTGACTTAATTTTAAATAACTTCATCAACATTACTATTTATTTATTGGCTCGCCAACTGAATTCATGACGTTGTTATTACAGTTATCAACATTTTGGTTCGGTTTTGGATTCAGCCGCGTTCATTCCAAAAACCACATCTTAATACTATAAACAAGAACATTAAGACAAAAACGAGATTTCTGATGGAAGGAATGACGTAAGAATTCATCCCACCCACTGCGGTGTAAGGCGTTGTTGGGTCGAGGAAGTACGTTTTTTTATGTGATTTCCTCAAAAGAGTTAGCTACTCCCGTCTGGAGCCAGAAAGACTATGGCATGTCCAATTGGTGGTATGTTGTGAGGCGAAAGTAGTAGGGAGGGGCAGAATATGGAGCAGTACCTGGCTATTCAGATCTGGTCACCAAACACGGCTAAAGCGATTTCAAGGAAGGTTTCAATTCTGAATGGTGGTCTACACCAGGGCGATATTTAGAGAATCTCAACTCTGGAACATGTACTCTATGTTTTACGAGGGCTTGATGTTTATAAAGCAGTGGGCCTGACGGAATACCTGCCTTGGTACTGCAGAGATGCGCCGCAGAAAATGCTCCTTTTTAAAATGTTCCTCTTGGCTTTGTGCCCTCTGGTTGGAAAAAAGCGGTTATCCATCCTATTCCAAAGAAAGGAGGCCGCTCCATTCCGGCCAACTACCGCACTAAAGCGATCACAACAGCTCTAGCTAAGATGATGGAACGTGTGATCTACGACAAACTGCTCACGTACCTTGAGAAGAACAAAATTATTAATGACCGTCAAAACGGATTCCAGCGAAACCGTTCGAGCGATGATCTTCTTGCGTATGATGCATGATTAGGGGCGGTGCCTGGAACGTTTCGGTGAAATCCAAAAGGTTGCACGTCTCCCTAAAGGTTGGACATTTCCAAGGCCTTTGACCGGGTTTGGCACCGAGAACTTGTCAACAATTTGCATCCTTGCCGCATCTTGACGGCCTCCGTGGTCCCGAGGCAAGACTCTCGACTCACAATCCGAAGGTCGCGGGTTCGAACCCGGCGTGCGCAAATAAATTTTATTTGATTAATTTGTGTTATTTTCACAATTTATTCATTTAAAATAATAAATAGTATATTTGCGGCACGTTCCAGAGTGGAAGATACTATCAGTATCGCCCTGGTGTAAGACCACCATTCAGAATTGAAACGTTGCTCGAAATGGCTTTAGCCGTGTTTAGTGACCAGATCTGAATAGCCAGGTACTTCCCCCACCTTCCTCTTCCCTATCTCCGTCCCCTCCTCACTACCTTCAGCCTCACAACATACCCCGATTGGGGATGCCATAGTCTCACTGGCTCCAGACGGGAGCAGTTGGGACTCTTGTGCGGTATTAAATGTAAAAAAAAAAAAAAAAAATCCTTGCTTATATGTGGATTGTCGACTTTTTGAGGGAAAGGTTGATTCAGACGGTAGCCGATGGTTTCACCTCTTCTTCACACTCGATAGATGCTGGCGTCCCAAAGGGATCGGTTCTGTCTCCGGCTTTGTTTTTGTTGCACATCAATTACCTTTTGAGCACCAATTCATTGTTACGCGGATGACATTACAGTCCATGATAGCTTTTTTTTGAGAAGCCCCCAAAGGGCTCACAAACTCCCAACGGCTCGAAGGGCTTTGAAGCAAAGAATGGACGGTTACCTCGAGAGTGTAATCTTGAAAACTATGGCGCAAATATACTTTATTTTAGTTTTAATCAAATAATTGCGAAATAATATAAATTCATCAAATAAAATTTATTTGCGCATGCTGGGATACGATCCTGCGACCTTCGGATTGTGTGTAAATAGCCTTACCCCTTGACCACGGTCATCACGCCTGGAGAGTTCAAGGAATTTCTCTCTAAACCAGTCTCTCCCGATCCGCCACGTCACGCAGCTATCCATCCAAACACATCCGCCACCGACCTGAAAAACCTCACTCCATGAATTCGGGCTCCCTGCTAAGTCACCAAAAGTAGCGAACCATTTAGAGAAAGTAACCTTTGGTAGAGGTGATAGTTTAGTCAAACAACGAATGTTTCCCGGGGAGTTGGGATTGTGAAAGTTTCTAATAATTGTGATTACGTTCACAAGACTGATATTTCTAAAACAACGCTCAGAGCTCACACAAAGAAGTTCAGGGTAACGCGACGGGATGAAATTATTGGGTGCTATTCATTTATCGCGTATGTGAGAGGGCCTTCAGCCAGTATCAAGTTAATGGAAAACCATTCTGATTTCTCACCCACGAGGCTTTATCTACAATAGTGTCTGTAACTACCATTGTCTACTAACCAGTGCCATTCCAACCTTCCCTGTGAATTGTTATTATGCAAGATAAGTGTTCATTTATTTACATTACAATATCCGAATTCTCTTTGGTAGGTTGGATACTGGAAACTTGACTGAATACTCGCTTGATAAATAAAAACAACGCCAACGGGTTCAAAATACGAGGAAGAAAAACTACCCGTGACGATATCCCCTCTCTAGTCACCGCCCAACAAAGCACGTATTCAATTAATATATCATATGTTTGCTGTTCAATCTCATCACTTTACCATTGTACTGTATTAATAAGGAAAAATCATAATATCTACAAAATATTGTGAAAATTTTGTATCTCATGAAATTTTGCAAACACGGTTCCATGCCAACTCAGAATCAAGTAGCTCAACATTTATTTGAAAAGTCATTAAAAGCTACGAAAAAAATAATTTTAAAATAGCCCATAACCCTCACCTTACTTAACCTATTTAACCAATTTTTTTTTAAGTGAAACTTCTTTAGCACAGTTGTGATTTGAAACTCGGTAAATCGGAAACTTCATTAAAAAGAGACAAACAATAGGATTTAGCCTACGAGAGAATGAGAAAGAATGAAACCTTACCGCATTGGCCGCTTTGATTATGAGCTTACTTTCATTATTGGTTGAGATTGTATTGTTTTACTTCTACCGAGTGGTGAAGGTTTCACTTCTACCGTGTGTGAACTGCACTCGATTTTTTTTTTCATCACTTTGAATGACTTTTCAAATGAGGTTCTGAATTGATTTCATTTGAGTTGTCCGGTCACCGCAAAACACCACTAAAGTTAATTTGGGCGTCATTTCGCGCAATAATTTTACTGTTTGATGACCGGTTGACCGGTCAGTGGCTGAGTTGGCTAAGTCCTCCATCACGACATCAGCACCATTTTCCACTCACTGTGGTGGTAGTAGGAGGTTTTCAAATCTTTTTCGGTTATTCGTAACCCGGGAATGTTTGTCTTTCCAAAAAAAAAATGTATATATGTATATAAGCCTCTACGGGTTTTTCAAACATGTGGTAAACATAATAAAGTAGGGAAAAAGTAATCAAGATGTTGAATTTCTTACGGGAATTATAAAATAGAACCTGAATCGTGACGAATCACGGGGTCAAAATGACACTTGGTCACTCTTGCAATTAAACGCTTATGGAACTCCATACGAGTCGTGCCCGATCACCAAACAAGATACGGTATACACAATTAAGTTGTACTCACTGCTATTGTGTCTTCTTGCTTGATTTCTGTTCGGTGATACAAACACTTGTAACTGTCCCAGATATAACCATAAGCGCGCGATATTGGTTTGGGTTATTCTTAACCCTCGATAACACTTGTCTTGAGTCGTTTCACAAAAGAAGGTCACACAAAGCATACGATACACAACAATAGGGGTTATGCTTCATATTACACTTCCGATTGATTGACATTTCAACGTAGAGCAAAATATCACGCTACGATGGTTGCTAACTGACTAGCGATTATTACCGACCGTAAGGCAGCGATGCATCGGGTAGGTACAACATAAAGTGCGGAATTCAAAAACTCTGAATCCTGCCGATCCTATTGGCTGAAACGGAACACAAACTCGCAGAAAACCAAATCAGCGTCACGAAACATTCCGCCCACCAAAATACAGCAATCGTATTTTAAAGAAAAGTTGACCGTTGAGCGAAGCGTGAAATGCTATGAAACGTTACGATACGAAGAGAAGACGAAGCGAAAAACTTTTAACTATATTTTAGACGATAACTAGACATAGATAAACTTAACGATAAACTAAACGATACGAAACTAAGTAATAAGTTTAACTAAGACGTAAACAAAGAATACAACAAACCGTGATGCGATGATGATTAGTCACATTGACTAGGCAATGGACACGATTTGGTGAATGGTCTTGTAAGAGAAGATCCATTCAAAGTACGGAACGTAGCGATAAGTGCAAGAATTTTAATTTCGATTTTAACCATATCATCCGTAGAGAGTGATGCGCAATGTTTGGTTAAAGATAGAACACGAAATTCGATATGGTTGAGTGGAAAATCCAAAAGACGATAGGCTTTGTTACGAAAGTTTACTACAAAAATATAACAGTAACCGATAAGACGTTGGAGTTTCCGAAGACGATATGATTTATTTAATAAAAAATCCAGCAGAATTTCATTATACTGGAATAATGACGATTGAGCTCGTTCCTCAGAGTGGAGTTCAGTTGATAACACGGCCATCTAAGATAGGCCAAGAGTTGTTTGGCTGGGCTAGCCCGGAGGGCTCCGCCCACCATATTACGTTACGGTTTAGATCAGCCGGAGAGTGGCCATCTGAAGCGATATCCGAAGGATTATCAAACGATGATGTTTGTAGCGAACGGTTAGATGCGATAACTGTCAAAAGCGATAATTGTTCGGTATAACGATTCCCGTAACGAATTTCACCGGGTGGAGAGTCTGGTGGCCTCCACTTCCATCCCAATACCCTGAGAGTGGGAGAATGATCAACATTCTTTAAGCTTACATCAGCGAGATAGTAGTCCGGCGGTAGAAAGGCGCAAAATTTCGGTTTGTTATAATGCCACTTCTGCAGTTTAAGTTGACCTCGTTTGGTATATTCGATGACTTCGGATTGCGTTTGTTGAGCTTGTTCCAGACCGGAATAGCCGGTGACGATAGAGTCGATGTTCGTATCCGAAGTGAGCGCGTGGCGTGTGAGCGTTAATTCGTTACTCTCCTTTTCTGTCAACGGTTTGACAATACGATAAGACAGAATATAGGCAGAGAAACCATAAGTTACAAGGTGTAATGGATAATCCGGGGTGGGTTCAGACGATTGGTGTCGCCAAAATATTCTTTGAATAGCGCGATTTGGCTCTTGAAGAAATGTTTGGCGATACATTTGCCGTACGTCAGCAATGGACACCACAGATGGTGAACGAAAGTTTTGCAGAAGTTCAGAAATGTTCGTTGGAAGCTTGAGAACGATAAGTAAGGCATCCTTTGACGATGATTCATTCACCTCCGTCACTGAGGCATCGAAGACCACTCGTAACTTAGTGGTAACGGTGCCCGGACGAAGAATGCAATGACGAAGTATGCAATGCATTTCCTTGAGTAAATCTTTCCCAGGAACACGTGTCATGTGACCACTGTGCAAGTAGTCAGTCATGAAAGCGGAGTACGATTCACGTAAACTGAGCATTGCTGTGTGTTTACGGTCGAGTGATAGGAAGTTGCGCGAAAAAGCTTCGCGCGAACCTGGGAAAGCGATATCCTTGTCCTTTTTTCCATAAGGTAAGGCTACGATGAGTTGCTCCGAAGGGTCACGTGAGTGATCAGTGTGGTACACCTGGTCATCAAGTTGTTCTTTAAGGGTGAGCTGTGAAGACTGAGGAAGTGTGTCCAACTCCCTCAGTCTCTTGACTTCTCTGGGGAGACGGTAATGGTTGATTACGATGAAGGAGTTTGTTTGACGATCGGTAGCAAAACCAACCAAACCCAGAGGAAGCCAACCAAATTGTGAACTGACAGCTGAAAGCTGGTGAAGATTACCCGCTAATTGGGGTCTCAAAAGCAATGGCAAGATCTCAACATCTTGAAGTAAGTCAGTCGGTCCAGTGTCAGTTGTCAGTTTGTGATAGTCAGGGTCGGCATGAGGTATGTCTCGGAATTGATGACAGGATAACTGGTGGAACTGAAACATTGGCGATGGAAGTAACTTCGTGTAGACGATAATTTGTCTCATATCCTTGACATCTAAATTGGGGACATCTGACTCGATTGTAGAAGATTGGCCTAAGCCACGAATTCTCTGAGAGCTGACTGGACGCTTGGCAGTGCGATCGGTTGCGATATGTGCTTGATTGTTTGAATCGGTCAACGCACGAAATGCTTGAAATCTGCCGGATGGATCACGATTACTAATATGAGCAGTTGGCAAACGTACGACGGAGCTGTCACCGAAATTATCGAGGAAAAGAGCTGGAGGATCAGAACTAGAAGCTCCTTGAACCGTTAACGTGGTGGGTCGTTGGTACTCCTCTTCAGTAGGAATGTTGTCTTCCATGTGAAGTAGAGTGTGATGTTTACGATGTCATTTCTGACAATCAAACACAGATTTGCAATTTGTGAGCGAATGAGACGGCGTAAGACAATTCAAGCACCAACGTTGTGCCTTGGCAAATTGAGCGCGGTCCTGAACCGATTTGAGTGCAAATGATGTGCACTTAGAGATCGAATGAGTTCCCTCGCAAAACGAGCACTTTGAGTAAGTGAACGCAGTCAAGGACCCTTTGGTTTTGGTTTCAGGTTTTGCCTTCTTCGTGTCACAAAGAAGCGATGACGTTGTTTGTGTTGTGAAAGCTTGATCATGAAATGTTGAAACGTTTTGGTTCGATACGATAGTTTTTACGGGTTCCGATTGTGAAGATTTATTCGTTAATTCCCTGTGAATTGCGATGATTCGGAAATGCACGTTATCAAAAATTTCGCGAACTTGATTCTCCATTTCCGTGTTTGCCTCATCTGAGGCTAAAATGTCAGAATGAGCATTTTGAAAATCACTAACGATATGTTCCAACTTCGAAAAATACGCAAAAAATAATTTATGGTTGGTTGCATTTTGCATAACCGTTGTTCCGATTTCGTTAGGGTTGGTCGTTTCTTGCGAAACGGTTTCAGCGATTTGTAACATCTTGTTTATTCTCTTATTTGCCATTTCACGCAAACGCCGCAACACCGATATTTTTTTCTCCATTGTAACAACGTATACGATGTATAAATGTAATGAAATAGATTGATTATGGTACGCAGAACGTAATGAAAAACTAAAACGAATACGTTAGGATTTTAAATGTACGGTAGGTCGCAAATAATTAACTAGTTTAATATTCACGTTGTCGATAAGTTGTAACATTTAAATTGACGGTTCATAGCATTCTACGTACGCATATATAACGATTTTAATTAAAGAGATACCTATCTAAAGGGATCTCCCTGGTTTCGGCACCAATGAATTGTGACGAATCACGGGGTCAAAATGACACTTGGTCACTCTTGCAATTAAACGCTTATGGAACTCCATACGAGTCGTGCCCGATCACCAAACAAGATACGGTATACACAATTAAGTTGTACTCACTGCTATTGTGTCTTCTTGCTTGATTTCTGTTCGGTGATACAAACACTTGTAACTGTCCCAGATATAACCATAAGCGCGCGATATTGGTTTGGGTTATTCTTAACCCTCGATAACACTTGTCTTGAGTCGTTTCACAAAAGAAGGTCACACAAAGCATACGATACACAACAATAGGGGTTATGCTTCATATTACACTTCCGATTGATTGACATTTCAATGTAGAGCGAAATATCACGCTACGATGGTTGCTAACTGACTAGCGATTATTACCGACCGTAAGGCAGCGATGCATCGGGTAGGTACAACATAAAGTGCGGAATTCAAAAACTCTGAATCCTGCCGATCCTATTGGCTGAAACGGAACACAAACTCGCAGAAAACCAAATCAGCGTCACGAAACAGAACCTATGTAGATGAATAATATAAAATAACATTAATAATTAATTATTCGGCATGTTATTGTCTTCTTGGAATTGAGAAATTATCGCCAAATTCATGCAATACAGGTACGAGCCAGTATCTAAATGATACAGTCCTGATATTGTTGTTGCAATTAAAAATAATTTTGATCGAGTAGTTCTAGTTATCCATATTACCTTTAGCAATTGGAAAAATAATAGTCAAGTAGGACCCTATTGAAAAATTATTGAAGTTGAAAAATAAGACATGAGTAATCTATAATGTTTGTTGGGAAGGGTTACGGCATTTAATAGATAATATACTAAACACACAGTGAAAATGCCTTCCGTATGGATTTGAATGGAAACCGAGGCCAATTATTTGATGAATGTCGGTTCTAGCCTATTTAGTATGCGCTCTGATCTCTTATTATGTCGATACATATCAAACTCGCCAAAGTCCACTACCAACCATTTTTTTTGTGTATTCGATTCAGCAAAAAAAAAACAAATCTTTTGCTATAGATCGATCTAACCAAAGTCCACGGCTTCCTTAAGAAATTAAGGATGAAAGTTGACAGATTTTTCAATCCAATTTAAGTCCCAATTCAAATCATACGAGCATTATAGCCAAACACACGTCCAATTCGTCTTAACTCTATCATGGCCGCCATTTGTACTTGTTCAAACTCACCAAAGTCCTATTTCTTTCATTCAAACACACCTAAGTCCAGTAATTCTATTTCAATATCGACTAAGTCCATGGATATTATATCAAATGCGCCTAAGTCCATAAAAAATATCGAAAATGTATATTTACTTCAAGAAATTTAAGTTGATTTTTATTTTTCTGTTTTCCTTGGTATAATATTAAAAAAATAAAGTAATATTCATAGGTTTTTACTAGTTAAAAGTTGAAACTAGAAAAAATCGTCATTATCCGAAAAATTTTTTGAGCGGGACCAATTTCTCGGGTTCTTCTTTATTCTGTGTGGGACTGTATAAATTTGGTTAGCAGAGAGCAATTAAAATTAAGATGTAAAACTTACGATTCGCTCCTCATAAAATCATTTGCAAGACTTAGGGGAATGATGTACTAAAGAGTACAAAAGAAGTGGATGATATTGGCGGTTAATTAATTGGCATTTGAAAACTTTTTTCTCCAAATGCCAGTTGGATTTCTGAACTGAACAAACTTTATTGACTATGAGACGAACAATGTTGTAATGTTTTAATCTTCTACTTTCAAGAATTCCAGATAAAATTTCACTGAAGTTGGGGGACTTGTGTTTTACCATTTCTGACATTCGGGTGTTTTAAATTCACTTGAAAAGTTAATCGTTTCCCAGTTAACTAATCTCCATAATATCTTTGGTGGAAAAAAATACTAAATTCGGTTTCTGGCCAAAATAAAACTCAAAGGGGGGAGAAAAGAGAAAATGGAATAGATAATATTAGGTTGATAGTCCTTCACAACTAATTCACAGATTTCCTTCATTCAATAATTTTAATCATGTTTTTGCTTTATATGCCCATTGTTTGTTCCTTCTAGGTATAATAATATAATATATTAAACTATATTACCCACGCACAGGCTGCGCCTTAGTGGGTTCCCATTGTTCTTATTATGTCATAATATTGTACACATCAAATGTAAAATTAGGGAAAATAAAGGAAAAAAATATATATATACATTACGGACGTCCTTTTGTAGGTTTTAAAGTAGTTTCTATATTTGTGTCATTATCATATTGACGTATTTTTTTCTTTAAGGCTTGCTAATAATAGCAATTTTCTGTTCATTATTTTTTTTTTACTTCATCTCCACACAGTAGGCACTGAGAAATAATTTTCCACTGGGCCTAAGTCATTCTTGTGGATGATGCATGGAGGGCCTTTTTGAGGAACTCCTGTTCATTTTTCGTGGAATACTGTTGCAAAATTATAATTCAAAAACTACAGATAATATCTTTAATATGTATAAAACTTTATTAGAATCAATTTTAGCAGATTTATTACCTTTTTGGTCTATGTGAATATATAAATAGGTAACCTTGTAAACAAAAAGTATTGTTATGTACCGATCGCTTATTTCTATGAGAAACTTTGCTTGAACTTTAGTTCCACCTAAAATAGCTCGTGCACCACAATTTTATCTCTCCTCCGTTTCATTTTATTACCAGTTGAGCATAAGCGTGCTCTACCAGGCGACAAAAAATGCAGCCTTTGCCGAGGACACTATGTCTTATTTGAATACTTACATGGAACCTTTTCCCTTTGTCGTATTCCGACACGACCGACGTACCCGTGCTCACTGTGGACTCGTGCATACACTGTCAAGTTAATTACATAGCGAGACGGGACCTACTTACGCATTTACATAATTTACACTAGACTCCGGTGAAGTACCAGTCGTGAGGAGGATGTAATTAAGCTCTGAGCAGTCAACGTTGTTGTTGTACTTTTTCCCGGAATGCTCAGGTTTCCTCGGTAGCAGTTATTATTTGAAGAGCAGCTGCTTTGAAAGATATACATCCTTCAAGTGAAGTCCAGTTTGTTAGAATCAGTAAAGCTCCGTTGTAAGCTTTTAAAAAGAAGAAGAACATGGTTTGAAAGGGAGATATGTGAATACGAATGTTAGAGGGTGTGCGCTTATATTAAAAAACGATAATAATTAAGCGAAACTTGTGAAAATATTTAATAAAAGACGACTCGTTTAAAGTAGAGCAAAATCTCTTGGCAAATATGTCTTAAGTTGCATTTTAAAAAACACTACGATTTTTTTCAAATATTTTTTTTTATTAATTTTCGGAGCATGTTTTGCGATTTTTTCCCACAGAGGGTTTCATATAATTCTCGTTTCGATTCAGCAAATGTGTACATATTATCTTAAAAAATAAAATATTTATTTTAGGAATTTAAAAACGTAAATTGTTAAAGGAAAATCAATAAATATTTTTTTTTTTTTTTTAATTGTTTTATAAATAAATATAATATTGTTTTATAAAAGAAAATGTTCAATTAGCATACCGCTAAAACCCAGAAACGAGTCCCGGTACGATCGAGGGAATTATATGGTGTAGTAGCCCTCTATCCCCCATTCGTGAAGAAGGTTTCCGTTTTTACCTGAAGTGCGCTTTTTTGGAGATATACGAGCTGGAAGTTTCGCCCTCTAGAAATTTCAAGAACAGTCCAGATCATTCGAGAGAATTTGAGAGCATTCCACAATGTTCCAGAACATCCCGGAATATTCTGGAATGTTGTGAAATGTTCGGAAATAGTCTGAAATGTTCCGGAACATCACAAAATCCCAGGGATAATTGTGGAAATCCCAGATCATTGTGGAATATTCCAGAACCCTCTCGAATGTTGTGGAATGTTCTGAAAAATTGTGGACCAATCGAAGCCTTTTTTGTATGGGTAGGGTTACCCACCGGTAGAGATATAAAAAGCAAGATCCGTCGTGGGTTCGAACGTCAGTTCATTCTCACATCAACTCCCTTAGCGAAGCCGAGTATTTGTTATAAATCTGAAAAATTCGGAATGTCGGGTGTTAACCAGCTGCGTATGTGTTGTCTGGCACTTTGAATAGTTCCTGGCTTGATCAGAACCCACGCGGCACAATGCCGTAAAAAATGGTATCTGGTCTGATAGTAGAAAGAAATAGAGAGGCGTTTACTTTTCCTGAAAGTTTAAAACTACAAACCGGTAACACCCATTTAATTGGATTAAATAACTAGTATTAGTAAATAAAAATTCTGATGGATACTTCTGGGTAACCAGACTGTGATTGACCTCAACTACTGATTGCGCACTCTTGCTTTATCTGTCCTTTTCCCACTAACGTTTGTAAATATTTTGCCAAAATCTTACCAGATGTGTATAAACTAGTCCCAGCGAGAGCTTGTACGCACGCCATCGACGTTCGTCCTCTTCCTTCTTCGTGTTGTTTGAAAACGAAAAAGAGAAAGCACAAGAAATAACAAGAAAGATGACGTCATCTAAGCTACATAAGTATTCCTTACACAATGCACGTGTTCTTTGCCTGAGGGCACCGCGTAGTAAGGACTCGGACGTTCGACGGTCTGAATAGTCCGATCCATACATTTTATGAACACCTTTTACTCATTTAACCAAATGCGAATCGCATAACGTGCTTTGGACATGATGGTTGTAGGTCAACTAAATTCGTCAAATAGAGACTTAGTGTCCTCCCCCCCAACTCTGTTGAACCAATTTTTTTGCTCGTGTCTTATCTAAATATAATATATCAATGTATTAGTGCCATCATTATAACAGTTATTGAACAATTTCCAACACTTGGTTTACGAAATGCTCCATCCGTAGCTAATATATTCCTTTAGGCGTGTCGTAATATTAAATTACATCTTCAATTACTTCAGAAAATCATTCACACAAGTGAAATGTAATCGAGTTACCGGGGCGTAAGCAATGTTATAAATGTAATGCTATCACGCGAGGAAGTTAGAAGTTAAGCTTCGGTTGAGAGTTGAGGGGAGTTCTGGTAGGAATGTTCGCAGTAACTCGGCGGCTAACTGTGCCAGCCTAGTTACCCGCATACGGAGCGGGAGATAGTAGTTAGAGGTGGAAGTGCCGGATTAGCTTTCCGGCGCGCGGGGGTTGGCGGGTGTCTGTACTGCCATTGCGTTCCCTCGGAATAACGAGGTTCCGTCTGACGTTTGGCCAAAATTGACTGTTTTTCTCAAAATTCTAAAGGTTTTTTCACCTTCAAAACCCTATCTTAAATATGTCCGAGGGCTATATAAGTTCGCAGATAATTATGCAACAACGTTTTATTTTTAAATACTTTGAACCTTACTAATAATAAACGTATTTTAAATTTTACAGAACTAATGGATAACCATTTGCCATACATAAACGGTGGCATTTATAAGTTGAAATTTAATAGGCGGTACTTTGTACTATAAATTTGTTTTCGCAATAATATAACAATACTAGACATATTTATGACGTGTGAAGCGTAACAAGCTTATTAAATAATTTTATTTTTGTTTTTTTAGGATGACACGGTTTCATTGGCAGATTTGACGAGCAATATTTAATTTTTTTTTAA
The DNA here is from genome assembly GCA_936435175.1 of Glyphotaelius pellucidus. NCBI lineage: Eukaryota > Metazoa > Arthropoda > Insecta > Trichoptera > Limnephilidae > Glyphotaelius > Glyphotaelius pellucidus. The sequence continues at coordinate 38,474,977 of OW386546.1, forward strand.
GAAATCACGGCTGTATTTACAGATTTCGTATAATTTTTATTTTTTTTAGGATAACACGGTTTCATTTGCAGATTTGACGGGCAAAATTTTTTTTTTTTTTAGGAAAACACGGTTTCATTTGCAGATTTGACGGACAATTTTTAATTTTTTTTAGGATAACATGGTTTCATTTGCAGATTTGATTTATTTATTTTAAAATTCTACGCACAGCACGGCATTCACCAAAAAAAGATGCTCAGAAAAAAGCCTATTGCTCTGATTTTAGCTGATTTTCAAAGCACCAAGATATATAATCCATTTTTCACTTAGGGTTTTGGCCAAATGCCATGTGTTTTTTTGCATAATAGAATATTCTTGAGAATATAAATTTCACGCGTTGAAATACGTTTTTCATTTACGCGTATTCATAAATGTAAAATTTTACTATTTTTTTCGGGATTAAAACATTGAACCTCGGTATCTCGGTTTTACACAAATGACAGTTGAACTTTGGAACGTTGTTGTTCCAAAGGCGCTATTAGTACCCTCTACCCTCGCATTACTCGTACTTAGTTCGCTATGGAAACAGCCTCGCGCCGCGCCGCTCCAGTGCTAACTGTTCTAATTATTCTGATTATAGTAAGAACGATCTCACCATCAATACTTAAACTCAATCAAATAAACTACCATAATCTAAAAAAAAAACACCATCCATCTAAAAAATATTATTTAAAAAAAGGCTATTAGACACGTATGATTTATATTGATTTACTGAAGACTTTGTATTGTTTGTTCGCAATACGGGTTTATTTTTTATTATACCTTTTTTATTCATGAAAATTTTATAGTTTTAGAATAAAATAAATACGACTGTCCATTTCTACTTGTTCGCAATATTTATAATAACTTGTTCAGCACTCTTTAGATGATTTTTCATTAAAATGAGACTATGCAAGCCATCTGAATATTTATTTATTTAAACGCCGTTTACGCCGTTGGCGTTTACGTTATAGTGATATATGATATTATAAGTATACAGTGGTAAACGAAAGGGTATCAGTATTACATTTAGAACAAAATGAGAAGATATATTTACATAAATAAATATTTTTTTATATGAATACCTCATAAGACTCCGGCTGGAAAGGTCAAAAGGTCCTCCTCAAACGGTCTCATTCAACCAGTCATTGGGTATGTTGTAAGGCTGAAGGTAGTATGGAGGGAAAAGCAATGGAAAAGAGAAAGGTAGAGAAGTACCTGGCTATTCAGATCTGGACACCAAACATGGCTAAAGCCATTTCACTCAGTGTCTCGATCGATCCATCGTCGACAATCCCTACAACATCTATAAGTTTTTCCGTACTCCAGAAGTGCTACAATATTTCCAGAAAACCCTTAAAGGGTGAAAACCAGAAACACTAGAAAAAAATAGATTTTTTTATTACTGTCGATGGGTTCTTCAAACAAAGTAAATGTTTCTTCAAAATAGGCATATTTACTTTGGGGTGTCATCATTAATTTAATGAAAAACAAATACCTTTGTATAACACCACTATTTTATTAACATAGTTTTTGAAGAAAACATAGTTTTCGAAACATGTTGATATAGTTAATAAAATAGTGGTGTTATACAAAGGTATTTGTTTTTCATTAAAGTAAATGTTTTTTATTTTTTTTATTAAAAAAAATGTTTATACCCTGAAGATGTTTGTGTTGAGCGAAACTGGTCGGTTTTAAAAAAAATAAATAAATAAATCGTGGTAAAAACAAAATTATTGTTTTATTTCAATTAACAAATGTTTTTTTTCTTGTTACATTTTAAATAACTAAGAAAATCCCGACAGCAATCTAAAATGTATATTAATTTGTGATGGAAGGTTAAGGCTCTCAAGCGTACGCAGGTTAATTTTACTTATTTAATTTGTGTTGATTCACAATTGATTTAATAAAAAATAATATATAGATCTGCCCCACGTTTCTGAGTGGAAGATACTATCGGTATCGTCCTGTGTAAGGCCACCACTCAGAATTGAAACGTTGCTTGAAATGGATTTGGTTGTGTTTGGTGACCAGTCTGAATAGCCAGGTACTTCCCTGCCTTCCTCTTTAACACTACTTCTCCCTCCATATTACTTTCAGCCTCACAACATCCGCAATTGGGGATGCCGTAGTCTCACTTACTCCAGATGGGAGCAGTTCTGACTTTTGTGCTATATTCACTTAAAAAACGGTTTCGATACCAAGTTAACAAGTTACTCTTTACGTAAACATCGGGAGCTCATTATTATCAACATAATTATTAAAGAAAACATCTTTTTACTTCCTTAATGTCCTCTCCACGAATGGCAAATGACCATTATCACAAAGTAAGCATTTTCGACTTAAGCTCTTAAAAGATCCATTCGTAATATAAAACACATACTCGAAACATGAATATAAATTTAAAGACGTACCTTGCACTGAGTGTCCTCTAGAACTCTAGAGCTCGACCAAGGGCTGAGTGCATCAGTGCAGTGGTAGACGATGAGGGGTGGGTGGTAAGGGGAGGGGGAAGTGCAGCGTTTTGAATAATTTAGCGTAGAGTGGTTTTTCACGAGGGAGGTAAGAAGATTTACTAAAATGGTCCCCGCGCCAAGATAATTTACAAAATTCACAAAATATGCATGCAAAGTGTTTCGCATTTGAGCACTTATTATGTTTGGATAACAAAACGTTGATATTTACATTGGATTTTTAAAATATTTAAACTAAGATAATAAATACAGGATTTACAGAAATAAAAAGTTGTTTTTTAAAGCTATGTTTTTATTGCTGCTTGTCTGCGGTTTGCACCTTAATGTTGTCTTGATTAATAAAAAATAAAGAGCATTTTTATTAATACTAAGTAAAACATAAAAAAAAAATGTACCAATTAACAAATCTACAGTAAAGCTCTTACAATAGGTATCAACTGCAATTGGTCAAACTACATAGAACAAAAAAATATTTTTTTTTTTATATGAATACCGCACAAGAGTCCCAACTGCTCCCGTCTGGAGCCAGTGGGACTATGGCATCCCCAATCGGGGTATGTTGTGAGGCTGAAGGTAGTGGAGAGGGGAAAGAGATGGGAAGAGGAAGGTGGAGAAGTACCTGGCTATTCAGATCTGGTCACCAAACACGGCTAAAGCCATTTCAAGCGACTTTTCAATTCTGAATGGTGGTCTTACACCAGGGCGATACTAATAGTATCTTCCACTCTGGAACGTGCAGCAAATAAACTATTTATCATTTTAAATGAATAAATTGTGAAATTATACAAATTAATCAAATAAAATTTATTTGCTACGCCGGGATTCGATCCCGCGACCTTCAGAATGGTCAAGAGCCTTTCCGCTGGACTACGCCGGCCGTCAGATAATATAGACTAAGATTCGTGTTAGGGAAATACTACCATCTTTAAAAAATTCTTAGTTAAGGGGATAATCTAGTCTAGAGGCATGAACTGTAGGTATTTTTTCAGGTGCAATAAAAAAAATAATATTTTAAGTAATCATTATTTTACCAAACATTTAGTAAACACTATAAAATACATAAAAGAAAAAAATCGAACGACAAAATTTAAAATTCAAAAAGTTACAGGGTGTTGAAGTGGGGGGTCTCAAAAAAATGGCGCGCCTTGGTTGACACGATTACAACCTTCCTAGTAATCAGAAAAAAATAAATTCATTCTTATTTCAAACAAATCCTGCTATTGTTTGACTTAAGAATCTTCGGACGAATTTTCCGTACCTACATCGGAAAAGTAAAAAAAAAAAAATTCTCTCTGAAATTAAAATACATTTTCCTTACCAGTTTTTTTTTACTTTTCTAATTTTTTTTAGAATAGTAAAAATTGAAATTTTGTTATTGTTCCGGTAGGGGCGAAAAAGTGATATATAGAGAAAACTCACACACAATTTCAATTAAATTGGTTTATTAGAACTTGAGGTATCGTGTCAACCGTCTCTAATAAAGTTGTTTCGAGAAAAATGCTTTAAAAGAGCAAAAAAAGCTTTTTTTTTCAATGAAATTTAATGAAAATAAATAACTTTGCGTACACCACTATTTAATTAACAATATCGACATGTTTCAAAAACTATGTTTTCTTTTTCAGGATAATAAGTTTAATAAAAATAACAAAAGACAAACAAGTATAGACAAATAAGAACACAGACAAAATATTAGAAAAGAGTGGTGATCAAATTACTTAAAATGTCATCAAAAACAACTTTATAAAATAAAATATAAACATTATTTTAGGAAATAAAAAAGCTTTAACTCTTAAAATAATTTGAATATCGAAAAATCCGTTTTTAAGGAAATATTTTTGAATATTTAATCTAAACTATGGAAATAAGAAAAAAAAAATCTAGACAAGAATACTCCCTCTAAACACTTTATTGTATTGTATCTGTAACTCTCCAACGGAATCCATTTTAGTATAGGCTTAGAATAAGGCAAAAACACGTAGGAACTTAAATTAAATTGAGGATATACAACTCCGAGCAAAAAAAAAACAAATCATTTGAAGAGGGTTAAAAGAAAATAAAATGTTATCCATTTGTAACGTGCTTACAAAGCATTGAAGGGTAATTTTATTTATTAAATTTATTTCTGGAATATGGAATTCTGAAAAACACCTTTTTATAAGTTAGTAAGTATTAGAATAAAAAAAAAATTGCGAAAATATATCTGAAAGTTTACGATTAAAGTAGAAACGTTAATAAATGGAGACATTAAACATTTTTGGAACTTCACAACATATATAAAAAATGATGATTTTAGCGTATCCTCATTGTCAACTAGTGATCCGTTAGCTATCACTAGTTGACAATGGATTTGAGGGACAAGCAACTTTGGAACAGTTCCTACGCCATTCCCTACTTTCTACCGGTGACTGAGGATCACTAGATGACAGTGGTTTCGAGGAACAGGTTATTGGAACCAGTTCCACGCCGGATTAGAGAGACAAGTGAAATCTACAACTTTTCTAAAGTATACTGTAATACCAGCTCGTAGTGGAGTGAGCTGGCAACTCGGTATTTCTTCTAAGTACATAAGCAAACGTTTCATCCCTAACAAGTACCCAATTACACATCTGCCCTGATGACGGACAGTGTAACGCTGTCAGAAACGTTGGCTAAAGAAGAAGGTAGCGCAACACGACATAACACCCCAAAAACAAATAACAAAAATACTTTTGGCCGTGAAAATCTAAAAACTATTTTTTTAGTTTATTAAAACTAGCTGTTAGTAAAATATGAAGACAATGGCGCCAAATAAGTAATCACATGTTGAAACGAAAGAAACCGCGCGAGCTCGAATACTTTCTCGTTTACACGTAATAGGGCAACCTTATTTACGAACACAGGAAGCCGTAGCAATCAAATTGGTTTTGCAATTAACCAATCAGCATATCAGTGGGCGGCTCTCCGCTACCTACCAAAAGATAGGTCAAACCAAATATATTACCGGCCCTTTAGAGGAAGAGCTTTTGGTCCTCCGAAAGCAGACGGAGGGAACGTGCCACGCCCATCCCGCGAAACGTCGTTATATTTGTTGGTATACTCGTTGGTTAGTATTATTTTTGTTACTTTATACCTACAATAAAAGTCTTTGTTCCGAACTCACTCTGGTTTACTAATATAAAATCGTTATAATGTTTATATATTTGCAACCAACGACGTAAATACTGTTTTTTTAACCTCACACTTTGTTTAGTAAGGTTTGTTCCCTTTGGACCGGCTCCGTGACAGATTGGTTTTATTTTGTGAATTTATTCTTGTCATTATTATTTTAACTTTATGAGTAAAACCTCAAACTGTAATATTTAATTAAATGAAGACATTATGAGCGAAACTCAATCGAAAATCTGGAAACAGAAAAATCAGAAAAAGATATTGGCAACTCTGGGACTCGAACCCAGGACCTCCCTACTTTCTACTCTACTCCCAACCCGGAAAGTAGGGAGGTCCTGGGTTCGAGTCCCAGAGGTGCCAATATCTTTTTCTGATTTTTCTGTTTCCAGATTTTCGATTGAGTTTCGCTCATAATGTCTTCATTTAATTAAATTATTCTTGTCAGTTTGTTTTGGTTAAGTTAATTTGAAATTATTTAATTTTATATAAAATCCACAAAACTAATGAAATGTGTCCTTTGCAGGAATTTGATCCCGCGACCGGTCAACGTTGCCCTGGTTAACAGCTTTTCTGCTACAAAGGTATGTAATTTGATTAAGTTCCGTTTTGCACAAATTAAACTGGCACTAGCATAAATATTTCAGTTCCATGCAAATGAAATTTTCGTAAACAACAAACACATTTCAAATACTTTTTTCTATATTTTTTTTTTATTGGCTGTGATTTTGCTGCACTAATTAATTGTGTTTCAAATAGTACATTTTTAAGAGTAATTGGCGCTTTATAAAAAATCCATTATATGTCATCAATATCCATAATAGTACTTAAGTTGAAATAATCCTTTACATTCAGAATGCTCTCAGGAAATGGTAAGTGACATCACCTGGTGGATTTTGAAGTGTCACGTGATCAAGTCAGTTCCGTCGAGCACCGAAAGTTTGCTAATGGCAGCGCTTGTTGTTGATGCTCGTTGTTGCCACTGATTGTGTGCTGTATTACGGCAAACATAAGAAACAAAGTGATTAGACTATTTTGAATAGTGAAGCCTACATGATGACAGTACTGACTTCGTAATTTGACGGTCACGCGTCTAGTTGGCCTTGAGCAGCCCGGGCTGTATGGGCTATACATAGCAGGTATAGCTTTCAATTTTATTGGCTTCTCTTCAAGATTGTATTTCCTATTTTCGTTTTCACCGTTAAAATGCGGAGTGCGTTCCCTCGAGGCGGCGAATTTACTGAAATTTGTGATTTTATTGAAAAAGGTTCGGATCTCCGGAGATCTGCAGACTAATTCACACGATTCCCACGGACCAGAGTTATTCCGAGAATATTGGCTATCGGAGATGGAAATGGCCTTACCTTCCTACCTTCCCGCTTCCCTTGGAGAATATTTTGCATCAAGCCTTTGAGGAAATTAAGTACCTGCCTGAAACAAACTGAAGGCAATTTCCTTTGATAAACACACACACCTTATTTTATCGATCCTTAGCTTATTGGCCTGATAAAAATTCTCTGTGGCAAAATTACGGTTCTTGTCACATCTTTCCTCAAGATGGATGCTCTTACTCTGTCCGAAATGTTATAGCTAAAGAAGGAGGAAACTCAATTCGGTACAGTACACAAAAAAAAATTACGTTAGTATTTTTAACAGTGAAAATCTCAAATCAAGTTTTCAAATCATTTTTTTTTTGTTGGAATTTTCAGATTCTTATTTTTATATTATATTTTTTAGAATATATTTAAAAAGAAAACTATAAAACGATTCAGTCGTTATAAAAAAAATCTATAAATTCATGTCGGTCTTCTTATCTAGATAAAATTGTGATTCCTAATTTGATTCCATTTTAGGAAATTACATTCCTAACAAAATATGGAAATAGATTAACATCACGTGAATTTGGAGAATTGTGATCATTTAAAATTTTATTTCCAAAATATTTATTGAGAATGCGAATTGAAAATTATTGAAAAAATAAAATCCGATATTGATTCATATCTCCGTAGAACCAATAATAAGTTGAGACTTTGCCAAGACTGGTTAAATAATATATTATCTGGAGCAAATTAATTCTTTTTACGGCTTACTTGAAAAATATAGTAAAATCTTATAAAAAAAACTCGGATATGCAATCTACGTGAATCCGAGATTGAAATCAAAATGTCTTAATTCGCTATTTTCATTGAATTTTTCAATTAATATTGATGACAGATGAAAAAACCGTTTTTATAAATGTGGGTTTAGAAAGACCCTAAATTGATTTGATTAACCCGACGAGCGCCAGGTTGGGTAAAATTTAACCGAGACGATTTATGTTGGTCGATAATATTAGTTTGCCGAGCTCAATTGACCGTGCCCCTCAGTAGCTGCGCGGGGGAAGGGAAGGAAGAGTAAAAAAACGAGGATTTAATTATCCGCCGGTCAGTGAGGCTGTTAGACGTCGTACGCTCGGTGTTACTATTTTTTACTAAGATTAAGTACTAAGATTTGTTGTAGAAGAAAAAACTATTGTTATATGTTTTTGTTATGATTAAAACATGTCAATTTTTTGTGACTTTAATTAGTTTTATATAAAAATTGACAAATTAAGTGCCGTAAAATTCTCTAAGAAAACATGTTGATTCAAATATGATTAAATTACTAATTATAACACTTTTATTCATAGTTTCAAATATCAAGTATTTAGAAAACAGGTAAAATAAGTATACTGTTGAATTAAAAATAGTAATAAGTCGAGAATAAAAAACCTATCTTAGTAAGAATTTCATTTTAAAATTACCCAACCTTGCGCTCGATGTAATAAATATGAGCCTAGCGCTCGCCGGGTTAAGGTTGGATTAAGGCGACAATAGCCTTCGTGCAAAATATGGCGATTCCACCCAACCACTTTCAATACCACACCATCACCCTAGTTTGACATAACATTCAATACCTTAAGAGAACTCACATTTTTTATTGGTTGTAACACATTAAATAATTGTATCCCAAACTTAATTACTAGCTTTCATCATATAAAGATCAACCTTTGTTTTAGGTCAGGTCGGATAGTAGCCTAGTAAATTATTTAATTACACGAGAACATTTTCTTCGAGAACAGATTTCTTTTCAATTTTATCTCATTTTACTTCCAAAAGCAACTGTTATTTTTGAAATATTATTTTTGTATACTCGCATATTCTTATTTTGTTCCAAATACAATACCGATACCCTCCTGTACCACTGTGTACTTATATACTCGCATATTCTTATTTTGTTCCAAATACAATACCGATACCCTCCTGTACCATTGTGTACTTATATACTCGCATATTCTTATTTTGTTCCAAATACAATACCGATACCCTCCTGTACCACTGTGTACTTATATACTCGCATATTCTTATTTTGTTCCAAATACAATACCGATACCCTTCTGTACCACTGTGTACTTATAATCTTATTTAACACTCTAATTAAAAGGCCATTTTATCGCGTTTAAATAAATAAGTTTGCCACGTTATAAGTTCCTTAAATTGATATTATCAATTACCTGTCTCTCACATTAAACACTAACAGCCTTACCAAAGAACATCGATGTGAAAACATTACTAATTTAAAAAAACAAAAAAATGTTCATGTAAAGATATATACTTTGCTTATACAGCCACAGGGGTTGTATAAGCAAAGTTTATAGCTTATCTACAATATATGCTTGTTTTATTAATAACTGGCTGGTACCCGGCATGCGTTGCAATGCGATTTAAAAAAAAAATAATACTACAAGTCTTTAATTGAACTTTAAACCATTAATCGAAATTAGCAGTCAATAAATACATTAAGGGAAGAACAGAAGTGTTTTCGAAATTACCTACGTCTTACGTAAAATATTATTTAATATTGGCGCAGCCGGCAATTGAGCTATAAACGCGACAATATTTAAAAAACCGTATATCCAGTAATCGTGGCATTAAGTCGACGTCATTACTTTGTCAAACTCGTCATTTTCATTGTTATTGGAAGCACTCTTTATGCTATTTATAAAATAAGCAATTTCTGTGTTTCGGTCTCACGAAAGGAAATACTAGCTATCAAAAGATGGCGAAGATTTTTTATCTATTAAGAAAATACGTGCCAAAAAAAATATGTACCATCTGACCAGGAATATTTTGTTGGTGTGATATCCAAAAACCATGATTTTCTACTTTAGGGTTTTAAGTTTTATGAAAATAATATACATAAGCCTTTGTAGTGATATCACCGATATCTCCAGCTTTGTAGGCTGGTGCTCTAGGCTGTAGGCTGTAGGCTGTAGGCTGTAGGCTGTAGGCTGTAGGCATCTTGGCCTCAAGAGATTCCGGTTGGTGTACAATAGCCGCTTGACACCCTTCCGGACCTAGCGATAGCGAGGAGTGCCATCTGATCCCCCGAAAGAGATGTCGAGAAGGCCATAGGTTACTGTCGGTATATCTTGCTTTATTTTACAAAACGTTACACCGCCAAAGATAATAAAACCATACGAATAGTTAAACTTTGCAATTTCTTTCAATCACAGGTTAACTAGCAACTCAGTCGTCATAAAAAAATGTTATTTAGATGTGTTGATTTTCAAAGAGTTTTCCAGCCTTTCAAGATACCAATCCTTACTAATTTTTTTTATTCTTCATTTTAAGCACCCGCTAAACTGCCAAAGCAGTTTGTCAAAAGGACAATTTAACAATATTTATAACACTAAAGCACATATATAACAAGAGACCACAAAATGCAAAATAGATGCAGAAGAATAACTTTTAAGTAACTACAATACAAAGGCTTAAAATATACATACAGACAGATATAACACAGGCAAATTACTGATAGTCATATTTGCACATAAAATTACAAACAATATCAATATTAAAAGTTTTGAATCATTAGCCACTTTGTAAACTTTTTTTGGGATCGGTGGTGCAATTTGATTCGATTTTTATGTTCATTGGCATCTTATAAAATATTGTAGGGACAAGGTAAGTGAATGTCCGTTGCCCGTATTTATATATAATTTTCGGAACAAACAAGCCCTTATTTTTACTAAATCTAGTTCCACGTGCATCATCTACTTTTTCTTTGTATATTGAATCTTTTGTATATTGATGAGAGAATGAGTGAATCTCGGTGTTAAATAAACCAAAGATGTAGGAAGGAGGGCTCTCAAAATCTGGCAATTCTATCTACTGGCAAGTTGTTGCACAGGAAATAATAAAAACAACTCGTCCGTATTTGTCAAATGTCAACCGCAGAGGAAAGTAAAGTAAATAGTAAATCTATTTAGTAATTAAAGCTTTCCTGAAAATGGAAAAAAACAAACCCTTGAAAAAAAACCGAATATGAAATTATTTATACTAACGCTAGGGAATTAAAACAAATGAAATACACATTTTAAATTTAGAATTAAAATAATTTTCTGGAAATTAAAATTTTATATGTTAGTACTCTATTCTTGACACAATCAGTTAAAAAAATTTAAATGAGATTTTCATTCAAAACAAATCCGAGTTCACTAAACCAGAGTTACAATTACAGAGAATCCCACAACCGAAGCAAGTTAGTTTGATTATTTATTTAATCTGGAACTACGCCCCTGGGAGATACAAACTCCTCTCAGTGAGTGGGAGGGATGGAGGTGGGAGGTGGGGGTACGTCCCACGCAAGAAGGCCAGGCTTTCAGTGACCTGTGTCCTCGACTCTCTTCTGAAGCATTCCTGACGGACTTTCGCCAACACTTCCCCACTTGGAAAACTACATACATTATTTAGGCACAGTGTTATTGGGTTACTTCAAATTGTGTCGCTAAGAAATATAAACTAAAAGTCATTTATTGCCCTTTTTGTCTTTGTTTGAAGAATTCAATTCAGGCAATGATTTTTAACTTAAGACGACACAGTACCTCAAAATATATTCAGAATCTAATGACGTAAGAAAAAAGGCCGTGTATACAATTGCGACTCGCGACCCGTGTATTGGACGGACCTACAGGCGAATTCGACCTACCAAAGAAAAGATGAAGAAAAAAAATAATGTGGGAATCTTAACGACGTAAGTGAAGAAAGCGTGTAAACAAATATATGCCCGCGGCACTGCGTATTGGACGAACTAACGGTCGAATTTGCCCTAACAGGCCTGGAGATTTGAACTTTCCGTCGGATTCATTTTAATTAATTCTGAAGAACGTTTTACTAATATTTAAGATGTTTCTAAGCGAATCCCTCCCGAAGTTATTAATTCATCGTCTAGAAAAATAAAATCTGGTGCTTACCACTAAATTAATAGTTATGTACGGGAAATAAAATTTTCAAACCATTCTGCTTAGACATTCTACTTAAAATATATCAATGGTAAGGAATTGTTTTTATTGATCTTAAATATAAATAATCTACTATCCGGGTCGCGGCATGAAAAAAAGTTATTTTATATGCGAATTCGTCGGAATTTATTGAAATGTGAGCCTTGAGCAAACCCCCAATATTAGGGCAATACACCGTCGAACACTCTTTTCTTGATTAAATTATAGAACGTTTGGTTTTGGAGAAGCTTCACGAAATTTGCGCTATAAAAAATTATCCATTCTCATTTTTCTACTTCTGAAGATTCTATTTTTTTTTCATTCACGATCATAATTGCGGTACAAAACAAGTCTTCAAATATGATTTGTCGGTTACCTTTAACTTAATAAACCTAACAACAGTTGTTTTTAAAGGCTATTCTGATCGTAGTTTTAAGTAATTCCATGAATCTATGAAGTGAGTACCCCGCAGGGAAGACTTGTGGAAATATTACAGTTCCTAGGAAAACAAAGCATCAAACCGAGAATGGTTTATGATTAAACCTATTTCAAAGTACGGATTAGAAAAATTACACCTTTTATTTGATGATCCAATTGAACAATTTGAAAATAGAGTTGAGTATGATTATTTGATTACCGTGTTTCCTCCCACGCACCGGATGTACACCTTTAATGGGTATAATAATATATGGTTGCGGAAGGTACATAATTTAATCTTTAGTTACTACATTAACAGTCTTCTCCGAAAGGTTAACTTGAGTTAAGCCAACCGTATTAGCAACATTAGAATAGTTAACTACTAATATTAACTAACTATAAATAAACTACAACCCTGTAAACAGGCTTTTTTGTTGGTTCTGTTTATATTCATATAATTACCGGATTTAACGTTAAAATTGTTCAAAGGTGCTTAAAAAGTTCATAAGTTATAAAATAAATAATGATAATAATAATGACAAAGTTATTTGAAATAAATTATTTATTATGACTCATAATAAATAAGTCCATCTTGTTTAAAACTGTTCTAAACAATAAACAGTAAATTGTCCAGGAGGGCATTTTTTTTGATTCCGTTCAATTAAAATTATGATTAGAGGGAGGGGCTACAAGTAATTAAAGATTTTATATATTGAAAAAATGTGTTTTTTCATGTCTTTCTGTTTTTCATTTCTGATTATTCTTCGTTTTTTTTAAAATTTATTTTTTCATTATTAAAAAGATGGTATTCAGGACTCCTTAAGCTGATTACGGAAGCAGTCATTCTTTGGTGTACCCAATCATAGACGACATCGTGAAATATATATTTACAAGATACGGTTTTTAGATTTTCTTGGCCAAAAGTATTTTCGTTATTTGTTTTTGGGGTGTCATGACGTGTTGCGCTACCTCCTACTTTAGGCAACGTTTCAGATAGCGTTACAGTGTCAATCATCAGACATTTTAACGCTGTCCGAAACGTTAGCTAATGAAGGAGATAGCTCAACACGGCATAACATTCCAAAAACACATAACGAATATATTGTTAATAACTTTAACTATTATGTTTAACAAAACAAACAAAAAATAGGTATCTCTTATTGAGCAAAAATTTGAAAACAATTTTCCAAGTAAAACTATACCAAAAATTCCTACATGTATCCTGGAATAGCTTTTCATTACAAAACAAGTTATAATTTTTAAGTGACACTTATGATACGATGAATATAACTCGGTTTGTCAATTTGGATTAATTTAACTAACATCAATGTAATTTTATTTAATTTATTATATTCAAGCATAGGGAAAGTTTGGTACGATTCCGCGGAATCTGAAAATGAGAAAAAACATGAAAATTTCGCTTCGAACAGCGTTTATTAAATAGATCACATTTCGTTATTCGTGTATCGAGAATACCTATTGATACAAACTGATCTTACTATAAAAAAGTTGTAAAGTGAGAAGTTTCTGAAGAAAATGATAAATGGTTCAAGTTTGTTTTGCTTTTCAAGAATTATATAAAATGACTAATGTGGTTGAGTACTTCCATTATTTACAAGTGGTGTGGAATGTTCGTGGTATAGTATCAATAAGGAGTTGAATTCGCAGTTGTCGAAATCTTTCTTACGAAAACGACATGTCTATTTATTTTGATTCATGATATATTGTATTTTGATGTTTTTTCTAGAATGGCAGTTAGTGGGTGGTAGTTTTATGCTATGTTCGTTCCGGTAAAATGGATGCCGTTAAGGGGTGTTTTCTGCGTACCATTATTTTCAAATTCACCATATTATACCTATATTTTTTCGACATATTTTGAACACCTTTTTTAAAGTACATATAAAGGCGGGCCTTTTGCGACCTCCGCCATGCACATGAACACGAACGTTCGCTTGAAAATCATTTTAAACATTTTTTTGTTTTCCCCCTCCTCCGTTTGTTGCAACATGGTTGAAAGATTGGGGTGAAGTTCGCGCGGTCACATACAATTTGGCTAGTGGTCTGTGGTAAGGACGTGTACGCGTTCCACGCGCACGCACTGGACACTTGACGTTAGAAGTTTACATAAATTACACCGAATCTATTAAATTTCACAACTTCAACTCCCTCTCTACACGACGCTTAATCTTTGACCAAACCTTGTTATTTAAAATTCTGAATAATGGCCTGGACTCGCCAGAGCTTAAAATTCAATTATTATTATAATAATAAAGATTCATATTCCGACAAGTTCAACAAGACAATCTGACTTATTTCATTTAACATCACGTAGAACTAACATTAGAAAAAATTCGTTTATGCGCGTGATATAATTCAAAATTTTAAAATATAGAAATTTTTAAAAATACCCTTCAGAAATACGGAATAGAAGTAACGCGTATGATCGAAAATTATTACAAGAGTGTGGAATGTATGGGAGCATCTAACTCCAAGTAACTTTAAAATAGGAGACCTTTTTGGCTTGACTTAATTTAACTTACATGTGTATGTATATTTTATGATTAAGCTCTTTGCCTCTTACAAATAATAATAAACGTTAAAATGCGTTCTGATGAAGAAGAAAGAAGAGATGTTACATCAGGGAGAAAACACAGATATGGTTATAGATATCTTATTTTTCAGGAAACATTTCCGACTAAAATCGATTATTGCAGGACCTAAATTTACCATCTAAGAATTTTGAGTGCGTAAATAATAACGTAGAAGTCAAACGTCGAGTTCTAATGTGGAAGATAATCTTACGGTTTTAGCGATAAGTTTGTAGACGAAGTATCAAGGAGAATTTCTTTTGATCAATTCCTTCCGTGTCTCTGAAACCGATTTTGAAGAACTTGGTTTAATAATTAGTATAGTTACTACATGTGCTACATGTGCTACACGTGCTACACGTGGCATTACTTTAATATTTTGGCTAAAAGCATTCGTACATAACCTAAATGTACCATTTAAGGATTAAAAACAAAAAGCATTATCGTTAATTGTTACATTGGTTTATGGGCCCTCTACATATGAATTAATAGATTGTATTTAAAAGAGAGTTCACGAAAAAAATAATCATCCATTACGACAGTATTTGTTTACAATTTAAAGTCATAATTATTAGGCTCTTGTAGTTGACTTAACCCCAAAAACTCATTCGATATACGAGTATTCTCAGTTACCGACCACTTGGCGCGGCTGCTGTAAAAAATGAACACTTTAATTTCGGATGTGATGTATTTAGCATTCTAAAATTCCATAATTTGTTATTCTTATTATTTTTAGTAAATATAATGAACTAGCTTTTCCCCGCGGCTTCGCTCGCATGGTATTGCGGGAAATTACTATAGCGGTTGAACTTATCAATTATCCCCCCTCCTCCCCACCCCCACCCCCTCCCGCATTCCATACATTCATTCCCTTACATTCAGTTTTCAAACATCTCACCTGCCACCTAAATTTCATAAAGCGTCATAAACGAACTCTAGCAGTGTCGCATTTATAATATTATAGTATAGTATAGTATGGATGTGTGCCGCTATTCTTACAATAGTTGGTATTGTAAAAGAAAAGATAAGCTTAGTTGCCTTTCAAGTAAGTTGATCGGGGTTCGATTGTCGGCCGTGGAAACTTTAATTTTTTTTCTGTTTTAATTTAATTTAATATCTCGAGATTTTTCAGGGGTCTGCGCTAATCCAAAATACTAATTTTGATTATATTTCTGGTACTGCTTGTAAATCTGTCTCAACGATTGAATTGTTCAATTGATTTTTAGCGTCCTTTATAAAATTGTAACTGTTATAAAGCAATAAGTCTACAAAAAAAATTTCTTTTGCATAAATTTTGATATTATTATTTTAGATGTCTATTACAGGCGTAATAGACATCTAAAATAATAATATCAAAATTTATGCAAAAGAAATGTGGAAAGAATTTTTTTTATAGACTTATTGCTTTATTACAGTTACAATTTTATAATAATATCAAAATCACAAGTAATTATGCCATTCCAAAATAAACGCTGCTTCTGAGCATCCTACATAAATTTTTTTTAAATAAAAATAGTGAATTTAATGTATATGGCAAATCTCAGTAAGTGCTGTTTTGTAAAGTATTTGTTTATTTTGCAGATGTCAGACATTTCGTAAATTTGTCAGTTCATGTTATTGTTTTTGGGGAGTTATGCCGTGTTTTGCTACCTCCTTCTTTAGCCAACGTTTCGGACAGCGTTACAGTGTCCATCATCAGGGCAGATGAGTGATCCATCGTCAGGGCCTCATCTGCCCTGATGATGGACACTGTAACGCTGTCCGAAACGTTGGCTAAAGAAGGAGGTAACGAAACACGGCATAACACCCCAAAAACAATAACAAAAATACTTTTTGGCCGTAAAAACCTAAAAACATACTTGTCAGTTCATGTTTTGTAAATTTTCTCCTCAATTATGATAACTTGTTTGGAATTCCACCAAAACGTCTGAAAACTACAAATTTTTGTGATTTGCTTTCGGAATAATTTCTGTTTTTCGTTTTTATGCATTATCAACATTGTGATCAGTTGATGGAATTTATTTTATATTTCAATATGGGGCTAACGAAATTTTTGGCGACCTTTACTGGGCAAGGGTATAAATACTTCCGTATTATACATAAGGTATTCCGGTATAAGTCTTTATAAATGCTAGATAAATATAAAAATTTTGGGCCATTCTAAGGGTTGAATTACTCGTACCTAGTTTTAGCTTTCCATAATAATACAGGTAGTATTTTTTTATCCGAAATGTATTTTTATAATAAACTGCGTATTTTAAATAAGTAATGCAATTTCTTCTGTTAAAATTTCTTCGAGTTAATATTAACGTAATCTTAATTTTCAATTTGGTAGGTGGGACCCGGAAAATATTTATTGGATAACCAACACGCTTGCCATAGATCACCCTGAGTGGTTTGCCACGTTTGGTGGCTTAGCAGTAATGCTCGGGCTCATGGGGTGAGGTTTTTCCAAATTTTCATCAAGTGCATAGCAAGCCGGTTCGGGAGAGACTCTGACCTCTTAACCTCAAGAGGAAAGAACTTTTGACCTATTATATACAGCAGGACTCTCTTGGAACATCGCCTTGCACCACAGGAGAAGGGATAGATTCACTCCGTCACTCCTGGACAGACTGAAACCCAGAATCCTACATACCCCTCATTCCCAGAACTTCCTCTCCTTTCTTTCCTAAAAATATTCTCCACACAGCATCCCCTAATACGACAAAAGCCCTGAGAGAAGGCTTTCCTCAAGGCCTGCTGTATGGGGATAATATTTAAAAAAATCTTGACAAATATTGTCAGATTTTGTGATTTTTTAGGGGCTTATTCCATTTTCAAAAAAGGGCTATTTAATAATTAACTAGATTTAATAAAACAATACCCCGTGATTTTTCACGCTAGTATTGTAATAGCCCTTGTAATAGTCTCGTTCGGTTTTCAAATATAAATATTATTTTACTAGGCGACGGAAGTTCGTGTTTGGCGAGGGTTTTATTATATTTTGTAGGTTATTTTCACCGTCGCTCGACTCTTGCAGCTAAATAAAGCCTCTCCGTGGATTTTGATGTAAAGCTCAACGTAAAGTTGCCGCAACAAAAGGTTTTCAAGAAGAACGAGAAGGCAAATGAAAGGATTCCACAGGGAGAAGGATATTGCTTGGCTCCTGAAGACGTCAATACGCTGCCGGGAGATGTATCAACAAGTCCCCGGCTGGACAATGGAGCCTTTGAAATATCACTTATAACCCCAATCTCGCCAAATCAATACATTTTCATCATTTCGTCATTTGTGGACGGTTTTCCCCCGGCCATCCCTCTCTTCTCTCTTCGCCCGTCAGACTAAATCATTAGTAATGGGAAGTGTTTCGCAGGGCACGGATATATTATTTTTATTTTTGTTTCTTCTTGGAACCGATATTTTTCCAACGGATTTGTTTCTAATAGATATATGATTAGTTTATATATTTCTGGATGACATATTGATTAGTCTTAAAGATATCTGTGAAATATTGCACATGTCACGTGAATGAATACCATGTCCGATGACGATACAGAGCAAACGTAAACAGATTTTAGTTCAGGTATGGCGCCCAATACTACTAGTATATTTCACAATCGTCTGGAGAATGTTATTATTTTATTTTTTTATGTGAATCTGAATGTATTGAGCGAGGAAATTATAATTAAAAAAAAACCAACTTCCTTACCTTTCTCTTCCCATCTCCTTTCCCTTCCCATTATGTTCACTCTTAAAGCAAACTATTGGGAATGCCGTAGTCTCACTAGTTCGAGATGGTTTGGAGCAGTTGCGACTCTTATGTGGTGTTCACACTAAAAAATGTACGACACACAATAAAACATTTTTATTTATGATTATGTATCATGTAAATCATTTTCAAACATGTCTTAAATTTTTTTTTAAACCCCAGAGAAACAACTTCCTGTGAACAAATTTCATTTCAGATTTTAAAAGGTTGAAAATTTCATTAAAAACGTGTGTAAGGTACGCAAAGTTACTTTCATATTTCACTAACACGAAACAACGTTCATTATTTACGTTTTAAGGAAAATTAATGTATTTGATGGAGTTTCAGAAATCGTTGATAACTTTTGCTTTATCTCATCGGTAATTGATATTTGTTTTATTTTGTTATTGGAAAATCCCAATAGAAAAGCGTTATATTAATTGGAACGAATAACTTTTGAAGGTTATACTATACCCATCAATGTTATATTTATTCATCGGCGAAGAAGATAATCTTTACAAATAAATCGAAACAAAACAAGACTCGGAAAATACAAATAAAAGTTACGGTTGCAACTGGGGATCGAACCCAGTATACTTATTTTTTTGAAGAAGAAGATATACTTAGACTTATAATCTAAATGAAAATATGAAAGAAAACAAGACACAGAAAAAAAAACTTATTTTTACTTAATTAATAAAATTTATTGGTAGATCGTTTTTTCATATTGTATAACCTTTGGAATCTAAAATAAAGTTAATGTATAAAAAAATAAAAATCACTCGTTGCAAAATTTAAATCGGTTGCTGACAATAAATTTTTAACCAACGTCAAAAATAGAAGTGTGGGCAAACTGTACAAGTACTAAGTAATAACAATTTTTAAAGGATGTATTTTTAGTGAATATAAATGTTATCTGCTGACTCGGCAATTAGCAGTCCAAGAAGTAACTGTCACTTCTACTGATAACATTTTGCAGAAAAAGAAAATACTCGCAGATTAAACAACAAACGGAAACATCCTCTACGTGATATTATTTCCACCAGCTACTACAGTAAATGCTGATTTATCATAGCATCTTTCAGCACAGTCCTACATCAGTCTCAGGTTGGGGGGTTATTTCTACACTGGAAAGAATTAATACTAAGAAGGAATAATAAAACAGAAAATACTTTTTGACTGTGAGATAAAGCTTTTGCGGCCAATCTACTGTGAAGATATATTTTTTAGTTTTTTTGTTGAGTTTTGATCTATGCGAGGAATGTTTAATAACAAGTTTTCAGTTAATAAAACCAATAAGAACTTTTACTTTGAACGTGTCCACCGCCTTGTTTTAAATTAAAACAAACCACTTTCGGACGCGCTTAATAAATAAAACGCCTCCTAAATAAAATAAGTAAAATGTGCATAATATACGTAAATAATTAATTGCTCGTAACCATTTGAAATCCAAAGAGGTGAAAGTGATGAAAATGTTATAATGATGTGAAATAACAAGTCAATCAAGTGATGGAAATATTATAATAATCTGAAATGACGGGTCAATCAAGTGATGGAAATATTATAATAATGTGAAATAACAATTCAATCAAATGATGGAAATATTATAAGAATGTGAAATAACAAGTCAATTAAGTGATGGAAATATTATAATTATGTGAAATGACGAGTGAATCAAGTGATGGAAATATTATAATAATGGGAAATGACGGGTCAATCAAGTGATGGAAATATTAAAATAATATGAAATAACAAGTCAATCAAGTGATGGAAATATTATTATTATGTGAAATGACGAGTGAATCAAGTGATGGAAATATTATAATAATATGAAATTACAAGTCAATCAAGTGATGGAAATTTTATAATAATGTGAAATGACGAGTGAATCAAGCGATGGAAATATATGTGAAATAACAAGTCAATCAAGTGATGGAAATATTAGAATAATGCAAAATGACGAGTCGATCAAGTGATGGAAATATTAGAATAATGTGAAAACTGACGGAAATCTAATTAACTAACGGAAAATATAGTTTGCTGGTTGGAAAAACAGAATTTATCTTTGTTTTTCATTCGGCATCTCAAGAACACGCTCAGTGAAAATATAATACACTCGTACGTTTTCGCAAAAGAATTTTCCCAAATATATGAAGTCAAACATTTCAAGAAATTCCCTAAATACCAAGTACCATCGTATTAATAATGTATGTACGAGTATGTATATATGTTACGTCGGAAACTTTTGCCGACTTTCCCTTGAGATGGCAGAACATACTTCTGGGGGTTGGTGCTCAACGACGCAATGCATGAAATTTTAAATCATATTTTTTTCTTATTTATATTTGGGGTGTAATGCCGTTTAGCGCTATCTCTTTCTCAAGCCAACGTTTCGGGCAGCATTAGTGTCCATGAGATGTGTTTTAAACCCTTGATTTTTTTTAATGTTGTAACAAACCACTCCCTTCACTAATCACAATTAATCCTTGAGTAAATGAAAAACATACTTTGCGATACACTAATTTAATTGAATATATAAATGACAGCCAACCAGGTTTCGCTTATCTGAAGTTTCATCAGGGCTTACCTTACAAATTAATCATAATATCATACAGATTTTTTGTACGATTCTTGTTGTACAATTTTTTATTTGTATCACTTTCTCTCATTGTGTTAACATAATAAGCACTGATGAAGTTTGGGATAAGTGACAACTGGTTGACTGCTATTTATTTTGTTAATTGAATAAAATTGGTGTATCACAAAGTGTGTGTTTTTTTCTTTAACATATCACCCCAAAGTGTTTGCTTCCAACGAAAACATTATTTTTACGGTTGAATGTAGTACACTTTTTTTTTAATAATAATTTTGTTTACTTGGTAGGAAATTTTAATGAATCGTTGTTTAATTGATGTTGCTGTTCCGTGAGTATGTTCATTGAAAGCAATATGAAATCACAAGATTTTGAAAAAAAAAATTAAATTAAAAAAGAGAGCAAAAATTTTACAATAGACCAAAATTACATTTACATTTATTACTCCAAATAATGCCTGGAATCACTGGTTAAAGTAAGCCAAATAAGTCTCTTAACATCCTGTATAAACAGAAGAAAGGTGACTCCTATCATGACAGAAAAACACTACTTTATGGACTTTTGCTTGCGATTGAAATATCCACTTTGTATAAAATGTTATTGTAATTATCACATAGTCTGTTTAAGAAAGGATTTTTTGACATTTTATTTTACCGTAATCCACTTTGAAACGGGCAGTAGAGCGTGTAAAGCGCGCAGGTACATAAAATTACATCTTATTTAGAAACTCTGGCAATAACAAAAAAAAAATTTTTTGGCTTTCAGATGTGCTCTTTAAGGGTCTTCTAGGTCTAACCCATCATTCCAAGCATAGAGAGGGAGAAGATGAATTTACATTATATTTTAATTTATACGGGCAAATTTTAAAATATATGGAGGATATCAATCATGTGAACTATTTTATACAGGAATAATGCACCTATGTGATTGATGCCTTCGTGCACTCAATGAATCAATTTTTTAGTATTAAAAACCCACATCTTGAGAATGAATTTGTAAATCAACCCTGACATAATTTACTGATTGGCCACAAAATTGTGTTTGAGCAATTTTATGTACGTAAAAATGTATAAATATTATAGTTTTGTTGTAATATTTTATTCACTCCCTTAATATTTTATTGCCTTAATAAAATGCAAAAGACTTGAGAATTTGGCGAAGCTATGCAGAATACATGTTTTGTCTGGTTTTATTTTATGTGAAGACGTTTTATTTATTATATCCAAGATTCAGCACGATAATTTAGTTAGATATACGAGCGCCGACCTCCACACGTCATATATTCTATCCTACATATATCTACTACGAGACGTAAGCATGTTTTATTTTACTATTCCATTCGCTCTTCGAATAATTTTCAGGGTTAGAAAAGAACCTACCAGAGACTGGAACGAATCTAGTTAGGTATCCATAAAACTTTTTTCATTGATTTTTACTGGCTTTAGATAGAAAGCATTATGTTTTATTAATGTAATTAGTTTTATCAATGTGTTTTCAAATAGACTCACGCACCACAACTATTTTCACGAAAACTTGTAATTGTACGACCGGTTAGTGGCTGAATGGCTGGCATCGCATTTGGGTCACACCCAAGCATCGCGTGTTCGATTCCTTGTCAAACTAAGTCCTTCATCACGACACAAGCAAAATTTCCCGCTTACTGTGGTGGTAGTAGGAGATTATCAAATATTTTCAGGTTATTCGTAACCCGGAAATGTTTGCCTTTCTCAAACAAAATGTATATTTGTATATAAGCAACTAGCTTGAAGTCCCCGGCGTGCGGCGTTAAACCATAGAGTTTTCATAGAGTTTTTAAAAATTAGAATTGGATAATTTTACGCTTATTTTGATGGAAAAATGTACAAAATTTCATCAATAATTATAAAAACTTTGCTTTGAAGGGTAAAAAAGGGAGATGGGGGAAATTTTTCGGAATGTCTTGTAGGTAGTGACCTTTCTCTTGTTTTGAAGATCAAGATTACAAAATTTCATCAATCTCGGAATAGAACTGTGACATGTATTGTTGAAGTGCCCGACTGTATTGTTGTACAAGTATAGACAAATTAGAACATAAACAAAATATTAGAAAGGAGAGGTGATTAATTACTTAAAATATCATAAAAAAACAATTATATAAATTAAAATATAAAAATTATTTTAGGATGGGTAAAAAAATTACATCAACATTATAAAAAATCTTTTAAAACAAAACAGGAAGTCTAAATAACAAAATAAACTATTATAAATATAAGTTTTAATACGTAAATAAATTAAAAAGATGGCTTTTTTAAAAAACGTTTGGTTATTTATAATATTTAATTTACTTTTAACACTTTTCCTAATTTCTAAGATTTCTAAATTGTAGTATAATAATATCTATTAATCCCCATCCTAAAATAATTTTTATATTTTATTTTATATAATTGTTTTTTATGATATTTTAAGAAATTAATCACCTCTCCTTTCTAATATTTTTTTTATGTTCTAATTTGTCTATACTTATTTGTCTTTTGTTATTTTTTATTAAATTATTATCCTGATGAAGAAAATGTGGTGTACACAAAGTTATTTGTTTTCATTAAAAAAAAATGATATTTAATTGTTTAAAAAACTGTATTCAAAAGTATCAATCAGAGAAAAGTGTGCATTACAATACACCGGTACATAATTTCGAATTATCTAATAAATTTTAAATATATTTTGTCTTTACAGGATGTCTGTATTATGTTTGTCCCGTTAAATACATCAAAATTAAAAGTATTGTTGTTTAAAGATTAAAAATTATTTAAATTTGTAATGAAGAGAGGTCATTGTAACAAAATATAAACAAAATGGTTGCACGTAACAGCTTTTAATTGTCAGTTGGTTGAAAAGTGAAATTTTACATTATTTGGTGAATGCTGCCATCAAAATAAGTAACCTTTTTTTCCTCCAGTAAGTACTGGGAAATACTACTATTCAAAGCAGTGTTTCCCAGAGTAAGTTTCCGTGGTAAAACGCCAATATGTAGTGACCTTTACTAATATTATAAATTCAAAATTGCGTGTGTTTGTTTGTTACGCTTTCACGTTTAAACCAATACACCGATTTAAAAATTCTTTCACCAATAGAAAGCTACATTATATGCGAGTAATATATAATGGTAAGCTCTGGCTTAATGAAATTATAAATATTAATGTATTATATTTATTATACATTTTCTGTCACCAACAAAAGCGAGTTATTGCTAATGTCAGAAAACAAATCGTTACCGTGAAAACGGAGTTAATGTATCTACGTGTATCTATCTAAATAAATAAAAATGAATCTTCGAAACGTTTGTTCGCGCATAACTTCCGAACGATTTCACAAAATTGGATAATTCTTTTATTACTACAGGTGAGCTCTGGCATTATGAAATTTAAGTGGCGCGCGAGCTGTTTGAAAACGGGGAATGAATGTATGGAATTCGGGAGGGGGGACGGGGAGGGGATGGGGTAGGGGTTGGGGGGAAGCGTTTATTGATAAGCGCAAGCTAAAGGTACAGTAACTTCTCCCTAATGCCATGCGAGCGAAGCCGCGGGGAAAAGCTAGTATAATATAAGTGACAGTTACAAGTCTTAGCCAGTGCTACTTTGATCACAAAAGACGGGTTGTTTCAAAAAATTTGATGGATTCATCAATAAAATTTTCACGTTTTGTGTAAGTTCTATTCAAGCTCTGTGATCATTTCAGTTTTATGAAGCAACTGGCGTATAGTGATATAATAACCGAACTTAAATGAAACTTACACAGAACTTGAAAATTAACTTCAAATATTTGATGAATCCGTCAATTTTTTTGAAATAACCCGTCCTAAGAAAAGCACTAAAAATATATTGTGACAATGAAAAAAGCGTATTTCTAATCAAAATACTACATATTAGAGAATACCGGATTTATAGATAGTTAGCTAGTTTTTT
Source organism: Glyphotaelius pellucidus (assembly GCA_936435175.1). Classification (NCBI taxonomy): domain Eukaryota; kingdom Metazoa; phylum Arthropoda; class Insecta; order Trichoptera; family Limnephilidae; genus Glyphotaelius; species Glyphotaelius pellucidus. The sequence goes on from OW386546.1 coordinate 38,500,183, forward strand.
GACTTTATGTAAGGACAAATATAAAAAAAACGACAACTTTTTCAAAATTTGGCAGTTGCAACTTAAAAACGTAACCAAACGTTACCACCTTCCCCACACAAGTAAAGCAGGTAATCACTTAAGGGAAATATGTTGAAAATGGGTCTGATTGACAAATCTTATTGTTTATTTAATAAATTGGTTTTAATTATTTTAAAAATTGGCTATGTTTAATGATTTGACTTTTCTTTAATTTAAGAGCACTAGATTCACGCGCAACGACGCCAACGACGGGTTAATAGTTCCGAAATTTTATAATAAGTACGGACGGAGAACGTTTGAATACAACATACCGAAGATATTTAATTTATTACCTGACACTACAAAGCAACATAATTCTACAAATAAGGTTAAATATATGGTGAGAAATTGGTTATCGGAGAAAAAAATTATACTGATATTTATGAAAAAATATTGAATCTATACAAAAGATGTAAATTATAACATTTAAAATATATATGTAATTGAATTATAAGCACCTGTTGACAAACCAATGCAATTGGCTTTGCAGGACTTGTTGATATATAAAAAAAATATAAAAAAGCTTTAACAATAAATAAAACGGATTTTAAAAATAAGTAAAACCAATTAGTTTCGCCATATAACCCAATTTTGTACGTATTTCCGTTCCCTATTCCTACTTTACCCCTCTCTCTAATACACCTTCCCTTCGACCATAGTTGATTTTATACATCTCTCTCTTCTATTTTACCTTTAAATACTTTGTAACTCTGTAAATTATTTATACGTTTTTATACATCCCTGATGAAGGATTAGATTGAATCGAAGCCGGTTGGTTATTGTATTAAAGATGTCTAATAAAGGAACTTCAAACCAAGTTATTTTATTATAATTATATAATTTATTTGTGCAGCCACGTGTAGTGGTCTAAGTCTACATCATCTCATCGATCCAACGAGTCTTAAAGCGGCTTCCTTGACCGCCCTTGGGAACCAAGAAATTAGGGTTTTCCATCAGTGTCTTGCCCATTGCCTTCTTGTCGTGTTTAAGGTAGACTAATGTTGGCTTCCTAATTCATTCATTTCTTTTTTCATAGTCAGTTTTCTTCCCGAGGCATGTTGTACCATTACAGCTCAAGGCTCGGGAGACTCGCCCACTACCCTTTTACTTTGAAACCTCCCGGGGTTATTGTAAATTGAGCAATTCTCAGAGATCACCCGAAGGAGGTGGATGTAGGATTTGTTAACGGTAGATTCTCAGTTTTTGCGAGAACACGCACCTGGTGGTATCTACTTCCTGCCTCCCTGAGACCTTTTCAACCAATTATACAGGGAAGAAAGGAGGCAGGAGGATGAACGCAAGAGGGTGAACAGAGGAGGGTGAAGGGATATTTTGAGGGGTCAACTTTGTACTTTTTACTTCCGAGCGGAGCCAAGGAGTTTACATGACAAAGTAATTACTAAGTTATTTAAACGTTGTTAAAAAAAGAAAAAGCAAAGTAACGCTCTCTTCACTGTTGAGAGTTGAGACTTATCAAAGCTAATAACATTTTTAGTCTACCGAGGAAAGCTGAATTAATGTTAAAGTCTTAGAGTGACTAGATTATTAGTACGTGAGCATTAATAGTTGAAAAACTTGTTGTTAAATAATTTTAAAAATGTAGTAATCAAAATAACGGTAGATAACATCTTAATTATAGTTTTTTATTAAATTTTACTTTTGTAATTTTTACGTTACAGTCAAGTAGTTAGCGAAATATTTATTTAAAGTATATAATATTTTTTATCATAATACCTAATACGCTACATTTTATATTGTTGAATGCGGCTTCTACAATGTACTAGTCCCAGCGAGAGATCGTATGTGACGTCGTCGTTCCAGTGTTTCGGATGTTTTCCGTTTTCAAAAAAAGTGAGTGAGTGAGAAGGAAGAGGACGAACGTTGATGACATCGGTACCAGCTCTATAGGACTAGTTTTCATTTTGAACCCATCAATTGAAAAGTGCAAGCACTCTGCGCAAATGGGTTAGCAATTGGCTTCTGGACATGGGGAGAGTCGAGAGCGAACATATGCTCACACAAACTCACTTACCTAATAATATGTACTATCAGGTTTACGTTATACCATAAAGAATTTTGTAAGTACTCATCTTATTAGCTGGTATAATATTGGTTGTATAATATTATCTTTATTTTTTATATTGTTATCTTCACACAAAAAGTTACTAGGTTACAAAAATAGGTATAAAAAAATATTTTTAAAAGTTGTACTATTGATAAAATTACATTATGAGTAAAATAATATATACTATCAAAAATATAACACAGAGGCTATTTTTATACATTAGAGGAATCAGAAAGTTACTTTTTATTAATTTCTAAAAAAAAAAAAAATTGGTTCCAACTTTTTAATAAGTGTATCTTCCTTGTACTTCCTTTTTCTTGACTTTAAAATATGGTTTTGTTCTCTTTTGGTAGTTTAGTTTCATTATTAAAAATTACGAAATATAATGTTAAGAAATCCAGTAAGTTGAAAAATAACGCTTTGTTGAAAATGGTAAAATTTGCAATGCAGAATTTTAAATACGAAATATAAATAATTTTATGGAAACAATGTTTTTTTTTTACATGAGCTCCACACAGGAAGCCCTGAGGAATATAATTTCCCTCAGGGCCTATGTCATCTTTGGGGATGATGTGTGGAGGGTTTTTTTAAGGAAAGGAAGGAGATGAAAGTTCTGGGAAGGAAAAGGGTATAAGGGGTGGGTAGGAATTGTGAACGATATGAAAATAAATTCTGCTTAACACATCAGTTTTAATTTAAAAAATGAAAACTATTTTTTGGTAAAATATTATATTAATAGGTAGATACTTGTAAGCTTGTCTGAATTCTTAAGTTACAAGTTAAATTACAAGTTTAATCCAATCAATTTTCATCAAGTTCCTAAGAGCGCTGCTCTTTTTTCTATCCGTCCCTTTGTGCCCGCCTTCAAGTCAAATGGCTATTGTGGGGGCAAGGAACCAGGGAACGGAGGATTCAGGCTTTATAATTAATTCACGTCCTGTACGCTCCGATAATTCGACGTGAACAGAATAGGATCCCTTTATGCTTTTTATCCTGATTATAAATGACCCCTTGAACGCAATCCATCATGTATGGGCCGAGAGCCGCGAGGAGTGAGGAGGTTCTTGGGAAACACAATGCCTGTTCTGTACAGGAACCTTCCAAGAGCTTTTAGCCCTCCCGCTCTGGAGGGGATAACCAAACTTCACCAAGCTTCCCCCAAATGAGAGTTCTGTGCAACATCTAAGTTCTTTTTACATCACACCCTCTAAAATTTAGGTAATTCAAGAAAACAATTTGGTAATTGACCTGCACTTAAGAAATTAGCCCATTATTATTTCTAAGATATTAAAAAGCTTACTTTTTTTAATGTAAATACCCACAGTAGTCCCAATTTTTTCCAACTGCCTGGAGCTAGTGAGACTATGGCATTCTATGACTATAGTACGTTGTAAGGAAAGAAGAAGGAGATGGACTAGAGGGACGTGGGAAGTAACTAGTTATTCAGATTTGGTATTCAAATACGGCTAAAGCCATTTCAAGCAACGTTTTAAGTTAAAATGTTGGTCTCGTGTACCAAGGTGATTCTGAACGTGTAAGTAAAAGAATTTTTATGATGGAATATGCCGTAAATATAGCTACCTAGTTTTGTTTTAAATGGTTAAATTCTGAAATAACACAATTCAATCAAACAAAATTTAATTTACATGGGATTTTAATCCATGATTTTCGGATTGCTTATAAACGCATCTTTCCTCTCTACCACGGAGGCCGGCATCTATTGAATTCTGATAAAAAAAACTCTCCAATCATCGGACACCCATTACTTTTTTGAAATGTTTTCTGCAATCATGCCGCGAGTGCGATCGTAAAAAATGCGTTGTACCTGAAAGGGTTAGAATAATATGAATTAAAGTTACGTTACACCTCGTACCATCTCTTACCTCGAACATGGGCGATGACCGGTTAAAAAAGTAGGTGGCAACTAATAACCCGAGTGATTCTCCTTCGAGTCTAAAGTGCTTTTTACCAACACTTTTAACCACAAAGATAATGAGATTTGATTATTTCTACATTTTTGCCAATCTCAATCAAAAAATTATCATAATTACCCTCCATTAATTCCGGGATTAGTAATATTAGGTTTGATACCCAGCGACCGTTTTCTTTTATTTTATTTTCGGTACTTGTTATGCTTAATATTTAAATGTATTAATATTTTCTTTTTGTAATAATATTTTCTTGCAGAGAAAAATAAACCTACCGAAAAAAGAATAAGCCTTTAAATTACGATTGCATTGTAGAAAAGAGTTATCTCCTAATACTATAATTTTGTTTCTTTTTAAAATGCCGTGCGCAGGCTGCGTAGAGTATTTAGAATTCTATACCCTCTGTAATAGAGGTTAGGTTACCTGGGTACCCTCTGTAATAGGAACTGTGGAGGTGAAGGTAGCCCTGGCCGGATTCTAAGTCTAATATTCGCAACAAATGCCGATTACTGACTCGCAGGAGCTAGGGAGGTTCGTATGTGCAGTACGTGCACAAGTCATCTAAAATATTTTATTTTTAACTTAATGATTAAATGCTCAAATTGTAATATTTAATTAATGAAGATTTAAAGCGACACTCAGGTGAAAACTTGAAACAGAAAAATCAGAAAAAAAACGGTCACATCTAAGGATCGAACCCAGGATCTTTAGAGGTATGCCTTGGCAAAACAAAGATCCTGGGTTTAATTCCTAGATGTGACCGTACCTTTATCTGATTTCTCTGTTTCAAATTTTTGATAAGTGTCGATAACATTATCTTCATAAATTAAAATATTTTTGATTTTAATTTTTTACATTAACTCCACACAGGAAGCCCTGACGAAAAGAAAACTCCTCAAGGCCTATGTCATCTCTAGGAATGCTGTGTGAAGGGTCTTTTTGTGAAAAGGAAGGAGTGATCCAGGGTCTTGGAGACCCACGTTGTAAGAGGCAGGAAACACAGCGGCACAAAATATTTCACAGCTGATTTCTTGAGCTCAAGAATGAATCATAGAAATGACATGTTCTCAGAACTACGTACAAACGTTGGGCGCGCGTTTGGCGTGTTTCCTGACTGTGCGCTGGTGCCTGAGGTGTCAAAGATGCTGGATCCTCCGGGGATCGGTAGGACGAGGACGGCATTCCCACTCGTTACATGTGCTCTAAAGATTGCAATCAATTTGTTAATATGAGGGTTTGGACAGGTTTGATAGGAGAATCTATCAAACGAACCGACCGTTTCCGTACGGTTGAGGGTTTTTTCAGGTATTTTAGGGTTCCATACCAGAAGTGCCTGCCAAATTCAACCGTAAGACAAACTTGCGATTTAAAGAGAGTTGAAGTTATACAGTATTAAAATATCTGCGGGAATTGTACGGTGAGCCCAGCTTCTGAGATAATATCTTAACTCTGACTTCGATAAAGCTCCCGCATCTGAGCTGGCCACTTACACAAAACAAATTAATCTAAATATAATCTTCTTCAAAGCTTCGATTGAAGAAGATAGATTTATATTTCGATTCCTTTTAGACGTAATCAGACGGGATTGGGCTTTTGAAAAATAAAATCCATCGAAGTTTTTCTTTCCTCAAGAGGAAAAACTCTCGAGGTAACCGTCCATTCTCTACTTCAAAGCCCTCTGAGCCGTTGGAGTTTGTGTACCCTTTAGGGACTTTTCAAAGAAAAAGCTATCATGATCTGTACTGTCATCCGCGTAACAATGAATTGGTACACAATGTGCCAATGTGTCAAAAAGTTATTGATGTGCAACGAAAACAAAGTTGGAGACAGAACCGATCCCTGGGGGATGCCAGCATTTATCGATTGAGAGGAAGGCATGAAACCATCAGCAACAGTCTATATCATCCTCTCCCGTAAAAAATCGGTAATCCACATACACATGGTTACGTACATACAAAATTTGTAAAAATAATCATCGTTGAAAACCAATAGACGATATTGATTTCTTTGATTATTATTTAACTTTAAATTGTTAACTTTTTCATGTCTACTTTCGGAAGATATTCCTTAAAAATCGGTTTATGTAATAATTCCACGAAAGGTAACACCAGCAGGACGGGAAGAATCTCGACTCTCACGTAGCCTTCAAAACACAGTTTAGGCAAAATTTCATAATAATTTGATGCGGCCGGTTGCTGCGTTTTATTACTTTATTTCAGAGTTGTGAATACTTTTTAAATCACTGAAATAAGAAATGTCCTAACCTTTTTTTTGGTGGCCAGATTCACATATAATTGTACTAAGTAACAATTCGTCTTTTCCTTTTTGCAGTTTTACGAAATTCTTCATTTAAGTGGTTTGCCCTATTTTGATTACCTCTGGGTAGCTGGGATATTTGTGCGGTATTATAAAACATAAAGTATATTAAAGATCCAGATTTAACGAACTTTTCCTTTACGCATTTCCTATTACTTTCTTTGTAGAACTAGGAATGAATTACGAGCATGGTCCATCAAGTCCGGCACAATGGTCCCTTGAATTATTGAGATAGATGGAAGTTCGAATGACCCAACAAACTGCGGACTCGTGTGATATTAGAAGACACACACATAAGTAAGGTTTAGTAACCTTTCCATTGTGTACATGACCCAAGTATAATAGTAAATAAAGTTCACCAAACTTAAAGTTGAAACGTTGAGTTTCCATAGAAATAAAAAATACAGACGCTTAGCTAGGACCTATTATTATAAACCAAATGATGGTTGGATTCTTAAATTATTTAACCGTTGCTTTAGTTTGCTTTTACGTAGTTAAAAAAATGTCAATAATTTAAGTCTTCTGGAAAAAAATATAAGTAGGCTTGGATATATTTTCATGATAGAAAACTAACATGCATCTATCTAGGAGTATTATGAAACACTTAATGATTGTTGATATTATGTGAATTTATGCAGTATTATTTATTTATTGATAAAATTAACGCCATTCGGCTTTTACATAATAACATAGATAAGGTATAGCAACAACATGAAAATAAAGTTCAAGTGAGCTTGTATATTTAAATATTACAATATTGCAACAATGAAAAAATATATTGAAATATGATTATATACAAATATCTTAACTTAAGAGGAACATTGAAAATGTTTAATGGTAAGTATATAAGACAAGGTAAGTATTTAACAAGTAAAATATATTGATGGAATAATAATTTTTTATGTGTGAATATCAAATATTTTTGACGCGCCTTGTTGTCTGACTCACAAAAGTGGCTTAATACCGATTTAAAATGTTTACCGATTTAAACCGTTTATACACTTTTTTACTTTTGTCTGAAGATGGCCATGTAAGGCTGAAACCGTCATAAATTTTTTTTTAATGAAAACAAATAACTTTGTGTATACCACTATATAATTAACATTATCAACATGTTTCAAAAACTATGTTTTCTTCGTCAAGATAATAAATCAATTTAAAACATAGTTTTTAAAACACGTCAATAATGTTAATTATATGGAAGTGAAAACAAAGTTATTTATTTTCATTAAATTAATAATGACGCCACAAAGTGGATTTGCGAAGATTGAAGAAATCATTTCTTGTATTCAAAACTAATTAATATTAAAAGTTAGTTAGTTTTGAATTAAAAAAATTCATAAAGAATTCTGCTTTGTTTACTTTTAAAAAACCTTCACGTGGCAGCCTAAATTTTGTGATTATTATGATGGTTATCGTTATACATTTCAAAAATTATTTAATATTATATGAAACAGCTGCGGCAGTGATGGCATCCAGACAATAACTAGGCCAAACATAGCAAACGGCTCCGAGGCTCCGATCCTATGAACTTTGCGCCCGTAAATAGTTAATTCCGAATATTCCGGCTTTACGTGAGTCGGAAATTGCTGGACGAACTTTAGCGATCATTCCGCAGTCAGCATTCACTCTACACTACACTCTTCACTCTACAAGGCACGCGTCATATTGGGAACCGCATCACAGCTACCACATCACACACTACCACGGCCACTGTACTGGGTGATCAGCTCAAACAATTATGCTTGGTATTATTATGGCTTACTGCTATGATTATAATATTTTTTTAATATATATATATTTTTTTTACATTAACTCCACACAGGAGGCCCTGAGGAAAATAATTTCCCTCGGGGCCTACGTCATCTTTGAAGATGCTGTGTGGAGGGTGTTTTTGAGGAGAGGAAGGAGTGAACATGGGTCTTGAAGAGATCCATGTTGTAGGATGGAGGAAACACAAAGGCCAGCAAATCGTTCAACAGGTAAGCTGTTGCACTCAAGAACGAGTCATAGAAACGACCCGTTCTCATGTGACCAATGTCAACCATGTTCAAATGTTGGGCGCGTGTTTGGCGTGTTTCCCGACTATACACCGGTGTCAAAGGGATCAATTACGCTAGTTCCTCGTTTCTTCCATTGTAATACAGGTAGAACAAGGACAGCATTACCACCTGACGCCTGTGCTCTAAAGATTGCAATCCGTTTGTTAAGTTAGGAGAATCTATCAAACGGACCGCCCGTTTCTCCACAGAGTCGGGGGTTTTTGAAGTGAAAACTTCTTTAGCGGCGTTAGAGTGATTAGAAATTCGAATGAAACGGAAACACGTGACGACAATTTTTATATTATTGGTCGTCGGTTCTTATAATCCGCTAAATTCGCATCTCGGCTCGGCCCCCCTGTGGCGCAATGGCTAAGGTGCCGGACAAATCCAAGCGGCCAGAGGCCAGATATCGAGCGAAATGAGTTCAAATCCTACGAAATCCAGAAAATATTAACTGTTTTTATAATTTTTTTTATTTAATTAAAATTAAATTTGATATTTTTATTGAAGTGAAAACTTCTACAGCCACGTCGGAGTAATTGAAAATTCGCTTGAAACGGAAGTGAGTAACAAATTAAATATTTAAATTAATAATACATTAATAAAATTAAACTTAAAATTTCCTATTGGGTTCAAATAAAATATAATACAGTAAATCGTCGCTCTCGCGCGGGCCTGCCGTGGTCTGCCGTGGTCTGCCGTGGTCTGCCGTGGTCTGCCGTGGTCTGCCGTGGTCTGCCGTGGTCTGCCGTGGTCTGCCGTGGCCTGCCGTGGTCTGCCGTGGTCCAGCCGCGTATTGTAGCCATGCATTCATTCAGGCGACCCGAGTTGGAATTCTATAAAATCCAAACAAAATCATATTACTTTTTTTTTAATATAGTAGTTAATTACTTTTAACATAAAATACGGTAAATTCTTGCTCTCACACAGTGCTCCCATAGTCCAGCGGTGCAAAGCGCCTTACGAATCCAGAGGCCAGACAATTCAGACAACATGGGTTCGAAACTCGTAACATCAAAAAAAAATTTTTTTTTTTTGCAAAATCAATATCCAATCTTCAAACCACACAAACAGAACGCGATAAAAAACGGCAACTAGCAATTCTGAAGCGGAAATCATAAATATTAATATGATGACAAAATGGAAAGAAAAAGATGCTCTGGAATTTGATGACCTGGGTTCGAATCTATAAAATCCAAAATTGACGTAGCCCGAATCAACTGTCTGATTCGTCAATAGTCGTGTCATTTTTTATTATTTTTCTTATATTAGCTCCACACAGGAGGCCTGGAGGAAAATAATTTCCCTCAGGGTCTATGTCATTTTAGGGGATGCTGTGTGGAGGGTCTAATTAAAAGTCTTTTTTAAAAGGGTGGGTAGGAATCTGGGGGGCAGTGTGTCCAGGAGTGACGGACGTACGAATCCATCCCTCCAACATCGGTGTAAAGCGACGGGTCGAGAGAGTCCGGCTCGCAAGGTCAAAAGGTCTCTCTCATTCGATCTCTCTCCAAAACGCAGCAGGCGGGCAGATGCATCCAGCGCCAAAACCTGGACAAACCTTACGCCCTGCTAATTCACCAAACGTAGCGAATAACTTGGGGTATGATTGAGGTATTGGTTATCCAATAAATGGTATCCATACCCGCCTCCCAAATTAAAATTTTTATTTTATTTATTTTTTTTTTTTTTTATTTATTTTGGAAAATCAACAGATATATTACACTTATAATAATAACCTTAATAATATACATAATATCCAATGATAGATTTTCACATAATTAAAATTATAATTAAAAAGTAAAACAAAAAAGTAAGGGTCCTGTACCCGTAAGAAAATGTCACGAACATTGTCTTACTCATTTCGCTTACATCAGCCTTGCATTCTTTGCGGATCTCCACATTTCTCCCAAGATCTTACATGGTTTTACCACACTCACGCCTCAGGGATCTCAATTCTATAGCATTCAGTCTACTTTCCTTCCTCTTCCTTCCTCTGCCAGTTCCACGCCTCACTGCCATACATCAGGGTAGGTACCAGCACTATATTATGGACGGCTAGCTTCGCTTTTTTGGATAGTTTTTTGTTGGCGCCAATTGAGTTCTATCCTCCGTTAGTGGAGTTACCTACATTTACTCTTTGGTTTACACGGTTTTAACACACATACGCCTCAAAAATCTCATTTCTACGGCATTCAGTCTACTTTCATTTTTCCCCTGCCAGTTCCGTGCTTCATTGCCATTCATCATCATAGGTACCAGCACTCCATTATGGACGGCTAGCTTCGTTTCTTCTGACAGTTTTTGTTGTCGCCAACTGCGTTCAGTCTTCCCTTAATGGAATTACCTGCATTTACCCTTCTTTCAATATCTCTTTCAGCCTTCCCATCTCTCGTACACATATTTCCTAAATACAAACTCATCCATCTGCTCCAAGTATTCATCATTTACATTGTTTTCTTACTCTATCTTTCAAACACCACGACTTAAGACTTACTTACATTCATCATTAACTCGTCCTTCATACATATTTCTTTCATCTAAACACAAGACCATCTAAGATCTTCCATTCTGTTAAAAATCAGCATCGAACCCAATCCTATTTCTTTCAATTCTTGCATTCAATCCTTCACATTGACAAAGAAAGTGCTTCGTGGTCTCCCAATTCTTATCTACTTTAGTTTTCTGAAGGTTTCACTTTCAGGTGAATTTCTATTTTTTTTTTATATTAACTCCAAACAGGAAGTCCTCAGGAAAATAATTTACCCCAGGTTCTTTATCATCTTTGAAGAGGCTCTTTTTGAGGAGAGGAAGGAGTGAATAGGACCTTGAAGAGATTCGCGTTATAGGAAGAAGAGAACACCGAGCCCGGTTTCTAATATTCCTTGTTACTAATGTGAAAGGTGCTCCCACAGCCACTGTGCTCATATGATGTTTAGATGGTGCCTTAAAAAGTCGGCGGTATGGGAATGCGGTTCGGTGCAGACCACCAAGCATGTGGTTAATGATAACCGCTCCATTTATTCCCTGGCGGGATTGATGAGGTTTACAGGGCAACGCCTGAGGCCCTAGATTTACTCGCAGACGTAGATGTCCCCCTCTGACCCACCACCATACGAAAGAAAAAGACTAATGTGAAAATGAAGCAGTTAATAATGAGGTTCACTCGTACGTAATAGGTAAATAATATTATCTGGTTTCTAAAAATATTTAAACGGAACCTACATAGCAGTGGATAGCGTGCTCACTCGGATAGAGAGGTCCTGGGTTCGAGTCCCAGAGGTGCCAATATCTTTTTCTGATTTTTCTGTTTCCAGATTTTCGATTGAGTTTTGCTCACAGTGTCTTCATTTAATTAAACCTACCTAGCTTACACATTCGTAGTAGGATCTAAGAACGACATCACCTATATGTTAAAAATATGTGTTTGCCGCCAAGTAGAATGAATGCATTTCTTTGAAATTTTAATAACTTTAGAATTGCAGTTTTGTAGTGCATTGTATCCTTACCACATTTTCATCGACCGGAAGGAAGAGCAGTCTGAAGCACAGCAGGAAGCTGGAAACAAAGAAAAGTTGAACGACAACAATCAAGACAGCTGAATTTGTCGGATGCAAAGGGGAACCTCCAAAGACGGAAGAAATGTATGTCAGATATATAATATATTTAACTTTTTAGATATACTTGTAGTGAGTGATTGCTAAATTAAAGAAAACATCTAAATACAGGTTTTTTGATTCTTACCCTACATCTCTTTTAAATTTCTGGAAAAAAACTAAAACCTTGAATTGATGTATTCAATGTAGGTGAGTTGGTACCCAAGCCTTATTATTGTTTAAATTATTCCACGTGCTGCCTTTCTCCCTTATTTCATTTGCAAACAACAATTGCTCCATTATTCCTGCAATAAATTATTCTAACCTCAAAAGCAATTTCAAAACTCTCTCCAACTTCACAGTTCTCCCTGAAATATACATAATATGTCATTGCAACTACCTTCTCCCTTGTTTTCGCATAGAACGCACTCAAACACGGAGGAAAATTCTGAAGTTAAATGTAGTTTAATATTTCATTAAAAAATAACAACCCAGATAAAATTATAATGCAACTGAAAGGATTGTCTTTTGAATCTTGAATTACCACTAAAAGTGTGATCGGCCATTAAAAGCGCGATACGGGCATGAATCGGGAGAAACGAAGAGACGCGGAGGACGTTGGAGCTGTAAAGCGCAGAAGCTGATGTGGGAAATGTTTATTGTTGTATATTAATCTGGCCTGTAAATATCTTCTACACGTCCACAGCCAGTACTTAACGCAACACATTGAAAATAATTACAAATTAGACCTAGTCCTAGGACATGTACATTGAACATACCCACTTACCCTAAAATTTACCGATTTTTGGGGTGTTTTTATACGATTACGGGCGTTCTGCAAAAAAATCAATAAATTTCTATTTTCAAGGAAAGACAGAGTAACATGAAATTTCAACGTTCTTTATGTATACATACATCTGTGAAACTTTTGATGGGTCTGTGGGATAATTTTTATGATACTACTAAATACAGGGTGTTAAGGGTCGTACTTGATGTCTTGACGTCTTTTTTATCATTTTTTTTCTTCAAGATCAAACAAAAAAAAATCATTCCAGGGTAAAATCACTCTTAACTCAGCCGATTAACTGACCAACCTCTCACTCCGCCCCAACTGTCCAATTCCTAGAGGCCTATCCCAACGGGCAATAGCGTTATCGCGCTTTGTTTTTGCGGTACATTGATGGGTCGCGCTATCTTCTAGATCTTCTATCTTCTAGTCGCGCTATCGCTATCTTAGCAAACTTGTTCACAATCAAGGAAGATGTGTAACAGAAATGTTGGCAGAAGGAGGTAGCGCAACACGGCGTAATAGCCCGAAAATAAATCAAAACAATGAAAACTTGAACAATACTTAACATCACTTCTACATATTATTAAGTGCGACATAAAGCTTCTTTTTTTTTCGCCACCAGTTTAAATGTTAAAAAATTGCTTTCTTAAATAGAATAGAATGGCGATTAGAACTTTAATTTCTAGGAGATCTAATTACGAGATTTTAAATATAGCATATTTTGGCTTTGTAATTTGGATGAATCAAATATTTAAGAGTGGAAAATCTCCTGATTGTATTGTTTCCCATTTGCCCCGTAGCATTGTGTCCATCACTCAAGCAAATGAGATTCCGCGAATGGCTCCGGTGGATTGCAGCAGCATCGGCAGCAGAGAATGGAGTACGGAGGGATGCGAGGCACTCACACAGGAGGATAGAAGACCTCCGCCACACACACACACACACACACACACACACACTCACACACACACACACACGTTACAAACAGTACAATTAAATTCTAACGCCGTACTTTCTGCTGGTTCTCCGCTCCTCGCACTAAAACATTCAACGGGTGCGGAATATATTACCAGCTATTGAAGCTCCGCGCCCTGTGCTCTGTGCTCTGTGCTCCGTTTTCCGGTACGCCAAGTTTCCGATATGCACTTTTCAATATAAAATAGCAGCAGAGATTTATTCAGACACGCCGCGTGTTGTGTTTGAGTAAAACAAATCCAAATGGCGTAAACATTTTACTTTATTTAACCTACTAAATTTTATTTTATCGATTCACCCAAATAGCAAAATATTCCCGACAATTTTTAGGTAAGCTTAATCCCCATGTTGCATGTTCGCGGTAGGCGCACTTAACGACCTAAATAATATAGCTACTAAAATACCCACTTCATATCTCTCCTGTTATTTCTTCTCAAATTACGTTTTTATTACCTCATTTCTACAACGCATTACTTTTCAAGCAACCTCCATAATATTACCCCAACCCCGCTGTTTCCCGACCAATAATCCATATGTCATAACTCATGACCAATCCTTTTGCTTTAGTTTAGTACCCTCATGTAAAAAGATTCAATTTATATTTTTTTTTTAGTTTCTCTCACCAAAGTTGGGATATGAACTGCCACGTGATATAAAAATTAAGTGCAGACTCGAAAAAGAATTCACAGCCAAACTTAAAACTCATCTTTTCAAAAAATCGTATTAATTAATGATAGATATGCACACCCAAATTCAATTCGCGTAGCTAGGACTATTATTTACAGCTAGACCAGTTTTATGGAAAACGTTAATTATTTTATGCCCTGGTGCTGGAATGCGTAATCAGAAACCTTTTAGAGTCCGTAACTTTGTCAATAACTAAATACGTAAAACGTAAAATGTAAAAGTACACCCTCTACCTAGAACCAAACAAATTAAAACAAAAATAACTACATTAAGTACGTAAACAGTCTTTCGTTAAGAAATTATGGGAAAAAGAACGGAACTTTATTTTAAAAACATCGTCCAAGAAATTACTGAAAAAATCCCTCCCAAATCATTGTATTTTACCATAAAAATTACTATGGTAGGTTTACATTTGTCTAATGTGTCGTGTCGTGACGCGTCAGAACGGTATCGGTTTTGTACATTTATTATGGTGAGTTTTATATAGTGTGTAGCTATGTGTCATGATGCGTCGGGTCGTGTCCCATCAGAAACTATCTCGATTTTCGTCTGAGCGGTGCAGGGAGGGTGGGGGTGGGGGGGAGCGGCCACTTCACGACAGATCAGACGAGTGTGCACGGGCCAGTGCTGTGTATGAATATATTGATTCAAAACATCGTAAGAAAGCCTCAAAGAGCATCAGAACACGACATGCAGGTGTGAAAGCCAGGCTTCACGTCAGAGCACATCTTGACTCGACGCGTCAGAAAAGTATAAAACCCCCGTAGAACCCCCTCATCACAGTATCTCCATATGGAAAACTGAGAAAATATTCATCTCTTATATATTAATACTACACACCGATAGCGAAAATTTGAAATGCTGTAAATCCAAAAATAAGTTAAATGTATAATTTTTCCCGGTTTTATTTATTTCTCTTAGAAATATTTCTATAGTCGAACAGATACCAAGTGCACTCCCAAAATTTTCCCTCCCACAACTCCCAGAACGTTCTTCCCCGTTTGAAATTTTGGGAGTTCACTTGGTCTCTGTTTGACTACAGAAAAGTAAGTGCGTCTTTTACAAAGTTCATTTAAAAACCGATTTTTTTCTGAAAAATTAGAAACTTTTAAATAAACTCTTAAAAACCTCAAAAGGTTTAGGTATTATAAAAATCTTTTAAATGTTGTTTTTATTAAATAATATTATATTTATAATAAATTAACATTTTGTCCTTTACAGCATCTCTAATTTCCGTGATCGATATATATATAAACATATGTATATCTCTTAAAATTTAAAAAAATATAAAATTAAATATACGATGAAAACAAAAAAATTTAAAATTAATTTCAACTCAACTTTTGCCACTTCTTATAGTCTAATCAATGTAAAATCAATTGAATAAGATGATAAAATAGCACTATAAAATCGTCTAACGTTGTCATCTGCGTGCAAATTCGAAGCTTAAACTTAGTAAAGGTGTGTTTGTCTAAATGACCTGCTAGGTAAGTACGTTTTCTGTTTCTCCTCGTATCTTTCAATAATTAGATAGAGCCTAGGAAGTCAAACTTGGATACCGCGGTGAAGATGATTCACAAAAACGAAGTTTTACAAATTATCTAAATATTATTATTATTGGGTATGTTTTTAGGTTTTCACGGCCAAAAGTATTTTTGTTATTTATTTTTGGGGTGTTATGCCGTGTTATGGGTGTTATGCCTTCTTCAGCCAAAGAAGAAGGCTAAAAAAGGAGGTAGCGAAACACGGCATAACACCCCAAAAATAAATAACAGAAATTATTATTATTATTTTCTCAAAACTTTAAGTATCCTAAAGAATTTAATTTGGTGGCGTTAGCATGTAATGTCTATTTAATTTAAATCATGAATTCAAATATAATTAAGCCACACATAAAATACTCGCGATAAATAAGGATGTGGTGTACATTAACGACACACTGTGGGACTCGCGTCGGAAAGAAATCTGCTGAGCTGTCGTTAAAAAAGAACCATATTGATCCCTTCAGCTGAGTGATCAATCACGGTCAGTGCGATGTATGGATGTGTGAGTTGGGTCTAACCAAAGCTCACATTTTTGTTTCCAGGATGAGTAAGCAAGAATTTAGATTTTTTTTAATGTGTTTTTTGTAAAATTACTTAACCATTAAAAATACTGTGTTTCTATTACACGAACCTTAACAGAACCGTACACTACATGTCTCGTGCTCATACCAGTACCGCCATAAAGAAAAACTTTAGAGGGATAGTTTAAAAGCCATACTCTATACTAAACTGCTACCTGCTGTTCTTCCAAGTCTACAGCAACTGCATCGGTGGAGCTTCGTTAGGAGAGGTCGGGACGAGAAATAATGATTTAAATGAGTAGTGATTTGTTTAAACACGCAATCCCGCAACAGGATTAATTCGAGCGGCGTACGGACTCCGCGCACGGGACTTATTACAGACTTACCTGAAGCAACCAAGTCTAGATTTAGCCTAGAAACCTAACGTAACCGAGACCTTTCCTAACGAATAAAAAATCTCGTCCTACAAATGGATTTGAATGGCAAGCAGATATGCACATAAAGAAAAACAGTTAAAAACTTTGTAGCTGCAAAGTGAAATTTTATTTCTTTTAATTTTTATTTTATTTATTTTAGAAAAAGCTGACAGCAAATCTGTGATTACACAATAATACAATAATAAGATAGTTATTTATGCCAATTATGAACTTTCCTCTGCAGTCCGATTCGAGCCGCGGTCAACAGTGGTTGTGTGTACCTTACCTATTGCTTAGTGCCGTTCGTTCCCGTGCCTCATACAGATAAGAGATTATTGTTACATTTTATTTAATTTTTTTTTTTTTTTTTTACATGAAATACCGCACAAGAGTCCCAACTGCTCCCGTCTGGAGCCAGTGAGACTATGGCATCCCCAATTGGGGTATGTTGTGAGGCTGAAGGTAGTGGGGGGGGGGGAAGGAGATAGGGAAGAGGTAGGTGGGGAAGTACCTGGCTATTCAGATCTGGTCACTAAACACGGCTAAAGCCATTTCAAGCAACGTTTCAATTCTGAATGGTGGTCTTACACCAGGGCGATACTATTAGTATCTTCCACTCTGGAACGTGCCGCAAATATATCATATATTATTTTAAATGAATAAATTGTGAAATAACACAAATTAATCAAATAAAATTTATTTGCGCACGCCGGGTTCGAACCCGCGACCTTCGGATTGTGAGTCGAGAGTCTTGCCTCGGGACCACGGAGGCCGTCAAGCAGTAATTAAGTAATTCTGTTTATCGTATACTTATTTGTCTGCATTCCTACTTACGGCTAATCCGTTTTTGTTTGTACAGTCAATGAAATAGACTGCGTATTATTTTTTCAGTTTAATTTTTAAAAGTTAAGTTTTTTTTTATATAATGGAGGAAGACGAAGATAGACCTCCCGACCCAGGATCGATATTATATTTTTCTGATTCGGAATCTAATACTAGCCAGGCTTCTATTACGATTCCATCTCGTAAACGACGACCATCGCACAGCCTTTACATTCCATCGAAAGTTAAATCTATACCGCCGATTCAACAAACCTCGACCTCTAACGACCTTAACCCCAATAGTAACACCCAGACAAGTACTTCAGCTAGCGATAATACAAAAAGTACTGACTTACTTTATACTGCTTCCGCTTCCGGTCCTTTTATCGTAATTGTTCAGAGAACTGAACAAGGAAAACTTATTCATCCTTTAGATTTTGGAAAATTCTTATTTGACTCAAAAAATAATAACCTTGGTATTGTTAATGGTTCAATTAAACCGGAAGGGCGATATAAATTATCTATCGAGTTTAATACTGCCGCTTTCGCAAATGGATTTGTAAAAAAAATTGACTCGCTCTCAAAACATAAATATAAATCGTTCATCCCGTCATTTAACCTTACGAGAATGGGTCTTGTTCGAGGAATTCCCACGGATATCCCAGAGGCTGAAATTGTTGATGCTTTGAATAATTCCCAAGGAACCCCGAAAGTAATAAAAGCACGTCGACTGAACTACAAGGATTCTACTGATGGAAACAAGATCTGGAAACCTTCCCAATCTGTTGTTGTTACATTTGAGGGACAATCCCTTCCGTCTCGTGTGTTTATTTATTATACCTCGCTTCCCGTCGAAGTTTATAAATTTCCAACTGTTCAATGCTTCAATTGCTGCCGGTTTGGACATACAAAATCCGTATGCCGCTCCCCTCCACGTTGTTACTTTTGCGGAGAAAATCACCCATTTGATCAATGTCCAAAATCTTCCAATAATCCCATTTGCATTAACTGTTCGGGTGCACATACCGCGGTCAGTCTAGCCTGTCCGGAATTGACAAGACAGAGGAACATAAAACATAAAATGGCTACCGACAACATTTCGTACTTCCAGGCCTCAAAGTTATTCTCTCCTGCGAAAAAATCTTTCGCAGAGATGACATCGTCCTCAGCTCCTTTCCAATCAACCACCTTTTTAAATTCAACGTCATCTTCTCACAGAGAAACCATTCTCAAGCCAGTCAAAACCAACCCAAAATATACTCCTTACCTTGATAAAAAACAATTGAATAATATTTTGACCAGCCCGAATGGGAATGCCAAATCTCGGACCCCCAATGGGTGTGCCATTAATAGTAATTCATCCCCTCCTGCTCTCCCCGAAATATTGAATAATAATTCTTTTATACAAACTTTAATTACCCTTTTAATTTCTATCCTTACAAACAACAATACTGTACCGTCCAACGCTGCCGATTACATTAAATCTTTATTATCTTGCCTCCCCAATGACTTCGAAACTGAACAAAATTCTTCAGTGGAACAGTAGAAGCCTCTTCGCTAACAAATCTGACCTAATTCAGTTACTCGACGAACACGACGTTTCAGTGGCCGCCATTTCTGAAACGTGGTTAAAACCCTCCTTTCACTTAAGAATTCCGGGTTATTATTGTCTCAGACACGACAGACCGGATGGTAAAGGCGGCACGGCTCTGATAATCCATAATTCTATCCCGTTTAAACAAATTAATATACATACTCCCTCCGACGATATCCAGATAATAGCAGCTGTCTTATCTGATATCACAAAATTATCAATATATATTCCTCCCTCTACCACTTTTATTGAAAATGAATGGGCACCAATCTTAACCCAGATTTGTTCCCCTTTTATGATCCTTGGAGATTTTAATGCACATTCCCCTTCTTGGGGTAGCAAAATAACAAATCGTTCTGGCCGCAATCTTTTAGATTTTATTGATACCCATAACCTATGTTTTTTAAATGACGGATCTCCAACCAGATTCACCCACCCTCATCAACGGAAAAGTGCTGTTGATTTAACTCTTTATTCATATTCGTTAGCATCTAAATGCTAACGAACGGACATCCTAAACGATCCCCTCTCTAGTGATCATTTTCCAATTATAATCCGATTCCAACATCAATCTAACACTTATCCTCCACCAGTTAAAAATAATCTCAAATTTAGAATAAATTATGCGAATTGGAGCACTTTCTCTTCTGAACTAGATAACCTTATTAATTTTAAAAAAAAAATCATCCCCGGGAGACATCAGATTGCAATGTGAGACGTTTCCCTCTATGGTTATAAATGCAGCAGAAAAATCCATCCCGAAATGCAATGCGAACATTAAAATAAAACACTCTACTCCGTGGTGGGACGAGGAATGCACTCGCTCCGTCAACTCTCGTAAAAAAGCAATTTCCTCTTTTCGTAAGTGTATGTCACTAGAAAATTTTTTATTAGTTAAAAAAGCCCAGGCAGAAACCAAACGAATTTTGAAAAATAAAAAACGCGCTGGATGGCGGAAGTTCTGTGAGAACCTGTCTCCGGAAACTCCCCAATCTTCATTATGGATTATCAGAGCCGTGCCGCCTTTACCATCCGGTTTGTCGTGTCGGTCTAGCTTAAAAAAATTCGGATCATCGTTTTCTCCGCCGAGAACCAAGCATATATCAGAAGAAATTCTTATAGGATTTGCGGATAAAATAGCCCCCCATCAGTGGCCGGATGTGAAGAAATGCCTTCTGTTAAGCCATATCCATCTCATTCTAATTGGTTAGATGCTCCTTTCTCCATTGATGAGATGAAACGAGTAATAAGAACCCTTTCTGACTCTGCTCCGGGTCCCGATGGAATACTTAATAGTTTCATTAAATCATTTTCTGATATGGCGGTTGAATATTTCTTATCTCTTATTAATAATATGTTAGAAACAGGACTAATTCCGGATGATTGGAAAACTCAAAAAATCATTCTCATTTTAAAACCTGGAAAAAATCCATCTGAAATTTCGTCTTATCGGCCTATTGCTCTTTCATCATGTTTGATGAAAGTAGCGGAGCGTTTGATGAAGAACAGATTAGAGTGGTTTGTTGAAAGTCAAGATATTATCTCACCAAATCAGTATGGTTTTCGGAAAAAAAAATCTACAATGGATAATTTAAGTTTGTTCACAACTGATATCCGAGTTTCTCAATCCCTAAATTCTTATATATTGGCCACATTCCTTGACCTTTCATCAGCTTACGATGATGTTTTACTGAATTTTTTGAAAGAAAAGCTAATTAAAAAACAAATCCCCCCGAAATTAGTCCAATTTATTATTAATTTGCTCTCAGATAGGTCCATTATTATTGACTCTTCCTCTAAATGCTTAAGGCGCAAACTATGGAGAGGTTTGCCCCAGGGTTCTGTTATTAGTCCTCTGTTGTTTAATATTTATATAAGTGACCTAGACTCAGTAATTCCTTTTTCTATCAAGCGACTTTACTTTGCGGATGATATCCTTATATATTTGTTACATAAAAATATTATTCTTGCAGCTAAGGAAATAAATTTGGCTTTACAATGTATTAAAAGCTGGTTGTCAATAAATGGGATGAATCTGGCGGCATCTAAAACAAGGGTCGTGGTTTTCACGCGCAAAAGAAAAATTCCCCAATTCTCAATCTCTTTTGATAATGTGCCTCTACAAACCGCTACTCAAATCAAATTCCTTGGTCTTCTTTTGAACCATAAACTTTCCTGGCTTCCACACATTCAGATAATTTCTACAAAGTGTGAAAAGGGACTTAATATGATGCGAGCAGTTTCCAGAGTATGATGGGGATCTCATCCTACCACTCTTAAATTAATGTATAATTCTCTAGTTCGGAGCCACTTGGATTATGGCTCATTCCTTTTTGACCCACTCCCTAAATATCTAGATAAGAAAATGGAAAGAATTCAATCAAAAGCCCTCAGAATGATTATTGGAGCTATGAAGTCTTCTCCAATTAATGCGCTTCAGGTGGAATGTGTGGAGCCTCCATTATATTTCAGAAGGCAATTCCTTGCCAATAAATATATTTTCAAGTCTTTATCGTTATCACATCATCCTATTAAACAAAGTCTTTATAGGTTAAGTGTTAATTTGAATTCTAACAAAAGATTGAGAGAAAAACAATGTTTTCCTCTCTTAATTAAAAGTTTTCATCTCTATAATTCTCTATCATCTTCCCTCCAATATCTTCAAGAAGTTCCCAATCTTCCTATATACAATATTCCATTTAAGGCAATCACTTTTATGCCAAACACAATAACATCAGTCTTTCGGAAGAATATTTTATCTTCCCCAAATAAATTTCAAAATGTGGATGATTGTTTTAAAAGCATAGTGGCTTCAAAATTCCCTGGATTTTCCATCCTTTTCACGGATGGTTCCAAATTTGAAAATAAAAGATGTGGAACATCTATATATAGTCCAGAATTCAACATCAATCTCACTTATAAATTACCGAAAGAAACTTCCATATTTACAGCCGAATGCTTTGCAATTGAACAAGCGATAAATCAAATCCAGGTTCTCAACATTCATCGAGCCTTACTATGTACTGATTCGCTAAGTGCTTTAACTAAAATTAGGTCAAATATTTTACGTTATCCGCAAGACAATATTATATGTGAAATAAAAAATCTTCTCAATTCTCTTAGTGAATCTGGGTTTGAGACGATATTGGCCTGGGTCCCTGCCCATTTGGGTATCGAGGGTAATGAGATGGCCGATTTTCTCACCAAATCTGGTTCAGATTCCGGAACTATCCCACTAAATTTTAGAATTCCTATATCCGATGTCTTTCCGATTCTTAAATCCAATATGACTCGTGCCTGGGAAGAAAATTGGGCAGTCTCCAAAATAAGAACTGGATCTTTCTATGCGGGAATTCAAAACCATATCCCTGCTAAGCCATGGTTTCACGGTAAAAAACTTTCAAAACGATTCATTTCATGTATCTCGAGAATGAGAATTGGTCACTGTTCAATTGCATCTCACTTGTCTAGAATTAGAGTTTTAGATGATCCGTTCTGCCAGTGCGGTGTGGAAGAGGAAACCCTCGACCACGTTTTCTTTAACTGTAAAAACCATTCATCTTTCAAGAACATATACCGCCGGCTTATCAAAATCACACACCAGTCCCCCCTTAACATTTCATACCTTTTATCTCTTAACAATTCTCGTGTTCATACAGCTTTATGTAAGTTTATTAACCTGAATGAATTCAATATTTAATTTGTTTTAGCGATCTAAATGAGTCCAATATTTAATTTGTTTTATTATTTTCCCATTAGATTAACCTAAATTTCTTATCCATTTTAAATATTACCGGCACAAAGCACTCTTTTTAGGGTGAATTGCCTAAAACAAAAAAAACAAAAAAAACTTTCCTCTGAATGACAAAATGTAAGGGTGTTTTATTAATTTATTTATTTTTAGTTACAATACATGAAACGGGGGGGGGAGA
Organism: Glyphotaelius pellucidus; assembly: GCA_936435175.1. NCBI lineage: Eukaryota > Metazoa > Arthropoda > Insecta > Trichoptera > Limnephilidae > Glyphotaelius > Glyphotaelius pellucidus. The sequence continues at coordinate 38,523,468 of OW386546.1, forward strand.
GATAGGATAAGGATTAAGAGGGAATGACGGAAGGAGGGAAGACAGGAATATATTTGAATTGAACTTTCTATTTTGAGTCACGATGCTGAGTGAGTTTTTTTTTAAAACGCTAACATTATCGGTCAGTGGTTGAGTGGGCATCGCGTTTGGGTTCCACCCGGGCGTCTCGTGTTCGATTCCCCGGCTGGTTAAGGCGGTACACAATCCTAATAATTTTTGTTGGCTCAATACTCACATTTTAATCGTTTCCGGCAAATTCGTAACTAAAATAACTTTTTTGTTCCAACAGACCCCTGGGGATGTAAGTTTTTTACATTTAAAATTAATAAAAACAGTACCTTACCATTAATATATTTTACGCACAACTATTTCAAAACTTTATTACAAGTTTTTCAACTACAAAGTTAGCGGTGAGCACCAGATTTTATTTTTCTAGACGATGAATTACTAACTTCGGAAGGGATTCATAAAAAAACATTAATTAAAATGAACGATGCGGAAAGGTCGAATCTCCAGACCCGCTACGACGAATTCGACCGTACGTTCGTCTAAAACGCCGTGCCGCGGGCGTATATTTGTTTACACGCTTTCTTCACTTACGTCGTTAAGATTCCCACATTATTTGTATTCTCCTTCTTTTGTTTGATAGAGCAAATTCGGTAGTAGTTCCGTCCAATACACGGGTCGCGAGTCGCAATTTGTGTACACGGCTCCTTTACGTCATTAAGATTCTGAATATATTTTAGGGTATACTGTCCTCTTAAGTCCTCCATCACAACATAAGCAAAATTTTCGACTTTCTGTGCTGGTAGAAGGAGATTTTCAAACATTGTTGGGTTATTGATAACCCGGGGATGTTTTCTTTCATTAAAAAAAAAAAAAATTATTTGTCTCATTGTATAAGTTTTACTATTAAAGCACGATTTTTCAATTTGCGAGGTTATCGGTACCCCCGCGCTGCAAACCATTTATTAGATAATGAATACCTCTGTCATAGGTCACCCTAGAGGGTTCACTACGTTTCGTGACTTAACAGGGGTGCCTTGGTTCATGGAGTAGGGCTTGTCATGGTCTTGGCGGTGGATGCATTTGCTCACCTACTGCGTGCCGGTCCTGATCGGGTGAGACTGGATGAGGGAGACCTTTTGATTTATTAAGACAGATTCTCTCAAAGCATGATCTTGCACCTCCTGGACCCACTGACTCTCAGATTCCTATCCACCACCCATACCTTTTTCCTCCCCAAAACGTCCTCTCCTTCCTTTCCCTTAAAATGCCATCCACACAGCATTCCCAAAGATGACATAGGCCTCGAAGGAAATTGTTTACCTCAGGTCTTCCAGTGTCGCTTAACTTTCAGCAATAAAATTAAAATATAAATAAGCGATAAGCTCCCTGGGTCGTTTTAAAAGTAAGGGCGACCAAAGTGGCTCAGTGGTACGAGTCTTCTTAGAAACAGGAAATTAGGCGTTATGCGTATCAAATTGCGCGTATCGACCTACACAATCCAAAGGGCTCAGTGAAAAAATTGAGCAACAAGCTCCAAGGCTCCATTTAGCGAGAAAAGGCCCGTACTGAGCACCCTTGATCCGGGCGACCAAATTGGCCCAAAAGCAGGTGTAAAAAATTGAGTGATCAACTATCTGTGATTTTTGTAGGCGCATACTCCTCGCTTTGTCTACTTTCAAACACCGTTTTTTTCTCCATATATTTAATTTAAAACCCCTCACTCCATCAGCGTTCACATGTCAAATCGCTTAGTGCTTTAACCCGTTGGTTGCCTGCAACGGGCAAAAGCTAGTTTTAATTCATGTTTACAAAGCTGTCAGTGGACCATAGAGAATGGCGGTGCATTAAAATGCAGGTAATCAAGTCCCCAGGTTTATGTTTGTCTTTCTATTTCACTTTTGTCGCCTTAACTTTGTAGTGAGGGGAAGTGTAGCTAAAACGTTAGCAGAGTCGTTACAGAAAAATCCTCCCACTCGTCTTGTTACATTATGTCCCCGAAATACCTGCCACGAGATGTTTGAGGGGAAGTGCGGGCCGAGAAGTGGAATTGGCCGAGACGGACGGACCGGACCGGAGTACGACGGAACTGAGTGGGTCGGGACGGAACGCGTCGGAGCGGGGCGGGAGGGGGGGGGGGGGAACCACCGTTCAGGGAGCGTGTACTATTTCACAGACTTTTCCTACAGATTAAAAATACAATAACTTTACACACATTCTTAAACTCACTGTTATTCCTCTACAAGAGATAATAACGTATGATTTATGATTACCCAGAAAACTTTTAAGATCTCAAATTTAAATTTCCCTTTAACTCGTACTTTCGCAAGAGTTTTTTTCGTAAGAGAAAAACATATATCATTTTGAGATATTTATTACTGGCTTATATGTTTTTATAATTATAATTTTTTTACTCGCATAATGTAAATCATAAAAAAAATCAAAAAATGTCATTCGCGAAGTATTATTTCTGCTAGGCAAAAGTTAAATCAAAATAATTAATATTCTTGAGAAGCGAATAAATCAAGTCGTAAAACAATTTTTTTCCATTGGGTGCTTTTAAAAAATGTGTCAATATAAGCTCATAAATATTATGTATCTACGTATATTTGTACTCCATATTTACCCCCGCTATCCCCAACCGCTATTCCTCTCCTTTGCAATCACATCCCTCATTCTCCACCACTCTGTCACCCCTCCCCCTTCCATGCGACCCCGTTCCCGTTCCCGAACCCGTTCCCGCCCTCGTTCCCCTCCCGCAACCCTTTCTTCTTTCGTTTTCTCTTTCCATCTTTCCCGTCTTCCCCGTCAAACCCCTCCCACTTCCTACATTTCTCTCCCCCGTCACCTTTCGCCTTCCCTGCCTGCCGCTTAACTTCATAAAACATACATATTTCACCTTGCTCGCCTTGCTTTCCAGCTACTGTAATTTTTTTATACATAACGCAGAGCTAGCCTTTATAATATTTAGAAACCTTCGCGGGCAAGCGCACAACGAATTACCAAATTATTATCGCAATCGGGTGAATGGTTTAGAAAATAATATCATAACGCCAGAGCTCACCGTTATATTCAGAAATCTTTGGGGGCACAACAAATCACCAAAGTTTCAAAGCAATTGGATGGACGGTATAGGAACGCATACGGGACTAACAAAGAAACATTTAGTTTTATGTAATAAAGAAGGTTAAGGCAAGTGCCATTAAACTCATTAAATTAAATATTTTGTACGAAACATACTTAATAAATTCTCCTAAACTCAAGCTTCTGCTTTCTTAGGAGAGTGTATAAAAAATGTAAGCTATATTATGTTATTTTTGTTATTGTTTTTCGGGTGTTATGCCGTGTTTCGCTACCTCCTTCTTTGATGAGTGAGCCATCTCATCTGCCCTGATGATGGACACTGTAACGCTGTCCGAAACGTTGGCTAAAGAAGGAGGTAGCGAAACACGGCATAACACCCCAAAAACAATAACAAAAATACTTTTTGGCCGTGAAAACCTAAAAACATACCTATATTATGTTATATTATGAAAATGTAAATGAAACCAATATTAATAAAAAAAAAAATAAACAATCTGAGTAAGAATCGTGACTCCCTTAGCAGGCGCAAGAGCTTGATGAGAGAGCAGAGATGATAACCTTAAAAATATAATTTTTTAAGTACAATATACTTAGGTACGTATATGCTTGAATGTAACCCATTTTTAAATGACAATTAAGAAAGTGGTATTATTTACTAATTTTTTTATTTAAACGCCGTAAAATGACTTTTACATTCAAGTGTTACATGATACAGTGGTACACAGGGGGGTAACAGTATTTTAATAATAACGAAAATATAATAGTTATAATATTTAAATAATATACATACTAGGTTTATATAAGAACTGATATAAAACAATAAGATGTATGTATGATAAAGGCTAGTAAATAGGTATGTGATACAATTATGTGTTACAACCAAAAAAAAATAATGTGAAAACTTAAGGACGAGAATAGAACATGTTAAAATAACAAAACATTATATTTACGCCGAATAAAAATATGTAAATAAAGGTGACTTGTTAGCAAGTAGAATCGAAGAATTGAGCTAAATCAAGTAAGTATACCTAGTCATACACACATTTATTTGCAATTCTAGGAATTGGTTATAAATAGAGCAATTTAGTATAGAGTTTATTGTTACCTTAAAAGTTAACAATGCTTGGAATGACTGGGCACGCATAGTGCATAGTTGGCAAATTAGCTCTGATATTTTAGGGCTGTCAGGAGATTTAATAATAAATACATTTAGCAAACATTTTGTGGGAATACATAGTTATAATAAACACAATGATATTACTTTGTTTTATTCCACTTTATTATTATTTTCTTCTCCAACCGGTTTCGGTTCAACCTGAACATTCATCAGGGATGAATAAAAATATACTTTTATATTTTTATTTTTATTCATCCCTGATGAAGGTTCAGGTTGAACCGAAACCGGTTGGAGAAGAAAATAATAATAAAGTGAAATAAAACAAAGAAATATCATTGTGTTTACTATGATTTAATAATAATTATGAATTAATTTTTTTTTTTAATAAAATAGAATTATTAGCTACGACTCCTCTGTCTGATGGTTAAGATATCTGATTTAAGTTGTTTAGAATCTGTGGTAAAATATGATATAGAAACCATGCAGACTAGGGAATGCAATCTCGACTCGAGATCGCAAATTCAAGATCTCGCGAGATTAGAAATTACAATCTCGCGAGATCTCGGAATTTTCGGGATCTAGCTAATTAAAATAAAATATTATTTGAAAGAAAATAAAAAACTTTATTCTTTAATATTAGTTTCTAAATAATTAATAATTTATTTTTAAATTAAAATAATCAAAAGAAAAAATATAGCTTAAGGAGATTAGAAAGTAATTACGGGTGATTTTGAAAGTAGACGCTGACGACGTCGAAGGTACTGATACTGGTACTGGTGGTATCGACAACACCCGGCTCTGTGTAGTACTTGATGTTCTTCCATTTTGTGTTGACTTTGTGTCAATTTTGTGGATTGACATCATATGGACGTGTAAACCTTTTGTATACCCGGATGTGGTTTTGAGAACAGCTTTACATAACTTGCATTGAGCAGTCAAATTATTAACTGCTTTCTTGAAGTATCTATGGAGATACGTAGATAGAGTTTAGCAGTCGTTTACCGGTATGGACCGGTAAACGACTGCTAAACTCAACATACACTTGATCTGGATTATTTTTCGACATTTTAAGGTATTAACAACGTAAGAATCCAAAAATTATGTTTGTTTAACTCACATAAACCAAAAATGTATAATTTAAGAAAAAGTTATGCCCATTACTGCACAACTAAAACAGTTAGGTACATATAAACAAACAAATGGCTGCCTGCACGCACGCAAGTATCTCTTTCTCACTCACTCGACACAGTTTTATATTATCTGTCCCGCTCGTCATCCGTCGCTAATATTCGTAAATAGTCGGGATAGTTTTCTTTCTTCGATCGTCACTCCCGCCCAAACGTCAGTCAGTCAGGTGGTGCCCCGAGTGGTCGTGTGTAGCGTCGTGTAGCGTGTAACGTGTGTACTGCCGCTCAATCCCGTCGATCTCGAACGGGATCTCGTCAATCTTTGGGATTTCTCCCGAAAAATGTCACGAGATTGAGATCCCGCGAGATCGGGATTGAATTTCCTAATGCAGACAAATATTAGCATGCCTAAAATTGATTATTGTGATTGAGGTGTGTTATTATAGCCTTCTTATAACTATATTCCGTGCAGTTGAACACATCTACTAATATTGATTATTGTGATTGAGGTGTGTTATTATAGCCTTCTTTTAACTATATTCCGTGCAGTTGAACACATCTATTGTATACTAAATTGTATGTATGTATATTATAATAGGTTTACTCGGTAAGCTGTCTAGTCAATTAGCTATTCCTCAGCCACATCTAAGAGGAAAAATAATCTTTCTGACTAACAAAGAAATTCAAATTCCATTTTTTTTTAATTCGCATTGTTGGATTTGAAAGGAATTAAAGCGAATAGTTTCACAGCTTTCAAATTCAGAGCACATCTTGTTTATTGAGAACTTCAGAGTCAGTAAAACTACTGTCTTAGTATGGTTAATACAATTTCTATCTTAGAATGAAGTCTCTCCCGAGGGTGACACCGAGGGAATCTTCGACCCTGAAAGATCATTACCCTTATTCTTATAAGCTTATACAATTCTATTAATCATCAAATCGTACGTTTAGGAACCCTCTCGAGAAAAATATTATTTTACACCCGGTTTCGAACTAGCAGCAATCCGGGCGTCTACTCTCCCACTGTCCTGCCGAGTTCCTCCAAGGCACTTGACGATTGGCGTTTTAGTTTTGTTTAGTATTCTTCTGCTTCGTGTAGTAAGGGGAGTTGGATGCAGAGGTTTTTCAGCCAGTAGAAAGTAACGGGAGTGACTTGGATCGGCACATCCAGGAAACTGATAAAGAGGTCAAACTTCAACGATGTATTCTGTTGTTCGAAAATGAATCAAAAAAACTAAAAAAAATGTTTAAAATCTAAGACGTTTAAATAATAATAATTATTCGAAATTTGCTAACCACATTTTAGAAACAAGTCATTTTTTTATATTAATAAAGGCTTAAAAAATTTACACACTAACACAACGGGTATACAATTAGATAATTTAGAAATTAGTAAAAGTGTTAATAGTAAATTAAATATTATAAATAACCAAACGTTTTTTAAAAGTAGCCATCTTTTAAATTTATTATCGTATTAATACTTTATTATAAAAATTTATTTTGTTATTTAGACTTCCTGTTTTATTTTAAAAGATTTTTATGATGTAAATGTAATTTTTTACCCATCCTAAAATAATTATATATTTTATTTTATATAATTGTTTTTTATGATATTTTAAGTATGTAATTAATTACCTCTCCTTTCTAATATTTTCTCTATGTTCTTATTTGTCTTTACTTTTTTGTCTTTTGTTATTTTTTATTTACTTATTATCCTGACGAAGAAAACATAGTTTTTGAAACACGTCGATATTGTTAATTAAATAGTGGTGTACCCAAAGTTATTTGTTATCATTAAATTAAAAATAAAATAAATAAAAAAACAATTTAACTTACTGTTTTAGGTTTTAAAGCTTCCAGGAATAAACTCACCGGAGATATAGGAATGTATACATAGGGAAAAATGCGGAATACCATAAATTCCTTTCATGTAGACATGAATAGAAACTAAGGTCGCCACTGGCATAGTACCTTTAGGTTCAAGCCCATTTTGCACGAACTGTGTCTCTCAGCGGAGAATTGTCAGACTTTTGAATCACAAACATGTCCATAATGATTTTTGTATTCTTTTTTGATTTTTGTATTGACCAGAACACATAACTGAACGCTTCCAGCGGATAAACCAACCTCTCTTATAGAAGATATTATTTCTTAAAGACATTTGTTTCTACGCAGTCTAATTTGATGGGTCGTCTGTAATAGCCCGTGTTGTCTTCAGTCGCAACCTCCCACACTTAAAACTCCCCCCCCCCTCCTAAAACCACCCCTACTCCCCCCACATCATCCCGCGGGAGATGTATTGTGACGTAAGATTAACAACAGCGTTTGATTAATACTTCACAGCGGGATGCAAAAAGCTATTCCACAGCCACAGCCGCCATTGCTACTTCCAATATATCTGCATTAAATCCACCACGTAATACATCAGATCTTGTTTTTCACGTCTTGACTTTTGTAAATTACAAACGTAAATATTTTTTCAGTCGCTTTTTGGTTAAAGTGCCCCCACACATAACAGCTAATACATTATGTGTGCTTCCTCAGTTTTCTCCGAGTGTCATGCCTCACTGCCGTTATATTACATTTATCTTTACGAAATACATATTTAATGCAAAGGTTTGCAGTAAATAATTAACCTTTGATATCTTTTGAAGAAGGTTCTCAAACCTTAACCTATCACCAAACGTAATAATTTCGGAAGTCTGTGCGTGAATATGACATATCGACCCATAACAGGCAGAACAGCGTTAACGACAGTTTGTCAAATTACGATTTTTAACGAAAACTGCTCAAGGCTGCCTAATACATCAGTGCCTGACACTTTTTTGTAGATATAACTTTTAGCGTAAGCGGCTATGGTCGGTTACGGTGTTTACGCTGTCTTTGCTGTCGGTCGAGAATGTTTCAGTTTAGTCGGTTGGCGTTCATTTTTTTTTTAAGTATATTTTATTTAGCTTAACATTTTAAACCTAATATAATCTTATCTTAAACAACTATAATATTAAAATTTGGACTTAACAACATTGAGCCATAATTTACGAAAAACTGCAACTCTTTTAGCCTCCTTAACATTTACCGGGAGTTCGTTGAACATTTTAAAATCTTTATATTTAATACTAAGGTGACTAGTACAGACGTGTCAGCGGCTAGTAGCATCGGAACTACTACTTAAACCTTTTAATACAGTGTTATGTATTTGAATATAAGTATAAAAAGTTGTAATGCTAATTATTAAACCGGGCGTAAAATAATATTTTTCTCGAGCGGGTTTCTAAACGTACAGTTTGATGAATACTAGAATTGTATAACCTTATACGAATAAGGGTAATGATCTTTCAGGGTCGAAGATTCCCTCGGTGAATCTTACCCTCAGGAGAGACTTAATTCTAAGATAGAAATTATACTAACCGTACAAGACAGTAGTTTTACTGATTCCGACGTTCTCAATAAACAAGATGTGCTCTAAGACTTTCCTGCGCAGTGGTCTGAAGCGGCGCTCTGAAGTGTCCGTGTGGGGGGTGCAAATAACAATGCTATCAAAAGCATTTCCAAGAACCTTGCAGGACTTTTAATGCAGTCATACACCGTTTTTACAAGTTCAGCAATCGCTTATATTACACATTTTATAGCTTTCCAAGCCATTCAATTCGATGTAAGTCGCGTATTTTCACATTATATACCTGGAGACATTTGAGGTGATCTAAAAACACAAATAATGTAATTAAACACAAATTTATTGATTGTATTAATATTATACACAATAAACAATCGTATCACATCTTATAAACTTTAGCAGATACGTTATTTAGATAAGATATTTTGACATTTCACAGACTTGCCCTTCAAGTTTGTCAAATGTCGAGTATAAATACACAACTAACCTGTATTTAACGATATGTTATGTGGTCAAACACAGCTTGTACATGTTTGGCGTGCAGATAGTTAGCTTTAATTATAGTTTCCCTAGGAATTTAATTCATTTCCTGTACGGTTCTATCGTCATTTGGGCATTTTTAACCGTAGCTTTTCTGGAGACTCGAAAATTTGATCTAAAAAGGAAGAATGTATAAGTAATACGATTGCACGTTACCATATTAACTTAACTGTACATGTAATTAACAGAATACGAATAAAAACAGCGCTCCCTCTAAAGGCCCGTATCCTGCGCCACAATACACATGAACACTAGCTTGAACAGCACCCAAAACATTGAAAATTTGAACACTTCGTGTTCAAAAACCCTGTGTTCCAGCTTTACCACAGCCGACGGAAAACATTCATCTCCCGGGCGAAGGGGGAAGGCTGGCGGGGGGAAATGTGTTCATATTTTTACAAGAGCCGCGCGATGCGGTCATGTATGGAGAATCAAACCGAACAAGTTTTTGAGGTTATGCGCAATGAGCAAACTTAATAATCACTAGTTTAAAATATTATGATACCTAAATACAATATAATAAATATATTTGATAATAAAATTATAGTATAATAACGAATATTAACAACATTAATATTAATATTATTTTTGAAGTGGGTGAAGCGGGAAACAGAAATTGTCGGACCGCGCGAACTTCACACCTGTTCACACCAATCTTTCAAGCCATGTTTCGAAAAACGCAGGAGACGGAAAACAAAGAACGTTTATAGTGTGGTTCAAGCTAGTATTCATGTGTATTGTGGCGCAGGAGTTCCGCCTTTAAGCATTCATGTTTTATTTGTAGATAAATATTACGCACGGCGAACAATAAAAACCGGTAAAATTTGACAGGTGACGAATTCCATAAACAACACTTGTAAGTGTTGCAAGTGTAAAAAATATTCTTATCGATTTCTCTGGAATATTTGTCCGATTCGGCGGGAAACATTGTATGAAATTTTCAAATGTAACGGAAGTTAAATTTAAGTTAAAACAACCCAATTCTGATTTGAAAAAAATCAACGTAAAGACTGTGTTACATTTGAAAAGAAAAGAAGAATCTGAACGATTGTTCAGGTTTTCTGAAAAAACTGGCCCAGTAAAAACTTAGCACCTACATACCGATTTAAATTTAAAAAAGAAAACTTTTTTTACAGATTAAATTTTAAGCGTTTTCATTAAAACGTATTTAATTTATAAAAAAAATAAAATCAACATTCTGTTACAGAATAAATTTTTGACATTTTTACCAGCATTTGGTTCATTAGAACGGGCAATCTGCCTAGCTAGGAACCAACCTACAAGACATAATAACACTTGTACACATTTTTAATATTTATAGTAAAGTAATGAAAAATATAAAAAAATTTAAAAAAAGAACAAAATTTTAGAATTATTTACGCAATAATTTCTAATTCTTCTGAACTAAATGTAATTTGCTAGGGATCTTTCGTCTTAATATTTTTATGCGAAACATTTTATTTTGCTATTAAGTGGATTAATGAATTCTTTTTTAAGCCCTTTTGGATGCTTTGATTCTTTTAAATGAATTAGCGTATGTAGTCTGTGATAATTACATTAAATTCGGAATAAAATAATACCATTTTATGGTTTACATCGCCTACCTCGAGGACGAACCAATCTACTTTGCGATATGCTTCTATTTACATGGAAGCTGGTTTTCGTACACGGCGCCATCCGAATTATTAGCGTGGAATCAATATTTTATTATGGTGTCAAGTGACAAGAGCGACGGAGACAATAATTTTCTTCTCCATCTTTATAATAAGCGCAAAAAATCATTTCGCTCACAACGAAATAAATATTTGCTGTAGATATTATATTATTTATTAATAATCAGGTATACAAGGGTGATATCAGATAGTGTGGCGTATATTCACAAACGACGCGTTTGCTACACGCACAAAAGTCTGGCCGCTTGTAAGTATCTCCGCGTCCAATTGGCCTAATCTGTCAATACAAAAAATTGTTACACGGAAAAGAAAAATTGACAATATTCAACTTCACGAAACCTAAAACTATTATAATATCGCGTGATTTTTCAAGGCCCAGTGCTATTTTATTTATATTATAATTGCCCGTTATGAAATATCTAAAATCAAAGTATTGCTTCAAATCGTTTCATAAAACAACATTAAGTGATCGATTATTAATGAGTTTTCTTCTCAGAAGCGCCTGGGCGCTTTATTATCAAAACAATATAATAACTATAACGTTTAAATCGAAAGCTTCCAAAGTAAACAGTAAAATTCAAATCAATGTCGTTAATTCAGCAAAGGTCGATTTTCATTGAATATATATTATTATTAAGTCATTGATTAAATCGGACTGGAATTGTTTGAAGCTTATTGTTTCTGAGCTTCGAAAACATTAATTATTTATACAGACACATTACTTCCGTTATTATTCATTAAACAGGCCTGTTTGAGTTTGCTTCGATAAAATAATATGCTATAAAATCAACCAACTTAATTTAATTATTTCATATTTGGCGGAAATACTATGCCAGTGATTCATCAGTAGCTTTTCTTTGCAATAGACTAATTTCAGAGATATTTAATTTGTTTCCATTATTTATTTGGTATACTTAATACAGACTGCGCTACTAGGGATTGGGCGGACATAATAGTATTCAAGAAAAAACAAAACAAATCAGGTAACTTAAATACAACAACTTGCTGAATTGCATCACGGTTCCATAGTTTTATTGACACATCTGTCTACAACTTAAAAGTAGAATTATGTTGTATTGTATGTAATGATGGCCTTCGGGAGTTCAGGTCTCCACTCCCCAGGTGTCCATAAAGTGTGTCTATTATTAGGTAAGTGGTTGTTACTCGAGCTCCAGACATTCCAGCGGAAGACTGATGGATTCGGACAAACAGAGTAATCGGGAGAATGGTTCGCCGTCCATTACCTCGGAGGCAATCATTTGTCTTATGATGGGTACTTGAATTCCATCGACAACAATCAATGAGATGGATTAACACTGCGAAATTATTTAGACCTTGGAATACTGTATTATTGTATTTGCACAATAATTGATCATGGCAACTTAGCGAGGTTTCTGGGCTAAACCATAATAATATTATATACTTACAAAGTGTTCGAACTTAATCCTTCGTGGTGTTACGAAAAATATTCGTTATAGAGTTTAATTAATTATTTTTCCTAGCTGAGCCATAAATCGTTGCATAATGAATGTTTCTAATTTCTGTAATGCTGCAGCTCCTCTTTCTGACACATTAGATAATGGTGAGACAACAAATGAGACACATAAAATACGTGTGATTGTTTCTTCTAAAGCACCACTTTTTTTCCTTTGAAGGTAACATATAATTACGGCGACGACTTAATGACAATTATTAACTGTCCATTCACTTATTATCAGTATTGTAAAATTATGGATATGTCTATATAAAACAAGTCTATAATACCCGAGTTTGAAAAATCTTCGTTCAATTCAAATGTGGTTCTTGCCGAAAAAAAACCAAATTGTTATTTTTTTGAGAAACTTAAAATGATTATGAACTCTAATGCTATAAAGCAGAGGTTCCCAAACTTTTTTCTCGTGGATTACTTTCAAAATTTTACTGGTTTCGGTGGACCCCCTGCTGCAACATTTCTACCATATTCCCAAAACTCGACACGCGTTGTAATGAAAATTGAATATAACGCTGGAGTTGTGGTCTGTCACAACGGGAGAGGGGAGGGGGGGTAGTAATATGATATGAGACAGGGGGCGGGATGGGATATGGGCACGGAATGGGTCAATATGACAATTTTTCACCGAAATACAAGCAGATGTAGTCAGATAGTACCTGCCAACATTGACAGGTAAAGCCAAGCCTATACTGAATATCGAATGTGCAAGTAACAGTCGCTGACCTTCTTAAAATACACTACTCAAAAAAATTAAGGGAAAGTTTCAAAAAGGAATTAAAAAAGAAATTAATGCTAAATAAACAAGCTATCTGATCCATATGCCGGCCTAGTAAAATTTTTGCCAGAAATCTGAAAATTAGAATTATAAAGCTTCAAAATGTTTTTTTTTAAATCTCAATATGACCATTTTTCACCAAAATACAGCCTGTTAAAAATCATCAAAAAATTTGGAATTTTTTTTGCTCCCTTAATTTTTTTTACGTTGTGTATTATCTGCCTTTATTGATAGGTAAAGCCAAGCCAACATTTTTGTTCTTTACTATCGAAACTAGATTTTTTTATCGTGGACCCCCACTTGCAACTTGTGGACCCCCATTTTTTTCTCATGCCTTCGTGGACCCCCGTGGAGTCTCTTCATGGACCCCTGGGGGTCCACCTGGACCCCTTTGGGAATCACTGTTATAAAGAGTGCTGATGATTTTTTAGACCAAATGGTTTCAGCCTGTAGATGCAAACGAATGACAAGAAAGTGGTCTGAAGCCGTATTCCAAAATATGATTGATACTCGTAATTCATGTTACAATGCTTACGTGTTATATTAAGTTAATACAGACTGGAAACATTTGTATTCAATAAATATATACTTACTACAAATACTTAGATTTTGTATTTAATTTAAAACCATTACTACTAATTTTTGAAATCGGGTCAACTTGACCCGAAGGTCTTAAGTGTACATATTATTTGATGAACCGAGGAATATTAAGAACAAAAACAAAACCATCAGCGTATTAACATTTGACGTTTTTGAATTTTTGGAATTCACACTTCAATATTGTACTTGTAACTGTATTCGGTACTTTCAAAATAATCGTCACGGCTGGTATTGTAGCAATCTACGGAGACAACGGTGCGGTGTGTGAGATGCAAAAAAATTATTACTTTATTTCTGTTGGAATAAACAGACACATTTACATTGTGTATCTCGTTTTTTGAAAGAGCTGCAGCAGATAAAGAACGTATGTTTATTGCCTTTTATATGCTGTCATGGTACCGTAATCGTGGATCGTCGCGATAATAATAAAAACGCTCAATGGCTTGACTGGTAGATCTATATTTTAATATTCAGTTGGCATGAAACCTACAAACACTGTCGTGTCAACCAGGGCGCGCCATTTTTTTGAGACCCCCACTTCTACACCCTGCAACTTTTTGAATTTTAAATTTTTCTTTTGTTTTTTTCATGTATTCTTTAATGTTTATCAACAATGGGTTGTAAAAAAAAAATTTTTTTTTGCGCCTGAAAAAATATCTACATTCATTCTTCTAGACTAAAATACCTCCTTAAATGTGAGTAAGTTATTTTCAAACCATGATTTTAAGATATTAATATTTTTATTTGTAAATTTGTTAACTATTTTCCTTGCTTGACCTTTTATTAATTACAGCAATTAATTTAATACAGTATCATCAGCATTACAGATTAATTCACCTTTAATTTCCTGTTGGAAAATGTCATTCAATAATATTGGTCCGAGGGGGGTACCTTATAGATAGGAAAATCTTATAAACAGGTCGCCTATCATTGGATCTAGCCACAGTTTGAAAATGGTTCTGGAAACCGAAACAGCTGTAACTGAAATACTTGCAGAACTTGATAATAAAACAATCAAATTTAATTGTAATTAAATATATATAAAAAAATTTAAAAAAGCATTGAAACTGTGCAAAGTATAATTTCAGTAGTTATCATCCTACAAAATGAAACCCAAAAAAATTGAGTTCTTTTTAAAAATTAAGTAAAATGAGCATTCAAAATTATGAGCCTCTGTTTGTATAAAACCAACTAAAGTTCCGGAGGAATAATACAGCCATTATTTTTCCCAGTGCTCAATACTCAATCTGTTTGAAGAGAGACAAAAGAACGAAAGCGGATTTTCCAAGAACTCGCGTATGTTGAAGTAGGTACAAACCCATCTACTTATTACTTTAATATGTCTAACTTTTGTTTGAGTTTTATCCGTAGAGTAATGATATCTTCTTCAAGGTAATTCCAATATTCTTAATAGATAACATTCTGACAAATGTTAAACGTGAAATAAACACAGTTAAAAAATTATGTTAATTGAACTAACTGCGGAAATGCCTCGAATTACTGTTCATTTTTGCGCTCCTTTTTACTGCGGAAAAATTTTGGGAAAGCATTGAAATATCTTGACAAAATACAGGAAATAACATAAAATATAAGAAAAGAAAATATAGTAAAGCTAAAATAAATACGAAATCTAGATCTTATGTTTTTCGCATGTTGAGAACCACTGAATTTATTAATGGAAAAAAACATTTTCCTTGAGAGCGATTTTATGTTAGATAGTTGTAGATGTTCAGTTGAAAATAACAATTATTTTATTTATTTATGATTTATTAACGCCATGTATTATTTAACATGGCATTAATAAATGACGGCCGGCGTGGTCTAGCGGTAGGGCTCTAGCAATCCGAAGGTCGCGGGATTAAATCCCGGCGTGACAAATAAATTTTATTTGATTAATTTATGTTATTTCACTCTTGATTCATTATAAGTAATACATAGTTTATTTGCGGCACGTTCTAGAGTGGAAGATACTCTCAGTATTGCACTGGTGTAAGAACACCATTCAGAATTGAAACGTTGCTTAAAATGGCTTAAACCGTTTGGTGACCAGATCTGAAAGGTCAGTTACTTTCCCACCTTCCTCTTCCCCATCTCCTTTCTCTCCCCACTACCTTCAGCCTCACAACATACCCCAATTGGGGATGCCATAGACTCACTGGCTCCAGACGGGAGCAGTTGGGACTTTTGTGTGGTAGAAGTAAACTAGAAATTCGCTGGATATCGCTTTCTTTTTTTTGCCTGCTTATTTTAAAGTGGTTTGACGATTGGATATTTATTTATAAAATTAAAAATGTTTTTTTTTGGGATTTCGTAGAATTCGAACTCCGTTCGTTTGATGTTTGGCTCTCTGGCCGCTTGGATTTGTCCGGAACCTTAGCCATTGCGCTACAAGAAGGTCGAGCTAAAGTGCCAATTTAGCGCATTATAATAGAAACACCGACACATCATATATAATAAATTTTAGTGACATATTTCCGTTTCATCCAAAATTCTAATCACTAACGACGCTAAAGAAATTTCACTTAAAAAACAACGCCCATTCTCAGTATCTCCCGAGAGGTCGATACTAAGAATATCGCCCGGGCTGACCTGGGATCTGGAACCTAGGATCTAGAACCTGGGACGTAGGTCCCCCGCGTAAGTAAAATTTCTTGATTACATTTTTATGCATTGGTGACTCGGAAAATGATAGCCTGGATAATGCAAATTTGTGTGACAGTAGCTCTAATGCATTTTATGGCTAAAACAGGCTCAAGTGGGGAAAAACACCGCCATCGCGGCCGCAAATTCGAGCGCATAACATTATTGTGAATTTGCCTGGCCTAAGTTCGATCGCAAAATGAGACGACTCCGCTTGAAATTCCTATAAATGTCATATGTTTATTTAAAAAATGTAATTAACTTTTATTGGTTTTATTGTATGTCTTTCATTAATTTTAAATAAATCCCAAAAAGTGCTTACTTCCATTTTTATAAATGCATGGGGGACCCTAGGTCTCACTCTAAAATATCGAGTGCTGCTAAGGCTTGAGTAAAAAAAGAAAATCAACTATATTTAACTTGTAAATATAAGACTACAATAATATTTGGCTTTAATTTTGGGGAAAAATCCGACTGTTAGATGTACAAAATCAAAACATAAAAAACACTTCTCTCAGAATTACAAAAAATAGTTCTTCTTCCATAAGACTTATATAAATTAGGTTATTATGTACCTTAATATGGTAGGTACAAAAACCTTCTGAAAAAAAGTCCAGCGTCCAACAACACCTTAAATTCTAAGCACAGTCAGGGCACACTTATTTTGCGCAAAATAAACAATAGTGTTTTTTGCACGAATAGCATCTACAAGTTGATTTTCTTTCGAGTTTAGGGACTTTTTTTAAAGAAATGCAAACATTCCTGGGTTATGAATAGCCCAACAATGCTTGAAAATCTCCTACTACCACCACAGTCAGCCAAAAATGATGCTCGAGTCGTGATGGAGGACTTACACAACCGAGAAATCGAACACGCGTTGCCCGGGTGGGATCCAAACGCGATGCCTACTCCAAACACTGACCGGTTGAAAGACATGAAAGACAAGTCTTTCGTGTCTTGACTTCTTCAGATGGCTTATCGGAATCTTATTATCTAGCTGATCAGAACCAAGACCTACTCTTGTCAAACTCATTCTAAGTTCACGGGGCAATCTTGGGTTCCAAAAACTTCGCTTCGTGTGTTCTAATAACAACTGTCGAGCTAATTTTTTATAAAAGCTTGTATACCAGTTTGTCTTCCCACATTTACATCATGTAAAAGATGAGAATTGACGGAGATGAATATTTAAAATTCGGTAAAAAATTGTCACAAGCGTCCTGCAAGTGTACACAGAGCCCTTCTTATCTTTTGTTTTTTGAAGAGTTTTATTAAATTAATGTTCATTTGTTACTTAAATTTAATTTTTCTCCGACCGGTTTCGATACAACCGTATCATTCACGAGCAGGATTAAAACTAATTTAAAAATTAAATGCAAGTACCAAAGATTAATTAGGTGGGAGTAGTGGGAAGGATGATTTTGGGGGAGGGGGAAAGCGGTGGGAGGAGTCAATATTATACGGAAACATGGTTAGTAAATGAGATTTGCAAGGCGCTATTACTTTATTCACTAAATTAATTTTAGATTTAATTTTTTTGTTTATTTCGAGCGTTTCTAAAGCGCACAGATTAAAGTATGAATTTTATCAGTAAGTATTATATTGCAATGTTTAAACTTTGCTTTTTCTTTATTGAAGCTATGGCCTGACTCAAGTTCATGTTCCCTGATTCTAGTTTTGAAATTTCTAGTTGTCATACCTACATACTGTGCGTCACAATCGTTCCATTCTAAAGTGTATATCCCGTTTTTTTTCAAATTTATTAGAAACATCCTTATTATTTATCAATTTTCGAATTAGTATAGAAAGCTGGAGAAATATGATCTGGTAATAAACGGGATATTTTTAAGGACAAATCCCCTAGATAAAGAAGTTTTTTTTATATATTAGGTAGTTACCAGGTTTGCTTATATTATTACCACTGTAAATTTACTTTTTTGTTAAAAAATTAGCTTGTTTTTTATTAACTAAGCGGTCAATTATTTCAGGTTTATATCCATTGTTCAGGACTATCTGTTTTATAATGTTAATTTCATTATTATACTTATCATTGTTTAAAGGGACATTAATAGCGCGATGTATCATTGAGTTGAAGGAAGCGAGTTTATTTTTATCTATTTCAGCCCTTCTTATCTATTTGATCTACTCCCCGTTTTGTAAGATTATAAAACTTTAAGTATCCGTATCACGCTCACAGGGCTCCGGACAAAAATCTTTGCTAACTTTGTCAACCTCGGATCCGCTGGAATCTTCATCCGCGATCAGCTCTCAATCTTTCGAGCAATATTTGGATTCGATTCATTTTTACATATCCGAAGTCTTTTTGAATGATGAACTATTTCGTTTGCCACCTGAAGTCCCTGGTATACCATCGTTCACAATATCTGAAAAAATACAAAAAATAAAACCAACAAACTAAAATTACAATAATAAGAATGTAATTCATTCGAAAGGTGTAGAATATTTTAGCAGAGATTAAAAAAAATTATTAAAAACATATCAATAAAACTTAATAAAAATACTTTTTTTTTTAAAATATATAAATACATGTTTATAAATATAGGTTAATATATGTAATATGTACTAAGTTTGTTAATAGAATCGTGTACCACGTAATGGTTGGAAAAAGTAAGGCCGATTACAAGGAAAACATTTAAGGAATACTTAATCTGTTGACTTTCTACCGTTACACCGCTAAATAATTCTATCGAATTGTTGAAGTGAACACTAAAAGGTAGTATAAAAGAATTAAAATACATTGGTGAGCCCTCAAATGAAACAAATTAAAGTGATTCGGTGGTCGAAAATCTCAGGACATGCACAAAATTCAATCCCAAATCTGGGATGCCGCAGACCCATTGCTACTTTCCAAATGATTCTTCTTTAAGCATGGATAAACTGGGCAAATCACTCGTCTGCAGGCACAAGCCTCGTTTGCCTGCGAATGAACGTTCTATTCGCTTCCTTTATTTCACACGTCACGGGAAAATAATAATAATAAAGTTTTATTCCAGGATGTGGGGAGGAGGATAGAAAAGAGAAATAATTTGAGATTTTTTCTTCAACCGCAGAAAACTTATTTTGCGGTACCATTCAAATAAAATAAAAACAGTACTGAATTGTAACCACCTCAATTGTTTAACAACATTCGACACGTTTCGTAAGCAAAGCTCTCGCTTTTCAAAACTAAATTATAAATAATGGCTCCATGCCAAGTCCAAACCAAGTCAACTCAACAACTCTTTGAAAAGTCATTAAAAGCTATGAAAAAAATAATTAAAAAATATCCCTTAACCCTAACCTAACGTAACCTATTTAACCAATTTTTAATATTTTTTTATCATCACCTTTATGACCTTTTTGAGGTGGTTCTGGTTTGGTTTTATTCTGAGTTGACCGGCACCATAAATAATATACCTAGACATAAAAAAATATAGTGGGAGTGGGAGTAGAAAGAGTGAGAGAGTAATTATTGGGCATAATTTACGATGGAAAAAGATTTAACATAAGGTCATTCAGAAAGACTTTCGATTTTAACCTTTTCGTCCCGGAAAGAAAAAAATGATCCGGATGGGGTCACTCGGGGACCCCAATTTGTTTTGTTTATTAAAGGGTGTTAATGACATAATTTTTTGTAATTTGTTTTGGTAATTTTTTTTTTTTTTTACATTAACTCCACACAGGAGGCCCTGAGGAAAAAATAATTTCCCTCAGGGCCTATGTCATCTTTGAGGATGCTGTGTGGAGGGTGTTTTTGAGGAGAGGAAGGAGTGAACATGGGTCTTGAAGAGACCCATATTGTAGGAGGGAGGAAACACAGAGGCCGGCAGATCGTAATTAGAGTGAAGTATATTCATCGTATTTCAGTAGTCATTTTCAAAATCGTTTGATAAATAAAGTCATAATTAATATTCTAATGAATTTAGGCCATAACATCTATTTTTCCATAGAAAACAGAGAAGGCGGGCCGATAGCCATCATAGCTCCTTGTTTCCGAATCTTGACTGGCAATTGGCGTTTACCGGAAACGACCCAGACCGAATGATCTTTGACCGGCAAGCGAACATTATAGCATTGTAAAAAGAGCAAACGAGTTTTTATTTTTTTACATGAGCTCCACACATGAGGCCTTGAGGAAAACAATTTCCCTCAGGGCCTATGTCATCTTTGTGGATGCTGTGTGGAGGATTTTTTTTTTTAAGAAAAGGAAAGGAAAGGGAGGAGAGTTCTGGAAAGGAAAAGTCTTTAAGGGATGGGTAGGAATCTGGGGTTCAGTGTGTCCTGGCCATCCGCCTAGACAAACCTCACCCCATGAACCCGAGCACCCCTGCTAAATCACCAAATGTAGCGAACCACTTGGGGTGACCTATGGCAGAGGTGTTGGTTATCCAATAAAGGTTCCCGAGGCGGCGGTACCCATTTCCACCTCCCAAGAAGCGCAGTGTAAACGAACGGGATCTAGTCCTTTCCACTAAAAACTTAGAATTTACTTGCTATCGCTTAGAATTGTCCCGATACTTCCAGCAGATGGGAACGGGATAACGCCCGAACAGAGGGGAAGGGGGGCGGGCGGGACAGATTTTCCGCCGGAATTCGATAGAAATTATTTAATTTTAAGAAAAACAGTAAGGCGATATTAATTTTTTTTAATGTACATCGATAACCGAATAGTTTTTCTAGGATTACTCAAATTATTGAGTATGTGGTTTAAAAAACAACTTAGATACAGCATAAAACTCTCGTTAGTGTAACTGCGTTCCCCCGGTCCGGTACGGAAGTGTAAAAAAGTAATTAAAATTTGAAATCTAAAAGCAAAACTTAAATTCTTCTTTAAATTGTTTCTAATTGCTTAAACCTCCAGTTTATCCATTAAATTTACACCGCAAATATTCAAAAATGTTTTTATACAATGAAAGTGTTTGAAACTAGGTTTTCATTATTTTTAATTAGAGATTTCTTCAATTCCATTATTTAAAAAATCGAATCGTGACACCTGGAAACATTCGGCTACAGAGACATTTTAAAGAACAGTGGTTTACACCCCAAGAGATGAGATTAGGGAATGCAATCTCGTTCTCGCGAGATCTCGGCCTTTTTTACCGAGATTGATCTCGGAAGAAAAAAGGGCGAGATCTCGCGAGTTTAACGAGATTGCACTCGAGCATAAAAACGTCTCATTCGGAGCGCGGACTGACCTTTATTATTATATGACATGTTTGTTATGTATTGTTATGACACTGTTTTACTACTAAAGATTTTTGTTTGATATTAGAAGAGAAGACTGGTTGTTTCTTTCATTTGTTATTTGATAGATACGTTCGTCAAAGTTTACTACTTAGAAGTTTATTAAAAAATTATAGACAAATACGTCAAACAATGTTTGATGCGTACAAGTCTATTGAAAAATTCCTGAAAATAAATGTTTATCTTATAATACTTATAAGATAAACATTTTAATTTAACATATTAATTATTTACATTTTAATTTAACATATTAATTATTTTTTCAAATATTGTAATTATTTGCAAAAAAATCACACAAAGCTGCCAATCTCGCGAAATCTTGAAATTGGCGAGATCTCGCAGTGTTGTTATTCACAAACTCGCGAGATCTTGCTTGAGCCCCAATCTCGCGAGATTTGCATTCCCTAGGTGAGATTGCGAGTTTACCAACGAGACCACTCTGGTATATTTTATGTGAATGTAGCTCTGTAATTTAATGTGATCAGCTGCCTCGAATAATATTTCCTTTTCACGTTTTTTGTTTGTTTGTTTTTCTAAGAAACGAATAAATCTTTATTTGCGTACACTCAAGCTGTCAAATTAAGGCCAAGATAAATAATAATAGATCTCTCGAGTAAATGTAGAAAAGTAACGCATCAAGAGACTTTATTTGTCGCTTTCTTTTCTTGAAGAATTCAAATCACTTCCCGTTCCAAATCCTTGGAATGTCACGTTCTCTCCGCCGCGCGCCGTACTGCGCTGTATTCCTGCGTCAAGTGCGATCAAAGCCTTCAGCCTTCAGCCGTCAGTCTTAGGGCACCTACAAAGTCATTACAAATAAAATCGTCTTGTTGAATTCCAACGAACACTTATAGTTGTAGGTAATGTTAAATTCGTTAGGTGTGTGGGTTATTATGTTGTCGTTATTTCTTTACATTATATGTGTTAGGATATTCAAATATTTTCAGTGGGTTATTTAATGTGAAATTTAAATCTGCTTATTTATACGCCGATGTTCTTCGGGTAACAGATTGCATCCATCGGCTCGTTAGTACAAAACCGTATTATGTACGATGCTTATTGACCAATGAACATGATGCCGTATGAAAATATACCTTTATTATTATATGTTGTATGGGCAGAAAATGTACAAGACCGTGCTTACCTGGGAAGTCCCTAGTAGGTTACTTGATATTCACACTGCTTATGGTTTACTAGAAAAAAATTGTTATAGTTTGCTCGCTGAGGATATAATTGGGAACAATTGTTGTTGTAAAAGCTATTATTTAAGCCCGGTAAACATATTAATTTTAAAACATGATGTTATTTAATGAATGTGTTTTTTACGATGCCATAGTTTTTGGGGATGTCGTCCTTAATCTAATCATGAAGAGTCAGCCGCGTTTTCACAATTTCGTCACTTAATAAAGTCAGCACCTCGCAACTAACTAACTTCAAACGTATGATGGTCCTATCTATGATGCGAGGTTTTTTCACCCCCCCCCCCCTTTTCTCTCTTCGTCGTTGAGATCTCAGATCGGAAGGTTCAGCTACGCTGTTTTCCTGATCTCGTTTTCCCAACCCCTGTGATGCGGAGCACAGTAAAACAAGGTTGTTCTGGGAAATCTTACAATAAACCCTTTACTCCACGTTGTATTATTTGTCATTTCGGAGCCTTCAGATTATCTGGAGTAAGCATTTAATGTATCTACTCTTTTTCGTGGTAACTTTCGACTCTTTGGAAAGGCGTGGAAGAATTTTTTCTGTTGTCTTCTCAAACGCATGAAGGATACTCCCTGTCTAAACTGCCCTACACTACAGATGCCTATGGCACTACAGATGCCTATGTTCCCCACTATAGTGATCCCTTTTGCACCTACTCTATTAAGGCTGGGTAAGCTATCCTCTTGTCTTATTTTGCGCTAGTAAAATTTAACTGCACGTCTAAAGGTCAGTTAGTAAATCACGAAGAAGGAACCTAGCTCACGTAACGGTTGATCCTGTGGACAATTAAATGGCAATTCAAGTTCATTATTTACTTTAATTTAAATGTACATACCTAGAGGTGCCTCTCTATGGCCGGATAGACTGCTTCCGCGTCTCCCAATCTGAAATACCTGTCCTATGCATAACCGTTAGAAATATTGTTATTGTTAGTAGCACCAATTTACGGCAGAACTAGGGAATCTTAAAGAAGTGATAAAAGGAAAGGAAGAAAAATTTCTTTGCGAACTAGTATTGGCTCCTCCGCTAACCAAGTTGACCGAGGAGGCAGCTCTCCGGACACGACTATCCCACCAATGCATGTCTGAGCTATACCCCGGTATCTGGCGGATCTCTTGGACGATCACCCTGACATACCCAGACTCACTCATGCCAGAGGAAGAAAAGCATGCTTTTAAACCTTTCCCAGTCAACTCCAATACTCATAACACCTCCAGAGACTACTTTACTGGCTCTAAAAGGGGTATTTCCATTTCGTCCCTTGTCATGACTCTATTTGCGGGCAAGTGGCGCGAAGCTGTGAGGCAGACCGTTAAAACCGACCGTCTTCGTCTTTCCACCTCCAAAAGTTGACATAAGGCGCACTTTGTGGGCATTACGTTTACTTTTGGGTTGACACAGATGAAAAATGCAACAACGTTACAGAATTTTCCCGCAAGATGCCTTGCTAACGGCCCCTCCACACAACCTTGCAGGCTTCCCGTGATGTCTCAGGTCAGACGCCTCCGTCAGCGAACCGTGCCCATGACATACAATTCGGCATCCTTGGTGCATATAACCTTTTGCGCCCGTTCGCTCGACACGATCCCGCGAAAGCGAATGAGCCCGACACCCCGCGTGACCCACCCAGTCTGTGGCTGGCACCCCCCCCTTCGTAACATGGTAATGTGGGAAAATCCTTACCATTTGACATACGTATCTCACTTATGTATAGTCTCGGTACCATCGTTCACATTCTCCAAACGTGAAAATTTAATTCACGCAATACAACAGGTAGAAATTTCGCAGATAAACAGGTTGATATAATTTTATACATGTATAGAATCGTGAATCCGGTTCCCGCACCCTCCTCTTGTCGAAGTCTGCGCCAAACTGTCAGCCAACACCTTCAATTGGATAAGTTGTACTTTCAAAATTTCACCCTCATATCGCCTCTGCATTCGTATGTACCTGTAAGAACCATTTTTTTTCTATGCCCAGGCTGACAACTGATTACTAGGAAATACGAGGCCATTGAACTCGCACTGTTGTAGCCTGGCAAAACAGATGTCATATTACCCTCGCCGGAGTCCTGAAATAAAAAATATTACGATGGCTTTGTCTGGACATTGATGAAATTAGGTTGCCCGCGTTCTATCCTCTCCGTCTGAAAATTAAGAAAATACATTCACTCACCCCCTACACGATTGTTTAGCGGACGATCTCCTGTCGGGTTTGGTTACATCGATAATCGTCCCTAAATCGCGTATCCTATAATCCTGTGGGTGAAGAAGACAAAACACCTCACTATGGACTTTATTTTCCTGACACGATTCAATGTCCGAAGTTAATACTCTGAATTATTGAAAAACACCTATCCTACTCTATAGTTATTTGCTTGATTGTTGCACAATGCTAAAATTAACCCCCTTGTCTGTTAGTAACTGTGTACCTGTTATTGTAACTAGAGTAATCTCCCCCGTAATTATCGCTGTAAGTTTAGAGTTTGTCAAGCAGTGTGATTATTAAGACCAAATTAATCTACGTAAAGTTTATACGATTTTTTTCTGTAAAGTATATTCCGTTATGGTTTGATTACTCCTTTCCTCCTCCCTAATACCGAGTTATCTCCTTTTTTATTTTATTTATTTATAGTTGATTAATTTGATTATTACACGTAGAAAAGAAGAGTACGTGATATTGTCCACTGTCGTTTATTTAACAATTTATCACCGCGATTATTGTAAACACACCTTATGACTGAATTTACATTTTTGAGCAGCTGTTTGTCTATTATTAAGTTAGTTTTATCTCTTCATCTTTCCGCAATTCGAATAAAGTATAATATTATTAACCAACCCCTACACTCTACAGCTTATTTTTAATTGAAGTAAATCACGAATCTTTATAAAATATAATTTTACTAAGCGATTATATTAATACTGAAATAATTTCGATAACTATTCCATTAACTTTATTTTTAAAACAATAACTTCAACTATGTGTTTCTGGCTTATTACGTAGCGTTGCAATAATTCACGAAATCGTAGTATTTTCCATAATTCACCAACTTCTGATTGATTGATCGAACTTCCTTTTAACAAAACTTACAACTATCTGTTTTCACTGAGGTTAATTCACTATTCTTGCTAGAGATTTACAACCAAGCGACTCCACAGATTTTCACTCACTGTCCTCCACTGACTGTCTTTCACTCTGAGTTCTACTCACTGACTGTCCCGTTATAAAAAAAACTGCCTATTTAAAACGAAAATCTCCCATTTATCAAAATAAGTTCATGCAATTTTGAGATGTATCCCCTCGCGTGCTATACACCACTATCGCTTCCTGTCTGTTCCTGCTTTCTTCGTTTGTCACCGTCCCGACTCTTGAAAATGGGTTCTCACCTATCTCGGTCTAACAAAATAAAACAGGGGTGGACCACGCGCTTGACTTAATCTGTCATAGGGCATTTTCTCCCAAAATGTATTACATTGCACTACCCCTGCATACATTCTGGAATAATTTATTATTATTATCATTATTTTATAACCTAACGCAGAGGAATTTTATTCTTCGCATTATCCTACGAACAATATGTATTTTCCCCTGTGTTTTCCGTATTTGTGAGTGTTTAGGCATTACCTACTATCAAACTCTCCCTTTAGACAAATAGCAACGCCCGTAAGGCTTTTCCCAGTATTAAATTCACATTTTTATTGATTTCGATTTTCATTTATGGCCATTTATCACCACCATGGCCTAATCTGTCCCTGTTTTTTGCATCTCTACTAAGTAACCTCCCACATCTCACCGTCCCGTTCTCCCGCAGAATCCAATAACCGTCAAAATGATTTGTTGATCTCTTCAAAAATTAAACTCGAATTTGTAAATAAATTTAGAATTAGACAGGCCGTTAAATTTTATGCATTTGGCTAATTACTTTCTTCACTATTTTGTACGTAACCTGGAGTGGTGATTCCGGTTTAATGACCTCTTCAAAGAGCCAACATTATGTTACCTGTCGATCTCTTAGAACGTCACTTTGATGCAAGTGATCGTAAACCTTCCACATGTCGCTCCTAATAACTGAAACGCAAAAGTTCATAATTTACCCAAAATCTACTTCCTGAACGATCTTTTTCAAAATCTCATTGGGGTCCCGGTCTCGAATTTCAACAGTTATCAATTTCTTATTTTTTTGTCATCATGAAGTGAGTTATGACCAAGTTCATAAGTGTTCGCATTCCAAACTATGGATTTTGTGAGAATTCTCTGCCCCTTGAATCAGATAAACGCCCTTAGCCCCGCCTCTCCCGCTAGTCGTTGTGTTCAAAATAATTGTTAATTTATCAATTCCGATTTGTCTAACGTTTTACATCTCCAATAATCTAGCACCTCCCACGCGATAATTAACCCGTATTTTATTACAGACTCCTTCGATTTCGTTTTCAAACACACCCAACAGAGGTCAGTAATATGATCGAATTTAAATATTTAAAAAAAAAATTCCCGTCTACTTGTTCAAATAATACGGAACCATGACAAACGTAAATTCAAAAAATAATATTTACGCTGTACATATTACTCTACACCGTCTGGATCCATCCCCCTTCTTCCTCCCACCATTCCATCCCCATAAGCTATTGTTACGCTTTTTCCTTTAAAATTTACTAATAATTAGAAAATATTAGTGGAAACCTGTTATTGGTTGAATTATTGTGCGTTTATTAGACTGCACCTCATATTTTTGGTTTTCCTTATAAAATAAAATAACGAAAAAAACTATCTAGCAGAAAATCTTCATGCTTACTCGATGTCGATTAATTAGTCGGAACTCTTCTCGAGGCTTTGGGGAGTTTTCTTACTACAAGCTGTTACTTATTGTTTATTGTAATATTTTGGTGGTTACTTTAATGTTGACTGTTATTCATATTTTCACAATTCTATGGTCGCAGTCAGAGTAAGCAAGGCTTCAAAATCAAACGCTCTACGAAGGTTCTTACCTTATCATTAGCTTCGTACTTTAAAACTTCTAAATCTTCGGGCTTTCAATTAATGTACAAAAAATAAGTAAATGTACCATGTAATTAAAACTCTGAATAGGTAAAATAAAACAGGTTATTAGAGACAAATAGTATCTCAGGAAATATGGTTTAACAAATCTGCAAACAGTGAATCAAATGTAATTCCTGATTTTTGTTGTTTCAGAGAGCCATCCTGGAAGACGATGGTAGCGCGGGATGAGACGGTGTGACGGGAGCAGCATGAGCTGGAGAGGGGCGGACCTCCTTCTGGGGGTGGGTGTGCTGCTTCTGCTGAGGGTTCCGTCGTGCTATCTAGTCGGTGAGTAACATCCGTCCCCTTTGCTCTTGCACAGTGGTAGCCAGGGGTTAGATGGTGTGACGGGATCAACATGAGCCGGGTTGGGTGGACCTCCTCCTGAGGGTTCCATCGTGTTCTCTAATCTGTGAGTATCCCTTCCTCAAATAGAGTGTGTTATATTTCGTGTATTTTATTTATCCTCTTGTAAATAATGCGTAGAGAACTATTACTATTTTACTCCGCGCGCTTGTCTAGCGACACAGCATTCGGAGTGATCTGTATCATGGCTACGTCATCGCTAGATTAGTATTGCAATTTTATTTATTTATTTCTATCTATTACAGTATTTACCTATAGATCAATTTTGAAAACATTTTTACATAATATAGGTATGTTTTTAGGTTTTCACGGCCAAAAAGTATTTTTGTTATTGTTTTTGGGGTGTTATGCCGTGTTTCGCTACCTCTTTCTTTAGCCAACGTTTCGGACAGCGTTACAGTGTCCATCATCACTCATCTGCCCTGATGATGGACACTGTAACGCTGTCCGAAACGTTGGCTAAAGAAGGAGGTAGCGAAACACGGCATAACACCCCAAAAACAATAACAAAAAAAAAAAAATTTACATAATATATTTTGTAATTTTATTATGTTGGGTGTAAGGTAGGTTTGTGAAGGTGAAACTGTGGATAGGTATTGTTGTATGTTTCGTGAACACCTCACTAGGAGAACCTGTGCTGAGGTGTTTACGTGTTTATTTATGTTTATGTATGTTAAGTATTTATGTGTTGTAATAGAAAGTTTTATAAGTATTTTTTTTTTTTCAAATTTTAATAGTTATTGTACATTGGTTATTTAGAAGAGAAAAAAAAAGTATTTAAATATATTAGAGGAATATAAAAAAAATAAATATATATATATATAATCATACACATACAAACACATCCATATAAATACATGTACCTGCACACATGCATATAAATATATATATACATACGTATACATACGCATACACATTCACATACACATACATATATGTACACACATATAAATTGTAAGTGTATGTATAGTTGTTGGATACTTGAAAAACTATTTAATTTTTAGGTTTATTTAATTTTATACTTTTTATAGTTTTGTTATGTTTGGTTGGGAATAATAATGTTTTGTATAAAGTTAATATCTTGATTTTTAATCCAGTCAGTGATATGTTTTTTATGAATTTTTGTAGATGTATTTGCAGATAGTATTTGTTTCAAAGTAATGGGCATGCAATTAAAAAGTTTGGTTGCATAATACTGAAAGTGTCTTTGTCCATGTGTGGTGTGGGTTATCGGTATGTTCAGTGTTTTATTTGTTGAGGACTGGTTTTTGTTATGGTTTTTGGTTGAATTGGAATATGTTGTTTGTTTTGAACAAGGTATATTATAGCAGATTTGTCATAAAGTTGTCTTATTGACATGACTTCTAATGCTTTGTAGATTTCGCTAGAATTTGTGTGAAATGGTACTTGCAGGATGAATTTAATTATTGATTTTTGTATTTTTTGAATTGGGTCAATTGCTATGTTTGTAGCACTTCCCCAAGCTAGTATTCCATAAGTGGCAATGGATTGACACGTAAATTACATATGTGGCAATGGATTGACACGTTATTACGTGATAGGTTTGGTAAACATTATTTAACAATACGAGACTCTCTCGGGGTGATCGGTTCTGCGTTCTCATTTTGTCTTCCAATGAAACAATAATATTTCAAGAAAAGCTTTATTAAACAATTAGCATATGTGCTTAACCGGTCAGTGGATGAGTAGGCATTATGTTTGTGTCTTACCCGGGCGTCGCGTTATCGATTCCTCGGCTGGCTAAGTCCTCCATCATGACACAAGCAACATTTTTCCGCTTACTGTGGTGGTAGTAGGAGATTTTAAAACATTGTTGGGTTATTTGTAACCCGGGAATGTTTTTTTTTCTTTTTAAAGAAAAAAAAATAAATGATCTGTAAAATTTTTGAAACTTAAATCGACAATTTGGAAAAACCGCTGAATCTGAAAATTTTGGCTCGGATTTTAGAAAGAATTATAACGGAGGTACCTCACGTGACTGGAGATCTGTAAATAGATGTGACGGGCAATGGCCAGGTACTCCCGCAGTTACTTTATCTTAGGTAGCGCGAAGCTCTGTTCGGGGGGCCATTACGGTGGCGCTGAGGACAGGTTGAAACAATTGGAGGCGGGTCATAGCGTTACGGAAACTCTCTTGAAGGCGTTCTGAGTTTTTAAGACGATTAATTGGCTTCATTCAGATGCTAGCGTTTTGCGTAAACTAGGAAGTTAGGCAGACTTTGGATTTGGATTTGGATATTATTTATGTTCAGAGTTCCTAAACTTGAGTTAACTGACTCTAACGTAATGACTAAATGGATTATCTAAAGATACTTTACATGGAATTTATTTTTAAAAGTTGTTTTAATGAAACTTAATAAACTATACTGTAACTTGAGGCAGGATTTCAATCCTTGCGGAGGATTATCTTGGGCTTAATATATTTAAAATTTTCATTTTTAGTGGGGTTTTCATGTCCGGCTAATCCGGCATAAAATTTTTTAGAATGTGTAACAATTAAATCCTTTATCAGAGGAATATTTGTGTCATTGTGGAGAGTGGAAACCCTAATCCACTTCGGCGCATTCAACGCAAATCGAATGGCTTTGTTTTGCACGGTTTTATTTATTTTTTTTTTTTTTAAATACATAAACGGCTATACTGCCTTTTATAAATAAACATATAATAGAGTAAAAAAGTAAGAAAAATTATATCATTACATAATAGTAGTTTTAAACTTAAAAATAACATACAATTATTTTGTGTATCACAACAAAAAATAACACGAAAAAAAAATGAGAAATATCATCATTTCATTTCAACATGTCCATATTGCGTAGATAAAGTTACATTATGGAAAAAATAAGAAACTTAAAAACTGAAACCTAAAAATAACATACAATTATTTTGTAGTTTGTTTATGTGTGTGTGAGCTGCGTGGCCCCAAATAGGTGCAGCGTATGTGAAGCCCGGCTTTATGGTCGTCTTATAGAGTAGTAATTTATTGTCTGTTGATAATCGACTTTTTCTACCTAGCATCGGGTAGTGAGGCTATTGACTTATTTGCTGATTTTACTTATTCATTAATGTATTTTCTCCACGTTAGTTTAAAGTCTAATGTTACTCCGAGGTATTTTATTGATTTTTCCCGTGGGACTTTTCCCCCAAACAGTTTTATGTTCGGGGGTTGTTTAGGCTTTCTACGTGTAAAGACAGTCGCGACACTTTTAGTGGGATTTATTGAGATTCGCTATTTTTTGCACCATTCTTGTATTAGAATGGCTTGGAGTTGTACGCGCCTTGTAGCAGTGGACGCAACAGTTGAGCTTGACATGATATTCTTATCATCTGCGAATTGGGTGATTTTAACGTTGTGGTTTTGGAATATCGCTAGAAAAGATATTATAAAAGTGTACGGGACGTTTGTACATATACTGTATAAAAAAAGGGAGCTGGACACAAATGGCACGCCAATGGAATTTTTATGCGCCAAGGGATTTTTGGCGTACGCCCATGGACTTTCGCGAATTTAATACTTTTGAATGATTCTAAGTAAAATTGGCAAAAGTGAATCTATTATAACTGATTAAACACTTGTAAAGGCTTGAAGACTTTTGGAGACTTTTGGAGACTTTGGGATTACTGGGATACTGGGAAGAAGGTAGAACTGAAGTTATTACTTTTAAATAAAACACTTGAAAAGAGTTTGAACTTGGAGACTTTGGTTTCTTCGAGCTTGTTTCTTCTTGGCTGGTAACTTTTAACTGATTTGTGACCGATGTGTGGTCTGTATTTATAGGGCAAAACTGGGTTGGATTTTGGGGGTATAGCACTTCCTATTCTTTGTGTAGGTTGGTCCTTTTACCCTTTGTCCCTGTTTGCTACGACTTTTGAGATTTGTAAAATTTGTATATTATAGCCAGTACCAAGAGAGTCCTGATCCCCGAAACCAAAATCTCACATGATTTTTATTGTTTTTACAAAAAAAGATACAATGTTACATTTGTGGTACAAAGTAGAATTTCAAGGATTAAACATTTTTATTAAAGTGCAAGAATCAATGGTAGGCTTCAGTTTTCAAGTGATTGTACTTGCTTGTGTCCATTTTTCTGCGAGGATATTTATTTTTAGCTCGTAATTATCACCAATTTTTCAGAATTTAGCTCCAAATTTTTGAGAACATGAATTCATTGACGTAAATTTTCCCGATTTAGATTTTCCTTTGTTCATCCTGGGCCAATCACAGCTCCCGTGGTTGTATGGTGGGGGTGGCGTAAATAGGCAGCTATTCTCGTGGCAGGGTTCATTGCTGTCTGTAGTCTCTTGTAGAGGTGTGAGATGTATTTTTGAGTTTGATTTTCATGCTGCGTGTGTTCATTATCAATTGTGTTGATAAATTAATTTTGAAGAATAAAATAGCAATTAGACATCGTTTTGGAGGATGCGTGAAACGCCCCTCGTCTCGTTAGCCAATAGCAGCTCTCTGATTGCTTGGGGGTTGTGGCGTGAGGCGAAATGGTTCTGGCGGCATGGTACTGTGTAATTGTGGGTGCTGGCGGTACGGTACTGTGTGGGAGCGTAAATTCCAATATTGTCTTTTTTAGTTATCTTGTTTGCTTTTGCGGACTCATTCGATACAAAAAGTTTGGGGATAACTGTCCTCCTTGAGGAACTCCGGCTAATAAGATACGTACCGAGGAGAATATGTCGTCTAGTTTAACTTTAACTGTACTACCTGTAAGATAGCTATGAATTATTTTTATAAATGATATAAGGAAGCCCAAAAGATACATTTTATATAGTAGGCCATTATGCCATACTCTGTCGAAAGCTTTGCTTACGTCGAGCGAAAGTATAACCGTATGTTTATTTATATTAAAACCTTCAATGATGTGTTCGACCACACGGAGAAGTTGGTGGAGGGTCAAATGACCAGCTCTAAATCCGTGTTGAAAGTCAGGTAAGATTTTATTTTCCTGAACAAATGCATTTAGTCATACTAGGATGATTTTTTCTAAGATTTTACCTAGGCATGGAAGAAGGCTGATTGGGCAATGATTTTCAGCTAATGTTGGGTCTTTGCCAGGTTTTGGAATCAGAATAACGTTTGCTTGTTTAAATTCTTTTGGAAAACATTGTAGACGAAGTGATGCATTACAGATAGCTGTTATGGCACATATGCCTTTTAAATGGATACTTTTGAGTACTTTGTTTGAAATTCCGTCAGGACCGGCCGCTTTTTTAATTTTAAGTGAATAAATTGTTTTTTAATTTCCTTAGGTGACGTGAATTTGATGGGCAAGTCATCAGATTCGGTATTTATAATTGATTATACTTTTGAATCCACCATTTGAAACAAAGGACGGATCATCGTGATCTGTATTTGGAGTGAATTGTGCAGCAAGGCTGTCTGCAAAGGCTTCTGCCTTTTCTGCAGAGGAATATACAGCTCCATTAGGGCCTTGCGGGAGGGATGTTCTTGTCGTTGGTCTTCTAAGCGTTTTGGAGAGCTTCTAGTATGCTGCTTTGTCGTCTTCAAGAGATGAGATAAACTCATGCCAACGCTCGTTGCGGTATTCGCTTAGAGCGTCCCTCAATTGGCGGGATAATCGGTTATAGTGCATTTTGACTATTGGGTTGTAGGTTTTTTGCCACTCTTTACGAATATAATTTTTTTCCCTAAAAAGATCTTTGATCTCTTCAGGAATTCCGTGACGACTTGAGTCGTTGGAAATTTCAACGGATGCCTCGATGATTCATAATTTTATTGAGTTTATTAAGTTAGAAGTGGCAGTATTTAAACTAGCTTCATCGGGAATAGAAGTTGGCACTGTTGTGTTGGTATTAAATAGCTCACTAAGTTTGTGCCATTTGATTTTGGTCCTAGTTGGCTTATCAGGGACCAGAGGATTTGAACTTCCTGATAGTGATAACAGAATTGGATTGATCAGATGCGAGATCATTAAGTACTCGTAAGGATTGCAAATGGCTAGTGTCTTTGAGAATGACTATGTCAATGACATCAGGCCTTCCGGCGTGGTGATGTAGAGTGGGAATGTCCGGAGCATCTATTACTATTTGGTTCGAGAACGCGTACTTAGCGAGATCTCTTCCTTTTTATTATCATATCGACTGTGCCAGGAGCTGTGGTTCTATCGTCACGGTAGATGTTATAATTTGGTATTCTTAGTTTGCGTGAGGGTTTTAACCACGTTTCATTTATAAGGAATACATCGAAATTATAATCATGGAGAAATTCAATTATCTCTTCGCGGTACGCTAGAACTGTGCCATTGGCATTCCAATAAGCCGTCTGTAGATTAGAATTTTTGACGCGTTGTCTATCCATTGTGTTTGTTTATGAAGGTCTTGATGGAAGTAAGCTCTTTGGTTGCATTTTGAATAAAAAATTGGAGCTCAGTGGCCCTCTCAATGAGTGTTTGTGTTTCGGAATCACTGGGTTTAGATTGAGGTTAAGGGGGAGGAGGCAAGGGAGTGCCTTGAGGCATTTGCGGGGACTCGGGATGGCGTTCAAGCCGGAATTGTTGGCAGGAGGCCGGGAAACTGTAAGGCCGTTGATCCTGGGAGGAACGGTTTTTGTAGAAGTGAGATAGGCCAAGTGGGAGGCGTAGGAGGAGTGCGATGGGGAGGCTGTTGCGTGGGTTCAGGCCTAGTGGTTGACTTTGCCGTTGTGGCTCGGCGCGGGAAA
The DNA here is from genome assembly GCA_936435175.1 of Glyphotaelius pellucidus. Classification (NCBI taxonomy): domain Eukaryota; kingdom Metazoa; phylum Arthropoda; class Insecta; order Trichoptera; family Limnephilidae; genus Glyphotaelius; species Glyphotaelius pellucidus. The sequence continues at coordinate 38,558,472 of OW386546.1, forward strand.
AATCAGTATTTTGACGATAACTTTTGCGGTTATTCTGCCAGTAATTAAACGGGTAACGGTTGCTATTATTAAAACGGTTAGGCTGGGGCCTGGCAGGGCAGCCCTTATAACTGGCTGAAGTTAGGCAGACCAGGAATATACTGGTATTTATATAATAGACTTAATTTATGCTGAAGGTCGCTTTCCAGCAGGGTTTCGGCCAGTAATCAACGCTAGGACGCGGGGCGTTTTCACCTGACTGGCGATGATTTAACTGTTGCACAACCTTGCCTTATAAACCAATTTGGGGGCTGATCGTGAGTAACTGAAAAGGGGGCGTCTCTCGTTTATAAGCCCTCTTCCTTCTAGAAGGTCCTTTCCCGCACCGAAGGTTGCACAGAGCGCCGCTCTGTGTCCGAACTAGGAACTAATTTTTCAGAACTGTGGGAGGTTGGGGTTTTCTTCAGCTGTTTTGCAATGTGCTCTATTGTGTGCACCACATAACAAGAGGCAGTGCGAAGTGAGTCAGTGTGACGGGTGCTGCGTGAGCCGGAGAGGAGCAGACCTCCTCCTGGAAATGGTTGTGCTGCTTCTGCTGATGATTCCTTCATGCTCTTTAGTTGGTGAGTATCATCGTTCTCCATTCCTCATATTCAGTGGCAGTTCAGAATGAGACGGTGTGACAGGAGAAGCATGAGCCGGAGAGGGTAGTGTATGATATTTACAAACAAATTGGTTTTTCTATCACACAAAGAGCGCCAGTCACTGCAGTGGGCCTGCCGGTGAGCGAAAAGAAGTATACTTAACTCCGGTCAATGTAGTGCTGATTTCTTTAATCCCAAGAGACTATCAGCATCTAGCCGTTTTAAATGGCTTTAAACGTATTCGGCAACCAGATCTGAATAGCCAGGTAAAACGCCACCTTGCTCCATCACGGTTGCCAATCCTTTAGGCCTCACTGACTCCGAACATTGGCTTGGGAGTAGTTGGTACTCTTGTGAATAGATATCAAAAATTTAAATAAAAGCCGCTGACGTTTTCGCTGGCTTAAAGAAATGGTTTTTAATTATTTCTTAATTACGAAAAAAAATTCAAACTTACCAAAAATCATTATCTATGTATAAAAATAAAATACCAAGACTTGATCACTGCCGAAAAACGAATCTGAGGAGTCAGAGCTTGTCTTGGGAGGGTTGCCCATTCCCCTTGCCTGAAGGGGGCTTTCAACACAGTTACTTACAAAACACCCCAAGGACTTAACAGAAGATAAACCGAATACCGTGGCGGTAATTTTGTTCCCGTAAAAGCACTTTATCAGCGAATATTATGGAAGTAATAGTTGGATAAAGTCCTGAAAATATATCATCTAACGACTTGATCCAGGACTGAGTGCAATAGTTGCCAATAAAAGCATAGACATAGAGTTTACATATACATCAAACAAAAATATACACAAACAAGAATAAGAAAACGAAAAGTTTCTTTGTAATAACACTTAAAATAGTTTGCTGTGCTTTCAAAAACTAGTTTACTATTGTTGTTGTTGTAATTATTGATTTTTAGACAATTACATTGATTTATGTATTTCGGATTTCTTGAATTAGGTCATTTAATGTGGCTAGCTAACGATGCAGCAATCTTGAACTGCAAAGCATCCTTATTGGTTTCTAAAAGGAGTTTGACAGGTACAATACTAATTAACATAAATAAATGAATAAATGTTATATGATTGTGTTAACAGCCATGCAGTCGGATCGCGGTTCCAGCGTAGCTCCCTGGCTGCAGTCTAAGCTGCAGTTGCACGTGCCTGCAGGATATCTGGCCTCGGGGGGCTCCGGGGGCGAGCGCCCCACCACCACCAGTCCCCGGCCGGTGGTAGACGAAGACTATTCCTCCACCACGGAGGAGATGCTGCCCTTCTTCCAGGATCCCAACAATGTGACCAATGTCACCACGCAGCTGGGACAGGACGTCTATCTGCACTGCAGAGTCAACGATCTCAGAGATAAAACGGTAAACCATATTTCTACTTGCCCTTTGGAATGTCTGATAAAGGTTGAAATTATGGAAAAGATGAGAAGTAAACGTGAACTTTTGTTTATTTTTCTTTTTGCTCTTTTGAATTTAGCGGTAAAATATGAATGGTAGACGAAGTCGGGGACGCCCGAGGAAGACATGGCACGACCAAATAAATCAGATACTTGAGTCGGGCGATATCAAGAGTTAGAATAATAGCATGTATGAGACGATGTATGAATGTGAATCAAGGCAAGGAGCGTTTGCCAAGATCGAGTTGTTTGGCGGTCCTCTCTGCCTAACTCTGCGGGGAAACGGTGTGATGGTTAGTTAGTTATATAATGATGTTCAGTTTTCCAGAAGGGATACTGCGTCAGCACGTTTACAAATGTTGAACATATTATATTGTGATGGGTATTCTCCCACAATCTTTCAAAGGGGTAAAATGCAGTTGGATCTAAATGTTGTTGTGTAAAGTACCAGCACTAGATTATTTTAGCAAAATGCACGTTTTGTGGCTAGGTGAATTATTTAGAAAATGCATTTCGTTTGATAGTCAATGGGATGGTTAAAATTTTATGATCGGTGCGAAGGTCTGTACTAACTGCCGCGTTACTTTCGTAATGTTCTCTACCGGCCATTCTAGAATTTTTTGTGGAATAATTTCTATTTTTTTAAAAGTTAATATTTAGATTTTGTTTAATAAAAAAATAAATTTCATTAATAAATAATTTGTAATGAATTCGAAGCACTTCCTGGAGAAACAGAAATACGATTGCAAATAGGTAAGAATACATAATAAAAAGATGAATTTTTTTATTATATGATAAACATATAACAAAATTACGTTTAAAAAATTACGTTACATTAAATACACTTCATTCGAGAGTTCGCAACAATATTTTTTTAAGAACTGTTTTATTTATGTAGTGCCTTGACAAACGAATTCAGTGTATCGATTTTATAATATAGTGATGTGTTATTCCATCAGGTGTCCTGGGTAAGGCGGAAAGGAGAAAGTCTTCACCTCATCACCTTTGGCCATCTGACCTATAGCAACGAGGCGAGGTTAGTTCAACCAAATTATACTATAATTTTTGTATAGTAAAGTGTGTTAACTTGGCTATAGTACCTACCTTACTTGGACATAGTTGTCTACAACCGAGAAACGTATATGTAATTTTATTTTCAATTTTGTGGGGCGGTAATAAAATTCGTTCTCGCTGTACTCTATACCACAGCGTCATTGGATTGCTCTAATGCTAAGTGCCTCCGTACATGGAGCTACTTACAAGCTGCTCGAGCCTCACGCGCGTAGCACGCGTACCGCTCATGAGTACCCGCCATACAATTTTGCTGGTGTTCGACACGGCGCTTCGCGACGGGTGCCGGGTTGAAGTCAATTGCACGCTACCGACAGTGCAAGTGGCGCGCTACGCGTTGCAGCGTTTGTGTCTACTACTTTCGTATGACATTTGACAGAAACGGCGTCTGAATATGAAAGTAATGTTAGATTTGTTCTGGAAGTGGAAAAAAATGCGTGTTTATATAACTGTACGTTACCAAAATAGGCAAAAAAGAATTTAGTGGAGAAGGTATAGATTGATGTTGGAAAAAAGTCATTTGACATCGCTTGACATCGTGTTAACTCCACGGCTGCACGTAAAAAAATGGTCAAGTTCAGTTTATTTTGGGTAGCGCCGTGTACGGAAACCAGCGTTAAAAAGTAGAAGTTTAACTGCAGGGTACTTGTGGTTGTGTCACAATCACGTAGTTTGTATGTATCTCCATAAACGGAGGGCTTAAGAGTCTCATGTTCTGCCAACGTAATCCTAAACATAATATAGTTATTGACCATTAGCGTGTCGGTGCGTTTTGTTACAGACGTTCAATACACAAACTAAACAATGTTTAAAAAAACGTACTCACACAGAGTAATTTCTTCTAATAAAGTTAGTTTGAAAAACCTAAAAATCGGACCAGTTTTGGAGTAGAAAAATTGGGAATATCAAATCTCGATTTTGGTGATTTTATTGAAGTATTATTAGCCCGAGGTGCAGTTGTCGCTTTCACTCAATATTTGTGGGGATAAGAGCGACAAAGACATCCACAGTTGTGTGGATTTATAAAACGACTGGTTATGTTTGAAATGAGAGGTTGTGTTTTTGATTTTATGAGTATTTTTATATCTCATATTCCTATTATTGTTTGTAGAATAATAGGTTATACTCGCAGTTAAAAAATCGTTCAGCAGGTTTTTGCTGCTGTGCCCTGCGGGCGGCTTTTGGTTCAGTTTCGCCAAGTTCGCGTGTTGGTGACCATTTTATAAATCCGATAGGAAATGATTCCAAAGACAGCCGATTCCTCGGATCCAGTGATAGCAAGTCACCGGGACAAAGTAACCGCAACAGGCAATGACGTTGTATATAGTATACAGGGTAAAAATCACAACATGGTATTATTATTCACAACTTTGCCACCACTTTTCCAACTGCTGTGTGAGAAAACTAATTGTTTAACCTCCTTAGCCGCACACGTCAGGACTCTAAATTTTTTTGTAAAAAGGAAGCTACATTTATTTTTAAACGAATCTAGACCCTCCAATGTCCCTGCATGCATGATTGTTGGTAAGAGGGAATAATGTATGCATGCATACATTTTCAGTAATTAACATGATAAAGACACATCATAGATGTGTTTGCCTGTTAGTTCAGCATCTAGTTAGAGCAAAATAAAAAGAAAAAGAAAATATTTACAGGTGTAAGTATGATTAAAACCAAAGAAAATATATAAAAAGAAAGATATTAGGAGCAGTTTGTCCCACTATCACGGGGCAGTCCCGGCGAGAATGAGCGGGCGAGCTGCCTGGCAGCAACGTGCCCAAACACCCGCGTCCCTTAGCCGGTTTCCCAAGAATACCCTTGAAGAAGTGTTTGTGGAAAGGGGAGGGGGGATATTCCCAAAGATCCCGGGGAATGAAGTGAGCCTTGGATCACCAGAGGTAGGACCGAAGGGAACCGGACTCGTGCAAGCATGCCGCAGGCTCGCTCATGACGCCGGGGGAGGCACGGGCGTTAGTGGAACGGCCCTACTGGAATTCTGCCACGTGACTGGATGCAGAGACAGGGTCTATCCACCCCCATGGTGGGGAATTGGACAATACAGTACGATGGAGTTCAGTACAGCAACCTAGTTACAAGTCAGTGTGTTAGTAACATAATTAAACCAAATGAGAAAGATAAAAAGGCAGAAAATATGATGTGATCAACAACAAATTGTCGCAACATAATAGAGAAATAATAGAAAAAAAAAATTACGCATTAGTAAAGAGCAAAAAATAATAATGTAGGTATAACATTCGTTTTAAATAAAACAATAAATATATAAAAAAAATTAAAAAAAATAAAATAGAATAATAAATACAGTGTGGTCATGCCACCAAACAATAAAAGTAAAAACAAGAGAATAGAAAGATATAAATAGAAAGATAAAGCACTCGGGCATAGGCAATAATACAATTGAGATAGAGGAGTAACCATAGAGAGACAAGAGCAATAGGTTTGGCACCTGAAACAAAGATGATTTTAATCTAAGTCAGAATTCTCTCCACTCACGACTTTACAAAGACTTTTTGAAGCATTCAAAACTATCTCTGTTTGATACCAGATCGGCATTCCACGCCGGTCTTGTAATCCCTCTCAAACAATCCAACATTTCCTCTCTGGCATCTTTCATCAATTCGCAGTTCCATAGAAAGTGCTCGGCTGTCTGGTTAGTGTCACCATATGCGCAATTCGGATGAGGAGACAGTGCCAGACTATGCAGTCGTCCTCTGAGCTCCTCATGACTGGACACCAATGGGGTATTTTCACAAACCAGGTACACCGCTAAAAACATGTGGAAGATTTAAAGATTATTTTTTTTGAACATGATTTTCGCATTAAAAATGTTTAATTTTGATATTTTCATTCATAATTATTGATTTCAAAATACGCGTAAACGGAACGAAGCGTAAACGGCCCATGACTGCTTGTACGATTCATGACGTCACAAGAGTCGCCGTTCCGAGGTTTATCACTGTGTTACTATCAAAAATCTAAACATTCTCCACTTGTTCGGGGTTATGGACGGTTTTATTTCATATTTAAGATGATTGTGTTATCGTTTTTTATATAATATTGTCCAGTTTTAATGACTGAAGTGTATTTTTAACGGCGTAATCCGACAACTTGCCTAAAATAGACGCTACAATGAGTAACAGTGATTTTCTAAGCCCTAAATTTCGGGATTCTAAGACGATATGGTAATGAAAACATTTTGTCTTCACAAACTCTCATATTATACACGTTATATACTGGTTTCAATATTTTGACAAAATAGAGTTAATTCCGGCCCATTAAAAATTAAATTGGAACAGCAAGTGTCAGTTCATCACATAACTTCCCTGTCATATAATGACGTTTAAAACTTTGGCCATTCTACAAGTAATTTCCTTATTTTAAGTGAATACCGCACAAAAGTCCCAACTTCTCCCAAACATCTGGAGCATGTGAGACTATGGAATCCCATTTGGGATATTTTGTGAGGTTGAAGGTAGTGGGGAGGAAAGAAGATGCGGTAGAGGAAGGTGGTGAAGTACCTGGCTATTCAGATCTGGTCACTAACCACGGCTAAAGCCTTTGAAGCAACGTTTCAATTCTGAAAGATGGTCTTACACCTGGGCGATACTGAAAGTAGTACTGGGCGATAAGGAATGTGCCGCAAATATAGTACATATTATTTTAAACGAATAAATTGTAAAATGCAAAACAACTTATTCAAAGACCGGTCAGTGGCTGATTTGGCATCGCGTTTTGGTTCTCCATCACGACACAAATTATCCTATTTCCTATGTGGTGGTAGTAGGAGATTTTCACATATTGTCAGATCATTCGTAACTGTCTTGATTCAAAATAAATAAAAAAATATATTTTTTAAACGATTATTAAAAAATTTATATTATGTTTATATACGTACATATACATATTAACGCCGGGATTGCTAGTCGAGAGCCTTACCCCTCGACCACGGAGGCAGTCATTAAGGCATGTGTAGATATCCATCTTACGACTGTATACAAAGATGTTTCCACGTTTAAATTATGAATTTAAATAGTCAATAACGAAAGGTTTTTTTTGTAGTTTAAAATTTAAAACTAAAAAAGGCACGGGGGCTCCATCGAAGCCTCCTTCTTCTTCTTCTTACTGTACTATAGGGCCAATATATACTGCAGATTACTATCGGACCAGTTTTGGAGTAGAAAAATTGGGAATATCAAATCTCGATTTTGGTGATTTTATTGAAGTATTATTAGCCCGAGGTGCAGTTGTCGCTTTCACTCAATATTTGTGGGGATACAACTGCTGACCCTGTACAAATCGCAAGTCCACTTGTTGAACTTTGCAGCCACCTTTGGTCTAGAGTCCCAAAATATTTGAAAATTCAGAAAGCATAAACGGGCAGTCCGTTCGATAGATTTCCCTCTCTAACAAACGGATTGCAATGTTTAGCGTACAGGTTTCAGATGGAAATGGTGTCCTTGTTCTACCGGTATTTCAATAGAAGATGCTCCGAGGACCTAGCGTAATTGAACCCTTCGGCGCTGGTGTCAAACACATTAAACGCACGCCCAACATTTGTACACAGTCGATATTTTTTGTCGCCTTAGAAAGGGTCGTTTAAACATCTTATTTTGGGTTTTTCTTGTAGTATTTGTAAACATGTGTACCAAACTATATATGTTTTGCAAGTGGGAAAATATATGATAAATATAAAGATATAATTCGAGCAAACTGGAAGTCAATAAATAACACCAAGTACAACTTACGGACTCACTATAGTCACCTACGGGCGGCGATCGCATGATGAGAGGCGCCTGTGACGTCACAGAGTGAATGGTGGCAAAAACATCGTTTTGGTGGCATTTTAAAAAGGTGTATTTTAAAACGTTGTAGGAAGTTAAGTTGTCGTCATAAAAATAAAATAAAAATTCCATTATCATCGTAATTTTTTGCTTAATTTTTTTCAATAATAAAAAAAAGGTGGAAATACCCCATTGCGTCATATAGTGATCCAGTTTTATGAGAGGAAGACTCTATTATTATTAACTGAGGGGAAGAAAGAGAAAGTCAATCTACCCTTCAAAGTCAGTCAACCTATCCCATCGCTCTTACCGTACACTCAGCGTTCTATCTCGCATCACTTTCAATAAGCCAGGGAGGGACATCGCTCCGCCTGGTGAGAGTTTGACTCCCAGGTGGACAGTAGCCCTACCTCTTCTCAATGCCTTTTTTGTCAAAACTTCCCTAATTTCCAAGTTGATCGGCAGAGTACCGGTCAGAACCGGCAATGCATCGTAAGCCACAGTTCTATATGCGCCCGAGAGCGCCAGCGGAGGAGTCCGTTGGACCCGCTTGAGGGCCAGTCGAGGGCACCCACCACTTTCCCGAACCGTTTTAAGGACCAGATTGGTCCCTCTATCGGTTCTCACATCAAGACTCTAAATTTATTTTTTAAACGAAGCTACTTTGAAATGATTCTAAAAGCCCCCGACTGTCCCTACACGGCACAACATACAATTAAACATACCAAAAAAAAATTTTTTAAGTGTTCTCATCCGAGGCAGTTTGTTCTCGTTCTTGAAGCTAGCGGAGAGACAGCATTTAAAGAGAAATATAAATTAGAAAGAAAAAGCAATTGAAACATGTTCCCACGGCAGCCACAGCACAAGAGCAGCATCTAGAGCTTCTGGCAAGCCACACGCTTGAGGGCCAAGTGGATCAGTGCATTATCTAGCCGGTGCTCCCTTACAGAAGCGGCATACAAGACTTGCGCCACGTACATACATTTATACAGGAGGCGAAGTGCCGGAGTCCGCAATTCCCACTCAGCTGTTGAGAGCCTTCTCAATTTCAAGAAAAGAACCTGGGCCCTGCTAGAAACGCTCTTGACGTGTGCTAGAAATGAAGAGGATCTATCTAAGATGACGCCTAAATACCTGGTGTTTTCAATAAAACGAAAAGTGGAGCCTCCCATTTTGATGGAAAGGTTTCTGGTACGACTGAGCACACCCTTCATCAAGAGTCCCACAGTCTTATGGGGAGCAAAGTTCAGCCTGTTTATTTAACCCCATTCAAAAATTTCACGCAGTCCTTCTTCTGCTTTGCTCTCCACTTCTGCTGTCCCCTGAGACCAAAAAAAAACTTATCATCAGCGTAGTCGACCGATATGCATCCTTCAGGCAAGGGTAACCTAGAGGAGTCGTCAAAAAGGATATTCCACAGGTCTGATCCGAGGACCGTCCCTTATGGACAGCCCATTTCAACATCACGTACGATGAAAACATCGCCGTACATCACAATTACCTTTCTGTTGCGTAAATAATCACTAACAATTTTGAACAGTAAAGGCGGGCAATTACGACTTTTCAATTTAGTTAAAATCATCGGCCACTACGCATGATCGAAGGCACCCGAAATGTCCAAAAAGATTCCTATTACATACTTCTTGGTGCAAAACCTCACCCACTCAAACGCATACTTAATGGCGTGATCCGTAGACTTACCGGGAATGAAGCCAAATTGGCGGTCGCAGATTGTAGACAAGGTGAGGCGGAGCCTATGTCTGATGATTTTTTCCAGTATTTTACCTACAATTGGAAGTAAGGTGATGGGTCTGTAGGCCCCGATATCTGTTCTCGGCTTACCGTTCCCCTTCGGTATAATCCGGAGCACGCCTTTCTTCCATTCTGTAGGGAATACCCCCCTACGCAAGCACGTTTCCAACACTTGATAAAACTCCTATTTGGCGTGGGTCCAAACATTCTTCGCTATTATGCCATTCAGTCTGTCAAAACCCGGTGCCTTTTTCGGACCCAAACCCTTAATTATGATTTCAACCTCTGCTCGACTTAACGGTGGTACGCCGTCCCCCTGAGCGAGGTCTCTAGGTGGAAGCTGTGACAGGTTTCTAACCTGTTGATGGTGAACACTTTCCCCAGTAACTGAGTCTAGAGGAACGAACTTGCCCAGAAGTGTCTCAGGAGTGGAGACTATGTAAACACTCCCTATGTTTTCTTCGCTACTACCGAGCATGACGCTCGATAAATATCGTTCTGATCCTTTTCCCGAGTTTTCAACAGCGCTGTGGATTTCCCACGGGTTGGCGTTACCCACTTCGTTTACCCAACTATGCCATGCAGCTCGTTTTGCCGAGAAGACTCCCGACCGATGGGTCACAAATGCTAGATGCAATAATAATCATACCGTACCATCTACCTCTCCATAACCGGAGAGATCGACGAAAGTACGAATCCATTAGTCCGCACGCCAGCTGTTTACGTAAGTGGCGCCATCTTTTGGCATTGCTTTAATTTGATTATATTACAAAAATCGATTGGTAAAAAACTCGACATAAGAAAACGGTTTTGCGTAAGGCATCAGATATGTACTTAGAGACGTAGGTTATTAATACTGTCAGATATTTATAAAATACATTGATTTTAATATTTTTTCCTGAAATAAGCATTCACCAAGTTAGAGATAGTCTATCACCTTACTTTTTATTATCAAGTTACCTACCTCAGTTTTCATCTGCATTTTCATTTAAAAAATTACGGACTTACTTGGCTTTCAAACAGATATACCCTACGGAAAAAAAAATACGTTGAACATTCGCAATTTTTGTTTTTCTCAAAAACCTTAATATCACCATCTACAGGGTACATTGTTTGACTCAGGCTCCCGGGAGGACAATCAGCAGATATTTTGTGGAATCGGTGCAGAGAGACGTCTTTTACGTTATTCGTTTTATTGGACGTTTTCTGAATTATTTCTTACCAAAACCCCTGAAGTAAGAGAATGTAAAACAGTCTGCAATCGTCATTGAATTTTTGTTATTCGTTGTTCGTTGATATAAACGTTAGCTCCATGACTAAAATAAAATGCAGTTTTTGTGTTTTCCAGTTTTAGTTGTATCTGAATTCTTAGCATTTTTGTTCCAAAAACGGGGAAGGATAAATAATAATGCAATTTTTCTTTTCTATTGAAATATATAACTTTATAGTGTAGTATTGCGCAAATTTTTCAAAATGAGTTCTGTAACCTAAATAAAATTTCTTTACCTTAAATGTACGTAATTCCATAGATAAGTCTATGGAATTGAGTGGTTTATCCTTAAAGGCAGTGGTCCCCAACCTTTTTATAGCCGCGGACCGGTCAACGTTTGATAATTAAACCACGGCCTGCTAAAGGCGGGGGAGGGGGGATTATTTATATTTTGCATTGTTTTGATAATACACTTTATTTTGACGCCTAAAATGTATAACTAGTACACATCGCCAAAAAATATGATAATAGCTCTCGTTGCGTAAATGCGTGAACAGACATCGTGCTAATTAACTCTACAACTAGAAATTTGTATGCAGGAACTCGTTTTGATTAAAACTACACCCAGAACATTAAAAAACTGCTACTAATCATGTTCTCAAAGGTAACATTTGTAAGTCCACAAGCCATCTCACAGTAACAAGTAGACAAATTAAAATCCACTGTGGAATTTTCGTGTTTTGAAATTTTACAAAGTATGAATGGAAAGCCCGGCTCACGTGAAGATGGGACTTCTAGCGTTATGCAAAACGTCGCTCGTTAAGGGAGCGTTTTTTTACAATATTTTTTGCTCGTTTTTCAAATAACTCGATGTGGAGGGTGCTCGTTATGAGAGGTTCCACTGTATTTTTTTGTCGATATTTATTTTATTTTATAATGTGTATATTCGAATTTTTTTTTGTAATTTTGATTTATAAGCACCGCCTTGGGCGGCCCAGTACCATTTAATTCACGGACCGATACCGGTCCGCCGGACCGGGGGTTGGGGATTACTGCTTTTAGGTACAGATTTGTTTTCGTGATAACCCGAAAAGTCTGTAAACCGTAGATACAGACTAATGCTGATATTATTTAGTTTCATATCCAGGATCGGGGTGTTCGTGCGCGTTTCACATGGTAATGATATTGGTCGCAGAATAAACTGATAATAATGCAGTATTTGCAGGCAGGTAGTAAGTAATAGGTAGTTGCTGGCTGCGATGTGGAAACGCTCCAACCTCTAACGGAAAATGAACACTGAACACGATCTAATGGTCCAACGAAAATTGTGCCAAACTACTTCCGTGTAGTAATAAAGGCAGTTGCCGGGCTTCTTTCTCTGGAATAAAATAACTGAACATGTTAACGATATTACTTATGCATAAACAGGTGCACTTTTTGAATAACCACGACTAAACATAAACCGTATGTCCTTAAAAAGCATTTTATTTTCTGATTTATTCTGCAGAAGGTTTGTGTAATGATATTATTAACTTTTGTTGCACTGATCACAATACTTACTGCACGTTGTGACGGATCACGACAGATGACGCTCTGCCTCGTCTGTTACCGTGCTTATCATATTACACATATATTTTTTTAATTACAATAACACGCAACCTCAGTAAATTTTTGTTTTTTATTGCTGAAAGATGTAAATAGTCGGTAATAATTAGATGTGGCAAAAATATTTGCTGACATAAAATGTCAAACAACGATAAAATCTCTTTGTAATTGAGAAAAATAATAACAGAGTTGTGTTGGGATGCTAATTATGCAATTTTCCATTTAAAAAACTTTATTAATTCTGTGCCTTAGTATCTAACCGATTTTAAAACGTAATTATTTCTCTCCTATAAAATTGTATCAACGACAGATATAATCCTTTGCCATATCACTTTCAAAATTGTTTACTCTCTTTGTTGCTCACTAGTTGCTACTCTAATATTACTCACATTTCAAATAATATCGGTGGTTTTGAACGCATGAAAGTTTGGGCCATATTTGTAGCGTAGGACAATAACAGTTGTATGAACGATAACTAATTGGCATGTAGCTATCCACAAAAATAAAACTCCAAAAAACAAAATTCTCCAAAAAAAGGGTCGACGTTGCTGGAAAACTTTTAGTAGAGGAATATGCCCCAACAACTTTACTATCCAACATAATGTGACTGGTACGAATGAAGTTGCACTGAGTAAAGTCGACCTATCAACTAAAAAGCTATTTTTTTCTAAAAAATGACGACTATGTGATTTTTAATAATTTTCTCCCATCAAAAAACCAAACGAGTTATTCTTACGTCACAAATTTCACGTATAAGTAGCCCCTACAAACATTCCATCTCTGTCAACTGCCGGGAATCTAGTAAAAGCCTATCGGAGGCGGCGATGTAATGGTTGACGATCTTAATCACTTTGGCGCGTTACTTGCGTAATAGTCTAGACTCGGTGATTGAGCAATTAGTTCCATTAGTAATTCAATCAGGTGACAAAACCCAACTCAAATAACTACTTAACACTATCATACAGTCAAATCTATTATATCAAATAAAGCACACGGACCCTTGTAGCAATCACGAAACATTATTGGGTCGATTTTGTCACAGCAATGAATTTATAATTTGAAGGAAAATCATGTTCAAATTGAGATACCAGGTAGTGGAAGGCTTTGATACCCTAATGATCATTCAATGACTGATACGAAGATGGCAGAGTAAAACAGTTTAAGAAATAAGCTTTATTCATTTAGTGCGGTGAATTTCTTCGATTTTACCAGATAATATATATAGTTTTTATAATATGCAACGACATAATTACGAGTCGGAATCGAGTCTCGAACCAAAATAATAAAAATAGAGTTAAGCATTTTAACAAATCCTGTAGAGAAAACTCCGATTGATGCGTAGTTTTAGTCTAATTTTAAGTGGAATGAAAGGACCATGAGTTGTGAAGTTTGTGTATTAATGAAAACTGCACAAAAGAAAAAATATGCCCCAAAGGATAAAGAGAAAATACTCGCAATCGAAATTCTCCGCTTCATTAAATTAATCTTCGTTTGCAATAGAGCGGATAAACGTTTCACTATGCACGCGCCACAGCACTCGTGAAACAGGCGGGTGAGAAAAAATATTGGACAAAAGTAGTAGCATTGGCCGATTTGTTTTTTCTTCAGAATTCCTTTTGACGCTACTAATAAAAAGTTGTCTTTGTATCTGAAATATAAAATAATTTAGTTTAGAAAAAATATGTATATATACAAAAGCTCCGGGGGTCCTTGAAAGTTTGAGAAAATATCTAAATATTTCCCTGTTTTCAACCTCTATATTCTGAAATGATTTAAACATGTTCATTGATGAGATCTTGTTAAATATAGTCTATAGCTTTGGTTTTACATAACTATAATTTATTATTTTTTTAGTAATATGGCACTAAAGCACGTCCGCCCACAGTCCCCGCATGAGCAATTTTAGCAATCGCAATTTAGCAATCGGGTGTGACGGCACAAATGTTAATTGAATGGAGAAACTGAATCGACCAGTACAGTGGTTGATCTGCCTTCGTCGTTGCAATGAGCTGCTTCTAGCCATTTCATTATGAAGTAAGACGGTATAACCACTGGACCTCATTGTTCTTTGGCCCCCGTAGGTTCGGCTCTTGATAATTGCCGTAATTTATCGGTACCATCTTTTTTTATTAATGTGGAGTATTCGACCGACGTCTTGTATTCAGACTTAAGCACCGATCAAAAGTACTTGATTGATATTTTCAAATCAGTTTCCGTTGGATGTTGTCATCCTAATATTGCCAAAAGAAACCCAGGAGTGATACCACATGCACGATGGCCTACTGCAATGAGTCGTAACCTACGACTGAATATTGGAAACGCAACACCATCAGAAAATTTGATCATATTGGTCACGTTTATCAAAGGGCTTACATATATGGTTTGATATAAAACTACATGGGTCGTGCAAAGATGTTATGAGATATATTTTTAACATGTTTCGCGTCTTTTTCCGGATGAATTAAAAGCAATAATTAATTCTGTGATACAGTGAAAAGCTTATTTCGCTCTTCCTGGAAATTTACTCTGGTCAATGATCACCGATGAATCACCAACCATCAAAAAACTTGGAATAAGGCATTTATTGAAAGCCAGAGAGTTATCCCAGAAAACCCAACATTTAAAAGACCCACAATTACTGTTGTTGCACAATCCTATGTTGATATATATTTTTGGCAAGATACGCCAATCACGCACCCTCCCAATTTGGAAAATGTAACGGAAGAAGAATGCGAGGAACTTACCCTAACTTTCGAAGTCAACTCCATTTTCTCAACTTTTACAGATTCCCCTGTCATACACAACCGGTAGAATGTTGTGTAAAGGTTGTGACTGAAGCATCTTCGACAGTGTGTGGCAGGAAGAAGAAGGAAGGCCTTTTTATTTCAACCATAAACTCCAGGAAAAATTTGCCAAAAATTGAAACAAAACGATTTTATTTGGGAATAATTGATCACATTTAATTCTTCATGATTGACGTAATAATTATGACTGTAATTCTTAATGTCGTAACAGCTTATAATAGTAAATAAATTGTAATTGTAACTCTTTCATTGCCTTCTACTAAGGAATAATTGAATAAATTGGTTGTCTGTAAAGTCGGTTTACGGACGATAATTTAACGTGATAATGTCACATAATTTTATTTTTATTTTATTTTATTTTATTCATACACGCCTTGAGGGCTTTTACAGAATCACATTATTAAAGTTACACATGTTATTCAGGAGTATAATTGTAAGCAAGTATATAACATTATAAACTGTAATTTAAGGATACAAACATGTATAATATGAACATAGGTATGTAGTTTCGTTATCATTAAAATTGTACAAAGGAGTTAAAAAGTTACATAGTGTAATAATGATAAAACAGAAGAGTGCTTAAGATACTTTAAAAGTAGTTATTGAGGAACGTGTAGGTATTTACTATGTTGATTTTATTATTAACTTAATCATGAATAAATTGTTCGAAAGCAAGTTTTTCAAGAATTCAGCAAAATTAACGCAGCGATAAATAGTACCTACACATAGAAAAAAATAAATAAAAAATACATGAGTTGTAATATCTTGAAAAGTTATACAGATGAGTTCAACAAGTGTATAGTGTGATAGTAAAAAATAGTACAAATTATGGTGCAAAAATTACAAGATAATATTAATACAAAAGAGAGAGAGGATAAAAAGGTAAGTACTTAGGTAATCTTTGTATACATAAGTATTAAATTTTGTTTTTATTGTGAATATGAAGAGACCATCGATTTTAATTTAATCATTAATATATTATTATTGCTAGGGCACCAAGATTTAAATAATGGAGTAGAAGAGAGATAGATGCGTCACAAGCCGAACGCTTAGGCCAAACGCTTCTTCCGCGCTCTCGCTTGCACGCTCGGCTCAGGCTGAACGTGACAAGTCATGCTTTTTCGTGCGTACAGCCAGCGTTCATCGATTTATAAGCCGTTTATCACGTCAAAAAAATGTTTTTTTTGTAATTTTTCAATCGCTTCAAAGAACTTAAAAATGACAGAATTATTTAACTTTTTAAATTTTTTACTAATATTTGAGACCTAAGACAACTTTTTACCACTAGCGCTTATGGAAATAAGACTTTTTTTTTTCGCCGTACTATGGCGGCCCACGCTAATAAGTAGATAGACGATAGGCGAAAGCCATGGAGATATAAAATTACAAAAATTCTTTGTCAAAGTGGAATAGTTGCTAAGACATTAGCTTTTCGACAAAAATAATTAATTGATAGAGAATAAACCACATTTATGAGGAAATCGGGCTGCGTTTTGTCCACGAACGTATTCCCCGTTTTTCTCCCTAGACGTCGACACTAGTGCAAATATTTTTAAATACAATAAAGATACATAGACAGATATTGCGTTGTTTGGTGCGTTTTTTCGTAGTAATAAGTTACTTCTTGTAGTAATTAGGACCCACCAAAAATCGTTGAAATGCCTGGGGTTGAACGCCATCAAAAAGCGTTAAGTAAGAAACTACTTAATGTATTTTTAATAAAATCAAAACAAAAGACATAGTGTATTTTTTTAACATAGTTAGTAAAATGTATATGTCATAAATCGGTCCAATTTTGGCGAAAAAAAGTGGGGAATTCAAAACCTCGATTTTGATGATTTTTTCGACCTGAGGTGAAGTTTTTACTTTTGCTCAGTATTTGGGGGAGTGAGAGCAACAGTAACAGCAACAGTTTGGTGAATAATCTATTGTTTAAATTTCTCGGCGACCGGGTTTCCTCTTAACTTGGACTTGGACTTGGACTTGGATATCATTTATGTTCAGAGTTCCTAAAACAATTAGTTTAATGGCTCTAAAGTAATTGAGAAATGGAATTATGTAATGATTCTTTACATGGATGTTAATTTTATTTTAATATTTTGTTGTTTTTGCGAAATGAAACTTAAAACTGTACTGCATCTTGTGCAGGATTTCATTTCTTTCGGAGGATTATTTTAGGTTTTTTTATGTTTAAATTTGTCGTTCTCACTATATTTAGCGAGAGAATTAATTGTGGGATTTTCATGTCCGGCTGGACCGGCATAGATTTTTTCCGCTTGTGTTGTAATTAACTCCTTTATCAGAGGAATTTTTGCGTCTTTACAAAAAATCCCTGATCCACTTAGGCGCATTCAACGCTAGTCGAATGGCTTAGTTTTGCAGGGTTGTAGTTTATTTATTTGAGTGTGAGCTGCATGACCCCAAAGGTGCAGCATATGTGAAGCTCGGCCTAGTGGTCGTCTTGTAGATGAGAAGTTTATTGTCTGCTGATAATTTACTTTTTCTGCCTAGCATGGGGTAGAGCGAAGCTATTGCTTATTTGCTGATTTTACTTTATCATTGATGTGTTTTTGCCCCGTTAATTTTGAGTCCAGAGTGACTCCTAAGTATTTGATAGATTTTTCCCAAGGCACTTTTTTCCAAAGCAATCTTACAAAGAAGGCCATAATGCCAAACTCTGTCGAAAGCTTTGCTTACGTCTATCGAAAGGATTACCGTGTATTTGTTTGTATTAAATCCGTCCTAATGTGTTCAACCACACGGAGGACTTGGTGTAAGGTCGAATGACCCGCTCTAAAGCCGTGTTGGAAATCTGGGATTATTTTATTTTCCTGAACAAATGAATCGAGTCGTATGAGGATTATTTTCTCTAGTATTTTGCCTAGGCAAGGAAGGAGGCTGATTGGGCGATGATTTCCAGTTAAAAGTGGGTCTTTACCCGGTTTTGGAAGTAAAATAACATTTGCTTGTGTTTGAAAGTCTTTGGAAAACAATTTAATCGCAATGAAGCATTGCAAACGGCTGTTATTGCACATTTGCCTTTTAAAGGGAGGCATTTAAGGACTTTATTTGAAATGCCGTCAGGACCGGCAGCTTTTTTAATTTTTAGAGATGAGATAATTTTTTGAATTTCTTTAGGTGATGAGAATTTGATGGGCAAGTCATCAGATTCAGTACTTAAAATTGATGCTACTTTTAAATCCACCATTGAAACAAAGGAGGGATCGTCGTGTTCATTATTTGGGGAGAACTGTTCTTCATGGCTATCTGCGAAGGCTTCCGCCTTGTCTGCAAGTGAGTATACAACTCCTTTCGAGCCTTGAAGGGGGGATATTCTGGTCTTTGGACGTCTTAATGTTTTAGAGAGCTTCCAGAAGGCCGCTATATCGTCTTCAAGGGAAGATATAAATTCTTCTCTCTGCGTCTCGCACTTGGCGTGATAATCGGTTATAGTGCATTTTATCAATGGGATTTCAGCCCTTTTGCCAGTCTTTACGAACATTATTTTTTTCCTAATAAGATCTTTGATCTCTTCGGGGATTCCGTGACGACTTGTACCATCGGGAAATTCAACGAAAGCGTCGTTGATACAAGTTTTTATTGATTTTATTAAGTCAAATGTTGCGGTATTAAGACTCGCTTCGTTGGGGATTGAAGAAGGTATTGTATTTGTTTTCAAAAGCTTGGTGAGTTTTTGCCATTTTATTTTCCTCCGAGTTAATTTGGGGGGGACCAATGGATTTGAACCACCTGAAAGCGTTAAGAGAACAGGATTATGGTCAGATAACAGTTTATTTAGTACTCGTAGGGAGTGTAGGTGACTTGTGTCTTTCAGAATGATAATATCGATTACGTCTGGATTCCCAATCGGGGGATAAAGAGTAGGCACGTCTGGGGCTTCTACAGCTATTTGGATTATA
Organism: Glyphotaelius pellucidus; assembly: GCA_936435175.1. Lineage (NCBI taxonomy): Eukaryota > Metazoa > Arthropoda > Insecta > Trichoptera > Limnephilidae > Glyphotaelius > Glyphotaelius pellucidus. The sequence continues at coordinate 38,577,660 of OW386546.1, forward strand.
AGAGAATATTTTGCTAGAGCTCTGTCCTTTGCATTATCATGACGACTGTGCCAAGAGCCGTGTTTATTATTGTGAAAACATTTTCAGAGAGGAGAGAATCGAGTTTGGAGGGAATCAATTGATGTTTGGGAGGACCATAAACAGAGATGAATTTGATTGGACCGGAAGAAGTAATGATTTTAACTGCGGTGGATTCAATATTATCGTTACGGAATGAGTGTGCTAGTCAATGGTCATACTACTCTTGACAAGAATGGCAGTGCCTCCACCCTTATTGGTGGTTCTATCGTTTCAAAATATTTGATAGTTTGGTATTTTTAGGCTATGCGAAGGTTTGAGCCAAGTTTCGTAAATAAGAAAAACATCAAGATTATATTCCTGTAGAAATTCGATTATTTCATCACGAAATGATAGTATGCTACCATTGGCGTTCCAATACGCCGTCTGTAGGTTTGAGTTATTGACGCGTTGCTTAGCCATTGTGCTTATTTATGAATGTATGAATGGAGCTCAGCTCTTTAGTGGCTGATTGTATGAGGAATTTTAAATCGGTGGCTCGTTCTACGAGAGTTTGTATTTCTTCATCGCTGGGCTTCGAAGAAGACTGAGCGGTTTAGGGGGCGTCTTGAGACAAATGGGGGGGATCAATTGGACGATCTAGCCGAAATTGTTGACTAGTTGATGGGGTCACGGGAGGGCGTTGATTTTAGTGGGAAAAACGGTGTTTGAAGAAGTGTGGCGCAGGCCACGGAGCAGGGATAGAGGGAGGGCGTTGGGAGGAATGATCAACAACGTTAGAAGCGGTTTCTGGCCTAAACGGCTGGATTGGCTGTTGTTGCTGAGAACGGGAGGGTTTCCTCTTAAGAACCCAAGGAATTTCTAGAAGTCACACAGTACAGTCGTGTCTCCGTATTATGCTGAAGAATTGTGCTGACGGTAATTATATAATTATTTTATTTTTTAATCATGAGTAGGTAGTGACCTAAAATTAAATTTTAATTATAAAATTTATCAATTATATGAACTAAAATTTTGCCTTATATAGCAGCGACCTTCATCCCACGACTACACGAGTCCACACTTCGGTGCCCTCTGTTGAGCTCGCCGCTGTGTAAGTACCCTGGATATTTACCCATACCGGTGATATGGTCGTCACCCAGTGAAGTATTTAGACCTACATAATCTGAACGTTGTCTACTTCAATTTGATGAATTTGGTGCAGCGTCTCTCGTAGGGCATGTCCACCGATATTCATTTATTGATCTCAAATGCACTAGGGGGACAAGTTAAATATTAGGACATGAATTAAAAAATAAGACGGTAATTAATTTAATTTGTTTTTGGATTTTGCGACAAATGGTGATAGGAATCGCTTCAAATCTGTCGTGAATATATGAAAATGGTTGAGTATATTATTAATAACCGTAAAACAATTCCCATCCGTGCACACCTCGTATACTTCGTGTTCACTGTTCACGAAGTACAGACTAACAAGTATAAATATTCTGTGTACAATGCTACCTGATAAGGTGGTGTAGTGTGCAACTCTCGCACTCCGGCTCTGCTGGGGATGTTAGGGATGTTAGGCGGGGCGGGGGTGGGGGCGGGGGCGGGAGCTGTGATAAGTCACAATGTATCCAGACATTAGCATACAGGGACCGCGGTACGCGCAAGGCTGCATAAATATAACTGAACGGAATAGTTTTCCATACTAAACATCTGAACAAGGAACAAGCTAACTTCGTGCCCTATTTACAGTGTACGTTTGTAACCACGAGTAAGGACAAGCTGACACTTGCTAATGTTGCCGTAACACAGGACAAGGAGGGGAGAGAGCAGACAATGTCGGTAGAGCGAGTTGATAAATACTTAGCTTACACGCGGATCCATGCTACTAATTTTATTTGACGTCAAAGAAAAGACATTATATATATAATTATTTTTTTTTCATTTGGCAGAACTTTTTCATTTCGGATTAATATTAAAATTGTTTATGATTTTTACGGACACCCGTAATTTTTGGCTTAGATAATTTAAAAAAAAACTGTTTTATTTACATAATGTAAATCGTGAAATTATATCAATTTACTCTTCTTTCAAAAATATTTATCAATTTTTTCGACAAATACCTATTTTTTAAATATACGAAAAATCATAAAACGTTTGTTAGTGCCTAGATTTTGCTATTTTACCGGGTAATGACGCGGAGGTTCACCGAGGTCGAAATCTTGGTTTTGACATCACTGTCAAAACCCAAACGATTCATCAAAAATTCTAAACAGTCCAGCCTTTTAGAAGAAATGGAATTTTTCATGCTCTATTGACCACTTCACATTGTTTATTTTGTTTTGTCTTTTATATTTCTTCCACGGTCCACGGGACGTCAAAAAGAAGGGTTATGTAGTTTTGGTTTTTGAATGATTGTATGTACCAAAGTCGTACTTAAAAATCCAAGTTTTCTTACAAATCGCACGCGTCGCGTCCGTACAACCAGATTTGAGTAACTACGAGTATTTTAGGTTTTCGCTAAAGAACTTTTAAATAGTCCATCCTTTAAAAAGTTTTTTATATCAGGCATAAATAAATTGTTTTTATTTATGCCTGACATTCAGAGCTTCAATAAATAAAATACTTCAAAAATTACAAAAACTACCATAAAAACGCTGTTTTCAAGTTCGTGTTAAAGGTTTATTGAATCTACATTATTAAAATTGAAAACTTAATAAGAAATGGCTTTTAAATTACATTTCTACGTTTCTTACAAATGAAAGAAAAATGCAAGCCTTTCTACGATCTGCATGCATTTTCTTATATTGGCTATAAATGATTTTCAGCGATTCGTCGCTTAGGGTGCAGCGTTTAATGTTGTTTTAATGTGAGTCAGTCCCTGATTGCTTGTCACCCAGTCAAAATCTAAGGCACCTTTCCTATCCCCATCCACTTTCAATTTGCTGATAGGTTCGGAATGCGTGTTACCGGGCTGCATCCTGTATTAGCGGTAGTCTGGACAGAGAAGATCATCGAGAGTTTAAAGAAATATATCCTTGTCGTAAAAGCTACACAAAATGTTTTGTCTACTACCGAAATTTGGCGAGAAGTTCTGGCTCTTTGAATACTTTCACTATCTTAAGTTCTTTAGGATGCTTCTGAAGAAGAGTAGAATTTAGTTTTTCCTTAACCAAATGGGGCCGATGTTGTGTCAGATTAATAAGCATAGCGAAATAGATTTTTTTAAAGATATTATTTAAATGATTTGATCGAATACGAGTCAAAGTGAGCATTCATTCATTCACTTTTTTTAAATTAAATGTTACCATGAAAATGAATTACCGCTGTCAGCAACACCAACAGATCGAAAACTTCTCAAATGATGGTAATATTATCTAATTTAGATCTCTTAGATTATTTAGCACCATACTGTATTACAATAAAAACATCAAAAACCTCTATTGATTGTAATGCTGTGTTTGAGCTGCTGGTAAGATGGACCGTTGAGCTGATGGTGAGTGAATGCTTAAAGGAAGCGCTGCCTCACTGGAGATACCATATACTGGTGATCTGTTACTTATAACTGACTAACTTGGGTGTTGCGCGAGCGGAAGCCCGGTTTTAGTCGCGTTATTCCGTTACCACACTGAAATTATGTTATCACTCGCACTGGTTAGATTTGAGTCGACTACTAATTGTTACCTCTTCATTGACCATCGCTACGTAGCCTCAATAAATGACTTTGACTCATAAAACTAACCGCTTCCTTTTATTACTTTCTCGTCTCTGCCTCTACTGGATTCCCATCCCTTGGTGACCCGACGAGATGAAAGGAATTCACTAGTAGATTCACTGATTGCTGTATTGTTATAACTGACTGAATGGCTCGCACGGGACCGTAGACGCTTTACATATTTGACTGGTTTAGTAGTTACTTAATCGCCGACAAAATTAACCCACGAAAGATCCTGTATATGTGTTAATTATGGATTGTAGCTCCAGACCTTTCCAGTAGGTGGTGAAATAATAATTTCGCCGGTTGCTCTTGCAGGCTTGCCGATAGTGCGGAGGTAGAGAGGTAAGTACATCTATCTGTCTGGCCTACAATGCAATCGCTACCTAAGTATTGTCTCCTGGTCACCATGGAACAAGCATTCGTCTAGTATGGTGACTTAATGAAGCAATCCTTTTTAAATTGTGAAAAATATATCAAGGATTTTATGAATAAATAAATACCGCATAATTTTTCGTGGGTCTGCGCTAAAATGCAACATCTATGTTAACATTTTAATATTTAGAAAACCCGCGCCTTAAAAAACATTTCAGAAAATGGTACGTTTCCGAAATATTAAAATTTACATTATCTGCATACAATACCTCACTTCCTGCTCCCCCCCTCCCCTTTCCGTATGATTGTATCAGTTAGATTATATCTGGGTGGTAGGGATAAAGTGGTTGGTGAGAATGGGGTGGGTTGTGTGGACGGGGTGGGTGCTGTGGGTAGTTGAAGCGATAAGAAGATGGTGCCTAGAAATTTGTTCAATCGCTGCAGATTAGTATGTCCGTCACGTCTGCCATTATCTTAACTTAAGCCCGAGGTATTTTTCCAAGGCAGTGGAATTTAAAGTGCTTCTGGAGTAATAAATAATTATTCAACATGCGTGGGATCCACTCTTCAGAATTATCATCTTTAATAACAACCAAAAGGATTCAACAGATTTGGTTTTCGGCTTTTCAGAGTCGATTTTAGAAAAAAATAGTTGTGCAGTACTATAGATATCATAAAGAAAGTGAAAAACAATAGAAACTTTTAGCTTTTGTATCAGTCATTTTATCCTAGTGCAGAGAAGTGAAAATTCGCGGGAAAGTCTGAATTCTTGCTAAATCAATTCCATTTATGAAAGAGATAACTAAAATAATTTTTTGTTAAAAGTTTTATGGGTTGGTACTTTATCTCTTTTCTGAATTATTCAAACAGTTCTAATTTTAAAAATTGTACTTGAATTATGCAGGACCCACAAACAACCGATAATAGCATTTTTTAACGTTAAATAATAAATTTCATGAATTTGATATTGTGTTAGTAATTTAAATTTATTTGTTTTTGTGTTATTATAAATTAAATGAAAAAACACACTTTGTAAAACATTTAATTTTGCATAACAAGCAACATTGAGACGGCCGGCGAAGTCCAGCGGTAAGGCTCTACAACATGAAAAATTTCCAAACAAAGCATAACAGACCGTTAAATCCATGTCTATCATGAGTGAATCATGTGTAAAACGGCTAGAACGCCACAAATTACAAACCTTTTGAAAAATTAAATATTTTTTATAAATTACAGTACTTTTTAATTTGTTCAATTTAGTATATTTTGATTTCACTCATAATAAAGTCCTAAATTGATGCAAGTCAAAAATGAGTCATCGCATTATAAAAACGACGGTTAAAAATAAAAATCATTTTGTAATTACATTTAGTTAATACAATAAGCAAAACTCGAACTAAGCAAAACCTGGGTGGCTGTTTATTATTAATTCAAATAAAAAGTAGTGTATTACTTTCACTTAATACAAAATATATTTGTTTCTTTCATAATGACTCGAAAACTCTTTGAAAATAGTTTATTATAGAAAAACATAACATTGACTAATTTTTATAAAAAAATTATTAATAAATTATGTCCTATAAGTATCCGGTGGTCTGTTCTGAGACTCGGGTTTAAAAATAAAAAGAATGTGTGATTCACATCGATACTTACATAATGAAATATATGTTCATGCTAAAATAATATGCTTTTTCTCAATGATTTTAGTTATCAGTTTCTCGGCTCAGGTTGGGTGATTGATTTGTGAAATAATAAACAGGCGAGCACCGTCCCCCGCTCCCATCTCCCGCCCAGCCTCCTGCCCCGCCTCAGAGTTCCCTCTGGGCGGTCAGTCAACAGCCTACGCAAATTACTTTTTAAACACAGATTTTCGCATGACCAGTTATGAACAAATTAAAACAAAAATAGGATTTCGTGAAAATTTAAATCAAATTAGGTGTAACTAACTGCCGTGAAATTATATTTTTTTATGAATGAACACGGTATTTTCCATGGCACATAATTTTATTGATTAACTTAGTGGGTTAGCGTGATATATTTTTCTGCTAATTTCTACATGTATATTTTACAGAAATAACACATAATTTCAAAAACTTTAAATAACACCGCGACTCTTTATGAAACGCATCTCAGTGATAGTTTCACCCGCGGGCCCACCTCCGCGTGTTTGTCCAAGCATAGGACGCCGCTCCACCCGGAATATTAGCCCATAAAAAACGTGATTCAGTCAATGTTTTATCCTGTGTGTGCAAATGGTGATTAAATTCCCCTATAAAAGCGTGTAGGGAGGGAGAAAGATTTAGACGTTCAAACTAACTTTTAGCTAGGATTGTTCATCCCCTGTCTCCGATGGCCGAGGCTGGTCCGACTATGTACCATTGTGAATCTTAGAATTGAATAAACTATTTATGCTATAACATACAGTGTTTTGTTTGTCGAGAGAGGCCCGTGATGGTGGAAGAGAAGAAACCCGAACCATAGGCACTCGCCTTGAGTTTAAGAGGAAATCTGCTTGTGCCGAACCCTGAGCTAGTTTATTTGGGACAAATCCCGTATCTAATTGTTATAAATATGTGGGAGCTTTCTCCTGGAGGCCATTGCCTCGCCTGCATGACGCCAACTCTGACGCTTACACTGGCGCTTAGACGTGGGGCCATTTAAATTTTTTCTGTTCCACCCCATCTCCACGGCCTCGTTCCTCAAGCAACAATTGTAAACTCTAAAATGTTATTATGTCTTGTTTATTCCCAATTTGTCTAGCACATCCAACAGGAATCTCGGCGCGAACGTAACTTCGAATCACAATTTAAATTATTACGGGCGCGATTTTATCATTTATGAGTCGTCACTCGACAAAACATTATTACCGGTATTTCAACGCAAGGTGCCCAACCTGGGAAGTTGTCGCCGCGAATAATACAGTGATTACAAAGTGTCGGCCGATTAAGTTTGCTATTTTCAAATACAAGTGAATAGTGGAAATGAACACAAATTAAAGAAGAATTTATTCAACAATTAAAATCATGTACATGATAAACAAATCATCCGCTTGGTCCCGAAAGTGCTAAATATTTTTATAATATACTACACTGCAGCACGATGGTCTATTCTTAAACGGACACTTGCTGACACCTAGGGAACAAGTGTATTTAAATTCTTTCTGTCATTTGACAATTCGGTATTTTTGACTCTGTCGTTTGCTGAAACCGGGTTATGCCGAACCACATTCGACTGATGCAAAAAATGCTTAATTCGCGTTGACGTGGATTCCTTGACATCTGACACTAACTATAGTGGTACTAACCTTGTCAAATGACGAAGAAGGTAGTATCTTGTCAAAAAGACGCAGGGAGTTCGCGTGTAAATACCAGAAAACTGGTGCTGCCTAAAATCAGACTATAATTAGCCACGTAAACAAAACCATGACCTCAAGATATTGTTGAATTCTCAAACGAATTACTTCCACGAAAACTTGTGAAAAAAAGGAAACATTGCTTTCTGGTTTTTTTCGAATTTTTTTTTTCTCTCTCTCGAAATTTTTTTCGAAATTTTTTCCAAAACGCTTGGATTTTTTCTTAAAAACACGTGACCAGAGGCAAATCTCTGCCCAAATTTTCTTCAGCAGCGGACTCTGAAAATTTTTTAGAATTTTTTTCTCTCTCGAATCTTTTTTCGAAACTTTTTTCCAAAACGCTTGGATTTTTTCTTAAAAACACGTTACCAGAGGCAAACCTCTGCCCAAATTTTCAAATAACCCAAACACTTACAAATACGCGTTTTTTCGCAGAAGCATTTTGTAAAAAATACGTCCCCAGTGGTCAATCCCTGGCAAAATTTCTTTCCAATTGCGGATGAAGAGTCTAGTTCTCATTTTTTCTTCCAACGTAAGGTCACCCTGACACGACCCTATACACCATGGAAGTCCCTCAAGTCACGCTGGGTATAATTCGATGCCACTATTGTCAGTTTCGCCGATGACACTGTCCTCCTCTTCCAGGCGAAAGACTGGCCTACCGCATATTCCAAAGCAGAGGAAGGAATTCAAAAGGTAAAATTTTGGCTTGACTCGAACACATTAACACTAAATGTACAGAAAACAAAATACTTACTGTCTAGTCTCTCCAATATTCCTAAGTCAAACCTAATCCCTCCATTAAAAATACACAAATGTAAAAATACATCTTTAAACCGGAATTGTGACTGCCCATGCCTAGAACAAGTAAACATTATCAAATATTTAGGATTAACCTTTGATACACACCTAAATTGGAAGCAACATATACATAACACTACAAACAAAATCCGCAAATCTATATACTTTTTCAAACAAACACGCAACTTCCTTGACTTAAAACTTTTAAAAGCAGTGTACTTCTCACTATGCCAATCTCACATCGAATACGGAATTTTAGCTTGGGGTAATGCTTTTTCCAGTGCCCTCGATCCCATCATTAAAGCACAAAAACTTATCATAAAAATTATTCTTAAACTGCCTCTTACTACCAGCACTGATACGATCTTCAATACTTTCAACGTTATGGACATTAAACAACTCTACGCAAGATCCATATTAGTTAATTTACACAAAAACAACAAAACATCATACAAAACAACACAAACAACGCACAATACCCGAGCCAAAAACAAAGAACTTCTCCAAACTCCTTTTTCCAAAACTACCTTTGGACAAAGACACTTCAAATACATAGCTTGCAAACTATACAATACACTACCAGCTACAATCAGACAAACTGAATCCTTGACAAAATTCAAACAAGACGTAAAGAAATGGATTGTTAGTATTGGACGCCACACTACTGCAAACATCTGTAAAGTAAATCATTAATAGACAGTGAACAATTTGCATACGACCTAATCCATGTAAAATAACTTAAAAATAGAATCATGTCAAATTAATTAATCAATCCCATAAATAGATTTGACAGAATTTACTATACATCATCATTTACTGTACATCATCTCTTCCTACATTTACATAACTCTCTTTAAAGTGAACCCACACTTCCAATCACCTTTCCATTTTTATAGTATTCAATTGAATTTGTATATTACTTAAAATATTCTTGTAATTTTAAATATGTACGTCAAAGCCTGTCTCAACACAGGTAAATCCTAGTGAGACAGGCATCAATTAAACCCTATGTATAACCCTATGTTTATAGATTAATAAAAAAAAAAAAAAAAAAATTCCCCACATTTCTACGTCAAGAAAGGAAGAACTACTACAGGCCCTGAGAAGTAGAAATATTTCTCCTAGGAATAAATCCAAAAAATGCCTTATTCAATATGCTTCTTTCTACAACAAAAAGTACATCAGGAAGTTACAATTTCAACAACAGGAAGACACCTCAGAAATCATCTCTACCTCCCTCACAGTCTCCAAAGCAAAACCCTTGGTGGTACAAGCCCAGGAACAGACTAAAATATATGATTTGACAACCTGGAAGACGAAATACAACGGACTCACGGATGTGGAGGATTTCATCAACAGAATAGAAGAAACAGCCCAAGTCAGAGGAATCCCCGAAAGTATCTTACACAGGAACTTCATAGACCTCATCGCTCCTGAAATGCTTACCTGGCACAGGATACATAAGAGGAAAACAAACTCATGGAGGGAACTCAAGGTGGCACTTTTATCCAGTTTCGGAGAAAAAAAGGCCCAACATAGAGTCAGGCTATCCTTACTCGCTATCAAGCAGCACTCCGGAGAGCCTGTTGCTAGATTCACGCAGAGGGCAGAGGCCATCAATATCAAGCTCACCCAACCCGTCCCTGAAGCGGAACTTCTCCCGGTTTTAATCGACGGTCTTCTCCCCAGATACGAAAACATCATTACTTCTCAGAAAATTGCCACGCTGGAGCAACTGAAAGATGTCTGCCAGCTACTGGAGGCATACCAGGATCGAAAGAGAGACGAAAGATTCCCCAAAGAAAACTTTCGCCCAAGCACTTCGTCCGGCGTAAAACCGGAGCACAACGAAAAGAAATCCTGCTCTTTTTGCCACAAAGTTGGTCACTCCCAAGCCACCTGCTTTAAACAAGCAAAACTTTTATCCTCCAAAGACACCCATTCTAACAAAAGGCGATCCGTTGATCGTTCTCCAAGAAGAGATGAAGGGAGGAAGTTTGGCAAAAGACCACGCCAGGACAATACCGAAACGTCCATCCCGGATCTCAGATTCATCAAACCCCCTATGGATTTCTCCAGACCCCCTCCCAATTGGACAAACAGGAAGACAAAAAACTAGACCCCAACCCCCCGGGCCATCCTCCCCATAGGCCAAAGGAATGGTCGGAGTGGTTGGAACACGTCAAATTTTTTAAACAGGCCTTACCCCTCTACAGTTTGCTGCAAACAGGCAATAGACGGTAAACCCTTCGCGCATTTTTCCGTAAACAACGTGGTTTTTTCAGGTCTCCTAGACAGCGGCGCCTCTGTTAGCTGCCTGGGCGACAACGCCCACACCTTATTCACAAACTGTGGTTTTAAAATGGGAAAACATTCTTCACATGTTACCACGGCAGACAACACTTCACAACTCGTCATCGGTTCTCTAACCCTGCCGATCAATTTGGATCAAGTTTCTAGTTGTACCTACAATCGCACAGAAATTCATTCTGGGAGTGGATTTTTGGATGGCTTTCAAAATTGCCCCGCAACTGTTTAACAACCCCTCCGTCCCTCCCCAAGTAAACGAAATCCGTACGGTAATACCCTACGAAAACTTGAACCCCTTACCAACAAAACAGTTAAATCAAATGATCAACAAGTATGAATCCATCTCCTTCGAAAGGTGCGGTTTAGGCTTAACCAACCTAGTACAACACCATATAAAAACAACAGGCCCCCCAATCAAACAAAGGTATTACAATCTTGCACCACAAAAATTGAAAACGCTAGAAAAAGAATTGGACGATATGTAAAGACTGGGAGTGGTGGTACCCAGCCGCAGTGCATGGACCAACCCCACCTTATTAATTTCAAAGAAAGACGGCTCAGCCCGTTTCTGCCTTGACAGCAGACGCCTCAACGCGTGTACAGTATCAGACGCCTACCCGCTCCCCTTGGTCAACTCCATCCTTGACAGACTTCGAAACGCTAAATACATCTCGTCCATAGACTTAAGCAAAGCATTTTGGCAGATACCTTTGGATCCCAGCTCCTGCGAAAAGACTGCCTTCGTGGTGCCTGGCAGGGGTATGTTCCACTTCAAAAGACTACCTTTCGGTTTAAAAAACAGCCCAGCAGAACTACAAAGACTCATGGATAAATTGTTTGGCCCAGAGTTCGATAACAATTTATTTTGCTACCTGGATGACCTGATCATCATCAGTGATACCTTTGAAAAACATATACTTATACTAGAAAAGGTTTTTCAACAACTCAAACAGGCCGGTTTGACTATCAACCTAAAGAAATCGGAATTCTGCAGGCACCGCCTACGATAGTTGGGTTTCATAGTAGACGAAGAAGGCCTACGAACAGACCCCACAAAAGTAGCGGCTATGACAAATTTTCCCCGACCTACAAATGCAAAAGAGGTAAAAGCTTTCCTCGGACTCACCGGTTACTCCAGAAGATTCATAAAAAACTTCTCAACTCTCGCGGCGCCGCTCAACAAAATCACGGGAATCCGTAAAGGTACCAGTAACTTTTCCTGGTCTGCAGAGACTGAGTCAGCATTCAACTCCCTGAAAGAAGCTCTTCAATCAGCCCCAGTACTGAATTGCCCCGACTTCAATCTTCCCTTTACGATCCATTCGGACGCATCAAACGTCGGAATCGGAGGAGTCCTCACTCAAAATTTTACAGACGGCGAACACCCCGTGGCATACTTCTCTCGTACCCTAAATAAACACGAAAAAAACTACGGGATTACCGAGAGAGAATTGTTAGCAGTCATGGAATCCATTCAACATTTCCGCGGATACATTGAGGGCAGTAAGTTTACCGTCGTCACAGACCATAGCAGCCTAAAATGGTTGATCTCGCTAGACAACCCCTCTGGGAGATTGGCTCGCTGGTCGTCCCGCCTATCTCAATATACCTTCGATGTCATCCACCGTAAAGGCGCGGATAATATCGTCCCGGATGCCCTTTCTAGAATCGAGATAGCAACATTAAATGCCGAATTATCCAATTCTAGCCCCCCCACAAAAGACTTATGGTATCAAAAAATCTTTAGAGGATGCAGTGACAACCCACAAAAGTTTACGAATTTTATAATTAAGAACGGACAATTATATCGCAACTGCAAGCCTCCACTGTCAATCTTAGAGGATTATGCCTGGAAAATGGTAGTCCCTCTCGAAAATAGAGAACAAGTTATTATTGATAACCACAGTGCCGTAGACTCCATACACCCTGGAACTTTCAAAACATACAAAAAAATATCTTTAAGATATTATTGGCCTGGTCTATTCAAACAAGTACGTTTATACATCTCCAAATGCGATATCTGCAAGGCATACAAGCACAGTACGGCACCACCGTCTGGTCTAATGGGCAACCCCAAGCGTGCCGATAGACCACTTCAATCCTTTTCAATGGACCTCATTGGACCCTTCCCTAGAAGCTACGCCGGTTACATGCATATACTCAGCGTAGTGGACATCTTTTCCAAATATTGCTGGTTGTTTCCTCTGAAAAGGGCGACTGCAGCAGCAATAACCAATCTATTAGAAAAACATATTTTCATACCCTACGGTACCCCTCGTACTATAATATGCGACAATGGTAAACAATTTATAGCTCTGGAATTTAAAGAGTTTTTGTCTAAATATGGTATAAAAGATGTATTCTACAACACCCTTTACACCCCACAGAACAACACCGTTGAACGATACAACCAAACCATAAACACGGCCCTGGCAATTTTGGTTGGCAAAGATCAACGCACATGGTGCAAAAAATTAGACAAAATACAAGCAGCCATGAACAATACGGTGAACCTCGCTACAGGCTATACACCATTTTTTCTCAAACACGGCATGGAACAAGTAGTTCACGGTTCATTACACCCTGACATTTGCCTTCCACCCGCCCCTTCCTCCACAGCAGACCCCGCAGCAAATTACGCCCACCGCTTGGAGGAACTCTCCGCTATCTATAGTGAAGTAACAGACGCGCTACTATTGGCCCACCAAAAGAGCGCCAACAGGTATAACCTTCGCAGGAAGCACGTCACGTTCAAGGAAGAAGACATCGTCTGGAGAAGAAACAACACTCTGTCGCAAGGTGCGCTGTACTTCTCTGCCAAATTGGCACCCCGTTTTGTAAAAACGAAAGTTCTAAAGAAAATCTCAGACCTGGTTTACCGATTGTCCGACATCTCTGGTAAACACATAGGTAACTACCATATAAAGGACATTGTAAAAAGTGGGAACATGGAAACAAACTCCATTGCCACGCCCGCATAACCCCAACGGTTATTCCCTGACTCCTAGCAACCATTCGTCTACACCGTGACATGGATCACTATGGAAGTCAACCCTTTTTGTTTCGTCACTAATGAGCGGCCTCTCGTAAACGATTGTCACTCATTAGGACACTCAAACAAAACCTTTCTAGCTCTGGCACAGTGGTGTCAACTGTAGCCAAATTCGGGGAAGAAATATAATTCTCCCTTGTTGTTTCGTTTCATTTTTTGTTTTTTATTTTTGTATAAATATCTCGTCATCATCAGTCATTCGCCTCTAATTGCTGCCCCAGGTGTCAAACCTTGGAAACATCGTTTTTCTAAGCATGCACACCTCTACCTGAAATTGATCACTTCGTAGAAAGGAATTCCCTGTGGCTTACTGCAAGTAGTCAGAGACTACGGGCCCAAGGCTTTGTGCATCGTCACAACTCGCAGCATCATATTTTCACATCATCGTGTCATACCTCGTCACCCCTTTCTAAATTTTAGAAAAATCTTTTTGTACATTAAAATATCGGGTCCTCGCCAAAGTGCATCTAACCCTTATGTCATATATAGTAAAATTAAGTAAGCAAACCTGTGTAAACCCACGGCGTATCAGATGTTTGCTACCCGTTCTTAGTTTTTTTTCTGTTTTTAAGAAAATAGAATGGCGCTCAATAAAAAACCCAAATTGCTCTAGCTCTCCCCAGAACTGGATGTGGAGTCTGGAAAGTATCGTTATAAAAGGGACAACTTTCGACTTGCCTCTTCATTAACGATAAATTTTGTACAACATTTCAGCAACATTGAGTTATCCTTGGTCTCAACTGCTCAAACTGAAATTTTGGGGTTGTCTTGTTGTGACTTATCACGTACAAAGTACGAGGTCACAACAAGAAGCCAGGTCTCCAAGTGAACCACCCTGTGAACAACCCATCCCATTATTATAATTTTCATAACACCAAAGCGTGTTCGTCGCAGTCTGTTTAAGTAAGTAAAACCCAGAAGGTCTTTAACACTCAAATCGGACTAATGTAAATAATTTTCCTTGTCAAGAGACAGTTAAAAAAAAAACGATAAGCGCATGTCTTGTATTGTTGCTACCATCGTACGTGTAAGTACAACTAAAAGTTGTACCATCACGATACGATACTCTGTGCGTAACCAAAAGGGTTTGTACCACAAAGGATCTCTTTTGCGGTAAGTTTAGATGAAATTCACATTCCATCAGCACGCCAAATTATTACTTTTTTGTCCCTTAATTGTCGAAGTATAAAATCTTGGCCAGATCTTCAAATATGTTTTTGCCTTTGTGCAAGTCTTTGACGTACGCTAATATGGATTTATTATGCTACGGTATTGTTGTACTAAGTACATCAGTATGTCTCGCCGTCTGTATTGAATAGGTACCTTTTATATGAACGTTAACCTTTTGTTGCCATCATAGGTGGGAACCTTATAAAATTTGCCGTCATAGATAGGAATCTCAGAATATCTACTAAATGCGATACGGGGAGCCCGTTATAATTACTCTGTGGGTTTTTGTCAGAAATGTCATAAATACCTAGTCTTTTGTACCTCCCTTCAATACTGGGCAACCCAGTTGTAATTCGTTCATTGTTATCCGTGAAGACGTTATAAAACTTACTTGTAAATCTTTTGATTTCGCAATCTTGTACGCTATACGTGAAGACGTTACAATACTCACCATGAATCGTGCGAACGAAATAATATCAAACCTTTATGTGTGAACTACTCAATGTAGTCCACACCCCCTTTTTAATCATTAACATGCCCGTGGACTTCCTGTCACAAGAACCCAGGAACTATCTACTATCTCAAAAGGACTAATCATACGCTTCACTCATGATTATGGGGCATCGTGTCGTGGGAGTTAAGTTGATGGACACAAAAACACCTAACTCGTTGTCTGGGAGACGAACAAAGAAAAATCCCCAGGTTTGTGAGATTTGAGCAAGGGTCTGTCATTTCTCGCAAACAAGTTGGAGAATAAAACGACCCCTAATCTTCTGCCCAATACACGTAGAGGATTAGACTCTTTTATGTCAGTGTATTCTTTTGTCCAACACTACCAAATATTATTGTAATGTGCCAGGATAACTGCTGTAGACCTTGTTTCACCTCCACCCAGAGGTCGAATTTCGGAAATAGCCGAGTCCCCAGCAGTTTTCTTCGTTCAAATGTTCCCAATTATCACCCTTCCCTTTCCTCGAAACTATCCGTGAATGGGGATATATGCGTTATGCACTTGGCGTTTCGTTTGTTAAATGGGACAATCTTCATACGCGGATCCTTTCAACTTCCTACTCCTTTCCCACTTGTCATTATTGTAATGTGCCAGGATAACTGCTGTAGACCTTGTTTCACCTCCACCCAGAGGTCGAATTTCGGAAATAGCCGAGTCCCCAGCGGTTTTCTTCGTTCAAATGTTCCCAATTATCACCCTTCCCCTTCCTCGAAATTGTCCGTGAGTGGGGATAAATGCGTTATGCACTTGGCGTTTCGTTTGTCAAATGGGACAATCTTCATACGCGGATCCTTTCAACTTCCTACTCCTTTCCCACTTGTCATAACTTATTTGTACGCAATGTTTTGTTCTTCGAAAGTAGAAAAAATGCTACCGTATAGACGTGAGCATAGGTCATGGTAGACCAACTTCTTTCGAATGGGGAATTTTGTTATACGTACAAACCCTTACCCACGTATTCTTGGAAATGTATTTGGTAAAGAAAAAAACCAAATGGGTTACACAGAACCTTTCCTTGAATACGTACCTTTGTAACATGTATTAGTCACTAGCCACATTTAGTTAACTCTCTCTCCGTCTCTCTCTTTACACGCCAAACAAATCCAACCTTTTCTCAACATGCACACTTGTTTCTCTCCAAACTTTTTCATCATTGGTCTACTAGGCAGGTAAACTTCAAGAATTTTGTTCTAATAATAATTTTTGCCGGATTAAAAAAAAAGACCAGCAGCTCTTCACCCTATATACACCTGCGCCCTCTTCATGCTGCCTTCGCTACCGTCACGGAGGTCCCATGCCTTCAATTCCTGCGTACCAAAAGCACCCGACCGCATCTAACATAACCTAATGTGAGTCGTGCGTGTAGTTGCGAATTGTATCACCACAAAGAACCGACACTCAAAACAAACCCGAGCACGCCAGCTCTAGGTTGGTTCCTGTTCCTGTTGCCATTGTGCAAATGCTCTGCTGCCATTATGCAAATGTTCCTGCTGCATAATGCAAATGTTCCTGCTGCTATTACGCAAATATTCCTGCTGCATAATGCAAATGTTCCTGTTGCCATTGTGCAAATGTTCCTGCTGCCATTATGCAAATGTTCCTGCTGCATAATGCAAATGTTCCTGTTGCCATTGTGCAAATGTTCCTACTGCCATTGTGCGAATGCTCTGCTGCCATTATGCAAATGTTTCTGCTGCATAATGCAAATGTTCCTGCTGCCATTATGCAAATGTTCCTGCTGCATAATGCAAATGTTCCTGTTGCCACTGTGCAAATGTTCCTACTACCATTGTGCGTATGCTCTGTTGCCATTGTACTGATGCTCCTGTGCCCTTGCGCAAATAACAATACCAACGATTGTTCACAAAACAATCCCACTACATACAAAACCAGTGTACCAACCACCAATTACGATTCCACTCTCCAGTACTTCAATGGTTTCGTATTGGCTCACCCACAGGATCCGGAAGCAGCTACCCTTTTGACCTCTGTGACAGGTAGAACTCTCCACACCACCTAGAAGCCTCATCCTGTGTTCTCTTCCTCGTATTTTCTTTAAGGCCCTAGTGTTCCTTGAGTGTAATCTCAAATGGGCCAGGTTACTGTGACAAAGTAACCTTGTAACTTCAGTGAAACGTTCAACCATTCCAGACATCCTACGCAAACCACGTTCGCAAACATTAGCTCACAGACCAATGATACAATTTTAGAGTTTTTTTTTCTATCACTGCATAACCCTTGTACCTTTCTTCAACAGATCCTTGTTCTCCGCAACTGTATTTATGTATGTCACTGCCTTTATGTACATTTATTGATAATTCCTTGTTTCACCATGTATCATCTCTTTTGTGTTTTGTTCATAACTATTCTTCAGCTAGCAATTTTTTTCTCTCTCTTTCTCCTCGTTTCTCTTAAATGTTTTTGCACAAGTGCTGAAAGGGTAAGAGGATTTATTAGCCCTACAGCTCCATTACCACGTCGCTTTTATTGCGGCGAGGGGGGAAGTGTTACGTTGTAACATTTGAGAACTGTGCACGAACACGCAGGCGCACGCATTACCCCCTCCTGCGAGAGACAGATCGGCGAGACGCGCGAGCATCTCGGGCGGCATTCAAATCAGTCTCCCCGGCCGCGCCTTGCCGGCTCCACACCTCTCGTGCGAACATGTCCGAAATCTCAGTGATAGTTTCGCCCGCGGGCCCACCTCCGCGTGTTTGTCCAAGCATAGGACGCCGCTCCACCCGGAATATTAGCCCAAAAAAAACGTGAGTCAGTCAATGTTTTATCCTGTGTGTGCAAATGGTGATTAAATTCCCCTATTTTTTTTTTTTTTTACATTAACTCCACACAGGAGGCCCTGAGGAAAAAATAATTTCCCTCAGGGCCTATGTCATCTTTGAGGATGCTGTGTGGAGGGTGTTTTTGAGGAGAGGAAGGAGTGAACATGGGTCTTGAAGAGACCCATATTGTAGGAGGGAGGAAACACAGAGGCCGGCAAATGGTTCCACAGCCGAGCTGTTGAACTCAAGAACGAGCCGTAGAAACGACCCGTTCTCATGTGACTAATGTCAACCGTGTACAAATGTTGAGCGCGCGTTTGGCGTGTTTCCCGACTATGCACCGGTGCCGAGGGGATCAATGACGCTAGTTCCTCGGAGCATCTTCCATTGTAATACCGGTAGAACAAGGACAGCATTCCCACCTGGCGCCTGTGCTCTAAAGATTGCAATCCGTTAGTTACATTAGGAGAATCTATCAAACGGACCGCCCGTTTCTGCACAGAGTCAAGGGGTTTTTTCAGGTATTTTGGGGCTCCAGACCAGAGGTGGCTGCCAAATTCAACCGTGGGGCGCACTTGCGATTTGTACAGGGCTAGCAGTTGTGTACTATTAAAGTATCTGCGTGCCCTGTACAGTATGCCCAGTTTCTGAGAGGCTAACATAACTCTGGCCTCGATGGAGCCCCCGTACCTGAGCTGGTCACTTAGAGTTACACCAAGCATATCAATGGAAGGCCTGTTCGGGAGAATGCTTCCGTTGAAGGAGACTAGATTATCATTTCGATCCCTTTTAGACGTGATCAGACATGATTGGGTCTTTGAAACATTAAATTCGACGAGGTTATTCTTACCCCAAGAGGAAACACTCTCGAGGTAACCGTCCATTCTTTGTTTCAAAGCCCTCCGAGCCATTGGGGTTTGTGAGCCCTTTGGAGGTTTGTCAAACAAAAAGCTATCATGGACTGTACTTTCATCCGCGTAGCAATGAATCGGTGCACACGTCAAGAGGTCATTGATGTGCAACAAAAACAAAGTCGGAGACAGAACCGATCCCTGTGGGACGCCAGCATTTATCGAATGCGAGGAAGAGGTGAAACCATCAGCAACCGCCTGAATCGACCTCTCCCTCAAAAAGTCGGCAATCCACATACACAAGGATGCGGGAAGTCCGTAAGAAGGCAGTTTGTTGACAAGCCCTCGGTGCCAAACCCGGTCAAAGGCCTTGGAAATATCCAGTGAAACCGTTTGAGTTTCACCAAAACGTTCCAGGCACCGCCCCCAAACATGCGTCACATACGCGAGAAGATCACCGCACGAGCGGTTCCGCCGGAATCCGTATTGACGGTCGTTAATAATTTTGTTCTTCTCGAGGTATGTGAGCAGTTTGTCGTTGATCACACGTTCCACCACTTTTGACAGAACAGATGTAAAAGCGTGTAGGGAGGGAGAGAGATTTAGACGTTCAAACTAACTTTTAGCTAGGATTGTTCATCCCCTGTCTCCGATGGCCGAGGCTGGTCCGACTATGTACCATTGTGAATCTTAGAATTGAATAAACTATTTATGCTATAACATACAGTGTTTTGTTTGTCGAGAGAGGCCCGTGATGGTGGAAGAGAAGAAACCCGAACCATAGGCACTCGCCTTGGGTTTAAGAGGAAACCTGCTTGTGCCGAACCCTGAGCTAGTTTATTGGGGACAAATCCCGTATCTAATTGTTATAAATATGTGGGAGCTTTCTCCTGGAGGCCATTGCCTCGCCTGCATGACGCCAACTCTGACGCTAACAACTGATCCGTAAAATAATGACTAATGACAAATTCTTTAAAAATCAAAAACCTTGCGGAACAGCCCAAAAAGCCGAATTAAAAAATGCCCAAATAAGATGGTTCGAGCATTATGCTAATAAATGTTGTAGAAAACTAATGCTTATTCATCTATTGGTGTATTGTTTTGATCCGCAATATGTTATTTCCTCTGGCTCAAATTGCTCAAATTCATTCTATTTATTTTCTAATAATTGCTGATCTACACGAAAAAAAATATTTATACGTACATATCTGTGATATACATTTTTTGCAGCTCCTTCTATTTTGCAGTAACTACTCATGATAAAGTCAAGGTGCTATTGATTTACCTACCAATGGAAAATGTCAGTTGGAAACAACTTTTCAATCTGTTATTGAGCGATGAATTATCTTATTGCCGTAAAGATCGACGATAATTTCATTCATTTAAGATATCTATTCTTTCCTTTAATTCCAGCTAACCCGTTTAAATCATTTTCAATTATATGTTATATAATTCCAATTATATATTGTTATAAAATTGTAATGTACGAGCTTCCTTCATCTGGCGCTAACAATATTAAAAAAAAGGGTATAAAATAATATGTAGGTAGTACAAAACGCATAGAATATAATATGAAGGTATAAATACGTTCCTCAAAATGCTTCGTCTTGCAGCAATAACTTACTTCTAAGTTAGCTGTTTTTACCATACCTATACCTTATAACTTACTTCTAAGTTAGCTGTTTTTACCATACCTATACCTTATAACTTACTTCTAAATTAGCTGTTTTTACTACACCTATATATCTTTACTCAAAATAAGTGTTTTAAACAGTCGTTTCTGCACTATTTACGAGTATAATTTCATAAATATTGTTATTTAAATGTAAAAGCCTAAATAGGCGTAAACGCAGAATACCACGGTAATACGAACGGGTTGGTGAAATTTGTACTACAATTGACGGTTTGCAGGACTCCTTGACCTTAAACAAATAACGCCTGCAAATACTACATTAGCTGGTTACATTCCACGTGTCAGTATTATGCCTCAATATTTACTGATCAGTGTATGGACAAGAACTGTCAGTAGTACACCATTACTCGATCTCTTACACTTTCATCAGTAATGTTGTCAACACGTCAGTGTGTAATGGTACGATGACAGGATACGTCCGTGAGAAGTGTATGATGTTGATGGTTGATGGTTGATGTCGATGGTTCCCAGGTACTCGCTGGACTACCTGCCGCCCAACGACTGGCGGCTGCTGGTGCGCTACTCCAACGAGCGGGACGAGGGGGTGTACGAGTGCCAGGTGTCCAGTCATCCGCCACTGGTCTACTATGTCTACCTCACGGTTATTGGTGAGTCCAAATGTTCTTACCGACTGTTCTTTTTTATTGATAATCAGAAACTTCGTTACCCATCACTTTCGTGTACTTTATTTTATTTTAATTACGTAAACCGGTAATCATTATCACTTGAATCGTCTTTTTGGCAGAGTAAGTACATCTTATTATTCATGTGCAATACTCGCAGAAATATAAAAAAATATAGGCACTAAAAAAAACAGATGCAAAAAAGGCAGACCCTTTCCAGTGGGTGCGATATGGTCGCATCCCCTTGCCCTTATGCGGTCAAGGCGGAGGATAACATGGTCAAGGTTTTCACAGAAAGCGGGGTTTATCAAGAACATATTATTGTGAAGTCATTTTATTGTAATCTAATTTGCATATTCAAAATTATAAACAGTATAACTGACACACCTGCTTTGTTAATCCAGTTTAACATCCCTTCCCGTACACTCCGAAATAAATGAATTGCTATTCCTCAATCAACATTCTACTAATTATGGATATCATTCTCCTTTATCCAGAATGTCGAGACTTGTTAACGTAAGTCAAAGCATCTAATTTTTTGGTATTAGCCTAAATGACTTTCGGTAGTCGATACGAAATGTGTAATTTTAAAGTCTTTTAAATCCCATCTTCAAGCTCTGACTTGCAGTTGTCTTCTATATGTTCTTTTATATTATAATTTGTCAATGCTCTTTATTTATATGTACTTTCCTTTCATTGTCATCTCTTTTTTTATTCGTGTTATTGTTATATTATTAATGAACTATTTGTCCGCAAATAAATAAATAAATAAGTAGGGAACATAGTTTAAACTTGATTTTGAACAATTCAACTTGTAATACCGTCACATGAGTTAATACACTTTCACAGATCAATCCTTGAATGGGAGTCCACTGTGCCGTTTGGGTTGTTATTGTATGTTTATTAAGGCGGGTCATTTAAAAAAATGTAATTTTTACATTCTAAAAGAGGGTCGAATGGGTTCAAATTGGTGAGTTTAAATTTTTAAATTTTTAATACGATATTTTTTCTCCTGATGGAGGAATTCGGTCGCAGAAGTAAAGTGCTGTTTGATATTTCGTCTTGCAAATTCAATGATTTCAGTAAATGTGACTGTCGTAGAGATCAAAATGTATGTAAATGAACAGATTTTCATTACTGACCAACGTATTACACGAAAAATGTTATTAGGGAACGTGGATACCGTTGTAACGGTAACAAAACAAATGAAAACTGCATTGAAAAGTAAACTTTTAAAGCAAAAATCTTTGTGCACGTCTAAAAACTACCGCCAAGACCTAGACCCTAGAAAAACTCACCCCATGAACCTGGACTCCCCCGCTACGTCACTACTTAGAGTGTCTTAGGCAGAGGTGTTGATTAACTAACACATGGTTTTCAGGGCGGCGGCCTCCCAAATTAAACACTTTATTTCTACAATTATAATGCTATCAACGTTCCTCTACTTTATATTGCCTTTCATGCTCCATTGTTTATACCTTCTGGAACATAAATTCATTTCGTCTTCTCCAACCACAAAGTTCAGTGTTTGAAATAATATTAAATCATCAAATGCACTTTAGAGCGAGCCAAAAGTTGCACCCGCAGAGAAACCGCAACACTTCTATTTACAACGGTACTGAATATAATTACAACGATGGCGTGTGCACGTCATAATAATATGTAAGTGAAATGAAACGTGAATATTTTCACTAATGCCCTCGAAAATAAGATACATAAATATTCTTATAATATTAGCGTACGATTAAGTTTTGACAATGTTGTTCCATTTCTAATATCTGGTATGAATCGATTTGTAACTTTAGCCTTTCAAAATACCTGCAAGAGAGATTAATTAAGTTTAATTAAATCGACAGATATCAATGATAGCTCACACAAAAACATATAGTTTATTTTGCGTTTAAGACAATAACTACCTCGTTAAAATATTGGTTGTTAACCTTCTGCCACTTAGGTGTCTTTTTCTGATATCATTCTGTTTCGATTCTACTTTAGAAGTTATGAGTTTTTGTTGCTGAGAAGAGTTTTTTATAAATATTTAATATGTTATATGTAAGACAATTTGTCTATTGTTGACTTTTCAATTTATAGTGACAAATTAAACCATGTGTTACTCTGTAAACAAAGGTTTTATTATTACTTTCGCATTAAAAAAAAAAACACTAATTACATTATCGGCAGGTTATAAACATTACCTGTAAACAAAGAAACGATATTTAAAGTTTAATTGTCGATCTTTTTATATTAAACAAATAAAATTATTTCTTTATATTTCAATTGCTCAAATGTCAGTCACTTAGCGAATGTCACAATAATGTTGTAATCAAGACAACACATAACAACACATTTGAAAAGCGATTCTTAATTCAAACACCATTGAATGCTAGGCATTTCTAGGTAGGTATTCATTTACATGTATTATGTAGAATAAAGTATTTTTAATAATAATGAAAAAAGACCAATAAAAAGGTTTAATATTCTTATAATCCATGACATATATTACTACCGTCAAACCGTAAAGCAATAGTTAATAAAGCAATTATTCCTCATCCCCAGTGCCCCGCGTGGAGATAGTGGACAACCGGGGGGTGCTGATCCTGGACAAGTTCTACAAGAGAGGCTCCACCATCGAGCTGGTCTGCCAAATCAGCCGCGTGCCGCAGCCCAGCGGATACGTGCAGTGGAGGCACGGCCTCCGCACGCTCAACTACGACACCACCAGAGGAGGGATCAGGTATGCTCATTGCTTAATATTCATTACTCAATGCCATCCGTGGAAGTTCTTCTTCTTGTTCACATAAATCATAATCCTAAACTTAGAACGTTCGTCGCAGCATAATATTATATTTACCTTCACAGACGACCTGAAGAATATCGATGATTTGGAGACAAATAGTAGATCGGGTTACTACTGAACCAATCACTGTAAATAACTTTTCAAAAGAGATGTTGAAGTCGCGTGATTCTGAGTTGTCCGGTCACCATAAGATCTATTTTCGATAGAGCTGGTTTGCATTCTGTAGATCGCTGTGTCAGAACCGTGAATTGATTACACTGCATCCCAATGGCGTATGTAAGCTAAAAATCACTTAAAATATCACGAGATACTGCAGTGCTACAAAAATGTTCCTAGAGGGACGAGTGTGCCACCGCGTGAGAAGATTCTGGCGCAAACTACGCCAATCCAAGAACACAATTGTCACTGCCATGGCTTGGACGGCGTCTCCAAGATGGACCAACGGGAGACGGATAAATATAAACGATAAATAATATATTTTTTTATATTTTAGGATTTGTGGATTAGTACAGCAACTACGCTAGATACAGTTTAGTGAGACCATTGAATATAAGTCATTGAATGAGACCCCCAACTCAAAGTACCTACTTATTTTATTACGTCCGATGCTCGGCAATTAGTTCGCGACAACTGTTCACGACTAGAGCAGACTTCAGTAGTATGTGTGCAATTGAGGCCCTGCTTTGAAAAGATGTCTAACCCTAAAAACAAATTTTTGAGAAAAATTAAGAAAACTTATTGGCGTAGTACTTACTTGCATTCTGTTTAATGCCTACTCAATCTCATTCACGTAAAACATAAATGATGATAACTTTTGTACAATTAATGCAAAAAATCAATCTACACTTTAAAAAATAGGTGCAATGTTTCAACTACGAATCGCACGAATCTTACAATAACGTGTCAAAATGTCTGAATATGCAAAATAATGCAAATACTTCAAATTTTGACAGTATTCTACAAAAGTGTTAGTGTTGAAAAATGCCATGCTTTTTGGTACAAATTCCAAATGTGGCCATCGGTGCCACCTGTGGGTTTTTCTTTAATTAGAACAATTTTACTAACAACATTTAAAAAAAAGCGTATTGTTGAATTTCTTGAATTGGTAAGTTACAAAAATAAATTTATTGTTATATTAATTCAAAATATTAGAAAAAATCTAAAGTACACATTTTTACAATCTAATGAGATGAGAGAAGCAGAGAACACAGATTCATTTTCCACTAACATTAACACATCAAACTGATTGATCAGTTTCGTAAGATTTGTAAAATAAAATATTGTAAAATTAAAACTGAATAAACATATTTAAAAAAAAAAAAAAACGTACTTACCGGGTTTGGAAGCGGTTTGATGGCATGTGTTACCCTTTTTGAGTTAAGTACTCTTCACCGACATCCTTTAGGTTTTACATTTTTGTTGTCCTTCCATTCAAAAACGTTTCGTTTGCATTTTATGATTTATTTTCTCTAAATTTATCGGATTTAGTAAAACTCACATTCAAAAGCGATTCCACCTTGGATGGCTATTAGGTTAATACTGCACGATAGGAAATCTTAAAACCTAGATAACAAAAAAATATTGCTAGCTAAAACAATTGATGGCAGCAGAGACGGCAGCAGTATAAAGAAATTCTTCTGAATCGTTTCCCATCTTTAACTTATATTCGACAAAAAGACGGTTAGATCCCTTTTCGAAGTAGGGCTCAAATTATCGTTATTCAATGAAGGTTAAATATATTGAATTAGTGAATAACTAAGGACCGGTTGTTTCAAAAAAATTGATGGATTCATCAAATATTTGAAGTGAATTTTCACGTTTTGTGTAAGTTCTATTCAAGTTCTGTGATTGTTTCAGTTTTGTGAAGCAACTGTTCTATAACGATGTAATAACAGAACTTGAATAGAACTTACACAGAACGTGAAAATCAACTTCAAATATTTGATGAATCCATCAAATTTTTTTAAACAACCCATCCTAAGTAACTGTTAGTTTTATAAATATTATTTTTTAGTGTCAAAACGGACATGATGCCGACAGGAGCCACAAGCAAGCTGTTCATCGCCAACGCCAACAAGCACGACTCCGGGAACTACTCCTGCAGCCTGGACGAGGCGGCCATTACTACTGTATCAGTACACGTCCTCAACGGTAAGTCCCATCCCCTGAATCAAACTATATGCCCAATTTTAAAATCCAATCATTATATTCCTTTACAATCCCAACCACCACCAGACAAAAAAGACATTTTAAGAACTACACATTAAACTTTATAATCACTTAATATACAACTCTTACGACGAAGTCAAGAAACATTTTCGAATCGAGAAAATACTCAACAGGAGGCTTGTCCGCTGATCAGATGCTCCTGTACAAAATTATTAACTTAAAGGTTGACTGCCCGGAGTTGCTAAACAAAATAAATTTCCGCACGTCGATTCAATATAGTAGACAAAATACCCTTTTCAATATAGATAGATGCAACACCAATTCCAATCAAAATGAATTTATGCAAAGGACATGTCACTGCTATAATAATAAATTTGCAAATATAGATACAAGTGCTGACGTATTAACTGCTAGTTACTGCCGCTACAGAACTTCATTGTATAACATTCTAGGTGCGAATAGCACACATTCATGACGATTAAATTAATTGTATCTAATATTTTTATATTACTTGCGTGGAAACTTTCCCTTATCCCTCTCCTCCCCTTACCCTTCCCAACCCAAATACCTATTTTGCAGTCTATTTCAGTTATAATTACACTTATTTCATTGTTGTGTATTGGTTTATCATTTGTTGAATTCAGATTTGTAATATTATTATTTTTTTTAATTGCTACTTAGTTCTGTTTTTCTTTCATTTTTCTTAAATATTCTAGTTTTCAGTTAGTCTTGTTTCTAAATATCTATCTGTGAACATTAATAATTGGTCTGTTTTTTTATCATCCTCTTATGTCTATTTTATTACTAATACTGTTTATGTTCCTTAAATAAATAAATAAATAAAACTTAAAACTATAAAGTTTTTATTTGATACATTGAAAAGTAATAAACGGTTCGCCTTTAAAATATTCGGTGAGCATGAACAAACACCTACAATTTTTTTTTTTTTTTTTACATTAACTCCACACAGGAGGCCCTGAGGAAAAAATAATTTCCCTCAGGGCCTATGTCATCTTTGAGGATGCTGTGTGGAGGGTGTTTTTGAGGAGAGGAAGGAGTGAACATGGGTCTTGAAGGGTCCATATTGTAGGAGGGAGGAAACACAGAGGCCGGCAAATCGTTCCACACAATTGGACATCATATTAGGTTTTTGTCGGCAGTTAAAAAATATCAGACCCAGTACGTGGTGAGGTTACGTTTTGACAATATTGGTTGATCAATCTTGGCTGACCACTAAGTCAGCAGGGTCAGCTGACCCTGCTAACTTTCTATAACTCTAATATCTATATGTATTAGCGTTATTTAAGTTTTGAGGCTCAAACTATCACAGTTTGAATGATTTTGTATAATTAATAGCTACTTACATTGCAGGAGAGCACGCGGACGCCATGCAATACGGTGCGGCCGGGCCGGGCCCACGCGCCACCGCCCTCCTCGCCCTGCTGCTGCCCGCCCTCGCCAGGGGCAGGTGACCTCTCCTGCTGCTGCTCTCCTGCTGCTGTCTCCTGGCACGCTGTCTGCCCTCACTGCCTGACCTGGGCGAGAGGCTCTGGGCGGGTTCAACACCGCGGACACTCGGACTTCAACTTGCCGATTTGAAATTATAGATAATCAAAATGTACAACAATTTCTAATCAGTGTTTGCAGTTTGGAATTCTGTAGAAAATAGGAGATAATAGTGAATAACAATGAATATATTCACACGATAATTGTGAAGTTTTATAAGAGTGCAACAAGTGTTTATTGTGTGTCTAGTTAGATCCAAATGGTAAATATTCAGAATCGCTGGACATCGTTAATACAAACAAATTATTTTTAAAATACTTATCAGTTTAATTATAATGTAGAACAACTATGTAGTTCTGTCTCCGGAGAAGAAATAAAATGCATATTAATAGCTAATTCGTTTAAATTAATTTACGGATGATTTGTCTTGTATTTAAGCCATGTTTTGAAATATTATAAAGACAACTTTTTCTCCACTTGAAAAAAAATGAAACCCAAACTAAACTAAGAAGCTATTGGTTATTAGGTTCTTAGTTTGGGTGTGATAAAAGTTAAAAAAAATTAATCTTAAAAACCAATCGGACAAGCAGCAATAATAGCCTAGAGATTGTACGGTTGAAATTTAAGAATCCGACTAAATTTAAGAACCACCCTGACGCCGCGTCTTACGCAAAACCGAGTTTGTTTACGAATGTACTTTTATAATAGAGAACCGAAGAAAATATGGCGGCACTTACGTTAGTAGCTGGCGTGAGGAGCATCGCCTGGCAGGCATAAGTTCTTTTGGATTTGTAATGTCGTGAATCTCTCCGGATAATATGATCAATATTATTGTAACTGGCAGTTGGCAACTGATGACGAGCTGTCACTGGATCCGAGGAACCGTTTAGTTTTATTTGGAAATATAGATGGTATGACTATTATTGTAACTGTAAGTTGTGAATAATAATACCACGTTGTGATTTCTACCACGCGTCTATATATTATATATGACGTCATTGCCTGTCACGGTTACTTTGTCCCGGTGACTAGCTGTCACTGGATCCGAGGAACCGGCTATTTTTGGTACCAGTTCGCATCGGATTTACAAAATGATCATCAACACTTAACTGGGCGAAGCCGAACCACAAACCGCCCGCAGGGCCTAGCTGCAAAAACCTGCGTAGTGGGTTTTTAACTGCTGGTTTTCGTAAATATTACATCAATGGTAATGAACAAAAATTATCTCAATTTTTAAATTAAATTTAATTTGAACGAAATGGCTATTGAAATACATTTTTTTGCTTCTCCGGCTACTGAAATACTTGCTCCTTATTGTAATTGGACTTTTATAAAGTGTTTTAAAAATAATTTAAGGGTATTAACGATAACCATCGATTGTGGATAATTACCGATATTAAAAATTTAAGTACCTTAAAAAAAGCTAAGGTTATGTTTTAATTCTGCGATAATCCAAAAATATTAGAACAACTGGTGTAAAAATAAAATAATTGCACAGTGGACTTGCACAGAGTATCATTGTGCTAGAACAACTCGATGTGGTTGGCGGCCATGCGACCCCTGCTGTAATTTCTTCAGCGTGCGTGTAGTACGGAGCATTCAAAATATATTGTGAAGTTTCCCAGACGTTCGCTGATGTCAACCCTCGGGTGAAACAAATGTGGAACTATCATCAAGAACCCGCAATTTTTTATCGCTTAGTTGATTTAAATAAAATTCAAAAGAATTTATTGCATTGTTATAAAATGATATATATAGCGATTCATGTCTCAACATTTTAATCAAGTTTTTGTACGTGAGAAAAATAAGTTAGAAAAGGGAATTTTATTAAAATTAAAATAAAAACATACCTATCATAGCTACAGTCGGCGCGTATTTATAAGATCATAGAAAATGGATTGTTTCATTGTTTATAAATTACTCAATAAAATTATTTTTCGATATTTAAAAAAATACTCACAAACTCACTAACAGATAAAGCCAATGGCTCCATAATAGTATTTAATATTGTGGTTCTTATGGACACGCATTGACTATACCAAAATACTATTTTATGTTCAAAACTATACCTACCGAAGTATTTTAGTAAATATATTATAATTCTTGTTTCAATATTAAATAATACATTAATTAAATATTTAAAAAAAGATACTGTGTGTATTTGTTATTAATTTGATTATGGTAAAACCAATTATCTTTTCGAATTAATTAAGAGTATTATTAATTTTCCAAAAATTGATAAGCGACCGGAGAACCAATCTTTTACGAAAATATAACAAAATGAATTCGCTGAAGTATTCGTTTTAAATTCAAATCCAAATAAAAAACGTGTCCGACACAAATTCTACAAAAAAGTGAATTTAAAGGAAATATCGATGAGATAATAATAATACTTACATGATATTCTAAGCCTGGCGTTAAGGGTGGGAAGGAAGGGAAGGAAGGGCGGGGGGATAAAAGAGTCCGAGGAAGCTCCGTGTTTTGCGATATAAAAATATAGAAGAGGTTTCATCCCTCGGCCGATAAAAACAATAGGGATAAGTAATGAGGGTAATATCTCTCGGGAAGGCAGGTGCGCTGCTAATATCTCCTCCGCCCTGCGACCTCCCTACAGCCTACAATCTACATGGTTTACATCTCTTCCTGCCTTCCCGTATGCAACCTTGGATCTTCCTTGCCACAAAACTATCCCTTTTTTTCAGGCTCTTAGTTACTACGACTCCTATATAACATTCATCGGACGCGTGGCAATTGTCATAGAACTAAAAAAATTCTAGTTTTTGGTGTTTCGAAATCGCAGTCAAAGAAAATTTGAATAAAACCGTCAAAGCGACATGTACACGGTGACCGGAAACTCAAAGTTCGTAGAAAAAATGAGGTGTTTCCGTATCACATTTGGAGCTGATTTTGTGAAATGTGCTTTGGGTTTTAGTATTCCGAGTAAATTCGGGTCCATAAAGTCGAATTTGAAATATATTACGTCAAATTTTAATAAAATCGGTCGCTAGGGGAATCAGCTGTTTCTTTTGTCGAAGCATAAGCTTTTGAAGGATATATATGTAGAAAAAACAAAAGTATAGATAGCAAGAGGTAATTGACGATCGTAACACGGGCATGTGCTGAGCATTGTGGTCGAAAAATTCACAACAACTGTAATAAACAATTCACCGAATAAAGAAAAAAATTACGGCCAGCGCTGTATGTGGCCTCTTCACTAGCATTGAGTGAAATATTTTTTTGAGAATTTCGAAATCGGCATGGTTGGAAAAAAGGCTCATTTAACAATTAAAACTGAAAAAAAATATATATTTACAATTCCTGGATATCGCCAAAGCTTTTACCTTATCATTTTCATGATTTTATCCACCTTTACTAAATATAAATGCGAAACTGCGTGTGTTTGTTTGTTACGCTTTCACGAATAAAACAATCAAACGATTTTAAAAATTCTTTCACCAATAGAAAGCTAAATTATATGCGAGTACTATTTGCCATTACCATTGTATACATGGTAAGCTCTGGGGTTTAGAAATTATAAATATTAATATATTACATTTATTATTCGTTTTCTGTCCTTAGGGACTTTTCTTAGGAAAAGCGAGTTATTGCTAAGCAACACAAATCGTTGCCGTGGAAAACAAATCGTGGCCGTAGAAACGATGTTGGTATATTTGCAGGAAATTTTATAGGGAGAAAAAAATTCTTTATTTAATGGCACAGCAAAGCACGCCGGGTACCAGCTAGTAGTTTATAAACGCGAAATACAACGCAAATAAAATTTGTGTTTTATCGTTTATTTTACAGATAATGCATTCATAGATTGGTAGAATGGAACAAATAGTGGAAAGAAAAAATGTATCGCATTGAAAAACTTGAAAACTGCAAAAGTTGCTATGAACGGTACTTCATTTTGGTATCAAAAAGAGGTATAAGGTTTCGTGACTCTAACCTCGTTTTTATTAAAATACCATGTCTTAAAGGTGCACAGGCAGCAGCTAAGGCTTTGGTTACAATTTTCACATTTCGCTCTGTGGCTTGAGTGGGCAAGAAAAATTCTTTATCAAGACATCGTTTTCGTATCGTGTGATCGGTAATGGCTTAAAAATTGTCTCGTCACTTGCAAATTCGATGAGCGGTGAATCAGTTACATTTTCTCAATTCATAACATCAATACAAACACCTACCGAAAAACCGAGTACATGCAATTTGAAGGCACGAATAACGTCTGCATTTTCAGGTATGTTTTTAGGTTTTCACGGCCAAAAAGTATTTTTGTTGTTGTTTTGGGGTGTTATGCCGTGTTTCGCTACCTCCTTCTTTAGCCAACGTTTCGGACAGCGTTACAGTGTCCATCATTAGGGCAGATGTGTCTGCATTTTCATTTGCCGGGCTTTCAATATTCTTCTCAACGCCAACATGGCTAAAAATATGTTTTGGTGATTCCCAAAAATTTCACTGTAGCCCGCTTTGTAGCTCGTATTGACTGCAGTTCCATTGCATCCAATTTCAATCAACTATATGGATGAAGTTTACTCCCATACACAATGCAAGATGTATCGTTCTGTGAAATAAGCCAACGTCTAAGCATACATCAGAAACAATATCTGTCCAATGTTCTGGTCACAACAGAAAAGGTTTCATCGGAGCATGGTCAGCATGATGCTCAATATTTTGATGGTTATGTTTTATTTGGTAATCTCAAAAAATTGAAACCGAAGTACATTTTTGAGAGTCTAAAGTTCAAACTGCAAGAAGGAACAGTTTCAGTTAATTTGTTTTGGAACTCAAAATCGTCAAGATGACGATTTTTGTCCATAAATTCATGTTTTTTTTTTGTAGTTTGTGAGTTCGGACCTCCTATCACCATTTTTCGATCCAGTAAGAAATTTTGTTCTTTCATAGGAAAATTTCGCTATTTTCACACGTTACAGTGTGTATCTGCATGTCGCTATGTCAAAAAAAATCTGCGTTTTTTTCTGAAAAGTTTTTGACAGTAAGATGTAATATTTTTTCTGCTTTTGTACGGTTTTAATAAACTGCAGTACTTTTTATCAAGTCTTTTTGAAAAAACTTACTGATCCATCACGCCTATTATGAATCGTCTACATATTTGTTGATGCAAATTGCAATATTAAAGTATTCCACGGAGTGCACAAGCGAATAGTAGTCCTCATTATTTGTATGCTTTAATTAACTTTCCACTGTGACAGTGTGACAGCGAGCATTGCACAATTTCATTGTCGATTCTGTGCGATGTACTTCAATGCTATAATAGTATTGGTGATTTGTTCGCACAAATTGGAAACCGATTTATAATTCTCACAACTAATTGCACGGATCGTTTTATTGTTAATCCCTGCTCTTCAAAATAAGAGTATTTGGAGCACCGAGCGATTGTTGTTGTAGAATAATTATTTCTGCGACACCACGTTCCTTTTAATTATAGGTGCGCCATAAGTTTTGGCACCCGGAAAAACTCAAAAAAGATAAAAGAAGACTAATAAAAATGAATGAATATTTAAATAGAAGTAACCAAAAAGGATTTTTTTAAGTGTTGTCAAAATGTCCAATAACGGTAGGTAATTATTTTTCAGTACCTACCTAACTATAATAACTTGCACACCTATGTATTAACTATCATTATGAAGAAAATAAAATGAAATAATTTTTTATTCTTTTAGTTAGTAAACCCTGAAGAAGTGAGCTTAGTTCATGAAACATGTTGGTTTTGTAAACAATAAAAGTGATAAAAATTAAGTATATTATTAATTTTGAAATAATTATTGTTTTAATATTTTGTGGTGAAAAGCATGGACGAATACGACATCCCTATGGGACTACTTTATTTGAAATGAAAGTTGGTGAATTGATGTTTTGCATTTTATATTCAACCATTAGAAAAAATCCATAGTGGTTAATTTTTTTGTATTGAATATTTAAAAAATATTATAAAAAACCTTTTTGGGAGTCTGAATTTACCTTGTAATTTTTTTAAGGTTTGCTAATTTCGTTAGGTAAGTTTACTTTAACCATAAATCAAATAAAATGTAAAATTTTGTTGATAAATACAATTAAATATGAATGTATTTTTTTTTAAATTTAATTCAAATTAAATTTGATAGTTTTATTATATATTTCACAGTTTGAAAATTATCTTGTAAGCCGAAACAGATGTAACAAAAATACAACCTGAAATACTTGCAGAACTTGATAATGAAACCAAATTTAATTAACTAAACAAAAATTTTTTAAAATTGAACGGATTTCTACAAATTAAACACTAAAACAATTAATAGAATTATTTTAATTCAGTTACTTTATTGTAGCAGGAAACATGGTTCATATCACTGAATTTACACTACAATAAAAAAAAAATCTGTGAAAAAACTGACTTCATGCCCCGGATATCTGTAGGAAGTTCATAACAAGTCATCAAAAGCACTGATTGCGATGAAAGAGGGACTCGTGGGATCTCTCTAGAACCTTATTAAAGATCGGCTGCCAGGAAGCAGGCAGCAAGCAGCAGGCAGCAGACAGCAGAGAGCAGGAGGTGGGCGGGATAATGGCATCCAGTGAGTTAGGGGAGGTGAGCTGGCGCAGGCACCAGATATGAAGCTTACGTCATTCGGTGCAGTGTTAGTGTGCACCTAACACCTCCACCTTCCTTCGTGAAGTGAACGCTCTAAACCCAAGATCGTGTAATTTAATATAAATAAAAAAAATCAGTTATTTATTGCATTTCTGTAATTCTATTCACGACATATGGCTTTGACATTGACCTAAATTTCTATTTAGGTCAATGTCAAAGCCATATGTCGTGTAAAAATTATGCTTTGTGATTAATGTGAATATTTATTGAGCTTCGTGATGCTTATTATTTTTTTTATTTTTTATTAAAAAATGCCCTTTTTATTGATTTAAATTTGTTAATTAACTCCTGTAAAACTGATTTGTATCAAATTTTCACATGTAGCAAACACATTGTGGGAATACATAATTATAATAAACACGATGATATTAATGAAACACGTTTGGTAGTTTTGAACAGAAGGAATTTATTATTCTCGTATAACAAAATCATGTAGGTACACAGAGCTTCCCATTACTCATTCTAGATGGCGGTAGGTGTAACATTTTAATTATTTTATTATCATAAATTAATACCACCACTTAATAAAATAATTAAAAAAGGCACAAAAAGAAATATCAGGTATGTAACATTACAATACCCATCTTATTCATAAATTGATAATGTTTACTTTTGCCTAAACTCTTTGTTAGCATATCTGCTGGCATTTCAGAGGTATTTAAGTATTCTAAATTAATTAATTTATTTGCAACAGCCTCCCTTATAAAATGAAATTTGACATCAACATGCTTACTGCATCTACGATGAACACAATTTTCAGAAAATTTTATAGCACTTTGGCTGTCGTTATACAATTTAATAGGTTTATTACCTCTACATTTTTACAATTTTCTAAGCCAAATTTACATACTAACTTATCTATAAATTTCTCTTGACTTACACAAATATTATTTTTCTGTACTTAAATACTGTCTCAATTGACCTAAGTCTTTTAATTTGAATTTTTTTTTGCTCAACTCATTTTTTAAATATTTTTCTTCATTAGTACAATTTAAAAACATGAAAAAATCATCAACAAATAATACCACAAACGTTTTATAAGTTCCAGATGATTTTACAAATAAACAATGCTCATACATTGACTTTTACAAATAAACAATGCTCATTACTTTTTATAGCCTAATTCCTGTAAAAGATCATCGACTCTCTTATACCAGGCCCGTGCTGACTGTTTAAGTCCATATATGGCCCTTTTTAATTTCAGGACTTTATTGGCATTATTCTCATAACATTTAAAATTTTGAGGAAATTGCATGAAGACAGTTTCATCTAGATGACCATTCAAAAAGGCTGTATCTACATCTAAATGGGTTATATTAAAATCTAAGTTAACACTAATAGCAAATAACAATTTCAAAGTTGAATATTTGAGCACTGGAGAAAAAGTGTCTTGATAGTCTATGCTTTTCTTTTGGGTAAAACCTTTTGCAACCAGTCTAGCCCTATATCTCACTGTGTTATCACTATTTAACTTCTTTTTGTACACCCACTTACACTGCACAATTTTGCCGTCACTTGGTTTGTCAACCAACTCCCAAGCCTCGTTCTGATGGAACGATTGAAGTTCTTCTTCCATGGCTTTGTTCCATTCTTCTCGTTCTGGTCCTATCATCACATCCTCATATGTAAGACTGTTTTCATGCATGCTCTCAATGCTCTGACATATATTACTGAACCCATACCTTTCTGGTGGCCTTACAGTCCTCTTTTCTAAGGGGGAAATGGCCGACTGTAGATTTTCTGACACGTCATGATTTGACTTACTGTCACAGAATTCATCCGAATTGAAGGTACTTAAGGTATCGTCTGGTACATATGTAATATCATCATCATCGTATGTCATATCTGTCGGGTCACAAGTGAAATCTTTACTTGTCTGAGTTTCTTCTCCTACTTCTTCACTTGGAACAGCTTCATTTTCTTCCACCACTGCTTGTATCACATCTGAGTCCTTGATTTGACAACATCACTGCTGGTGATAATACGATTGGTCTTCAGGTTGTAAAGCCTGTAACCCTTAGTGTTCTCTGGGTAACCAATCAGGATATGTTCTTCAGCCTTTCTGTCCCATTTAGTCATCTTTGCTTTTGGAACGTGGACCATCACAGGACTACCGAATATCCGAACGTGGCTGAGATCTGGTTTTTTACCACTCTATAGCTCATAAGGTGTTTTTTGTAATCCTGATGCCAAAGTTCTGTTTCGTAAGTAGAGTATTCACTGCTTCAGCCCAAAACTTCTTATGTAAATTAGCCTCAAACAGAAGACAACGAGCTCTCTCCACCACTGTTCTGTTTAATCTTTCACACAGACCATTCTGTTCCGGTGTATGTGGGTTCGTCATTTGATGCACAATACCATTTTTCTTCAAAAAATTATCAAATTCCAACGAACAAAACTCTCCACCATTGTCTGTTCTCAATACTTTCAGTTTTCTACCTGTCTGTGTTTCAACCCGAGCTAGAAACTCTTTGAAACACTTAAACACCTGATTCTTGGCATTAAGGACATAGACAAATGCCATTCTAGTATAGTCATCTACAAAAAGCAGAAAGTACTTGGCTAGTCCAGTAGAAATTTGTTCCATGGGTCCACAGACATCGGCGTGAACAAGTCCCAGCACATTTTCACACCTTGACCCTTTGTGTGAAAATGGCAATCTCGACTGCTTCCCTTCACAACATGTGATGCAGTTGGACTTATCAAAATCTGCCTTATCCGGGTATGAAATTCCTTCCGCAGCGCCATTCTTCATAGCATTCAGAGTTTTACTGTTTATATGTCCCAACCTTCGATGCCATATTTCACTAGTCACATTTGTCGCTGAGCACGCAAACAAATGTTCTGACTTAATATTCAATCTATACACTCCATCTACTAGATTTGCTATTCTCACCAGCACATTCTGTCGATTGCGTATTTTGCAAACTTCTGCTTCAAAGTTAACCTTGTTTCCACTTTGAATCAGCTGACTTACTGATAACAAATTAGCTGAGAGATTTGGCACACATAAAACATGTTTAACGGGGATATCAAACTCCGAATTGTCCACTACGGTTGTAATCATCGTATTTCCTGAGCATATAACTGGTATTTTGTTTTTATTTGCAACTACTATATTTTTTACTTTGTGGCTGAGGGGCACATTTTGTAAACAACTCTTATCGGTAATCATGTGTGAACTGGCCCCCGAGTCTAGAATCCAATCTGAATTTTTTAATGTTCCATTCAAGAATACTGCACTAAACACATTACTTCCACCTTTTTG
The DNA here is from genome assembly GCA_936435175.1 of Glyphotaelius pellucidus. Lineage (NCBI taxonomy): Eukaryota > Metazoa > Arthropoda > Insecta > Trichoptera > Limnephilidae > Glyphotaelius > Glyphotaelius pellucidus. Next base: position 38,615,288 of record OW386546.1, read on the forward strand.
CTGCGTATTATTAGGGCACTTATTCATATAATGGCCGAGCTGCTTCCATTTGTAGCAGCGGACTGTTTTGACAGAACTCGAAAATGGCGGCGGCGACGCTTTTGATTTTGTCTTATAAGCAGGGCTGCCAATGCTGCCATTCCTCTTGCTGTTTCGGTGCTGCCAACCTTTTGACAAAAATGCACTATTTGTTCCAGAGCTGCCAACTTCCGAACTCATGTCCAGCAATTTAGATTTTATGATGTCTGTGCTGATAACCAAGCCACTATGTTCGATCGCCATTACTAAAGGAGCAAATCTGTCTGTTAGTCCGGCAAGTAATAATGATCCAATACACTCATCAGTGATCTGGAAACCGGTACCTTTTAGTTTCTGTGCGGTATCAACCATTTGGGTTACAGACACCCATTGATTCAGAGTCTTCTAGTCGAATAGATATTGACTGGCGGAGTAGACTGATGCGACGCGTGAAGCCAGAGTCGTCATATAGGGCCTTCAAACGCTTCCATACACCTTGTACTGTTTGCTCGTCTTTGATGTGGACATAGATTGAAGAGTCAATGGTCATAATAAGTTTAGCTTTTGCCTTTTTATCATCCAAACTTAAACAGTCTGCTGATTCTGGCTTGTGAATATCCACACCATCCAACATCAAAAAATGTTCAGCAGAAAAGGACCACTCATCGAAATTTTGCCGACCCCTTAATTTTGGTACATTCACTATGTAACTTCCCGCCATATTGATAAAGCGCACACCAGAAATGCGGTAACAAATTTTCAATCACAAAAACAGTTATTATAGCGGCGATTTTTACTGTTTTTTATAGATAATATAGTAAACCGTTCACTGACTTTTCACTTAAAAGTAATTTTTCGCAAAAAAAACTTTAATTTAACGCAAGTTATAGCTACTGGGCCCATAACCTAATGAAACACGTTCGGTAGTTTTGAACAGAAGGAATTTATTATTCTCGTATAACAAAATCATGTAGGTACACAGAGCTTCCCATTACTCATTCTAGATGGCGGTAGGTGTAACATTTTAATTATTTTATTATCATAAATTAATAGATATAACTTTGTTTCATTCCACTTTTTATTTTCTTTTCCAACTAGTTTCGGTTCAACCTGAACCTTCTTCAGGGAAGAATAAAAATATACTGGTATATTTAATAAAATAACAGTATATTTATATTCTTCCCTGAAGAAGGTTCAGGTTGAACCGAAACTAGTTGGATAAGAAAATAAAAAGTGGAATTAAACAAAGTTATACCATCGTGTTTATAATGCTTTGTATCAGTTTGTCGACGGATTCCTTAAACTTTTACTTAAGAAAAGTAAAAGTTTAAGGAATCCGTACAAAAAGGTACATAAAATAAATAAATTATGAAATTATATACATAAAAACATATATTTTTGGAAAAATATTTTTAATAAATTTTATAAGAAATAAAGAATAGAAAATAAAAATATATTAATGGAAAAACATTCAATCGAAAAGCGGAAAAAGATATTAGTACAAAAAAAATACAAGTGTGCAGTTCTTACGCGGTAGAAGTGAAACATCTGAATTCTTTTGATGTCTTGCATGCTATAATGGTGCTGAGATCCTGAACACCGACGGTGCATCGCCAAGTACTACTCAACTTTTTATAATTTTCCTCAAATATACCTCCACACTTGTAATGCAGATTTTCCTTACAGGACAAGCATTGATTTTCCCTACAGGACAAGTATTGAATTCCTTGAGTAATTGTGGATTTACATGCACCACAGCTGTTAATTTTTAGAAAAATATATTTATATATTAAAATATTTCTATTTTATTTAAAAATGCGGCCTCTGTGCGGTGGAAAAAAATAAATATTTCAGGATTTTGTTCTGGTAATAATGTTATCTACATAGGAACAGAGATGGCGTTAAATAATAGTTAAAATAATTAAATAATAATATTGTTTTCTTATTTACTTAACAGATCTGGTTTATGCACGGACATGAGTACTTATTTTATTTTAGATTTATACATTTATTTTTTTACTATATTATTTACAATGCCTCCAGTGAAAAAATTATGTACGTGGGTAGAATAAAACAAATGCTATTTTGATGTAGAAAAAATCAACATTACACTCGCAATCATTGATCACAACATTTAATTTTGGTAATAATTTAGAGTGCTTTTTACAGAACACATAGCACAAAACATCGATTTAGATCAGTATAAGGTAAGTTTACACGCACTAATTTTGCCTCTTTTATATTTAGACTAGGAGACAAGCGAGGTAAACCCTACGTCATCGAGTACACGGATGAAACTACTTTGTAGTGATAATGGACATTTAGAAAGTCCTAAAAAAGCTGGTCTGCCGGTGCGCCTCTTGGCAGGAGCCGTACAGTCATGGAAATAGTGAGCGATTTTTTTAGAAAAAATTACGTCATCGAGTACACGAACGGGAATGATTTCATACGATAAAAATTAGTAAATGAGAAAAGTAAATGAGAAAAAAGCAGGTCTGCCAACCGGCAGCCTGGCACGTTCGCAGGCAGCCGGCGTCAAAGTGGGATAAAAAATAGTAAATTTTACGTCATCGAGTACACGAATGAAACCAACGAATAACTGTAGTCTAGATCATCCCTTTGAAGAATTTCTTAGTCTGCCGACCAGCAGACTGGCAGGTTTTTGTGTACGATTTTTTAAAGTTTTTTAACATTTTAAAATTGTTTTCATTATCTTCGTTATTATTTTTATTTCATTATGCTTTTAAAAACTAAGAATGCTATCTTTTCAAAAAATAAGTGAGAATGCTAAAAAAATTATTTGAGGGTTCCAAGTGTACCCATTGGTCTGGCGAGCCTTTCGACGCCAAACAACTCACAAAACCTGCCGCTGTGCCTCTCACCGCTGTCGCATGCCCATTTTATTATACAAATTTATAATAATAATAGTTCTCTTAAAATTGCCTAATAGTTCATAGAGGTTGAAAGTTCTAAAAACCACCGCACCGTCGCCGTAAGAGCTGCGTTCGTTCGGAAAACGACGGAAATTTCCAAGACCCGTCCATTTCACATCGGTTTCGCGTGCTCAGCTGCAATGAATATAAGATTAAAAGCAACAAAAAACTGTAGTTTAGATCATCCCATTTATAAATTTTTTGGTCTGCCGACCAGCAGCTTCGCAGTTTTTTGTGTACGATTTTTTAAAGTTTTTAAATTATTAAAATTTTTAGAAATTATTTTCATTATTTTTTTATTATTTTATTTCAATATATTTTGTAGAATTTCGAATGCCATATTTAAGAAAAAATAAGTGATGATGATTAAAAAAAAAAAATGATAGTTTCGAGTGTACTCATCGGTCGACGAGCCTTTCAACGCCAAATAACTTACAAAACCTGCCGCGGTGCCCCTCACCGCTGTCGCGTGCCCATTTTATTAAACAATTTTATAATGATAAGAGTCCCTTTAAAATTGCTTAATAGATCATAATGGTTGCAAGTACGAAAAACCACCACACCGTTGCCGTAAGAGCTGCGTTCGTTCGGAAAACGACGGAAATCTTCAAAAGTATCTTAAATATTTTAAAATTATTTTCGTTATCTTTATTATTTTTTTAAATTTTATTATGGTTTTAAAAACTAAGAATACCATGTTTCTTAAAAATAAGTGATAATGAAAAAAAAAAATTAATTTGGGAGTTCCGAGTGTACTCAATGGTCAGGCGAGCCTTACAACGCCAAATAACTTACAAAACCTGCCCCGGTGCCCCTCCCCGCTGTCGCGTGCTCATTTTATAAAAATGTATAATAATAATAGTTTTTTTTAAGATTGCTTAATAGTCCATAGTGGTTAGATATTCTAAAAACCACCACACCGTCATCGTAAGAGCTGCGTTCGTCCGGAAAACGACGGAATTTTCCGAACCTCGTCCGTTTCATATCGGTTTCGCGTGCCCAGCTGCATCGAATACAAGATCGAAACCAACGAAAAACTGTACTTTAGATCATCCCATTTACGATTTCTTTAGTCTGCCGACCAGCAGCCTCACAGTTTTTTTGTGTACGATTTTTTAAAGTTTTTAAATTTTTTATATTTAAAAAATATATATTTTCATTATTTTATTATTAGTTTTATTTCAATATATTTTTAAGAACTTGGAATGCCATATTTAAAAAAAATAAGTGATTATGATAAAATTAAAAATAAATTGATATTTTAGAGTGTACTCAACGGTCGGCGAGCCTTTCAACGCCAAATAACTTACGAAACTGAGTCCGATTCGAGCCGCGGTCAACAGTGGTTGTGTGTACCTTACCTATTGCTTAGTGCCGTTCGCCCGTTCCCGTGCCTCATACAGATAAGAGATTATTGTTACATTTTATTTAATTCTGTTTATCGTATACTTATTTGTTTGCATTCCTACTTACGGCTAATCCGTTTTTGTTTGTACAGTCAATGAAATAGACTGCGTATTATTTTTTCAGTTTAATTTTTAAAAGTTAAGTTTTTTTTTATATAATGGAGGAAGACGAAGATAGACCTCCCGACCCAGGATCGATATTAGATTTTTCTGATTCGGAATCTAACACTAGCCAGGCTTCTATTACGCTTCCATCTCGTAAACGACGACCATCGCATAGCCTTCACATCCCATCGAAAGTTAAATCTATACCGCCGATTCAACAAACCTCGACCTCTAACGACCTTAACCCCAATAGTAACACCCAGACAAGTACTTTAGCTAGCGATAATACAAAAAGTACTGACTTACTTTATCCTGCTTCCGCTTCCGGTCCTTTTATCGTAATTGTTCAGAGAACTGAACAAGGAAAACTTATTCATCCTTTAGATTTTGGAAAATTCTTATTTGACTCAAAAAATAATAACCTTGGTATTGTTAATGGTTCAATTAAACCGGAAGGGCGATATAAATTATCTATCGAGTTTAATACTGCCGCTTTCGCAAATGGATTTGTAAAAAAAATTGACTCGCTCTCAAAACATAAATATAAATCGTTCATCCCGTCATTTAACCTTACGAGAATGGGTCTTGTTCGAGGAATTCCCACGGATATCCCAGAGGCTGAAATTGTTGATGCTTTGAATAATTCCCAAGGAACCCCGAAAGTAATAAAAGCACGTCGACTGAACTACAAGGATTCTACTGATGGAAACAAGATCTGGAAACCTTCCCAATCTGTTGTTGTTACATTTGAGGGACAATCCCTTCCGTCTCGTGTGTTTATTTATTATACCTCGCTTCCCGTCGAAGTTTATAAATTTCCAACTGTTCAATGCTTCAATTGCTGCCGGTTTGGACATACAAAATCCGTATGCCGCTCCCCTCCACGTTGTTACTTTTGCGGAGAAAATCACCCATTTGATCAATGTCCAAAATCTTCCAATAATCCCATTTGCATTAACTGTTCGGGTGCACATACCGCGGTCAGTCTAGCCTGTCCGGAATTGACAAGACAGAGGAACATAAAACATAAAATGGCTACCGACAACATTTCGTACTTCCAGGCCTCAAAGTTATTCTCTCCTGCGAAAAAATCTTTCGCAGAGATGACATCGTCCTCAGCTCCTTTCCAATCAACCACCTTTTTAAATTCAACGTCATCTTCTCACAGAGAAACCATTCTCAAGCCAGTCAAACCCAACCCAAAATATACTCCTTACCTTGATAAAAAACAATTGAATAATATTTTGACCAGCCCGAATGGGAATGCCAAATCTCGGACCCCCAATGGGTGTGCCATTAATAGTAATTCATCCCCTCCTGCTCTCCCCGAAATATTGAATAATAATTCTTGTATACAAACTTTAATTACCCTTTTAATTTCTATCCTTACAAACAACAATACTGTACCGTCCAACGCTGCCGATTACATTAAATCTTTATTATCTTGCCTCCCCAATGACTTCGAAACTGAACAAAATTCTTCAGTGGAACAGTAGAAGCCTCTTCGCTAACAAATCTGACCTAATTCAATTACTCGACGAACACGACGTTTCAGTGGCCGCCATTTCTGAAACGTGGTTAAAACCCTCCTTTCACTTAAGAATTCCGGGTTATTATTGTCTCAGACACGACAGACCGGATGGTAAAGGCGGCACGGCTCTGATAATCCATAATTCTATCCCGTTTAAACAAATTAATATACATACTCCCTCCGACGATATCCAGATAATAGCAGCTGTCTTATCTGATATCACAATATTATCAATATATATTCCTCCCTCTACCACTTTTATTGAAAATGAATGGGCACCAATCTTAACCCAGATTTGTTCCCCTTTTATGATCCTTGGAGATTTTAATGCACATTCCCCTTCTTGGGGTAGCAAAATAACAAATCGTTCTGGCCGCAATCTTTTAGATTTTATTGATACCCATAACCTATGTTTTTTAAATGACGGATCTCCAACCAGATTCACCCCCCCTCATCAACGGAAAAGTGCTGTTGATTTATCTCTTTGTTCATATTCGTTAGCATCTAAATGCTCTTGGGACATCCTAAACGATCCCCTCTCTAGTGATCATTTTCCAATTATAATCCGATTCCAACATCAATCTAACACTTATCCTCCACCAGTTAAAAATAATCTCAAATTTAGAATAAATGATGCGAATTGGAGCACTTTCTCTTCTGAACTAGATAACCTTATTAATTTTAAAAAAAAATCGTCCCCGGGAGACATCAGATTGCAATGTGAGACGTTTCCCTCTATGGTTATAAATGCAGCAGAAAAATCCATCCCGAAACGCAATGCGAACATTAAAATAAAACACTCTAATCCGTGGTGGGACGAGGAATGCACTCGCTCCGTCAACTCTCGTAAAAAAGCAATTTCCTCTTTTCGTAAGTGAATGACACTAGAAAATTTTTTATCAGTTAAAAAAGCCCAGGCAGAAACCAAACGAATTTTGAAAAATAAAAAACGCGCTGGATGGCGGAAGTTCTGTGAGAACCTGTCTCCGGAAACTCCCCAATCTTCAGTTTGGTCTAGCTTAAAAAAATTCAGATCATCGTATTCTCCGCCGAGTACCAAGCATATATCAGAAGAAATTCTTATAGGATTTGCGGATAAAATAGCCCCCCCATCAGTGGCCGGATGTGAAGAAATGCCTTCTATTAAGCCATATCCATCTCACTCTAACTGGCTAGATGCTCCTTTCTCCATTGATGAGATGAAACTAGTAATAAGAACCCTTTCTGACTCTGCTCCGGGTCCCGATGGAATACTTAATAGTTTCATTAAATCATTTTCTGATATGGCGGTTGAATATTTCTTATCTCTTATTAATAATATGTTTGAAACAGGACTAATTCCGGATGATTGGAAAACTCAAAAAATCATTCCCATTTTAAAACCTGGAAAAAATCCATCTGAAATTTCGTCTTATCGGCCTATTGCTCTTTCATCATGTTTGATGAAAGTAGCGGAGCGTTTGATGAAGAACAGATTAGAGTGATTTGTTGAAAGTCAAGATATTATCTCACCAAATCAGTTTGGTTTTCGGAAAAAGAAATCTACAATGGATAATTTAAGTTTGTTCACAACTGATATCCGAGTTTCCCAATCCCTAAATTCTTATACATTGGCTACATTCCTTGACCTTTCATCAGCTTACGATGATGTTTTACTGAATGTTTTGAAAGAAAAGCTAATTAAAAAACAAATCCCCCCGAAATTAGTCCAATTTATTATTAATTTACTCTCAGATAGGTCCATTATTATTGAGTCTTCCTCTAAATGCTTAAGGCGCAAACTATGAAGAGGTTTGCCCCAGGGTTCTGTTATTAGTCCTCTGTTGTTTAATATTTATATAAGCGACATAGACTCATGAATTCCTTTTTCTATCAAGCGTCTTTACTTTGCGGATGATATCCTTATATATTTGTTACATAAAAATATTATTCTTGCAGCTAAGGAAATGAATTTGGCTTTACAATATATTAAAAACTGGTTGTCAATAAATGGGATGAATCTGGCGGCATCTAAAACAAGGGTCGTGGCTTTCACGCGCAAAAGAAAAATTCCCCAATTCTCAATTTCTTTTGATAATGTGCCTCTACAAACCGCTACTCAAATCAAATTCCTTGGTCTTCTTTTGAACCATAAACTTTCCTGGCTTCCACACATTCAGATAATTTCTACAAAGTGTGAAAAGGGACTTAATATGATGCGAGCAGTTTCCAGAGTATGGTGGGGATCTCACCCTACCACTCTTAAATTAATGTATAATTCCCTAGTTCGGAGCCACTTGGATTATGGCTCATTCCTTTTTGACCCACTCCCTAAATATCTAGATAAGAAAATGGAAAGAATTCAATCAAAAGCCCTCAGAATGATTATTGGAGCTATGAAGTCTTCTCCAATTAATTCTCTTCAGGTGGAATGTGTGGAGCCTCCATTATATTTCAGAAGGCAATTCCTTGCCAATAAATATATTTTCAAGGCTTTATCGTTATCACATCATCCTATTAAACAAAGTCTTAATAGGTTAAGTGTTAATTTGAATTCTAACAAAAGATTGAGAGAAAAACAATGTTTTCCTCTCTTAATTAAAAGTTTTCATCTCTATAATTCTCTATCATCTTCCCTCCAATATCTTCAAGAAGTTCCCAATCTTCCTATATACAATATTCCATTTAAGGCAATCACTTTTATGCCAAACACAATAACATCAGTCTTTCAGAAGAATATTTTATCTTCCCCAAATAAATTTCAAAATGTGGATGATTGTTTTAAAAGCATAGTGGCTTCGAAATTCCCTGGATTTTCCATCCTTTTCACGGATGGTTCCAAATTTGAAAATAAAAGATGTGGAGCATCTATATATAGTCCAGAATTCAACATCAATCTCACTTATAAATTACCGAAAGAAGCTTCCATATTTACAGCCGAATGCTTTGCAATTGAACAAGCGCTAAATCAAATCCAGGTTCTCAACATTCATCGAGCCTTATTATGTACTGATTCGCTAAGTGCTCTAACTAAAATTAGGTCAAATATTTTACGTTATCCGGAAGACAATATTATATGTAAAATAAAAAATCTTCTCAATTCTCTTAGTGAATCTGGGTTTGAGACGATATTGGCCTGGGTCCCTGCCCATTTGGGTATCGAGGGTAATGAGATGGCCGATTTTCTCGCCAAATCTGGTTCAGATTCCGGAACTATCCCACAAAATTTTAGAATTCCTATATCCGATGTCTTTCCGATTCTTAAATCTAATATGACTCGTGCCTGGGAAGAAAATTGGGCAGTCTCCAAAATAAGAACTGGATCTTTCTATGCGGGAATTCAAAACCATATCCCTGCTAAGCCATGGTTCCACGGTAAAAAACTTTCAAAACGATTCATTTCATGTATCTCGAGAATGAGAATTGGCCACTGTTCAATTGCATCTCACTTGTCTAGAATTAGAGTTTTAGATGATCCGTTCTGCCAGTGCGGTGTGGAAGAGGAAACCCTCGACCACGTTTTCTTTAACTGTAAAAACCATTCATCTTTCAAGAACATATACCGCCGGCTTATTAAAATCACACACCAGTCCCCCCTTAACATTTCATACCTTTTATCTCTTAACAATTCTCGTGTTCATACAGCTTTATGTAAGTTTATTAACCTGAATGAATTCAATATTTAATTTGTTTTAGTGATCTAAATGAGTCCAATATTTAATTTGTTTTATTATTTTCCCATTAGATTAACCGAAATTTCTTATCCATTTTAAATATTACCGGCACAAAGCACTCTCTCCAGGGTGAATTGCCTTAAACCAAAAAAAAAAAAAAACTTACGAAACTGGCCGCGGAGCCCTTCGACGCTATAGCTTATATTAGAACCCACGACCGGTCATATGATAAATTGTAGTGAAGTTTTTCCGTTTCATTCGAAATTCTAATCACTAACGACGCTAAAAAAGTTTCATTTCAAAAAATCAAATAAAGATTCGGCCACACAGGCACACATGGGAATCCTAGATGCGACCGAATCTTTTTTTGATTTTACTGTTTCAAATTTTTGTGCTTTAAATTTTTCGTTTGAGAGTCGTTAATATTGTCTTCAATCATTAGACATATAAAGCGTTTTTTACTTTAAAAAATCTCTACTTGTTGATCTATGAAGTTGTATGCAATTTAGTATCTAATATTTGCCTTTAGCTATGGCAGTAACAATAAACAGTAACCAGGTTACAGCTGACATAATAGGGCCGGTCCAGCCAAGATAGGGATATGGATTAGAGTTCCCCCCCACCCACCTCCCTCCCCATCCCACCCGTTAAATAGAGTACATACAAAACCCCTATATGGAGTTCATGCACGGTCCCGACTAATCAGGAGGCAGCGGCGCGTAATGGCTTTAATTTTTTTTCATTTAGTACCCTGGCTCGATTTGGAAATCCAATATTGGCCAATTGGTTTGTGATTAGATCGGAGTTTAGTAAAGCACTTATAAACTGTACCAAGTACAAAACAAATAAAAAACAATTATTTTAACTTTTTTTATTAAGGTAAACAAATCTAAGCAAAATCATCATAAACAGTATTATAGACCAGAGACTGTGCGATTGAAATTTAAGAATCCGGATAAGACAGCAACTCCGATGCCGCTGCGTAAGAAAGACCGTTCGCGTACTCGATGTTTGTTAAAAAGCTACTTTTGTAATAGAACCGAATTCACGCAAGTTGCCAATAATTTGTTTTTATTTATTTAAACGCCCATAATGCCAAGGGATAGGGCCATTTTCATTAACAGATCGCACGAGGACGTGCCGCGGGCAGGTATAAGTACTACGGATTTGTAATTTTGAGTATCTCTCCGGATGTGGAGAGATTGAAAGCAATATGATTATTATTTAAACTGGCTGTTTTGAATAATAAATAGTACCACGCGGCTATATATTACATATGACGTCATTGCCTGAAGTGGTTACGTTGTCCCGGTGACTAGCTGTCACTGAATTACAGTAGATCCGAGAAACCGGCTATTTTTAGAACCAGTTCCTATCGGATTTATAAAATGGTCACCAACACTCAAACTGGGCGAAGCCGACCCAAAAACCTCCCGCAAGGCCTAGCAGCATAAACCTGCGGAGCGGGTTTTTAACTGCTAGTAACATAATAATAGTTTTAATAGCAACAACAACTCTCTATGAAAGTATTAAGCAGAAGGATACAATTCGTCAATGAATAAATATTACGGTGAGGTTTATAAGCTTCAATCTTAATATTTCTATTTTTGTTATTGTCATTTCGTGGCGAAATTCCAAAATAATAAAATATTAACAGTTTTAAACTTAGTTCCACTTATGTTATTTTTGACCGTTACACATTATGGTAAAACGGGATTTAAAAAAAAACCTCTTGTTACCACCAGTATAATAACAATAAAAGTAATAGGTATATGGGTGAAAAAAATTCAAATAAGGTAATCCCCAAACAAACAGTAAATTAAACTAATGGTAATAAACAATTAATTGGATAAGTTTTTTAGATGTTCACGGCCAAAAGCGTTTTCGTTATTTGTTTTTGTGGTGTTATGCCGTATTGCGCTACCTCCTTCTTTAGCCAACGTTTCGGTCAGCTGTCCGAAATGTTGGCTAAAGAAGGAGGTAGCGCAACACGGTGTAACACCACAAAAACAAATAACGTAAAAAACAAGTAATTGGAAATTATGTTGTAAAACACAACTATAAGAAATAATAACAGGATTTGGGGAAAAAATGGCAAAAATAATGTTTTTACTCACTTCAGCTAACTCCAAATTAACTTATTATCAAATTTGCATCGCAACACTTTTATTTCTTTTATAACGTGTGTAAGGGCGTGTAAATAGCTCCAGACACGAGGGAATACTACCCTATGTAAATTAAGGAAAGATGAACTCTTCCCTATGTGACACAAAACAGTCTACACAGCAATTCCAAAATCCTAAGTGAAAACAAAACAATATTCCACGAGAATGCAGCTCTTGCACGAGGTCCAGCACGAAACGACACTAGTTTCCTTTCAAAATATTGATTCTTTACCAAGGCGGTAAGTGCACAATCTCATGTTTATCACAGGAAGGAAGTTCAAACAATGAAAATATAGATTTGCAAATTAATAATAATACGTGCCAAAATCTTAGCTACAGCAATAATTCAATTATGGGTGAATTATTTGAATATGATTTGACTAGGACTGACATCTCTTGGCTTTCACTAACACTCACGTTGGAAGTAATGGCCTGCTTCACAGAGGTAAGAAAATGCATGAATACACTAAATTTTAATGTCACATAGGTAAATTCAAAATAATACAACCACCATAGATGGCGCGTATCCATATTCCCCGCCTTGGAAGTTCGTAGAACTTGCAAAAGAAAGATTATAAAAATACAAATGAAACAAAAAATGAAATAAAAATAAAGTGACTGAATTCACCAGTAATATTCAGGAATGACACGCATTGGAAATTTGCAGAATCTCACAAAATAAAGAAAAATAACTAAAAATACAATGTAATAAAGTTCAATTGACCAAGATAACGGATATTAAGTAATGCCATGTATGTATGATCATTAAAACAATGACTAAAAACAAAATAAATAAACAAAAATAGATAAAATATAAAATTATTGCGTTGGAATGGGATATAATTTGACAACCGGACGTTTAAAAGAACCAAATCGTGTCTTTACCGTCGCCACGCGAACAATTTTATCCATTCCGAGATGGATTTCAGTTATCACGCCTAAAGGCCAATTTAACGGAGGGGAATTTTCCTGTCCCACTAGTACGACAGTTCCGATATTAATCGGATGATCAGAAGTAGTCCACTTCTGCCTGACTTGCAAGGTGTGCAGATACTCTGAACGCCACTTCTTCTAGAAGGACTGAACCATGCTGTCCAATAATTGCTTACGCTGAGTCAAATTGATTTTACCGTCTGCCAGGACAGAAGCAGGCAATTACTGCAATGGTGTCGACATTAAAAAATGCGCAGGCGTAAGGACTTCTGGATAAGGGTCAGAAGACATAACTGTAAGTGGACGCGAATTCATTATGCACTCAATTTGAACTAGCACAGTCTGTAACTCCTCATAGGTGAGAAGCTGAGTTCCAATCACACGGTACAAGTGTGTCTTCACGCTCTTTATGTTTGACTCCCACATACCCCCAAAATGAGGCGCGCGTGGTGGAATCATTTTCCACTCTATACGACGCTTAGCGAGTTCGCGCTTTAATGAAGGCTCATATTCAGATTCAACCAAAAACTTGTAGAGGTCATCTAATTGTGCCTTTGCACCCACAAAATTAGTACCATTATATGAATACAAGCATGTTACCGGGCCTCGTCGAGAAATAAAACGGCTGAAAGCAGCCAGGAAAGCATTTGAAGTTAAGTCAGAGACCAATTCAATATGAATAGCCTTGGTCACAAGGCCTACGAATAGATAGATATATGCCTTTTGAGAAGTCCTCTCCGACGAGTCAGCGTAATACGGAGGGGACCTGCGTAATCTACACCGGTATGTACGAAGGCCTTTGCTTCTGCAACACTATATGACGGTAAATCTGCCATCTTTGGTGTAGGATGCGATGGATTTAAGCGGAAGCAACAATTGCATTTCCACACCATCGCCCTAATAACAGTCCTAGCATCTAATATCCAATAGCGTTGACGTAAGATAGACATAAAAAGTCCTGGGCCTGTATGATAGTTCACGACATGAAAGTGAGCGATGATCAGATCGACAACACAGTCATGTTTGGGAAGTAAAACAGGATGTTTAACCTCAAAAGAGATAGAAAGAAACCGATATTTACCGAATTTAATCGATTTAGAAAGCCGCCCCCAATACGTAACAGATTACCTCCATAAAAAAATAGAGATAAACTCTGAAGCCTTTTGGAGTGCAGCAATATCTCCTGCAAAATGAATACTCTACACAGCACGAATCACAGCCTTTTCAGCAGTCATAAGATTATTGACCGTTCGAGAGGAAAGTATATCTTTTTTATGAATCGGAGGACATAAACATCAATCCTTAGTAGTTTATCCCAAGTGGATATATGCTGAGCCAGTTCACTCAGGACCGATTTTTCACCCTGAAATGTTGCAATGAGCACAGTTGCAATGAGCACATTAGCTTTGTGTTCAGGCATTTCACCAGAATTGGTAGGGTGAAACGGTTTTAATGGCCATTGCAAAGGTGGGCTGCGAATCCATGATGGGCCGTTCCACCATAAATCATGTGAAACGAGTTGGGAAGGAAGCATGCCACGAGAAAGGCAGTCGCTCGGGTTTTCATTACCAGCAACATGGTAAAAATTCTCTGGAGATAAATTTTCTTGGCACTGAGCCACGCGATTACTAACAAACACCGACCAGCAATGCGGTGAAGAATGTATCCAAGAGAACGCAACGGTAGAATCGGAAAACGCATATGTTCCTGCAACAGGAAGACGCTCAGAATAATTATCTTGAACCGTCCGTATTAATTTGGACATCAATACTGCGGCACAGAGCTCCAAACGAGCGAGGGTCGTCACTTTGGTGGGAGAAACCTTTGGTTTTGCGCACAACAATCTCACTGTAATTTTCCCAAACAGGTCAGTGGTGTGCAAATAAATCACACAGTCGTAACCATTCATGCTTGCATCGCAGAAAGCAACAACTAGCACCGTACTGTCTTTCAGAACACCAACATGGCGAGGGATTTTTGTCATTGAAATTAGAGGAAATTCCTGTGTAAACGCCGAAAACCGATGAAAAACGCTATCAGCGGGTGTATCATCCCAACCAATGTTGCACAGCCATAGCTCTTTGATAAGTAATTTAGCGTACAAAATGACAGGGGCGACCAAGCCGAGGACTTCAAATAAGCGGGCGACTATGAAGAGTATGCTCCGCTTTGTGCACTTCTCCTGAACATAAGATGTCTTAAAAAAGAAGCTGTCGTCAGCTGGTTCCTACGAAAAGCTCAACACTCAACGAGGTATTGTTAGAACCAACAGTGAAGTCCACTGGGCTGCGGTGAGAATCCGGGAGGTTCTCACGTACAACTTGAGAATTACTAGTCCATTTTACAAAATCAAAGGCATCGGACTTAAACAACGAGATTAATTCTCGAGATAGACGTATGGCGCTGGGCTCATCTGCAATAGATGGTCGACCAGGTCGTCCATATACAGCTTGGACTCTGCCACTTTGGCAGCGTCCGGGTAAAGTGGTCTCATATCCTGGGCCAACTGGCAAACCGTCCGCATTTCTAAGTATGGACTTGCCGTCAAGCCGAACGGAACTCGATTGAAATGAAAAGTTCGTATGAGACCATTATTTGAGAATCGAAATAAGATCCTCAGGTATCTACGATGCTTGCTAGGAACTTTAATCTGTAAATACATTCCGCAGTCATAGCGATGGGAAAAAGACGAAAGTCAAGCAAAAGCAGAAACAAATCGGCTTGCAAATTGGTACCAGTATGAATAATGTCATTCAGTGACAGCCCTGTGTGTGTTTTAGCACTAGCATCGAGCACAATACGAGGCATTGGTTTGTCTGGACAAGTGACAGCATGATGTGGGATGTAATATCCATCTTCTGTGATATCCGACTCTGAGACTTCTGATAGGTAATTATTTTCAATATATTCACTGATAACC
This sequence comes from Glyphotaelius pellucidus, assembly GCA_936435175.1. NCBI lineage: Eukaryota > Metazoa > Arthropoda > Insecta > Trichoptera > Limnephilidae > Glyphotaelius > Glyphotaelius pellucidus. The sequence goes on from OW386546.1 coordinate 38,630,952, forward strand.
TTGTTATAATTCTCTTGCAAAGCAGGGAATGTTAAAATTTTCGCTCCAATGCCAAAAATCGGCGTTGAGTAGCAGTACGAGAATTACTAAATTGTCTTGGATCTTTACAGAAAGGTAAAGCAACAGAATATCTACCATCATCAGTGCGAGAAATCGACGAAGTTAAAAGATTCTCACATTCTGTCTCCTCCGGACTTAATTTTATATTAGGTGTCTCTTCTAACAGCCAAAATTTTTGCACTAACTCATTCAGTGCGAGTGCCGAAAATGATGTGTTTGTATTGACAAAACCAAAAGCGGTCGATAACGCGGGGGTGCACTAGTACCCGATTCAACCCTGTTCCCTAAATAAATATATGGGAACAGTTGTGCACCTATGACGACATCCACGCATCCAGGAATATTCCACGTTAAGTCTGCGAGAGGTATGCCCTCTAAATACCTCATGTCACCCTTGGCTATATAGTGATTGGTCGGTGATACTGTCAACGACAAGCGCATGTATATTATATTTATTCTCTGGGTATAGGCGGGACTTAATGTCCAAATACACGTAGCCGAAAATTGGTCGAGACGTTGATCCAATTCCTTTGACAAATGAATTACTCAAAGGAATTATTGGCAAATTCTGCGTCTTACAACAATCGACCGTAATCAAATTATTTAGAGAGCCATTATCAATTAGGCAACGAACAATAACTTTATTTCCGTTTTTAAGCTTCGCGTATACTTGTGCGGTCGAAAGTAAAATAGAAGAGTTCGGTATTACTTTGGGTTACAGAAAACGAACACGAGGGATTGACATTCGCGGTCCCCTCCACTTGCATATCACAAATACCAGTTCCATTGATGCTGGATGACACTGGAGGGGGGACTGACGGTTCTTCACTGGTAGGTACTTGCGACGTATGTACATGAGTATTGGTTTGCATATTATTCACACTGCCGAAATGTAAGAATGTATGATGACGTTTATTGCACAAATCACAAACTAACCCCGATTTACATGTAAATGTGGTTCACATACAATCAAGTCATGACTTGATTGTATGTGAACCACTAAGAAAATTTACACAGGCATGTTTCGATTTTATAAATTCAAATCGAGCCTGTGGGGAACTCATACGTTTAAACTTTGAGCAAACGTTGACTAAATGATCTGTTTTGTTACACAGAATACAACCTTTCGGCGGAGGTGGGAAGCGCGGAATATTTGCATTACTCGCGACAAACGATTTAGTATTATTTGATCGGGAGGATGAAGAAAGGTGCGTTATAATTACGACACCATGCGAGTTACTCGATCGTTCTAAAATCTTTACTTGATCTTGTACAAACAAAACTAACTCATTATAAGAAAGAATTTCTTTATTACGAACTGTCAGCTCAAAGTTTTGAGCCGTCTGTGAATCAATTTTTCTTACCGCGCAGTGAAACAAAAGAAAATCAGTTAAATCTTCAATACCTAACTGCTTTAATGCCATTAGTTATTAAAACACAATTTTTTCTGTCTTTTTCTGTCTTTTCCTTTTTTATACTTTCACATAAATTATTAGTGTTATCTTCTTCTTCATAGCTTAATGTATTATTCACTCTAGTATTATCTACTAACTCTAAATCCTAAATTATCATTTTACTAACGAAAATTGAGTAGGCACCTCTTTGCTTATTATTTCTGCACATCTGAAAGAATTTCTAAGTAAGGTTTAGTAATAATTCGAAAATATTCAAATGGAGATCACTGTTTTTTTTACGTGAATATCTCCCAACGGCTCCTAACCATCTGGAGCCAGTGAGAAAATGGCATCCCCATGGGGGGGTATGTTTAAAAGATGGGGAAGGAAAGAATATGGAAAAGAGGAAGTTGGGAAAGTACCTGGATATTCAGATCTGGTCGCTAAACAGGGCTAAAGCCATTTCAAAGAACGTTTCACTTATGGATTAAGGTCTTACGTTAGGGCTATACTTGTAGTATCTTCCACACTGGATCGCGCCGCGAATATACCTCAATTTTTAAATAACGCAGCTTAATCAAATAAAATATACAAGCGCTTGTCAGGCTTTAAGCCCGTGACCTCCAGATTGCTAGTCGAGAGCCTAACTCCTCTGGCGCGGAGGTAAAGCGGTAAATTATAAAGACTGCACTTCACATTATCATTCTCAATTTTTATAAATTCTCAAGAAATAAAATAAAATATAGCAAAATCTGCAAATTATAAGTTTTTCGTGATTAATTAATTTATTTATTTACGCCTATTTTGGCTTTTACATATACATAACAATATTAAAAAAATTATACTCGTAAATAGTGCAGGAAAGGACTGTTTAATACATTTACACAAAAATAAATATAGAGAAAGAATATTATTGAAATTGATCCACAGTGTATGTAGGTACAAAATATATAAAATCCAAAATAGTTTTTTGTTTTTCTTTCAGCTACAAAATACTGTTAATGTGTTAGTCAATTTAAATAGCTTTATCAAAATATTCCCCTACTTGATGAAAAAAACTTCAATGGTATGCTTATACCATTTAGGGTGGGGCAGAGAGGAGTCAAAAAAATCATTGAAGGCCCCCGAGACCGAGCAAAGCAGCGAGGCGGGTGCCGTTAGGTTGGGAAAATGATGCCGTTTTTTTCATGATGTTTTAAAAATGATATCGTCTGGCGTAGTGGCCTTGGCGAGCAATACACATATTGAGCCTTTCGGCCACTCTTCGCAGCACATCTTGAGGAATTCCAGCGATGACGTCCTCAATTGCCTCCTTCAGAGCTTCAAGGGTTCGAGATTGAAGTTTTTTTTACCTCAGCTTTGACGTATCCCCGCAGAAAAAAGTCTCTCGGGGTCAAATCGGGGGAGCGAGGGAGCCATGAAATATCCTCCCCGCATAGAGATCAAGTGACCTGGAAAGAGCTCTTGCAAGATTTCGCGTGAACGATGGAAAGCATGGGCCATGGCTTCATCTTGTTCAAACCAGAAGGCTTTTGTGTGGTGTTCCTCGCTTTTCTTTTTCATTTTGGGACGCTTAAGCTTATCCAACATCTCACAATAGCGAGACAAAGTCACGGTAATGATAAATCCTTTGTTGCTAGTACACAAAACAACGTCGAGGAATACAGCAGTTACGATTGCAATGCAAGCATCTCTACGTTTCACAAAATCTTGTGGGCTCAGTACAAGTGAAGGTCCGAGTGTGATTCGCCTTATAATTCTGGACAATATTCCAAGCGCAGCAGCTTGTTTCCGTGCTTATAGAGTTGGAGACTCCTCAATTGACGCTCTTACTACCGCGATATTTCAGGTCGCCCAACTGGTACACTTTTAGGTCGCCCAACTGGTATTTTAGAATCTGCAGTTCCTGTCCACCTTACGTTACTGATCCATTTCCGATTGGTTTTAGTATCAGGAACACTGTAATTACAATTCAACTCGAACCAGATCCGAAAAGCCCCATGTGTAACCACAACGCTTTCCCTGTTTTTTAAAGAACGTCTCCACAACAAAGCCCTGGTACTTACCTGACCACGGAAAGGTCATTACTATAAACGGCATCATTTTTCTGACCTAACGGCATCCGCCTCGCCCCTTTGCTCCGTCTGGGGGGCCTTCAGTGATTTTTCGAAAACAGTAACTCCTCTCTGCCCCACCCACATTATTAAGATTGATGTACCAAATATATCAACAACATCAGAGTATTTGTTTTCTAGCTGTTGAATCCGTCGCATAGGAGTGTAATATTGGGTAGTTGATGAAGAAGTGTTAATATGGTAGGTACTGTCTTGTAACTGACCTGCCTGGAGTATGAAAAGAGATTACATTAAATAAATCAGGGTTATCAAACATTGAATTTACGATTTTATACAAAAAGGTTAAATTGGATATGATTCCACGATCAGATAATTTTATTAAATTTAATGAACAAAGTACGTTATCGTAATTTAGGCATTCTCTAGGAATGCCCATTTTAAAATTTACATATCTTAAGGATTCTTTCAATCGCATGTGAATGAACCTAGTAATTTGGGGACCAAACTGTGGAATTATATTCTAAATGACTCCTTACTAGTGAAATATATAAATTTTTTACAGTATTGACATTATAGTTCGGTCAATATAAACATTTCAAATAGCACAAATTCTGACAGAGCTGAAATTTTGTAGAAGCCTTGAGTACACCTTTACAAACAAATTAACAAATATCCTCATCGATAATATGCCCGCTAAAAAAGTTATTTAAGGTCAAAGGTAAAAAATTTTGGTTTTTGGATTTTTTTCAAAAACGGTAAGTTATATCAAAAAATAAGTTACAAAAAAAATTGTAGATCATAAAATTATCTACAAAAATTGTTACTTACTTTTTCCCCTAAGAATCACCATTTCTGAAATATAGCGATTCTAAAGATTAAAGGAGTTACATTCTATATCATATGCACACATTTCCCCACCACCTGTACTTGGCGCATTTTTTTTAACGAAGTAATGTTTCAGATGTTCCATCATCTTCAATAGCATTGTATGAAATAGTATTATTTATAATATTTTCAACAGTAATGTGAAGATTTGCATCCATCTCGTCATCAGTAACAGGTTCTTTCGATATTATTATTGCTAAGTAAGCTGAAGTAATGTGTGGGCTCGAACTGCTCTCGCGTAAGCTATTATTACTATGAAATTATTATTATATTATTGTAATGAAAAATGCGCCAAGTTCACTACCTCACAGGTGGTGTGGAACTGTGCGCTTATTATATAGAATGTAAATCCTCCAATTTTAGAATCGCTTTATCTCAGAAATGGTGATTTTAACCCTTCGAATAATGAGAAAATAATATCTATGGACTTTTGCCTGTCAAAGTTTGCGCGCAAAAATTCTCGGTTCTTCCCATGCATTTAAAATGTTCATTTTTATTGGTTATTTTTTAATGTTTTTGAAAAAAAAAAATTGTTCTAAAATCTAGATAAAATAATCTTTCCGATGTGTTTATCAAAAATTAAGATTTTTGTTTTAAAATATTAAAATTTTTATATTGAAAATGTGAATTAGCTTAAAAATTACGTACCTGGGGTTTCCCCAAAAAAGTACATAAAATAAAAGAAAATTAAAATTTTAAATTCAGATTCCTTTTTTTAAGAAAATTTGTAATAAAACTGTCACTTCACTTTTTATCACATTTATACAATTTTATTTTTAAATTAATTGTTTATTACGTCACACATTGGCGCAAAATAAAATCGTCACTATAAAATAAAATCGTCGGGTTTGTAAAATATCTGATCAATATAGCTCGTTTATTCCTAAAGCAATAAGAAGCAATATTTCTTTCGCTTTCAAATATAAACAAAATCACAAATTTTTGCTTGACAGGAAGAGAGATATCTAACTTTTAATGACGCTCGGTCGTTCTGGGACAATCTGGGTCTCCTGTTATTATAACGGCATATGATGTTTTGGGACAACTAGGGTCAAGACGGGTTAAGAAAAAAAATAATTGACAATTTTTGTAGATAATTTTATGATCTACAATTTTTGTTTTACTTATTTTTTGATATAGCTTACCGTTTACGAGAAAAATCCAAGAACTGAAAATTTTGACCTTTGACCTTGAATAACTTTTTTAACGGGCATGTGATCGATTGGAATATTTTGTATTTTATTTGTAATAGAAGTAGAAGCAAGAAGAGGCAAATAGAGGCAAGGAGAGGTAGTAGAGGCAAGGAGAAGCTAGTTAAAGCAAGTAGAGGTAAATAAAAGCAAGAATCGGCAACAAGAGGCAAGGAGATGCGTGTGTAGGCAAGAATAGGAAAGAAGAGGCAAAGTCCCTTTTTTTGCTTTTTTAAAATGTTTACGAAAATTACATTTTCTTTGTAAATACATTTCCTTTTAACAGATTTTGATGGAAAATGAATTTCCTTTTTAAAAAATTTACAACATGGTTTTTAAATTTTCTATCAAAAAAATTTCGTTTAAAGCAATTTTCTTTTTAAAAACGGTTTTTCATGGGTTATGAATTTATTGCCTTAAAACAAAATTTCATGGTTTATAAAATTACGGTTTAAAGATATTTTTTCATGTTAAAGATATACGTTTATGTTAAAGAATTTTCTCTTTGAATATATCAGGGAAGTCCCTTTCTTTTGCTATTTTTAAAATTTTTGCGAAAATACGCTATTTGTAAATAAATTTCCTTTTCCTGACAGTTTTTCATGGAAATAGAATTTTCTTTTTAAAAAGTTTAAAATTTATTAAAAGAAAATAACTTAGTTTACATCACTTTATTTATTTTATACTATCAACATGTTTTGTGAACTGTGTTCACTTATTCAGGAATAAAAGTATACCAAAGTTAAAAAAATTAATTATAGATTACATATGGAGAGAAGAAATTGAAGGAGGGGGGAGGGTTGACAATGGTGGGAGTTTCGAAGAATTGGGGATTACCAAGCTATTAGAAGAAAAAGGCCGGTTAAGTGGGAAGATATTTAAAACAGGGTTAACAAAAAATTTTTGCTTATTAATTATGTCAGCTTTTGAATTAACATTTTTTCTTATTTCTAAAATTTCTAAATTATTGATTTGCGATGTTTTATATCCTGTATGTAATATTTGAAGACCTGAATTTATGTCAAAGCTATGAACATGTTGATAGTATAAAATAAATAAAGTGATGTAAACTAAGTTATTTTCTTTTAATAAATAAATAATGACATCACAAAGTAACAACCTTTAAGAAGAAGTTTTCTTCGAAAAATTAAAGTTTATAAGACGGTTTATAAATCTGTAAATAAATTTTTTCGTTTAAAGCAATTTTCTTATTAAAAAAAATTTCTAAAAAATATTCGTTTTAATCAATTTTCCATTTAAAAACAGTTTTTCATGGTTAAAAGATTAATTCAATTTAATTAAAGATTATTGTTTTATGGTTAAAGAATTTCGTTTATTAAAGAGTTGTCCCTTCGAATGCTGTTTAGATATTTATCATGAAGGTCTGAGTTTTTTTGCTGTTTTTAAAATGTTTGTGAAAATACGTTTTTCTTTGTGAATAAATTTCCTTATCTTAACAGTTTTCCTGGTTAATGAATTTATTCATTTTAAACAAAAATTCGTGGTTAATGAAATTGCGGCTAAAAAATTGTTTTTTTTAATGTGAAAGGTTTTCGATTTTTTAAAAGAATTTTTTCTTTTTTTAATTTAATATTTTTAAAATATTAGCGAAAACATTCATTTCTTTGAATACAAATTTCCTATTCAAAAAATGAAAAAATGGATTTAAATTTTCGTTTTAGGCAGTTTTCTTTTTAAAAACGGTTTTTCATGGGTAATAAATTTATTGCTTAAAAAAAAACTCATTTTTTTATAAAATAATGGTTGTAAGATTGTTTTTATGGTACAAGAAATTTTTTTTTAAAGTTTTATAACGCGGTTCTTAAATTTTCCGTTAATGATTTTTTTTTGTTTGAAGCAATTTTCTTTATAAAAGCAGTTTTTCAGGTAAACGATTTTATTTCTTTAAAACAAAATTTCATAGTTAATGAAATCGCGGTTTAAAGACTGTTTTTTATTGTAAAAGGTTTTCGATTTTTTAAAAGAATTTTTTCTTTTAATGCCATTTAGATACTTACCAAGGACGACCACCTTTTTTGCTATTTTTGCAATATTTGCCAAAATAAGCCTTGCTTTAAAAATAAATTTCCTTTTCTGAACAGTTTTCATGGGTAATGAATTTATTGCTTTGAAACAAAATTTCATTTTTTATAAAATAAGGTTTAAAGATTGTTTTTATGGTACAAGAATTTCTTTTAAAAAACTTTTAAACTTTTTAACGAAAATTTTTTGTTTGAACAAATTTTCTTTTTAAAAACAGTTTTTCAGGTTAATGAATTTATTCCTTTTAAACAAAAATTCCATGGTTGATAAAATTGCGGTTTAAAGATTGGTTTTTATTGTAATAGGTTTTAGATTTTTTAAAAGAATTTTTTATTTGAATGCAGTTGAAGTATTTCAAGGAAGACCGTGTTTTTTTTTATATTTTTAAAATGTTTGCGATAATGTTCATTTTTTTGTACACAAATTTCTTTATCTTAACATTTTTTCTTAAAAAAAGAATTTCGTTTGTAAAATATTTAAATAATGGTTTTTAAATTTTCTTTATGAATAATTTTTTACGGTTAAAGCAATTTAAAAAAAAACCTTTTTCATGGTTAATGAATTTATGGCTTTAAAACAAAATTTCTTGATTAATGAAATTACTGTTAAAAGACAGTTTTGAATGGCTAAAAGATTTATTACTTAAAAACAAAATTTCATGGTTAGTGAAATTACGGTTTAAAGATTGTTTTTTTTATTGTAAAAGGTTTTCGGTTTTTTAAAAGAATTTTTTCTTTGAATGATGTTTAGATATTTATCAAGGAAAACCGTGTTTTTTTGCTATTTTTATAATGTTTGCCAAAGCATGCTTTTATTTCAAAATAAATTTCCTTTTCTTAACAGTTTATCATGGAAAAGGAATATCCTTTATAAAAATTTTATAAAATGGATTTTCCGTGAAAAAAAATATTCGTTTAAATCAATTTTCCTTTTAAAAACAGTTTTTTATGGTTAAAAGATTTATTGTTTTACAAAACAATTCATAGTTAACGAAATTACGGTTAAAGGCAGGTTTTTATGGATAAAGAATATCTTTTTTTAAAGAATTTTCTCTTTGAATGCCGTTTAGGTAAATATCAAGGAAGACCTTTTTTTTGCTATTCTTGCAATGTTTGCCAAAATATGCTTTTATTTCAAAATAAATTTCCTTTTCTTATCACAGAAAAGGAATTGTCTTGATAAAATTTTATAAAATGCTTTTTATTTTCTGTAAAAAAATTTTCGCGTCAATCTATTTTTTTTATAAAACAAAATTTTAAATTTAATGAAATTACGGTTAAAAGAAATTTTTTTATGGTTAAAGAATTTCGTACTTTAAAGAATATTCTCTTTGGATGCCGTTTAGATATTTATCTAGGAGGACCGAGTTTTTATATATTTTTAAAATGTTATCGAAAACATTAATTTTTTTAAAACAAATATCCGTTTCTTAAAAGATTTATTGCTTTAGAACAAAATTTCATAGTTAATGAAATTACGGTTTAAAGATAGTTTTTAGTGGTTAAGGAATTTTCTCTTTGAATGCCTTTTAGAAATTTATCAAGGAAGATCGTGTTTTTTGCTATTTTTGCAATGTTTGCCAAAATATGATGTTATTTAAAAATAAATTTTTATTTTCTATGCAGTTTATCATGGAAAAGGAAATGTCGTTTTAAAAATTTATTTCATAAAATGGTTTTAAAATTTTCTGTAAAAAAAAAGTTCGTTTTCATCAATTTTCCTTAAAAAAAACAGTATTTCATGGTTAAAAGATTTATTACTTTAAAACAAAATTTCATAATTCACAAAATTACTGTTGATAGTTTAATGGAAAAACAATTTCATTTTTTAAAGAATTTTCTCTTTGAATGGCGTTTAGATATATATCAAGGAACACCGTGTTTTTTTTTTATATTTTTAAAATATTTGCGAAAACATTAATTTCTTCGAAAACAAATTTCCTCTTCTTAACATTTTTTCATGGAAAAAGAATTTCGCATGTTAAACTTTTAATTTCCCTTTTTTTAAAATTTCTTAAATAATTATTTTTCAGCTAAAGCAATTCACTTTTTAAAAACCGTTTTAATGATTAATGAATTTATTACTTTAAAACAAAATTTCTTGCTTAATGAAATTACTGTTTAGAGACAGTTTCTCAAGGTTTAAAGATTTATTGCTTAACAACAAAATGTCATGGTTAATGAAATGACGGTTTAAAGATTGTTTTTTATTGTTTTTTTACTGTAAAAGATTTTCGATTTTTTAAAAGAATTTTTTCTTTGACTGCCGTTTAGATATTTATCAAGGAAGACCGAGATTTTTTATATTTTTAAAATTTTTGCGAAAAAATTCATTTCTTTGTTAACAAATTTCCGTTTCTTATAAGATTTATAGCTTTACAACTAAATTTCATAAATAATGAAATTAAGGTTAAAAGATAGTTTTTAGTGGTTAAGGAATTTTCTCTTTGAATTCCGTTCAGATTAATCTAGGTAGACCGGGTTTTTTTGCTATTTTTGCAATGCTTGCCAAAATATGCTTATATTTAAAAATTAATTTATTTTTCTATGTCGTTTATAATGAAAAAGGAATTGTCTTTTAAAAAAATGATTTCCTTTTAAAAAGGGTTACATGAAAATATTTATTTTAACGGTTATTTCATTTTCCATGAATTTTTTTTTCAAAGGCATGAATTTATTTTTCATGAAAAATGTTATTTTCAAAATTATTGCTTTTAATTTAAATTATTTCAAAAATGGAATTTTTCAACCTTAAAAATCTTTATTTTAACGGTAATTTCATTTTCCATGAATTTTTTTAAAAGCAATAAACTCATTTACCTTGAAAAAATGTCATTTTAAAGAAAATTGCTTTAAACCTAAATTCTTTTGAAAAATGGTTATTTCCAAACGTAAAAATCTATTTGAATCGTTATTTCAGTTTCCATGAAATTGTTTTTAAAGGTTTTAATTTATTTACAAAGAAAAAATCTTATTTTAAAGAAAATTGATAAAAACCTTAATTCTTTTAAAAGATGGAATTCTTCAACCGTAAGATTCTATCTTTTAACCGTTATTTCATTTTCCATGAAATTTGGTTTAAAAGCAATTAATTTGTTTCCGATGAAAAAATGTTATTTTAAAGAAAATTGCTTAAAATCTTAATTATTTTAGAAAATGGAATTCTTCAAACATGTAAATCTTTATTTCAACGGTTATTTCAGTTTCCATAAATTTGTATTTAAATGATATAAATTTATTTACGATGAAAAAATGTTATTTTAAAGAAAATTGATTAAAACCTTAATTCTTTTAAAAGATGGAATTCTTCAGCATTAAAAATCTATCTTTTAACCGTTATTTCATTTTCCATGAAATTTGGTTTAAAAGCAATAAATTCAAAAACCATCAAAAAATGTTATTTTAAAGACTTTAAACTTTAATGATTTTCAAAAAATGGAATTTTTCAAACTTAAAAATCTTTATTTTAACCGTAATTTCATTTACTATGAAATTTTGGTTTAAAAATAATAAATAAAAATTGAAAAAATGTTTATTAAAAAAAAAAATCTTAAAAAATTAAATTCTTTTAAAAAATGGAATTCTTCGACCATGAAAATCTATATTTTAACGGTTATTTCATTTTCTATTAATTTTTTTTAAAGCTTAAATTTATTAAACATGAAGAGATATTTTTTTAAAGAATATTGTTTTCAACTCAAATTATTTTCAAAAAATGGAATTCTTCAAACAAATAAATCTCTATTCTGACCGTTATTTCATTTTTTTTGAAATTTTGGTTTAAAAGCAATGAATTTAAAAACCATGAAAAAATGTTATTATAAAGAAAATTGCTTTAAAATATTTTTTTTAAATGGAATTTTCCATGAAATAATTTTTAAAGGCAAAAAATTTATAAATCATGAAAAAATGTTGTTATAATGAAATTTCTTTAAACATAAATTCTTTAAAAAAATGGAATTCTTCAATCAAAATTTTTTTTATTTTAGCAGTTTTTTCATTTTCCATGAAATATTGGTTCTAAAGCAATAAATTCATATACCATGAAAAGATGTTATTGTACGGAAAATCGCTTTTAACTTAAATTTTTTTAAAAATGGAATTTTTCAAACGTAAAAAATCTTTATTTTAACGGCAATTTCATTTTCCATAAAATTTATTAAAGGCAATTAATTCATTAACCGTGAAAAAATGTTATTATAAACGTAAAAATCTATTTTAATCGCTATTTTTGTTTCCATGAAATTTTTTTTAAAGATGATAAATTTATTTACCAAAAAAAAAATCTTATTTTAAAGAAAATTGATTAAAACCTTAATTCTTTTCAAAGATGGAATTCTTCAGCATTGAAAATCTCTTTTAACCGTTATTTCATTTTCCATGAAATTTGGTTTAAAAGCAATAAATTTGTTTACCATGAAAAAATGTTATTTTAAAGAAAATTGATTAAATCCTCAATTCTTTTAAAAGATGGAATTCTTCAGCATTAAAAATCTATCTTTCAACCGTTATTTCATTTTCCATGAAATTTGGTTTAAAAGCAATAAATTTGTTTACGATGAAAAAATGTTATTTTAGAAAATTGATAAAAACCTTAATTCTTTTAAAAGATGGAATTCTTCAGCATTAAAAATCTATCTTTTAACCGTTCTTTCATTTTCCATGAAATTTGGTTTAAAAGCAATAAATTTGTTTACGATGAAAAAATGTTATTTTAAAGAAAATTGTTTAAAACTTAATTATTTAAGAAAATGGAATTCTTCAAACATGAAAATCTATTTAACAACGGTTATTTCAGTTTCCATTAATTTGTATTTAAAGGATATAAATTTATTTACCAAGAAAAAATGTTATTTTAAAGAAAATGATTAAAACCTTAATTCTTTAAAAGATGGAATTCTTCAGCATTAAAAATCTATTTTAACCGTTCTTTCATTTTCCATGAAATTTGGTTTAAAAGCAATAAATTCAAAAACCATGAAAAATGTTATTTTAAAGAAAATTGCTTAAAACCATTATTATTTTGGAAAATGGAATTCTTCAAACATGAAAATCTATATTTAAACGGTTATTTCAGTTTCCATAAATTTGTATTTAAAGGATATAAATTTATTTACCAAGAAAAATTTTTATTTTAAAGAAAATTGATTAAAACCTTAATTCTTTTCAAAGATGGAATTCTTCAGCATTAAAAATCGATCTTTTAACCGTTTTTTCATTTTCCATGTAATTCGGTTTAAGAGCAATAAATTTGTTTACCATGAAAAAATGTTGTTTTAAAGAAAATTGATTAAAACCTTAATTCTTTTCAAAGATGGAATTCTTCAGCATTAAAAATCTATTTTTTAACCGTTATTTCATTTTCCATGAAATTTGGTTTAAAAGCAATAAATTTGTTTTCGATAAAAAAATGTAATTTTAAAGAAAATTGTTTAAAACTTAATTATTTTAGAAAATGGAATTCTTCAAACATGAAAATCTATATTTCAACGGTTATTTCAGTTTCCATAAATTTGTATTTAAAGGATATAAATTTATTTACCAAGAAAAAATGTTATTTTAAAGAAAATGATTAAAACCTTAATTCTTTTAAAAGATGGAAGTCTTCAGCATTAAAAATCTTTCTTTTAACCGTTCTTTCATTTTCCATGAAATTTGGTTTAAAAGCAATAAATTTGTTTACCATGAAAAAATGTTATTTTAAAGAAAATTGTTTAAAACCTTAATTATTTTAGAAAATGGAATTCTTCAAACATTAAAATCTATATTTCAAGGGTTATTTCAGTTTCCATAAATTTGTATTTAAAGGATATAAATTTATTTACCAAGAAAAAATGTTTTTTTAAAGAAAATTGATAAAAACCTTAATTCTTTTAAAAGATGGTATTCTTCAGCATTAAAAATCTATCTTTTAACCGTTCTTTCATTTTCCATGAAATTTGGTTTAAAAGCAATAAATTTGTTTACCATGAAAAAATGTTGTTTTAAAGAAAATTGCTTTGAAATTAATTTTTTTTAATGGAATTCTTCAACCGTAAAAATCTATATTTCAACGGTTATTTCATTTACCATGAAATTTATTAAAGGCAATTAATTCATTTACTTTGAAAATTAATTTTTAAAGAAAATTGTTTTTAACCTAAAATATTTAAAAAAAAATGGATATTTTCAAACATAAAAAATCTGTCTTTTAACCGTTTTATAATTTTCCATGAAATTTAGGTTTGAAAGCAATAAATTCATTAACCATTAAAAAATTTTATTGTTAAAAAAATTGCTTTGAAGCATATTAAAAAATTGAATTCTTCCACCTTAAAAATCTTTATTTTAACCGTAATATAATTTTCTATGAAATTTTGGTGTAAAAACAATAAAACATGAAAATATGTAAATTGAGAGAAAATTGCTTTAAACCTAAATTCTTTTAAAAATGGAATTCTTGGACTATAAAAATCCATATTATCTCAGTTTTTCATTTTCCATAATTATTTTTTAAAGGCATAAATTAATTAACCATGAATAATGTTATTTTGAGGCTTTTTCTTTTAACTTAAATGATTTTCAAAAAATGGAATTTTTCAAACTTAAAAATCTTTATTTTAACCGTAATTTCATTTACTATGAAATTTTGGTTTAAAAGCAATAAATAAAAATTGAAAAAATGTTATTAAAAAAATATTCTTAAAAAATTAAATTCTTTTAAAAAATGGATTTCGTCGACCATGAAAATCTTTATTTTAATGGTTATTTCATTTTCTATGAATTTTTTTTAAAGCTTAAATTTATTAACCATGAAGAGATATTTTTTTAAAGAATATTGCTTTCAACTCAAATTATTTAAAAAAAAATGGAATTCTTCAAACAAAAAAATCTCTATTCTAACCGTTATTTAATTTTTTTTGAAATTTTAGTTTAAAGCAATAAATTTAAAAACCATGAAAAAATGTTATTTAAAAGAAAATTGCTTTAATTTTTTTTATTTTTTTATTTAAATTGAATTTTCCATGAAATAATTTTTAAAGTCAATAAATTTATAAATCATGAAGAAATGTTATTTTAATGAAATTTCTTTAAACATAAATTCTTTTAAAAAATGGAATTCTTCAATCAAAAATTTTTTTATTTTAGCAGTTTTTTCATTTTCCATGAAATATTGGTTCTAAAGCAATAAATTCATACATACACCATGAAAAGATGTTATTTTAAAGAAAATCGCTTTTAACTTAAATTTTTTTAAAAATGGAATTTTTCAACCGTAGAAAATCTTTATTTTAACGGCAATTTCATTTTCCATAAAATTTATTGAAGGCAATTAATTCATTTACCTTGAAAAAATGTTATTATAAACGTAAAAATCTAAATTAATCGTTATTTTTGTTTCCATGAAATTGATTTTAAAGATTATAAATTTATTTACCAAGAAAAAATCTTATTTTAAAGAAAATTGATTAAAGCCTTAATTCTTTTAAAAGATGGAAGTCTTCAGCATTAAAAATCGATCTTTCAACCGTTATTTCATTTTCCATGAAATTTGGTTTAAAAGCAATAAATTTGTTTACCATGAAAAAATGTTATTTTGAAAAAAATTGTTTAAAACCTTAATTATTTTAGAAAATGGAATTCTTCAAACATGAAAATCTATATTTCATCAGTTATTTTAGTTTCTATAAATTTGTATTTAAAAGATATAAATTTATTTACCAAGAAAAAATGTTTTTTTAAAGAAAATTGATTAAAACCTTAATTCTTTTAAAAGATGGAAGTCTTCAGCATTAAAAATCGATCTTTCAACCGTTATTTCATTTTCCATGAAATTTGGTTTAAAAGCAATAAATTTGTTTACCATGAAAAAATGTTATTTTGAAAAAAATTGTTTAAAACCTTAATTATTTTAGAAAATGGAATTCTTCAAACATGAAAATCTATATTTCATCAGTTATTTTAGTTTCTATAAATTTGTATTTAAAGGATATAAATTTATTTACCAAGAAAAAATGTTTTTTTAAAGAAAATTGATTAAAACCTTAATTCTTTTAAAATATGGTATTCTTCAGCATTAGAAATCTATCTTTTAACCGTTCTTTCATTTTCCATGAAATTTGGTTTAAAAGCAATAAATTTGTTTACCATGAAAAAATGTTGTTTTAAAGAAAATTGATTAAAACCTTAATTCTTTTAAAAGATGGAATTCTTCAGCATTTAAAATCTATCTTTTAACCGTTATTTCATTTTCCATGTAATTCGGTTTAAGAGCAATAAATTTGTTTACCATGAAAAAATGTTGTTTTAAAGAAAATTGATTAAAACCTTAATTCTTTTCAAAGATGGAATTCTTCAGCATTAAAAATCTATTTTTTAACCGTTATTTCATTTTCCATGAAATTTGGTTTAAAAGCAATAAATTTGTTTTCGATAAAAAAATGTAATTTTAAAGAAAATTGTTTAAAACTTAATTATTTTAGAAAATGGAATTCTTCAAACATGAAAATCTATATTTCAACGGTTATTTCAGTTTCCATAAATTTGTATTTAAAGGATATAAATTTATTTACCAAGAAAAAATGTTATTTTAAAGAAAATGATTAAAACCTTAATTCTTTTAAAAGATGGAAGTCTTCAGCATTAAAAATCTTTCTTTTAACCGTTCTTTCATTTTCCATGAAATTTGGTTTAAAAGCAATAAATTTGTTTACCATGAAAAAATGTTGTTTTAAAGAAAATTGCTTTGAAATTAATTTTTTTTAATGGAATTCTTCAACCGTAAAAATCTTTATTTCAACGGTTATTTCATTTACCATGAAATTTATTAAAGGCAATTAATTCATTTACTTTGAAAATTATTTTTTAAGGAAAATTGTTTTAAACCTAAAATATTTAAAAAAAAAGGAATTTTTCAAACAAAAAATATCTGTCTTTTAACCGTTTTATAATTTTCCATGAAATTTTGGTTTGAAAGCAATAAATTCATTACCATTAAAAACTTTTATTGTTAAAAAAATTGCTTTGAAGCATATTAAAAAATTGAATTTTCCACCGTAAAAATCTTTATTTTAACCGTTATATAATTTTGTATGAAATTTTGGTTTAAAAACAATAAATTCGTTAACCTTGAAAAAATATAAATTGAAAGAAAATTGCTTTAAACCTAAATTCTTTTAAAAATGGAATTTTTCGACGATAAAAATCCATATTATAACAGTTTTTCATTTTCCATAATTTTTTTTTAAAGGCATAAATTTATTTACCATGAAAAAATGTTATTTTAAAGACTTTTGCTTTAAACTTAAATGATTTTCAAAAAATGGAATTTTTCAAACTTAAAAATTTTTATTTTAACCGTAATTTCATTAACTATGAAATTTTGATTAAAAAGCAATTAATAAAAATTGAAAAAATGTTATTAAAAAAAAAAATTCTTAAAAAATTAAATTCTTTTAAAAAATGGAATTCTTCGACCATGAAAATCTTTATTTTAACGGTTATTTCATTTTCTGAATTTTTTTTAACGCTTAAATTTATTAACCATACAGAGATATTTTAAAAAAAAATATTGCTTTCAACTCAAATTATTTAAAAAAAAAATGTAATTCTTCAAACAAATACATCTCTATTCTAACCGTTATTTAATTTCTTTCGAAATTTTGGTTTAAAAGCAATAAATTTAAAAACCATGAAAAAATGTTATAATAAAGAAAATTGCTTTAAATTTTTTTTTTTAAATGTTATTTTCCATGAAATAATTTTTAAAGGCAATAAATTTATAAATCGTGAAAAAATGTTATTTTAATGAAATTTCTTAAAACATAAATTCTTTTAAAATATGGAATTCTTCAATCAAATTTTTTTTTACTTTAGCAGTTTTTTCATTTTCCATGAAATATTGGTTCTAAAGCAATAAATTCATATACCATGAAAAGTTGTTATTTTAAAAAAAATCGCTTTTAACTTAAATTTTTTGAAAAATGCAATTTTTCAACCGTAAAAAATCTTTATTTTAACGGCAATTTCATTTTCGATAAAATTTATTAAAGGCAATTAATTCATTTACCTTGAAAAAATGTTATTATAAACGTAAAAATCTATTTTAATCGTTATTTTTGTTTCCATGAAATTGTTTTTAAAGATTATAAATATATTTACCAAGAAAAAAACTTATTTTAAAGAAAATTGAGAAAAGCCTTAATTCTTTTAAAAGATGGAATTCTTCAACCGTAAGATTATAATCAAACCGTTATTTCATTTTCCATGAAATTTGGTTTAAAAGCAATAAATTTATTTACGATGAAAAAATGTTATTTTAAAGAATATTGTTTAAAAACTTAATTATTTTAGAAAATGGAATTCTTCAAACATGAGAATCTATATTTTAACGGTTATTTCAGTTTCCATAAATTTGTATTAAAAGGATATAAATTTATTTACCAAGAAAAAATTTTATTTTAAAGAAAATTGATTAAAACCTTAATTCTTTTCAAAGATGGAATTCTTCAGCATTAAAAATCGATCTTTTAACCGTTATTTCATTTTCCATGAAATTTGGTTTAAAAGCAATAAATTTGTTTACCATGAAAAAATGTTATTTTAAAGAAAATTGTTTAAAAAATCAATTATTTAAGAAAACGGAATTCTTCAAACATGAAAATCTATATTTCAACGGTTATTTCAGTTTCCATAATTTTGTATTTAAAGAATATAAATTTATTTACCAAGAAAAAATGTTATTTTAAAGAAAATTGATTAAAACCTTAATTCTTTTCAAAGATGGAATTCTTCAGCATTAAAAATCTATCTTTTAACCGTTCTTTCATTTTCCATGAAATTTGGTTTAAAAGCAATAAATTTGTTTACCATGAAAAAATGTTATTTAAAGATAATTGATGAAAGCTTTAATTCTTTTAAAAGATGGAATTCTTCAACCGTAAGATTCTATTTTTTAACCGTTATTTCATTTTCCATGAAATTTGGTTTAAAAGCAATAAATTTGTTTACCATGAAAAAATGTTATTTTAAAGAAAATTGTTTAAAACCTTAATTATTTTAGAAAATGGAATTCTTCAAACATTAAAATCTATATTTCAAGGGTTATTTCAGTTTCCATAAATTTGTATTTAAAGGATATAAATTTATTTACCAAGAAAAAATGTTTTTTTAAAGAAAATTGATAAAAACCTTAATTCTTTTAAAAGATGGTATTCTTCAGCATTAAAAATCTATCTTTTAACCGTTCTTTCATTTTCCATGAAATTTGGTTTAAAAGCAATAAATTTGTTTACCATGAAAAAATGTTGTTTTAAAGAAAATTGCTTTGAAATTAATTTTTTTTAATGGAATTCTTCAACCGTAAAAATCTATATTTCAACGGTTATTTCATTTACCATGAAATTTATTAAAGGCAATTAATTCATTTACTTTGAAAATTATTTTTTAAAAAAAATTGTTTTAAACCTAAAATATTTAAAAAAAAAGGAATTTTTCAAACATAAAATATCTGTATTTTAACCGTTTTATAATTTTCCATGAAATTTAGGTTTGAAAGCAATAAATTCATTACCATTAAAAACTTTTATTGTTAAAAAAATTGCTTTGAAGCATATTAAAAAATTGAATTTTTCCACCGTAAAATCTTTATTTTAACCGTTATATAATTTTGTATGAAATTTTGGTTTAAAAACAATAAATTCGTTAACCTTGAAAAAATATAAATTGAAAGAAAATTGCTTTAAACCTAAATTCTTTTAAAAATGGAATTTTTCGACGATAAAAATCCATATTATAACAGTTTTTCATTTTCCATAATTTTTTTTTAAAGGCATAAATTTATTTACCATGAAAAAATGTTATTTTAAAGACTTTTGCTTTAAACTTAAATGATTTTCAAAAAATGGAATTTTTCAAACTTAAAATTTTTTATTTTAACCGTAATTTCATTAACTATGAAATTTTGATTAAAAAGCAATTAATAAAAATTGAAAAAATGTTATTAAAAAAAAAAAATTCTTAAAAAATTAAATTCTTTTAAAAAATGGAATTCTTCGACCATGAAAATCTTTATTTTAACGGTTATTTTATTTTCTGAATTTTTTTTAACGCTTAAATTTATTAACCATACAGGGATATTTTTAAAAAAAATATTGCTTTCAACTCAAATTATTTAAAAAAAAAATGTAATTCTTCAAACAAATACATCTCTATTCTAACCGTTATTTAATTTCTTTTGAAATTTTGGTTTTAAAGCAATAAATTTAAAAACCATGAAAAAATGTTATAATAAAGAAAATTGCTTTAAAATTTTTTTTTTTAAATGTTATTTTCCATGAAATAATTTTTAAAGGCAATAAATTAATAAATCGTGAAAAAATTTTATTTTAATGAAATTTCTTAAAACATAAATTCTTTTAAAATATGGAATTCTTCAATCAAATTTTTTTTTACTTTAGCAGTTTTTTCATTTTCCATGAAATATTGGTTCTAAAGCAATAAATTCATATACCATGAAAAGTTGTTATTTTAAAAAAAATCGCTTTTAACTTAAATTTTTTACAAAATGCAATTTTTCGACCGTAAAAAATCTTTATTTTAACAGCAGTTTCATTTTTCATAAAATTTATTAAAGGCAATTAATTCATTTACCTTGAAAAAATGTTATTATAAACGTAAAAATCTATTTTAATCGTTATTTTTGTTTCCATGAAATTGTTTTTAAAGATTATAAATTTATTTAGCAAGAAAAAAACTTATTTTAAAGAAAATTGAGAAAAGCCTTAATTCTTTTAAAAGATGGAACTCTTCAACCGTAAGATTATATTTTCAAACCGTTATTTCATTTTCCATGAAATTTGGTTTAAAGCAATAAATTTATTTACGATGAAAAAATGTTATTTTAAAGAATATTGTTTAAAAACTTAATTATTTTAGAAAATGGAATTCTTCAAACATGAGAATCTATATTTCAACGGTTATTTCAGTTTCCATAAATTTGTATTAAAAGGATATAAATTTATTTACCAAGAAAAAATTTTATTTTAAAGAAAATTGATTAAAACCTTAATTCTTTTCAAAGATGGAATTCTTCAGCAATAAAAATCGATCTTTTAACCGTTATTTCATTTTCCATGAAATTTGGTTTAAAAGCAATAAATTTGTTTACCATGAAAAAATGTTATTTAAAGATAATTGATGAAAGCTTTAATTCTTTTAAAAGATGGAATTCTTCAACCGTAAGATTCTATTTTTTAACCGTTATTTCATTTTCCATGAAATTTGGTTTAAAAGCAATAAATTTGTTTACCATGAAAAAATGTTATTTTAAAGAAAATTGTTTAAAACCTTAATTATTTTAGAAAATGGAATACTTCAAACATGAAAATCTATATTTCAACGGTTATTTCAGTTTCCATAAATTTGTATTAAAAGGATATAAATTTATTTACAAAGAAAAAATTTTATTTTAAAGACTTTTGCTTTAAACTTAAATGATTTTCAAAAAATGGAATTTTTCAAACTTAAAAATTTTTATTTTAACCGTAATTTCATTAACTATGAAATTTTGATTAAAAAGCAATTAATAAAAATTGAAAAAATGTTATTAAAAAAAAAAAATTCTTAAAAAATTAAATTCTTTTAAAAAATGGAATTCTTCGACCATGAAAATCTTTATTTTAACGGTTATTTTATTTTCTGAATTTTTTTTAACGCTTAAATTTATTAACCATACAGGGATATTTTTAAAAAAAATATTGCTTTCAACTCAAATTATTTAAAAAAAAAATGTAATTCTTCAAACAAATACATCTCTATTCTAACCGTTATTTAATTTCTTTTGAAATTTTGGTTTTAAAGCAATAAATTTAAAAACCATGAAAAAATGTTATAATAAAGAAAATTGCTTTAAAATTTTTTTTTTTAAATGTTATTTTCCATGAAATAATTTTTAAAGGCAATAAATTAATAAATCGTGAAAAAATTTTATTTTAATGAAATTTCTTAAAACATAAATTCTTTTAAAATATGGAATTCTTCAATCAATTTTTTTTTTACTTTAGCAGTTTTTTCATTTTCCATGAAATATTGGTTCTAAAGCAATAAATTCATATAACATGAAAAGTTGTTATTTTAAAAAAAATCGCTTTTAACTTAAATTTTTTAAAAAATGCAATTTTTCGACCGTAAAAAATCTTTATTTTAACAGCAGTTTCATTTTTCATAAAATTTATTAAAGGCAATTAATTCATTTACCTTGAAAAAATGTTATTATAAACGTAAAAATCTATTTTAATCGTTATTTTTGTTTCCATGAAATTGTTTTTAAAGATTATAAATTTATTTAGCAAGAAAAAAACTTATTTTAAAGAAAATTGAGAAAAGCCTTAATTCTTTTAAAAGATGGAACTCTTCAACCGTAAGATTATATTTTCAAACCGTTATTTCATTTTCCATGAAATTTGGTTTAAAGCAATAAATTTATTTACGATGAAAAAATGTTATTTTAAAGAATATTGTTTAAAAACTTAATTATTTTAGAAAATGGAATTCTTCAAACATGAGAATCTATATTTCAACGGTTATTTCAGTTTCCATAAATTTGTATTAAAAGGATATAAATTTATTTACCAAGAAAAAAATTTATTTTAAAGAAAATTGATTAAAACCTTAATTCTTTTCAAAGATGGAATTCTTCAGCAATAAAAATCGATCTTTTAACCGTTATTTCATTTTCCATGAAATTTGGTTTAAAAGCAATAAATTTGTTTACCATGAAAAAATGTTATTTAAAGATAATTGATGAAAGCTTTAATTCTTTTAAAAGATGGAATTCTTCAACCGTAAGATTCTATTTTTTAACCGTTATTTCATTTTCCATGAAATTTGGTTTAAAAGCAATAAATTTGTTTACCATGAAAAAATGTTATTTTAAAGAAAATTGTTTAAAACCTTAATTATTTTAGAAAATGGAATTCTTCAAACATGAAAATCTATATTTCAACGGTTATTTCAGTTTCCATAAATTTGTATTAAAAGGATATAAATTTATTTACAAAGAAAAAATTTTATTTTAAAGAAAATTGATTAAAACCTTAATTCATTTCAAAGATGGAATTCTTCAGCATTGAAAATCTATCTTTTAACCGTTCTTTCATTTTCCATGAAATTTGGTTTAAAAGCAATAAATTTAAAAACCATGAAAACATGTTATTTTAAAGAAAATTGCTTTGAAATTAATTTTTTTTAATGGAATTCTTCAACCGTAAAAATCTATATTTCAACGGTTATTTCATTTACCATGAAATTTATTAAAGGCAATTAATTCATTTACTTTGAAAATTATTTTTTAAAGAAAATTGTTTAAAACCTAAAATATTTAAAAAAAAAGGAATTTTTCAAACATAAAATATCTGTCTTTTAACCGTTTTATTATAATTTTCCATGAAATTTAGGTTTGAAAGCAATAAATTCATTACCATTAAAAACTTTTATTGTTAAAAAAATTGCTTTGAAGCATATTAAAAAATTTAATTTTTCCACCGTAAAAATCTTTATTTTAACCGTTATATAATTTTGTATGAAATTTTGGTTTAAAAACAATAAATTCGTTAACCTTGAAAAAATATAAATTGAAAGAAAATTGCTTTAAACCTAAATTCTTTTAAAAATGGAATTTTTCGACGATAAAAATCCATATTATAACAGTTTTTCATTTTCCATAATTTTTTTTAAAGGCATAAATTTATTTACCATGAAAAAATGTTATTTTAAAGACTTTTGCTTTAAACTTAAATGATTTTCAAAAAATGGAATTTTTCAAACTTAAAAATTTTTATTTTAACCGTAATTTCATTAACTATGAAATTTTGATTAAAAAGCAATTAATAAAAATTGAAAAAATGTTATTAAAAAAAAAAATTCTTAAAAAATTAAATTCTTTTAAAAAATGGAATTCTTCGACCATGAAAATCTTTATTTTAACGGTTATTTCATTTTCTGAATTTTTTTTAACGCTTAAATTTATTACCAATAAAGAGATATTTTTAAAAAAAATATTGCTTTCAACTCAAATTATTTAAAAAAAAAATGTAATTCTTCAACCAAATACATCTCTATTCTAACCGTTATTTAATTTCTTTTGAAATTTTGGTTTAAAAGCAATAAATTTAAAAACCATGAAAAAATGTTATAATAAAGAAAATTGCTTTAAATTTTTTTTTTTAAATGTTATTTTCCATGAAATAATTTTTAAAGGCAATAAATTTATAAATCGTTAAAAAATGTTATTTTAATGAAATTTCTTAAAACATAAATTCTTTTAAAATATGGAATTCTTCAATTAAATTTTTTTTTACTATAGCAGTTTTTTCATTTTCCATGAAATATTGGTTCTAAAGCAATAAATTCATATACCATGAAAAGTTGTTATTTTAAAGAAAATCGCTTTTAACTTAAATTTTTTAAAAAATGCAATTTTTCAACCGTAAAAAATCTTTATTTTAACGGCAATTTTATTTTCCATAAAATTTATTCAAGGCAATTAATTCATTTACCTTGAAAAAATGTTATTATAAACGTAAAAATCTATTTTAATCGTTATTTTTGTTTCCATGAAATTGTTTTTAAAGATTATAAATATATTTACCAAGAAAAAAACTTATTTTAAAGAAAATTGAGAAAAGCTTTAATTCTTTTAAAAGATGGAATTCTTCAACCGTAAGATTATAATCAAACCGTTATTTCATTTTCCATGAAATTTGGTTTAAAAGCAATAAATTTATTTACGATGAAAAAATGTTATTTTAAAGAATATTGTTTAAAAACTTAATTATTTTAGAAAATGGAATTCTTCAAACATGAGAATCTATATTTTAACGGTTATTTCAGTTTCCATAAATTTGTATTAAAAGGATATAAATTTATTTACCAAGAAAAAAATTTATTTTAAGGAAAATTGATTAAAACCTTAATTCTTTTCAAAGATGGAATTCTTCAGCAATAAAAATCGATCTTTTAACCGTTATTTCATTTTCCATGAAATTTGGTTTAAAAGCAATAAATTTGTTTACCATGAAAAAATGTTATTTTAAAGAAAAATGTTTAAAAAATCAATTATTTAAGAAAACGGAATTCTTCAAACATGAAAATCTATATTTCAACGGTTATTTCAGTTTCCATAATTTTGTATTTAAAGAATATAAATTTATTTACCAAGAAAAAATTTTATTTTAAAGAAAATTGATTAAAACCTTAATTCTTTTCAAAGATGGAATTCTTCAGCATTAAAAATCGATCTTTTAACCGTTATTTCATTTTCCATGAAATTTGGTTTAAAAGCAATAAATTTGTTTACCATGAAAAAATGTTATTTTAAAGAAAATTGTTTAAAAAATCAATTATTTAAGAAAACGGAATTCTTCAAACATGAAAATCTATATTTCAACGGTTATTTCAGTTTCCATAATTTTGTATTTAAAGAATATAAATTTATTTACCAAGAAAAAATGTTATTTTAAAGAAAATTGATTAAAACCTTAATTCTTTTCAAAGATGGAATTCTTCAGCATTAAAAATCTATCTTTTAACCGTTCTTTCATTTTCCATGAAATTTGGTTTAAAAGCAATAAATTTGTTTACCATGAAAAAATGTTATTTAAAGATAATTGATGAAAGCTTTAATTCTTTTAAAAGATGGAATTCTTCAACCGTAAGATTCTATTTTTTAACCGTTATTTCATTTTCCATGAAATTTGGTTTAAAAGCAATAAATTTGTTTACCATGAAAAAATGTTATTTAAAGAAAATTGTTTAAAACCTTAATTATTTTAGAAAATGGAATTCTTCAAACATGAAAATCTATATTTCAACGGTTATTTCAGTTTCCATAAATTTGTATTTAAAGGATATCAATTTATTTACCAAGAAAAAATGTTATTTTAAAGAAAATTGATTAAAACCTTAATTTTTTTCAAAGATGGAATTCTTCAGCATTGAAAATCTATCTTTTAACCGTTCTTTCATTTTCCATGAAATTTGGTTTAAAAGCAAAAAATTTAAAAACCATGAAAAAATGTTATTTTAAAGAAAATTGCTTTGAAATTAATTTTTTTTAATGGAATTCTTCAACCGTAAAAATCTATATTTCAACGGTTATTTCATTGACCATGAAATTTATTAAAGGCAATTAATTCATTTACTTTGAAAATTAGTTTTTAAAGAAAATTGTTTTAAACCTAAAATATTTAAAAAAAAAGGAATTTTTCAAACATAAAATATCTGTCTTTTAACCGTTTTATAATTTTCCATGAAATTTAGGTTTGAAAGCAATAAATTCATTACCATTAAAAACTTTTATTGTTAAAAAAATTGCTTTGAAGCATATTAAAAAATTTAATTTTTCCACCGTAAAAATCTTTATTTTAACCATTATATAATTTTGTATGAAATTTTGGTTTAAAAACAATAAATTCGTTAACCTTGAAAAAATATAAATTGAAAGAAAATTGCTTTAAACCTAAATTCTTTTAAAAATGGAATTTTTCGACGATAAAAATCCATATTATAACAGTTTTTCATTTTCCATAATTTTTTTTTAAAGGCATAAATTTATTTACCATGAAAAAATGTTATTTTAAAGACTTTTGCTTTAAACTTAAATGATTTTCAAAAAATGGAATTTTTCAAACTTAAAAATTTTTATTTTAACCGTAATTTCATTAACTATGAAATTTTGATTAAAAAGCAATTAATAAAAATTGAAAAAATGTTATTAAAAAAAAAAATTCTTAAAAAATTAAATTCTTTTAAAAAATGGAATTCTTCGACCATGAAAATCTTTATTTTAACGGTTATTTCATTTTCTGAATTTTTTTTAACGCTTAAATTTACTAACCATACAGAGATATTTTTAATAAAAATATTGCTTTTAACTCAAATTATTTAAAAAAAAAATGTAATTCTTCAAACAAATACATCTCTGTTCTAACCGTTATTTAATTTCTTTTGAAATTTTGGTTTAAAAGCAATAAATTTAAAAACCATGAAAAAATGTTATAATAAAGAAAATTGCTTTAAATTTTTTTTTTAAATGTTATTTTCCATGAAATAATTTTTAAAGGCAATAAATTTATAAATCGTGAAAAAATGTTATTTTAATGAAATTTCTTAAAACATAAATTCTTTTAAAATATGGAATTCTTCAATCAAATTTTTTTTTACTTTAGCAGTATTTTCATTTTCCATGAAATATTGGTTCTAAAGCAATAAATTCATATACCATGAAAAGTTGTTATTTAAAAAAAAATCGCTTTTAACTTAAATTTTTTAAAAAATGCAATTTTTCAACCGTAAAAAATCTTTATTTTAACGGCAATTTCATTTTCCATAAAATTTATTCAAGGCAATTAATACGTTTACCTTGAAAAAATGTTATTATAAACGTAAAAATCTATTTTAATCGTTATTTTTGTTTCCATGAAATTGATTTTAAAGATTATAAATTTATTTACCAAGAAAAAAACTTATTTTAAAGAAAATTGAGAAAAGCCTTAATTCTTTTAAAAGATGGAATTCTTCAACCGTAAGATTATATTTTCAAACCGTTATTTCATTTTCCATGAAATTTGGTTTAAAAGCAATAAATTTATTTACGATGAAAAAATGTTATTTTAAAGAATATTGTTTAAAAACTTAATTATTTTAGAAAATGGAATTCTTCAAACATGAGAATCTATATTTTAACGGTTATTTCAGTTTCCATAAATTTGTATTAAAAGGATATAAATTTATTTACCAAGAAAAAATTTTATTTTAAAGAAAATTGATTAAAACCTTAATTCTTTTCAAAGATGGAATTCTTCAGCATTAAAAATCGATCTTTTAACCGTTCTTTCATTTTCCATGAAATTTGGTTTAAAAGCAATAAATTTGTTTACCATGAAAAAATGTTATTTTAAAGAAAATTGTTTAAAAAATCAATTATTTAAGAAAACGGAATTCTTCAAACATGAAAATCTATATTTCAACGGTTATTTCAGTTTCCATAATTTTGTATTTAAAGAATATAAATTTATTTACCAAGAAAAAATGTTATTTTAAAGAAAATTGATAAAAACCTTAATTCTTTTCAAAGATGGAATTCTTCAGCATTAAAAATCTATCTTTTAACCGTTCTTTCATTTTCCATGAAATTTGGTTTAAAAGCAATAAATTTGTTTACCATGAAAAAATGTTATTTTAAAGAAAATTGTTTAAAACCTTAATTATTTTAGAAAATAAAATTCTTCAAACATGAAAATCTATATTTCAACGGTTATTTCAGTTTCCATAAATTTGTATTTAAAGGATATAAATTTATTTACCAAGAAAAAATGTTATTTTAAAGAAAATT
This sequence comes from Glyphotaelius pellucidus, assembly GCA_936435175.1. Lineage (NCBI taxonomy): Eukaryota > Metazoa > Arthropoda > Insecta > Trichoptera > Limnephilidae > Glyphotaelius > Glyphotaelius pellucidus. Next base: position 38,658,969 of record OW386546.1, read on the forward strand.
GATTAAAACCTTTATTTAAATTCTTTTCAAAGATGGAATTCTTCAGCATTGAAAATCTATCTTTTAATCGTTCTTTCATTTTCCATGAAATTTGGTTTAAAAGCAAAAAATTTAAAAACCATGAAAAAATGTTATTTTAAAGAAAATTGTTTTGAAATTAATTTTTTTAATGGAATTCTTCAACCGTAAAAATCCATATTTCAACGGTTATTTCATTGACCATGAAATTTATTAAAGGCAATTAATTCATTTACTTTGAAAATTAGTTTTTAAAGAAAATTGTTTTAAACCTAAAATATTTAAAAAAAAAGGAATTTTTCAAACATAAAATATCTGTCTTTTTACCGTTTTATAATTTTCCAAGAAATTTAGGTTTGAAAGCAATAAATTCATTACCATTAAAAACTTTTATTGTTAAAAAAATTGCTTTGAAGCATATTAAAAAATTGAATTTTTCCACCGTAAAAATCTTTATTTTAACCGTTATATAATTTTGTATGAAATTTTGGTTTAAAAACAATAAATTCGTTAACCTTGAAAAAATATAAATTGAAAGAAAATTGCTTTAAACCTAAATTCTTTTAAAAATGGAATTTTTCGACGATAAAAATCCATATTATAACAGTTTTTCATTTTCCATAATTTTTTTTTAAAGGCATAAATTTATTTACCATGAAAAAATGTTATTTTAAAGACTTATGCTTTAAACTTAAATGATTTTCAAAAAATGGAATTTTTCAAACTTAAAAATTTTTATTTTAACCGTAATTTCATTAACTATGAAATTTTGATTAAAAAGCAATTGATAAAAATTGAAAAAATGTTATTAAAAAAAAAATTCTTAAAAAATTAAATTCTTTTAAAAAATGGAATTCTTCGACCATGAAAATCTTTATTTTAACGGTTATTTCATTTTCTGAATTTTTTTTAACGCTTAAATTTATTAACCATACAGAGATATTTAAAAAAAAAATGTAATTCTTCAAACAAATACATCTCTATTCTAACCGTTATTTAATTTCTTTTGAAATTTTGGTTTAAAAGCAATAAATTTAAAAACCATGAAAAAATGTTATAATAAAGAAAATTGCTTTAAATTTTTTTTTTTTAAATGTTATTTTCCATGAAATAATTTTTAAAGGCAATAAATTTATAAATCGTGAAAAAATGTTATTTTAATGAAATTTCTTAAAACATAAATTCTTTTAAAAAATGGAATTCTTCAATCAAATTTTTTTTTACTTTAGCAGTTTTTTCATTTTCCATGAAATATTGGTTCTAAAGCAATAAATTCATATACCATGAAAAGTTGTTATTTTAAAAAAAATCGCTTTTAACTTAAATTTTTTAAAAAATGCAATTTTTCGACCATAAAAAATCTTTATTTTAACGGCAATTTCATTTTCCATAAAATTTATTAAAGGCAATTAATTCATTTACCTTGAAAAAATGTTATTATAAACGTAAAAATCTATTTTAATCGTTATTTTTGTTTCCATGAAATTGATTTTAAAGATTATAAATTTATTTACCAAGAAAAAAACTTATTTTAAAGAAAATTGAGAAAAGCCTTAATTCTTTTAAAAGATGGAACTCTTCAACCGTAAGATTATATTTTCAAACCGTTATTTCATTTTCCATGAAATTTGGTTTAAAAGCAATAAATTTATTTACGATGAAAAAATGTTATTTTAAAGAATATTGTTTAAAAACTTAATTATTTTAGAAAATGGAATTCTTCAAACATGAGAATCTTTATTTTAACGGTTATTTCAGTTTCCATAAATTTGTATTAAAAGGATATAAATTTATTTACCAAGAAAAAAATTTATTTTAAAGAAAATTGATTAAAACCTTAATTCTTTTCAAAGATGGAATTCTTCAGCATTAAAAATCTATCTTTTAACCGTTCTTTCATTTTCCATTAAATTTGGTTTAAAAGCAATAAATTTGTTTACCATGAAAAAATGTTATTTAAAGATAATTGATGAAAGCTTTAATTCTTTTAAAAGATGGAATTCTTTAACCGTAAGATTCTATTTTTTAACCGTTATTTCATTTTCCATGAAATTTGGTTTAAAAGCAATAAATTTGTTTACCATGAAAAAATGTTATTTTAAAGAAAATTGTTTAAAAACATAATTATTTTAGAAAATGGAATTCTTCAAACATGAGAATCTTTATTTTAACGGTTATTTCAGTTTCCATAAATTTGTATTAAAAGGATATAAATTTATTTACCAAGAAAAAAATTTATTTTAAAGAAAATTGATTAAAACCTTAATTCTTTTCAAAGATGGAATTCTTCAGCATTAAAAATCTATCTTTTAACCGTTCTTTCATTTTCCATGAAATTTGGTTTAAAAGCAATAAATTTGTTTACCATGAAAAAATGTTATTTAAAGATAATTGATGAAAGCTTTAATTCTTTTAAAAGATGGAATTCTTTAACCGTAAGATTCTATTTTTTAACCGTTATTTCATTTTCCATGAAATTTGGTTTAAAAGCAATAAATTTGTTTACCATGAAAAAATGTTATTTTAAAGAAAATTGTTTAAAACCTTAATTATTTTAGAAAATGGAATTCTTCAAACATGAAAATCTATATTTCAACGGTTATTTCAGTTTCCATAAATTTGTATTTAAAGGATATAAATTTATTTACCAAGAAAAAATGTTATTTTAAAGAAAATGATTAAAACCTTAATTCTTTTCAAAGATGGAATTCTTCAGCATTGAAAATCTATCTTTTAACCGTTATTTCATTTTCATGAAATTTGGTTTAAAAGCATTAAATTCAAAAACCATGAAAAAATGTTATTTTAAAGAAAATTGCTTTGAAATTAATTTTTTTAAGGAATTCTTCAACCGTTAAAATACATATTTCAACGGTTATTTCATTTTCCATGAAATTTATTAAAGGCAATTAATTCATTTACTTTGAAAATTATTTTTTAAAGAAAATTGTTCTTAACCTAAAATATTTAAAAAAAATGGAAATTTTCAAACATAAAAAAATCTGTCTAATAACCGTTTTATAATTTTCCATGAAATTTAGGTTTGAAAGCAATAAATTCATTAACCATTAAAAATTTTTATTGTTAAAAAAATTGCTTTGAAGCATACTAAAAAATTGAATTCTTCCACCGTATAAATCTTTATTTTAACCGTTACATAATGAAATGAAAGTCTATGAAATTTTGTTTTAAAAACAATAAGTTCGTAAACCTTGAAAAAATGTAAATTGAAAGAAAATTGCTTTAAACCTAAATTCTTTTAAAAAAAGAATTCTTCGACGATAAAAATCCATATTATCAGTTTTTCATTTTCCATATTTTTTTTTTAAAGGCATAAATTTATTTACCATGAAAAAATGTTATTTTAAGGCTTTTTCTTTTAACTTAAATGATTTTCAAAAAATGGAATTTTTCAAACTTAAAAATCTTTATTTTAACCGTAATTTCATTAACTATGAAATTTTGGTTTAAAAGCAATAAATAAAAATTGAAAAAATGTTATTAAAAAAAAATTCTTAAAAAATTAAATTCTTTTAAAAAATGGATTTCGTCGACCACGAAATTCCTTTTTTTTAATGGTTATTTCATTTTCTATGAATTTTTTTTAAAGCTTAAATTTATAAACCATAAAGAGATATTTTTTTAAAGGATATTGCTTTCAACTCAAATTATTTAAAAAAAATTTAATTCTTCAAACAAATACATCTCTATTCTAACCGTTATTTAATTTTTTTTGAAATTTTAGTTTAAAAGCAATAAATTTAAAAACCATGAAAAAATGTTATTTTAAAGAAAATTGATTAAAACCTTAATTCTTTTAATAGATGGTATTCTTCAGCATTAAAAATCTATCTTTTAACCGTTCTTTCATTTTCCATGAAATTTGGTTTTAAAGCAATAAATTAGTTTACCATGAAAAAATGTTATTTAAAGAAAATTGATTAAAGCCTTAATTCTTTTAAAATATGGAATTCTTCAACCGTAAGATTCTAGTTTTTAACCGTTATTTCATTTTCCATGAAATTTGGTTTAAAAGCAATAAATTTGATTACCATGAAAAAGTGTTAATTTAAAGAAAATTGTTTAAAACCTTAATTATTTTAGAAAATGGAATTCTTCAAACATGAAAATCTATATTTCAACGGTTATTTCAGTTTCCATAAATTTGTATTTAAAGGATATAAATTTATTTACCAAGAAAAAATGTTATTTTAAAGAAAATTGATAAAAACCTTAATTTTTTTCAAAGATGGAATTCTTCAGCATTGAAAATTTATCTTTTAACCGTTCTTACATTTTCAATGAAATTTGGTTTAAAAGCAATAAATTTAAAAACCATGAAAAATGTTATTATAAAGAAAATTGCTTTAAAATTATTATTAAATGGAATTTTCCATGAAATAATTTTTAAAGGCAATAAATTTATAAATCATGAAAAAATGTTATTTTAATGAAATTTCTTTAAACATAAATTCTTTTAAAAAATGGAATTCTTCAATCCAAAATTTTTTATTTTAGCAGTTTTTTCATTTTCAATGAAATATTGGTTCTAAAGCAATAAATTCATATACAAAATATGTTATTTTCAAGAAAATTGCTTTTAACTTAAAGTTTTTTAAAAATGGAATTTGTCAACCGTAAAAAATCTTTATTTTAACGGCAATTTCATTTTCCATAAAATTTATTAAAGGCAATTAATTCATTTATTTGGAAAAATGTTATTATAAACGTAAAAGTCTATTTTAATCGTTATTTTTGTTTCCATGAAATTGTTTTTAAAGATTATAAATTTATTTACCAAGAAAAAATCTTATTTTAAAGAAAATTGATTAAAGCCTTAATTCTTTTAAAAGATGGAAATCTTCAACCGGAAATTCTCTTTTTTAACCGTTATTTCATTTTCCATGAAATTTGGTTTAAAAGCAATAAACTTGTTTACCATGAAAAAATGTTATTTTAAAGAAAATTGTTTAAAACCTTAATTATTTTGGAAAATGGAATTCTTCAAACATGAAAATCTATATAACAACGGTTATTTCAGTTTCCATAAATTTGTATTTAAAGGATATAAATTTATTTACCAAGAAAACATGTTATTTTAAAGAAAATGATTAAAACCTTAATTCTTTAAAAGATAAAATTCTTCAGCATTTAAAATCTATCTTTTAACCGTTCTTTCATTTTCCATGAAATTTGGTTTAAAAGCAATAAATTCAAAAACCATGAAAAATGTTATTTTAAAGAAAATTGAATAAAACCTTAATTCTCTTAAAAGATGGAATTCTTTAGCATTGAAAATCTATCTTTTAACCGTTCTTTCATTTTCCATGAAATTTGGTTTAAAAGCAATAAATTTAAAAACCATGAAAAAATGTTATTTTAAGGAAAATTGCTTTGAAATTATTTTTTTTTAAATGGAATTCTTCAACCGTAAAAATCTTTATTTCAACGGTTATTTCATTTTCCATGAAATTTATTAAAGGCAATTAATTCATTTACTGAAAATTTTTTTTAAAGAAAATTGTTTTGAACCTAAAATATTTTAAAAAAATGGAATTTTTCAAACATAATAAATCTGTATTTTAACCGTTTTATAATTTTCCATGAAATTTAGGTTTGAAAGCAATAAATTCATTAACCATTAAAAACTTTTACTGTTAAAAAAATTGCTTTGAAGCATATTAAAAAATTGAATTTTTCCACCGTAAAAATCTTTATTTTAACCGTTATATAATTTTGTATGAAATTTTGGTTTAAAAACAATAAATTCGTTAACCTTGAAAAAATGTAAATTGAAAGAAAATTGCTTTAAACCTAAATTCTTTTAAAAATGGAATTTTTCGACGATAAAAATCCATATTATAACAGTTTTTCATTTTCCATAATTTTTTTTTAAAGGCATAAATTTATTTACCATGAAAAAATGTTATTTTAAAGACTTTTGCTTTAAACTTAAATGATTTTCAAAAAATGGAATCTTTCAAACTTAAAAATTTTTATTTTAACTATAATTTCATTAACTATGAAATTTTGATTAAAAAGCAATTAATAAAAATTGAAAAAATGTTATTAAAAAAAAAATTCTTAAAAAATAAATTCTTTTAAAAAATGGAATTCTTCGACCATGAAAATCTTTATTTTGACGGTTATTTCATTTTCTGAATTTTTTTTAACGCTTAAATTTATTAACCATACAGAGATATTTTTAAAAAAAATATTGCTTTCAACTCAAATTATTTTTAAAAAAAATGTAATTCTTCAAACAAATACATCTCTATTCTAACCGTTATTTAATTTCTTTTGAAATTTTGGTTTAAAAGCAATAAATTTAAAAACCATGAAAAAATGTTATAATAAAGAAAATTGCTTTAAATTTTTTTTTTTTAAATGTTATTTTCCATGAAATAATTTTTAAAGGCAATAAATTTATAAATCGTGAAAAAATGTTATTTTAATGAAATTTCTTAAAACATAAATTCTTTTAAAATATGGAATTCTTCAATCAAATTTTTTTTTACTATAGCAGTTTTTTCATTTTCCATGAAATATTGGTTCTAAAGCAATAAATTCATATACCATGAAAAGTTGTTATTTTAAAGAAAATCGCTTTTAACTTAAATTTTTTAAAAAATGCAATTTTTCAACCGTAAAAAATCTTTATTTTAACGGCAATTTTATTTTCCATAAAATTTATTCAAGGCAATTAATTCATTTACCTTGAAAAAATGTTATTATAAACGTAAAAATCTATTTTAATCGTTATTTTTGTTTCCATGAAATTGTTTTTAAAGATTATAAATATATTTACCAAGAAAAAAACTTATTTTAAAGAAAATTGAGAAAAGCTTTAATTCTTTTAAAAGATGGAATTCTTCAACCGTAAGATTATAATCAAACCGTTATTTCATTTTCCATGAAATTTGGTTTAAAAGCAATAAATTTATTTACGATGAAAAAATGTTATTTTAAAGAATATTGTTTAAAAACTTAATTATTTTAGAAAATGGAATTCTTCAAACATGAGAATCTATATTTTAACGGTTATTTCAGTTTCCATAAATTTGTATTAAAAGGATATAAATTTATTTACCAAGAAAAAATTTTATTTTAAGGAAAATTGATTAAAACCTTAATTCTTTTCAAAGATGGAATTCTTCAGCAATAAAAATCGATCTTTTAACCGTTATTTCATTTTCCATGAAATTTGGTTTAAAAGCAATAAATTTGTTTACCATGAAAAAATGTTATTTTAAAGAAAATTGTTTAAAAAATCAATTATTTAAGAAAACGGAATTCTTCAAACATGAAAATCTATATTTCAACGGTTATTTCAGTTTCCATAATTTTGTATTTAAAGAATATAAATTTATTTACCAAGAAAAAATTTTATTTTAAAGAAAATTGATTAAAACCTTAATTCTTTTCAAAGACGGAATTCTTCAGCATAAAAATCGATCTTTTAACCGTTATTTCATTTTCCATGAAATTTGGTTTAAAAGCAATAAATTTGTTTACCATGAAAAAATGTTATTTTAAAGAAAATTGTTTAAAAAATCAATTATTTAAGAAAACGGAATTCTTCAAACATGAAAATCTATATTTCAACGGTTATTTCAGTTTCCATAATTTTGTATTTAAAGAATATAAATTTATTTACCAAGAAAAAATGTTATTTTAAAGAAAATTGATTAAAACCTTAATTCTTTTCAAAGATGGAATTCTTCAGCATTAAAAATCTATCTTTTAACCGTTCTTTCATTTCCCATGAAATTTGGTTTAAAAGCAATAAATTTGTTTACCATGAAAAAATGTTATTTAAAGATAATTGATGAAAGCTTTAATTCTTTTAAAAGATGGAATTCTTCAACCGTAAGATTCTATTTTTTAACCGTTATTTCATTTTCCATGAAATTTGGTTTAAAAGCAATAAATTTGTTTACCATGAAAAAATGTTATTTAAAGAAAATTGTTTAAAACCTTAATTATTTTAGAAAATGGAATTCTTCAAACATGAAAATCTATATTTCAACGGTTATTTCAGTTTCCATAAATTTGTATTTAAAGGATATCAATTTATTTACCAAGAAAAAATGTTATTTTAAAGAAAATTGATTAAAACCTTAATTCTTTTCAAAGATGGAATTCTTCAGCATTGAAAATCTATCTTTTAACCGTTCTTTCATTTTCCATGAAATTTGGTTTAAAAGCAATAAATTTAAAAACCATGAAAAAATGTTATTTTAAAGAAAATTGCTTTGAAATTAATTTTTTTTTAATGGAATTCTTCAACCGTAAAAATCTATATTTCAACGGTTATTTCATTGACCATGAAATTTATTAAAGGCAATTAATTCATTTACTTTGAAAATTAGTTTTTAAAGAAAATTGTTTTAAACCTAAAATATTTAAAAAAAAAGGAATTTTTCAAACATAAAATATCTGTCTTTTAACCGTTTTATAATTTTCCATGAAATTTAGGTTTGAAAGCAATAAATTCATTACCATTAAAAACTTTTATTGTTAAAAAAATTGCTTTGAAGCATATTAAAAAATTTAATTTTTCCACCGTAAAAATCTTTATTTTAACCATTATATAATTTTGTATGAAATTTTGGTTTAAAAACAATAAATTCGTTAACCTTGAAAAAATATAAATTGAAAGAAAATTGCTTTAAACCTAAATTCTTTTAAAAATGGAATTTTTCGACGATAAAAATCCATATTATAACAGTTTTTCATTTTCCATAATTTTTTTTTAAAGGCATAAATTTATTTACCATGAAAAAATGTTATTTTAAAGACTTTTGCTTTAAACTTAAATGATTTTCAAAAAATGGAATTTTTCAAACTTAAAAATTTTTATTTTAACCGTAATTTCATTAACTATGAAATTTTGATTAAAAAGCAATTAATAAAAATTGAAAAAATGTTATTAAAAAAAAAAATTCTTAAAAAATTAAATTCTTTTAAAAAATGGAATTCTTCGACCATGAAAATCTTTATTTTAACGGTTATTTCATTTTCTGAATTTTTTTTAACGCTTAAATTTATTAACCATACAGAGATATTTTTAATAAAAATATTGCTTTTAACTCAAATTATTTAAAAAAAAAATGTAATTCTTCAAACAAATACATCTCTGTTCTAACCGTTATTTAATTTCTTTTGAAATTTTGGTTTAAAAGCAATAAATTTAAAAACCATGAAAAAATGTTATAATAAAGAAAATTGCTTTAAATTTTTTTTTTTAAATGTTATTTTCCATGAAATAATTTTTAAAGGCAATAAATTTATAAATCGTGAAAAAATGTTATTTTAATGAAATTTCTTAAAACATAAATTCTTTTAAAATATGGAATTCTTCAATCAAATTTTTTTTTACTTTAGCAGTATTTTCATTTTCCATGAAATATTGGTTCTAAAGCAATAAATTCATATACCATGAAAAGTTGTTATTTTAAAAAAAATCGCTTTTAACTTAAATTTTTTAAAAAATGCAATTTTTCAACCGTAAAAAATCTTTATTTTAACGGCAATTTCATTTTCCATAAAATTTATTCAAGGCAATTAATACGTTTACCTTGAAAAAATGTTATTATAAACGTAAAAATCTATTTTAATCGTTATTTTTGTTTCCATGAAATTGATTTTAAAGATTATAAATTTATTTACCAAGAAAAAAACTTATTTTAAAGAAAATTGAGAAAAGCCTTAATTCTTTTAAAAGATGGAATTCTTCAACCGTAAGATTATATTTTCAAACCGTTATTTCATTTTCCATGAAATTTGGTTTAAAAGCAATAAATTTATTTACGATGAAAAAATGTTATTTTAAAGAATATTGTTTAAAAACTTAATTATTTTAGAAAATGGAATTCTTCAAACATGAGAATCTATATTTTAACGGTTATTTCAGTTTCCATAAATTTGTATTAAAAGGATATAAATTTATTTACCAAGAAAAAATTTTATTTTAAAGAAAATTGATTAAAACCTTAATTCTTTTCAAAGATGGAATTCTTCAGCATTAAAAATCGATCTTTTAACCGTTATTTCATTTTCCATGAAATTTGGTTTAAAAGCAATAAATTTGTTTACCATGAAAAAATGTTATTTTAAAGAAAATTGTTTAAAAAATCAATTATTTAAGAAAACGGAATTCTTCAAACATGAAAATCTATATTTCAACGGTTATTTCAGTTTCCATAATTTTGTATTTAAAGAATATAAATTTATTTACCAAGAAAAAATGTTATTTTAAAGAAAATTGATAAAAACCTTAATTCTTTTCAAAGATGGAATTCTTCAGCATTAAAAATCTATCTTTTAACCGTTCTTTCATTTTCCATGAAATTTGGTTTAAAAGCAATAAATTTGTTTACCATGAAAAAATGTTATTTTAAAGAAAATTGTTTAAAACCTTAATTATTTTAGAAAATAAAATTCTTCAAACATGAAAATCTATATTTCAACGGTTATTTCAGTTTCCATAAATTTGTATTTAAAGGATATAAATTTATTTACCAAGAAAAAATGTTATTTTAAAGAAAATTGATTAAAACCTTAATTCTTTTCAAAGATGGAATTCTTCAGCATTGAAAATCTATCTTTTAATCGTTCTTTCATTTTCCATGAAATTTGGTTTAAAAGCAAAAAATTTAAAAACCATGAAAAAATGTTATTTTAAAGAAAATTGTTTTGAAATTAATTTTTTTAATGGAATTCTTCAACCGTAAAAATCCATATTTCAACGGTTATTTCATTTACCATGAAATTTATTTAAGGCAATTAATTCATTTACTTTGAAAATTATTTTTTAAAGAAAATTGTTTTAAACCTAAAATATTTAAATAAAAAGGAATTTTTCAAACATAAAATATCTGTCTTTTTACCGTTTTATAATTTTCCAAGAAATTTAGGTTTGAAAGCAATAAATTCATTACCATTAAAAACTTTTATTGTTAAAAAAATTGCTTTGAAGCATATTAAAAAATTGAATTTTTCCACCGTAAAAATCTTTATTTTAACCGTTATATAATTTTGTATGAAATTTTGGTTTAAAAACAATAAATTCGTTAACCTTGAAAAAATATAAATTGAAAGAAAATTGCTTTAAACCTAAATTCTTTTAAAAATGGAATTTTTCGACGATAAAAATCCATATTATAACAGTTTTTCATTTTCCATAATTTTTTTTTAAAGGCATAAATTTATTTACCATGAAAAAATGTTATTTTAAAGACTTATGCTTTAAACTTAAATGATTTTCAAAAAATGGAATTTTTCAAACTTAAAAATTTTTATTTTAACCGTAATTTCATTAACTATGAAATTTTGATTAAAAAGCAATTGATAAAAATTGAAAAAATGTTATTAAAAAAAAAATTCTTAAAAAATTAAATTCTTTTAAAAAATGGAATTCTTCGACCATGAAAATCTTTATTTTAACGGTTATTTCATTTTCTGAATTTTTTTTAACGCTTAAATTTATTAACCATACAGAGATATTTAAAAAAAAAATATTGCTTTCAACTCAAATTATTTAAAAAAAAAATGTAATTCTTCAAACAAATACATCTCTATTCTAACCGTTATTTAATTTCTTTTGAAATTTTGGTTTAAAAGCAATAAATTTAAAAACCATGAAAAAATGTTATAATAAAGAAAATTGCTTTAAATTTTTTTTTTTAAATGTTATTTTCCATGAAATAATTTTTAAAGGCAATAAATTTATAAATCGTGAAAAAATGTTATTTTAATGAAATTTCTTAAAACATAAATTCTTTTAAAAAATGGAATTCTTCAATCAAATTTTTTTTTACTTTAGCAGTTTTTTCATTTTCCATGAAATATTGGTTCTAAAGCAATAAATTCATATACCATGAAAAGTTGTTATTTTAAAAAAAATCGCTTTTAACTTAAATTTTTTAAAAAATGCAATTTTTCGACCATAAAAAATCTTTATTTTAACGGCAATTTCATTTTCCATAAAATTTATTAAAGGCAATTAATTCATTTACCTTGAAAAAATGTTATTATAAACGTAAAAATCTATTTTAATCGTTATTTTTGTTTCCATGAAATTGTTTTTAAAGATTATAAATTTATTTACCAAGAAAAAAACTTATTTTAAAGAAAATTGAGAAAAGCCTTAATTCTTTTAAAAGATGGAACTCTTCAACCGTAAGATTATATTTTCAAACCGTTATTTCATTTTCCATGAAATTTGGTTTAAAAGCAATAAATTTATTTACGATGAAAAAATGTTATTTTAAAGAATATTGTTTAAAAACTTAATTATTTTAGAAAATGGAATTCTTCAAACATGAGAATCTATATTTTAACGGTTATTTCAGTTTCCATAAATTTGTATTAAAAGGATATAAATTTATTTACCAAGAAAAAATTTTATTTTAAAGAAAATTGATTAAAACCTTAATTCTTTTCAAAGATGGAATTCTTCAGCATTAAAAATCGATCTTTTAACCGTTATTTCATTTTCCATGAAATTTGGTTTAAAAGCAATAAATTTGTTTACCATGAAAAAATGTTATTTTAAAGAAAATTGTTTAAAAAATCAATTATTTAAGAAAACGGAATTCTTCAAACATGAAAATCTATATTTCAACGGTTATTTCAGTTTCCATAATTTTGTATTTAAAGAATATAAATTTATTTACCAAGAAAAAATGTTATTTTAAAGAAAATTGATAAAAACCTTAATTCTTTTCAAAGATGGAATTCTTCAGCATTAAAAATCTATCTTTTAACCGTTCTTTCATTTTCCATGAAATTTGGTTTAAAAGCAATAAATTTGTTTACCATGAAAAAATGTTATTTTAAAGAAAATTGTTTAAAACCTTAATTATTTTAGAAAATAAAATTCTTCAAACATGAAAATCTATATTTCAACGGTTATTTCAGTTTCCATAAATTTGTATTTAAAGGATATAAATTTATTTACCAAGAAAAAATGTTATTTTAAAGAAAATTGATTAAAACCTTAATTCTTTTCAAAGATGGAATTCTTCAGCATTGAAAATCTATCTTTTAATCGTTCTTTCATTTTCCATGAAATTTGGTTTAAAAGCAAAAAATTTAAAAACCATGAAAAAATGTTATTTTAAAGAAAATTGTTTTGAAATTAATTTTTTTAATGGAATTCTTCAACCGTAAAAATCCATATTTCAACGGTTATTTCATTTACCATGAAATTTATTTAAGGCAATTAATTCATTTACTTTGAAAATTATTTTTTAAAGAAAATTGTTTTAAACCTAAAATATTTTTAAAAAAAGGAATTTTTCAAACATAAAATATCTGTCTTTTAACCGTTTTATAATTTTCCAAGAAATTTAGGTTTGAAAGCAATAAATTCATTACCATTAAAAACTTTTATTGTTAAAAAAATTGCTTTGAAGCATATTAAAAAATTGAATTTTTCCACCGTAAAAATCTTTATTTTAACCGTTATATAATTTTGTATGAAATTTTGGTTTAAAAACAATAAATTCGTTAACCTTGAAAAAATATAAATTGAAAGAAAATTGCTTTAAACCTAAATTCTTTTAAAAATGGAATTTTTCGACGATAAAAATCCATATTATAACAGTTTTTCATTTTCCATAATTTTTTTTTAAAGGCATAAATTTATTTACCATGAAAAAATGTTATTTTAAAGACTTATGCTTTAAACTTAAATGATTTTCAAAAAATGGAATTTTTCAAACTTAAAAATTTTTATTTTAACCGTAATTTCATTAACTATGAAATTTTGATTAAAAAGCAATTGATAAAAATTGAAAAAATGTTATTAAAAAAAAAAATTCTTAAAAAATTAAATTCTTTTAAAAAATGGAATTCTTCGACCATGAAAATCTTTATTTTAACGGTTATTTCATTTTCTGAATTTTTTTTAACGCTTAAATTTATTAACCATACAGAGATATTTAAAAAAAAAATATTGCTTTCAACTCAAATTATTTAAAAAAAAAATGTAATTCTTCAAACAAATACATCTCTATTCTAACCGTTATTTAATTTCTTTTGAAATTTTGGTTTAAAAGCAATAAATTTAAAAACCATGAAAAAATGTTATAATAAAGAAAATTGCTTTAAATTTTTTTTTTTTAAATGTTATTTTCCATGAAATAATTTTTAAAGGCAATAAATTTATAAATCGTGAAAAAATGTTATTTTAATGAAATTTCTTAAAACATAAATTCTTTTAAAAAATGGAATTCTTCAATCAAATTTTTTTTTACTTTAGCAGTTTTTTCATTTTCCATGAAATATTGGTTCTAAAGCAATAAATTCATATACCATGAAAAGTTGTTATTTTAAAAAAAATCGCTTTTAACTTAAATTTTTTAAAAAATGCAATTTTTCGACCATAAAAAATCTTTATTTTAACGGCAATTTCATTTTCCATAAAATTTATTAAAGGCAATTAATTCATTTACCTTGAAAAAATGTTATTATAAACGTAAAAATCTATTTTAATCGTTATTTTTGTTTCCATGAAATTGTTTTTAAAGATTATAAATTTATTTACCAAGAAAAAAACTTATTTTAAAGAAAATTGAGAAAAGCCTTAATTCTTTTAAAAGATGGAACTCTTCAACCGTAAGATTATATTTTCAAACCGTTATTTCATTTTCCATGAAATTTGGTTTAAAAGCAATAAATTTATTTACGATGAAAAAATGTTATTTTAAAGAATATTGTTTAAAAACTTAATTATTTTAGAAAATGGAATTCTTCAAACATGAGAATCTATATTTTAACGGTTATTTCAGTTTCCATAAATTTGTATTAAAAGGATATAAATTTATTTACCAAGAAAAAAATTTATTTTAAAGAAAATTGATTAAAACCTTAATTCTTTTCAAAGATGGAATTCTTCAGCATTAAAAATCTATCTTTTAACCGTTCTTTCATTTTCCATGAAATTTGGTTTAAAAGCAATAAATTTGTTTACCATGAAAAAATGTTATTTTAAGATGAAGCCATGCGACGTATTGCAAAATCATACAAAATCGTGTATTTTTGTTTTGAAAATTTAATCGCTTGGAAGTATTATATATGCTTCAATTAAATACTGCGTGTAGAACGTATCTTGGCCCTTAAAAATATCGGTCATTTTTTTTATAAGTCTTTTAATAAGCCTAGAAAAAAATAAAGTATTAGGTCTATAAAAAAACACTTTCAAGTGCAAACTCTCCTACTTATAAACCCTTTTTCGGATTTAGTTTTATTGCATAATGTGGCAAATTCAGTTTCTTTTATGATAATCGCGAAAAAAATTGATATTTATGCATGAACTTCACGAAATAAAATAAAATGTGCATTTTCGCGTTGTTATTTTTGACGTCAATCAAGACCGCCGGCATTCGACAAAAATGTTATTTCAAAGTGAACCTTATGCCATGGACATAAGGACCACACAATCGTCACCGCCTTTTTGTCGCATTCTCCACCCAACCGTTGTGGTGGACAGACCTGTCTTCGACTTAGTGACTCTCTGCGCCGTAAAATGTTATTCGAGTTTACGTACAATCGATTTTTAAATTTCCTAATTATATACGTAGATGTTTGAATGAACCGGTTAACCACTTTATAATTTACTTTATTTATATAATAATACTCGTATTTGAAAAAAATATATATAATTCTGTTGCCAAATGTCGTTTGAAGTAGGCAATAACTTTGCCTATGATTTGACATTTACAATTTTAAATCTGGCGCGCTTTTGAGTATTAAACAGTGACAACAGTACCGCACAGTGAGCAAATTTCAATACATGGTTAACAATTTAATATTAATAAATTCGTTTCATTTTCCGTATAAAACGACTTCCTTGAAGTACTCGATTCACATTTTGAATAAGTTATATTATTTTTATTTAAAAAAACGCGATTTTTAAAATTCCGCCGCAACATTGATGAACTTAATTATTTTTACCTTGATAACACTGGCATAAATCTAACTATGCACATCAAATCTCCGTAGAAGAGAAACGTATTAACTTTAATTAATTAACTTTTATTGCCAAGTTCTTATTTTCGGGGAATGATTAAATATATTTTTTTGTGTATTAATACCTAAATTACAGTCCGAAGCTTTCCCGTTCAGTTGTTAACCGCCAAGCTGTTGGTGAATATTTTTGTTGAAAATTGTTATTTCCAATATTTTTATTTTTAAATAAATGCAAATTGTTCAGAAGAATTTTAAACAATCCAATTTATTAGCAGTTCAAATATAATTGTAGGCCTCCTGGTCAAATGTATTTGACGGTCTCCGTGTTTGAGGGGAAAGGCTCTCGTCTAGCGATCCGATGGTTGCGGGTTCAAATAATTAAATATAATATATTATGGTATATTTATGGCATGTTCCGGAATGGAAGATACTCCCAGTATCGCCCTGGTGTAAGACCAACATTCGAAATTGATACGTTGCTTAGTGACCAGATCTGAATAGTGAGGTACTTCCCCACCTTCCTCTTCCCAATCTCTTTCTCTTCCTCGCTACCTTCAGCCTCACAACATACCCCAATTGGGGATGCCATAGTCTCACCGACTCCAAATAGCAGAAGTTGAGACTATTGTGCAGGCGCGGCTGGCGCAAACGTTCAATGGTGCGCTGAACCGCCAACAAAATTGAACAACAATTTACCTTATTTCGGCTCGTTGTATTTCTATGTAATGTGTTTAATTATAAAATTGAGCACAATCTTTAAATATAATCACAATTAATTACCTATCTAACAATGTTTTGCGGCCAAATAAACGCAGTGTTCCCGCCCGCCCGCCCCCTAATACGGCGGCTAGGAACGAGGAACCGAGGAACAGAGGTAGGTATATACCAATCCGCGCGCCAGAACAAAGCGCCCCGTAGCTTGAATGAAGCTCGTAGTAAAAAATCCCAAAACGTCGAAATATGTCATACTAAACCAGTCATGGGCAAAGTACGGCCCGCGGGCCAAGTCCGGCCCTTCAGGCTAGTCAATCCAGCCCGCGACATTGTTTTGAATAACCCTACCACAATTTACCAATTGACGAGTTTTCGGACGAGTTTGGGATTTAAAAGACGACTCTTTCATGGAAGAAAAAGGAATGGACGAATGTGAACATATGGAAGATATTGTATGGCTTTCAGACTTTGCATTTTTACAGATCTCAGATACATCAATAAATTTAAACTTAAACTCCAAGGAAGAAATCAATTAATCAGTGATATTTGGGATCATATCATGTATTTCAAAATGCAATTGAATCTATTTTCCAAACAACTAGTCAAGAAAGACTTTACTCATTTTCCAAGACTAAAAACTATTGCAGTTAGGGAGGACCAACTTAAGAACTATGAGAAAAGCGTGAAATGTCTTCAGGAAGAATTTGAACGAAGATTCCAAGACTTCAAAGTTATAGAACAGGACCTGGACATTTTTAGCACGCCATTTAATATAGATTGTGAATCAGTCAAACCAGAATTGCAGCTCGAACTGATTGAGTTGCAATGTAACACTGAATTGAAGCAACTGTTTCTCAACGTATCCAAAATTGAGTTCTACAAGGCCCTGTCAAAATCAAGTTTCCCAAACCTGAAATTTCACGCTCAGAAGATAATTGCGATGTTTGCATCTTCCTACATCTGTGAACAGGTGTTTTTTACTATGAAGCTTCGCAAAAACAGCGTTGGAAACCGATTGACTGACCACCACTGCGAATCAGCTCATCCCAGTTTCTACCAGATTATGAAAAACTTTTAGAAGCTCAGTCACAGTTTCATCTGTCACTTACGCCTTCATACTCTTCTAAAGAATAATTAATTTTTGTTACTTTTTGCCTTTATAGCATATAACATACTTAATATTATGTTTGATGTAAAAATTAAAAAATAAAGTATATCACTTTTAAAAAATTATTTTATTAAATTATTTTCCGGCCCGCCTAGATAATTTTTTGATTTATCTGGCCATTTCGTTAAAAAGTTTGCCCATCTCTGTACTAAACGTATCTAAAAAACGACTAACCGCGCGCCGCACGGCCACCCGGAGATCTTCGGGATTCTTCGGAAATATTCCGAAACTTTGGTTCTAGCGAAAGTAGGGTTTGAACAAGATAATATTAAGTAATAATATTTCTCTTCTAAAACGCAACCATTAGTCAAAGGGTCAGTTATGCGTTCCCACGATTTTATCTTGTTCGAGCCCTTGGGATATACCTTTTTGAGATTATTATTTGTTTGTTTGACAGTTGAAAATGACCTTTTGTTTGTGTGCGTTTTTTGTCACCTATTGCGAACTTTATAGGTCGTCAGTAATAGACAGTAAATACATGCGACCGCTGGCGATCTACTCCTCTAAGTGAAATGTTTCTTGTGTGTTAATTATTGCGTTTTTAATATTATTGGAAGGTGG